>CM046332.1:5044402-5644402 GCA_025403435.1 Artocarpus heterophyllus
AAGTCCAGGCTACGGCCGACCAAGCCCAGGACAAAGAGTCCAACCAGGCTACGATCGAGACCCAAGGTCCAGGACGAAGAGCCCGACCAGGTATGAGAAGGTTACGGTCGACCAGAGTAGGCCAGGTCTAGGCTAAGGCAAACCAGGTCTAGGACGAAGAGTCTAACCAGGCTACGACCGAACCCCAAGGTCTATGACGAAGAGTCTTACCAAGTCCGAGAAGGTTACGGCAGACTAGAGAGGCCAGGTCCAGGCTACGGCCGACCAGGTCTAGGGCGAAGAGTCCAACCAGGCTACGAACGAGACCCAACGTCCAGGAAGAAGAGTCCGACCGGGTCCGAGAAGGTTACGGCCGACCATAGAAGGCCAGGTCTAGCCTACGGCCAACCAGGTCAAGGATGAAAAGTACAACCAGGCTATGACCGGGGCCCAATGTCTAGGATGAAGAGTCTGACCGGTTTCGATAAGGTTACGGCCGACCAGAGAGGCAAGGTCCAGGCTACTGCCAACAAGGTCCAGGACAAAGTGTCCAACCAGGCTACGACTGAGACCCAAGGTCTAGGACGAAGAGTCCAACTAGCTTAGAGAAGGTTACGGCCAACCAAAGAGGCCAGGTCCAGGGCGAAGAGTCCAACCAGGCTACGACCGAGACCCAAGGCCCAGGACGAAGAGTCCGAGTAGGTCCGAGAAGGTTACGGCCGGCCAAAGAGGCCAGGTCTAGGCTACGGCCGACCAAAGTGGCTAGGTCCAGGCTATGGAGGTCTAGGACGAAGAGTCCCACCAGGCTACGACTGAGTCCCAAGGTCCAAGATGAAGAGTCCAACGTGGTCCGAGAAGGTTACGGCAGACCAGAGAAGGCCAGGTCCAGGCTACAGCCGACTAGGTCCATGACGAAGAGTCCAACCAGGCTACGACCAAGACCCAAGGTCTAGGAGGAGGAGTCCGACCAGGTCCGAGAAGGTTATGGCCAACCAGAGAGGGCAGGTTCAGGCTTCTGCCGACCAAGTCCAGGACAAAAAGTCCAACCAGGCTACGATCGAGACCCAAGCTTCAGGACGAAGTGTCCGACCAGGTCCGAGAAGGTTACGACCGACCAGAGAGGCCAGGCCTAGGCTACTACCGACCAGGTCTACGACAAAGAGTCCAACTAGGTTACGATTGAGAACCAAGGTCCAAGACGAAGAGTCCAACCTGGTCAGAGAGGGTTACGGCCGACTAGAGAGGCCAAGACCAGGCTACGGCCGACCAAGTGCAGGACGAAGAGCCCAACTAGGCTACAAACGAGACCCAACGTCCAGGACAAAGAGTTCGACCAGGTCTGAGAAGGTTACGACCGACCAAAGAAGGCCAGGTCCAGGCTATGGCTGACTAGGTCAAGGACGAAGAGTCTAACCAGGCTACAATCGAGATCAAAGGTCAAGGACGAAGAGTCTGATCAAGCCTGAGAAGGTTACGGCCGACCAGAGAGGCCAGGACCAGGCTACCGTCGACCTGGTCTAGGACGAAGAGAACAACCAGGCTACGACCGAGTCCCATGGTCTAGGACGAAGAGTCCGACCAGGTCCGAGAAGGTTACAGCCGACCAGAGAGGCCAGGTCTAGGCTACAGTCGACCAGGTCCAGAACGAAGAGTCCAACTAGGCTATGATCGAGACCCAAGGTACAGGACGAAGAGTCCGACCACGTCCAAGACGCTTACGGCCGATGAAAGAGTCTAGGTCCAGGCCACGGCCGACCAGGTCCAGGATGAAGAGTACAACAAGGCTACGACCGAGACCCAAGGTCAAGGACGAAGAGTCTGACCAGGTACGAGAAGGTTACGGCTGACCAGAGAGGCCAGGTCCAGGATGAAGAGTCCAACCAAGCAACGACCGTGGCCCAAGGTCCAGGACGAAGAGTCCGACCAGGTCTGAGAAGGTTACAGCCAACCAAGGAGTCCAGGTCTAGGCTACGGCTGACCAGGTCCAGGATGAAGAGTCCAACCAGGCTGCGAACGAGACCCAAGGTCTAGGACGAAGAGTCAGACCAGGTCCGAGAAGGTTACGGCCGACCAGAGAGGCCAGGTCCAGGATGAAGAGTACAACAAGGCTATGACCGAGACCCATGGTCCAGGAAGAAGAGTCCGACCAGGTACGAGAAGGTTACGGCTGACCAGAGAGGCCAGGTCCAGGGCGAAGAGTCCAACCAGGCCAAGCTACGGCCGACCAAAGCGGCCAGGTCTAGGCTACATCTGACAAGGTCCAGGATGAAGAGTGAAACAAGGCTACGAACAAGACCCAACGTCAAGGATGAAGTGTCTGACCAGGTCTGAGAAGGTTATGGCCGACAAGAGAGGCCAAGTCCAGGCTACTGCTGACCAGGTCTAGGGCAAAGAGTCTAACTAGGCTACGACTGAGACCCAAGGTCCAAGACGAAGAGTCCGACCAGGTTCGAGAAGGTTACTGCAGACTAGAGAGGCCAGGTCTAGGCTACGGCCGACCAGGTCTGGGGGGAAGAGTCCAACCAGGCTACGACCGAGACCCAAGGTGTAGGTTGAAGAGTCCAACCAGGTCGGAGAAGGTTACGGCCGACCAAAGAAGGCCAGGTCTAGGCTACAGCCGACAAGGTCATGGATGAAGAGTCCAACCAGGCTACGACCAAGACCCAAGGTCTAGGAGGAAGAGTCCGGGTTGGTCCAAGAAGGTTACGGCTGACCAGAGAGGCCAGGTCGAGGCTACTATCGAGCAGGTCCTGGAAAAAGTGTCCAACCAGGCAATGACTATGACCCAAGGTCTAGGACGAAGAGTCTGACCAGGACTGAGAATGTTATGGCCGACAAGAGAGGCCAAGTCCAGGCTACTGCTGACCAGGTCTAGGGCAAAGAGTCTAACTAGGCTACGACTGAGACCCAAGGTCCAAGACGAAGAGTCCGACCAGGTTCGAGAAGGTTACCGCAGACTAGAGAGGCCAGGTCTAGGCTGCGACCGACCAGGTCTGGGGGGAAGAGTCCAACCAGGCTACGACCGAGACCCTAGGTGTAGGTCGAAGAAGGTTACGGCCGACCAAAGAAGGCCAGGTCTAGGCTACAGCCAACAAGGTCAAGGATGAAGAGTCCAACCAGGCTACAACCAAGACCCAAGGTCTAGGAGGAAGAGTCCAGGTAGGTCCAAGAAGGTTACGGCTAACTAGAGAGGCTAGGTCGAGGCTACTATCGAGTAGGTCCAAGACAAAGAGTCCAACCAGGCAACGACTGAGACCCAAGGTCTAGGAGGAAGAGTCCGACCAGGTCCGAGAAGGTTACGGCCGACAAGAGAGGCTAGGTCCAGGCTACGGCTGGCCAGGTCCAAGACGAAGAGTCCAACCAGGCAACGACTGAGACCCAAGGTCTAGGACGAAGAGTCCAACCAGGTTCGAGAAGGTTACGGCCGACCAGAGAGGCCACGACCAGGCTACCATCGACCTAGTCTAGGACAAAGAATCCAACCAGGCTACGACCGAGTCCCAAGGTCTAGGACGAAGAGTCCAACCAGGTCCGAGAAGGTTACGTCCGACCAGAGAAGGCAAGGTCCAGGCTACGGCCAACCAGGTCCAAGACGAAGAGTCCAACCAGGCTACAAATGAGATCCAAGGTCTAGGACGAAGAGTCCAATTAGGTCTGAGAAGGTTACTGCCGACGGGAGAGGCCAAGTCCAGGCTACTGCCGACTAGGTTCAGGACAAAGAGTCCAACCAGGCTACGATCGAGACCCAAGGTCCAGGACAAAGAGTCCGACCAGGTTTGAGAAGGTTACGGCCGACTAGAGAGGCTAGGTCCAGGCTACGGCCGACCAGGTCTAGGACGAAGAGTCCAACCAGGCTACAATCGAGACCCAACATCTAGGACGAAGTGTCCGACCAGGTCCGAGAAGGTTACGGCTGACCAGAGAGGCTAGGTCCAGCCTACTACCGACTAGGTTTAGGACAAAGTGTCCAACTAGGCTACGACTGAGACCCAATGTCCAAGACGAAGAGCTCCTCCAGGTCTGAGAAGGTTACGGCCGACTAGAGAGGCTAGGTCCAGGCTACTGCCGACTAGGTTCAGGACAAAGAGTCCAACCAGGCTACGACCGAGACACAAGGTCCAGGACGAAGAGTCCGACCAGGTTTGAGAAGGTTACGGCTGACCAGAGAGGCTAGGTCCAGGCTACGGCCGACCAGGTCTAGGACGAAGAGTCCAACCAGGCTACGATCGAGACCCAACATCAAGGACGAAGTGTCCGACCAGGTCCGAGAAGGTTACGGCTGACCAGAGAGGCTAGGTCCAGCCTACTACTGACTAGGTTTAGGACAAAGTGTCCAACTAGGCTACGACTGAGACCCAATGTCCAAGACGAAGAGCTCCTCCAGGTCTGAGAAGGTTACCACAGACTAGAGAGGCCAGGTCTAGGCTACGGCCGACCAGGTCTAGGGGGAAGAGTCCAACCAGGCTACGACCGAGACCCAAGGTGTAGGTTGAAGAGTCCAACCAGGTCGGAGAAGGTTACGGCCGACCAAAGAAGGCCAGGTCTAGGCTACAGCCGACAAGGTCATGGATGAAGAGTCCAACCAGGCTACGACCAAGACCCAAGGTCTAGGAGGAAGAGTCCGGGTTGGTCCAAGAAGGTTACGGCTGACCAGAGAGGCCAGGTCGAGGCTACTATCGAGCAGGTCCTGGAAAAAGTGTCCAACCAGGCAATGACTATGACCCAAGGTCTAGGACGAAGAGTCTGACCAGGACTGAGAATGTTATGGCCGACAAGAGAGGCCAAGTCCAGGCTACTGCTGACCAGGTCTAGGGCAAAGAGTCTAACTAGGCTACGACTGAGACCCAAGGTCCAAGACGAAGAGTTCGACCAGGTTCGAGAAGGTTACCGCAGACTAGAGAGGCCAGGTCTAGGCTGCGACCGACCAGGTCTGGGGGGAAGAGTCCAACAAGGCTACGACCGAGACCCTAGGTGTAGGTCGAAGAAGGTTACGGCCGACCAAAGAAGGCCAGGTCTAGGCTACAGCCAACAAGGTCAAGGATGAAGAGTCCAACCAGGCTACAACCAAGACCCAAGGTCTAGGAGGAAGAGTCCAGGTAGGTCCAAGAAGGTTACGGCTAACTAGAGAGGCTAGGTCGAGGCTACTATCGAGTAGGTCCTAGACAAAGAGTCCAACCAGGCAATGACTGAGACCCAAGGTCCAGGATGAAGAGTCCGACCAGGTCCGAGAAGGTTACGGCCGACTAGAGAGGCTAGGTCCAGGCTACGGCTGGCCAGGTCCAAGATGAAGAGTCCAACCAGGCAACGACTGAGACCTAAGGTCTAGGACGAAGAGTCCAACCAGGTTCGAGAAGGTTACGGCCGACCAGAGAGGCCACGACCAGGCTACCATCGACCTAGTCTAGGACAAAGAATCCAACCAGGCTACGACCGAGTCCCAAGGTCTAGGACGAAGAGTCCAACCAGGTCCGAGAAGGTTACGTCCGACCAGAGAAGGCAAGGTCCAGGCTACAGCCAACCAGGTCCCGGACGAAGAGTCCGACCAGGCTACGAATGAGAGCGAAGGTCTAGGACGAAGAGTCCAATTAGGTCTGAGAAGGTTACTGCCGACGGGAGAGGCCAAGTCCAGGCTACTGCCGACTAGGTTCAGGACAAAGAGTCCAACCAGGCTACGATCGAGACCCAAGGTCCAGGACAAAGAGTCCGACCAGGTTTGAGAAGGTTACGGCCGACTAGAGAGGCTAGGTCCAGGCTACGGCCGACCAGGTCTAGGACGAAGAGTCCAACCAGGCTACAATCGAGACCCAACATCTAGGACGAAGTGTCCGACCAGGTCCGAGAAGGTTACGGCTGACCAGAGAGGCTAGGTCCAGCCTACTACCGACTAGGTTTAGGACAAAGTGTCCAACTAGGCTACGACTGAGACCCAATGTCCACGACGAAGAGCTCCTCCAGGTCTGAGAAGGTTACGGCCGACTAGAGAGGCTAGGTCCAGGCTACTGCCGACTAGGTTCAGGACAAAGAGTCCAACCAGGCTACGACCGAGACACAAGGTCCAGGACGAAGAGTCCGACCAGGTTTGAGAAGGTTACGGCTGACCAGAGAGGCTAGGTCCAGGCTACGGCCGACCAGGTCTAGGACGAAGAGTCCAACCAGGCTACGATCGAGACCCAACATCAAGGACGAAGTGTCCGACCAGGTCCGAGAAGGTTACGGCTGACCAGAGAGGCTAGGTCCAGCCTACTACTGACTAGGTTTAGGACAAAGTGTCCAACTAGGCTACGACTGAGACCCAATGTCCAAGACGAAGAGCTCCTCCAGGTCTGAGAAGGTTACGGCCGACTAGAGAGGCCAGGTCCAGGCTACGGCCGACCAGGTCTAGGGTGAAGAGTCCAACCAGGCTACAAACGAGACACAAGGTCCAGGAAGAAGAGTCCAACCGGGTCCGAGAAGGTTACGGCCGACCATAGAAGGCCAGGTCCAGCCTACGGCCAACCAGGTCAAGGATGAAAAGTACAACCAGGCTATGACCGGGGCCCAATGTCTAGGATGAAGAGTCTAACCGGGTTCGATAAGGTTACGGCCGACCAGAGAGGCAAGGTCCAGGCTACTGCCAACAAGGGCCAGGACAAAGTGTCCAACCAGGCTACGACTGAGACCTAAGGTCCAGAACGAAGAGTCCGACCAGCTCTGAGAAGGTTACAACAGACCAAAGAGGCTAGGTCTAGGGCGAAGAATCCAACCAGGCTATGATCGAGACCCAAGGCCCAGGATGAAGAGTCTGACTAGGTCCGAGAATGTTGGTCCGGGCTACAACCTACCAGGTCTAGGGCGAAGAGTCCAACCAGGCTATGGCCGAGACCCAACGTCCAAGACAAAGAGGCTGACTAGGTCCGAGATGGTTAGGACCGACTAGAGTGGCCAGGTCCAAGCTACGGCTTTGCAGGTCCAAGACGAAGAGTCCAACATGGTAATGATTGAGACCCAAGGTCCAAGACGAAGAGTCCGACCAGGTCCGAGAAGGTTATGGTCAACTAGAGAGGCCAGGTCCAGGCTACTGCCGACCAGGTCGAGGACAAAGAGTCAAACCAAGCTACGACCGAGACCCAGGGTCCAGGACAAAGAGTCCGACCAGGTTCGAGAAGGTTACGGCCGACGAGAGTAGGCCAGGTCCAGGACGAAGAGTCCAACCAAGCTACGACCGAGACCCAAGGTCCAGGATGACGAGTTTGACCAAGTCTGAGAAGGTTATGACCGACCAGAGAAGGCCAGGTCCAGGCTACGGCAGACCAAGTCCAGGACGAAGAGTCCAACCAGGCTACGACCGAGACCCAAGGTCCAGGACGATGAGATCAACCGTGTCCAAGAAGGTTATGGCCGACCAGGGTAGGCTAGGTCTAGGCTACGGCTGACCAGGTCCTAGACGAAGAGTCCAACCAGGCTACGACCGAGACCCAAGGTCCACGATGACGAGTCTGGCCAGGTCTAAGAAGGTTACGGCCGACCAGAGAAGGCCAGGTCCAGGCTACGGCCGACCAGGTACAGGATGAAGAGTCCAACAAGGCTACAACCGAGACCCAAGGTCCAAGACAAAGAGTTTGACCAGGTCCCAGAAGGTTACGGCCGACCAGAGAGGCCAGGTCCAGGACGAAGAGTCCAACCAGGCTATGATCGACACCCAAGGTCCAGGATGAAGAGTCGAACCAGGTTCGAGAAGGTTACGGCCAACTAGAGAAGTCCAGGTCCAGGCTTCGACCGGCCAGGTCCAAGACAAAGAGTCCAACCAGGCTACAAATGAGGCCCAAGGTCCAGGACAAAGAGTTCGACTAGGGCCGAGAAGGTTACGACCGACTAGAGTAGGCTAGGTCCAGGCTACGTCGACCAGGTCAAGGACGAAGAGTCCAACCAGGCTACGACCAAGACCCAAGGTCCCGAACGAAGAGTCTGACCAGGTCCGAGAAGGTTAAGGCCGAGCAGAAAGGCCAGGTCCAGGCTACGGCCGACCCAGTCTAGGCCGAAGAGTCAAACCAGGCTACGACCGAGACCCAACGTCCAAGACGAAGAGGCTGACTAGGTCTGAGATGGTTATGACCGACTAGAGTGGCCAGCTCCAAGCTACAGCTTTGCAGGTCCAAGACGAAGAGTCCAACAAAGCAACGACTGAGACCCAAGGTCCAAGACGAAGAGTCTGACCAGGTCCGAGAAGGTTACGGTCGACTAGGGAGGCCAGGTCCAGGCTATTGCTGACCAGGTCGAGGACAAAGAGTCGAACCAAGCTACGACCGACCAAAGTAGGCCTGGTCCGAGAAGGTTACGACCGACCAAAGTAGGCCTGGTCCAGGACGAAGAGTCCAACCAGGCTACGACCTAGACCCAAGGTCCTGGACAAAGAGTTTGACCTGGTCTAAGAAGGTTACGGCCGTCCAGAGTTGGCCAGGTCCAGGCTACGCCGACTAGGTCCAAGACGAAGAGTTCAACCAGGCTACAAACGAGACCCAAGGTCTAGGAGGATGAGTCCGACCAGGTCCGAGAAGGTTACGGCCGACCAGAGAATGCCAGGTCCAGGCTACGGCTGACCAGGTCTAGGATGAAGAGTCCAACCAGGCTATGATCGGGACCCAAGGTGCAGGACATAGAGTCTAACTCGGTCTGAGAAGGTTACGGCCGACCAGAGAGGCCAGGTCCAGGCTACGGCCGACCAGGTCTAGGGCGAAGAGTCCAACCAGGCTACGACTAAGACCCAACGTCCAAGACGAAGAGGCCGACTAGGTCCAAGATGGTTATGATCGACTAGAGTGGCCAACTCCAAGCTACTACTTTGCAGGTCCAAGATGAAGAGTCCAACAAAGTAACGACTGAGACCCATGGTCCAAGACGAAGAGTCCGACCAGGTCTGAGAAGGTTACGATCGACTAGAGATGCCAGGTCCAGGCTACTGCCGACCAGGTCGAGGACAAAGAGTCAAGCCAAGCTACGACCGATACCCAAGGTCCAGGACGAAGAGTCTGACCAGGTCCGAGAAGGTTACGACCGACCAAAGTAGGCCTGGTCCAGGACGAAGAGTCCAACTAGGCTACGACCGAGACCCAAGGTCTAGGAAAAAGAGTTCGACCTGGTCTAAGAAGGTTACGGCCGTCTAGAGTTGGCCAGGTCCAAGCTACGCCGACTAGGTCCAAGACGAAGAGTTCAACCAGGCTACGAACGGGACCCAAGGTCCAGGAGGATGAGTCCGACTAGGTCCGAAAAGTTTACGACCGACCAGAGAATGCCAGGTCCAGGCTACGTCTGACCAGGTCCAGGACGAAGAGTCCAACTAGGCTACGATCGGGACCCAAGGTGCAGGACGAAAGTCTGACTCGGTCCGAGAAGGTTACGGCCGACCATAGAGGCCAGGTCCAGGCTACAGCCAACCAGGTCTAGGGCAAAGAGTCCAACCAAGCTACGACCGAGACCGGACGTCCAAGACGAAGAGGCCGACAAGGTCTGAGATGGTTACGACTAACTAGACTGGCCAGCTCCAAGCTACAGTTTTGCAGGTCCAAGACAAAGAGTCTGACCAGGTCTGAGAAGGTTACGGTCGACTAGAGAGGCCAGGTCCAGGCTACTGTCGACTAGGTCGAGGACAAAGAGTTGAACCAAGCTACGACCGAGACCCAATATCCAGGACGAAGAGTCCGACCAGGTCCAAGAAGGTTACGACCGACCAAAGTAGGCCTGGTCCAGGATGAAGAGTCCAACCAGGCTACGACCGAGACCCAAGGTCCAGGACAAAGAGTTTGACCAGGTCTGAGAAGGTTACGGCCGACCAGAGTTGGCCAGGTCTAGGCTACGCCGACTAGGTCCAAGACGAAGAGTTCAACTAGGCTACGAACGAGACCCAAGGTCCAGGAGGATGAGTCTGACCAGGTCCGAGAAGGTTACGGCCGACCAGAGAAGGCCAGGTCCAGGAGGAAGAGTCCAACCAGGCTACGATTGGGACCCAAGGTGCCGGACGAAGAGTTTGACTTGGTCTGAGAAGGTTACGGCTGACTAGAGTGGGCCAAGTCCAGGCTATGGCTGACCAAGTCTAGGACGAAGAGTCCAACCAAGCTACGACCGAGACCCAAGGTCCAGGACGAAGAGATCGACTAGGTCCGAGGAAGTTACGGTCAACCAGAGTAGGCCAGGTCAGGCTACGGCTAACCAGGTCTAGGACAAAGAGTCCAACCAGGCTACGACCGAGACCCAAGGTCCACGACGGCGAGTCTGACCAGGTCCGAGAAGGTTACGGTCGACCAGAGAAGGCCATGTCTAGGCTACGGCCTTCCAGGTCCAGGATGAAAAGTCCAACCAGGCTACGACCGAGACCCATGGTCCAGGACGAGGAGTTCAACCAGGTTTGAAAAGGTTACGGCCGACCAGAGTAGGCCAGGTCTAGGCTACGGCAGTCCAGGTCCAGGACAAAGAGTCCAACCAGGCTACGAACTAGACCCAAGGTCCACGACGATGAGTCCGACCAGCTCCGAGAAGGTTACGGCCGACCAGAGGGGCCAGGTCCAAGTAACGGCCGACCAGAGAGGTCGGGTCCAGGATGAAGAGTCCAACCTGGCTACGACCGAGACCCAAGGCCTAGGACGAAGAGTCTGACCAGGTCCGAGAAGGTTACGGTCGACTGGAGGGACTAGGTCCAGGCTACTGGCATCCAGGTCCAGAAAAAAGAGTCCAACCAGGCTACGACTGAGACCCAAGGTCCAGGATGAAGAGTCCGACCAGGTCCGAGAAGGTTACGGCCGGCCAGAGAGGCTAGGTCCAGGATACAGCCAGCCAGGCCCAGGACGAAGAGGCCAACTAGGCTACGATCGAGACCCAAGGTCCAAGATGAAGAGTCCAACCAGGTCGAAGAATGTTACGGTCGACCAGAGAAGGCCAGTTCCAGGCTACGACCGGCCAGGTCTGAGATGAAGAGTCCAGCCAGGCTACGACTGAGACCTAAGGTCTAGGGAGAAGAGTCCGACTAGGTCTGAGAAGGTTACGGCCAACCAGAAAAGGCCAGGTCTAGGATGAAGAGTCCAACCAGGCTTTGACCGAGACCCAAGGTCCAGGACGAAGATTCTGACTAGGTCTGAGAAGGTTACAGCCGACCAGAGAAGGCTAGGTCCATGACAAAGAGTCCAACCAGGCTACGATCGAGACCCAAGGTCCAGAATGAAGAGTCCAACCAGGTCTGAGAAGGTTACCGCCGACCAGAGATGGCCAGGTCCAGGCTACGACTGGCCAGGTCGAAGACGAAGAGTCCAACCAGGCTACAACCAGGACCTAAGGTCCAGGACGAAGAGTCCAACCAGGTCCGAGAAGGTTACGGCCGACCAGAGAAGGCCAGGTCCAGGACGAAGAGCCCAACCAGGCTATGACCGAGACCCAAGGTCAAGGACCAAGAGTTTGACCAGGTCCGAGAAGGTTACGGCCGACCAGAGAGACCAGGCCTAGGACGAAGAGTCCGACTAGGCTACAACAAAGACCCAAGGTCCAAGAGAACGAGTCCGACCTGGTACGAGAAGGTTACGATCGACCAGGCCTCCGACAAAGAGTCCAACTAGGCTACGACTGAGACCGAAGGTCTAAGACAAAGTGTCTGACCAGGTCCGAGAAGGTTACGGCCCACCAAAGAGGCCAGGTCTAGGCTACAGCCGTCCAAGTCTAGGAGGAAGAGTCCAACTAGGCTACGTCCGAGACCCAAGGTCCGGGACGAAGAGCCTAACTAGGTCCAAGAAGGTTATGGCCTACTAGAGAAGGCCAGGTCCAGGCTACAACCGACCAGAGAGGCCATGTCCAGGCAACGACCAACCAGGTCCTAGGAGAAGAGTCCAACCAAGCAACGACCAAGACTCAACGTCTAGGATGAAGAGTCCAACCAGGTCTGCGAAGGTTACGGTCGACCAGAGTAGGCCAGGTACAGGCTACGGTAGACCAGGTCCCAGACGAAGTGTCCAACCAGGCTATAACGAGGCCTAATGTCCAAGACGAAGAGTCCGACCAGGTCCGAGAAGGTTATGGCCTACCAAAGAGGCTAGGTCCAGGCTACTGCCGGCAAGGTCCAAGACGAAGAGTCCAACCAGGCTACGAAAGAGACCCAAGCTCAGGGACGAAGAGTCCGACTAGGTCCGGGAAGGTTACGTCTGACCAAAGAAGGCCAGGTCCAGGCTACGGCTAACCAGGTCCAGGATGAAGAGTCCAACCAGGCTACGATCGAGACCCAAGGTGCAGGACGAAGAGTCTGACAAGGTCTGAGAAGGTTATAGCCGACCAAAGAAGTCCAGGTCCAGGCTATGACCAGCCAGGTCCAAGACGAAGAGTCTAACCAGGCTACGACCGAGACCTAAGGTGTAGGATGAAGAGTCTGACCAAGTCCGAGAAGGTCACGGCCGACCAGAGAAGGCCAAGTCCAAACTACGGCCGAGCAGGTTCGGGACAAAGAGCCCAACCACGCTACGACTGAGACCCAAGGTCTAGGACGAAGAGTCCGACTAGGTCTGAGAAGGTTACGGCTGACCAGAGTAGGCCAGGTCCAGGCTACGGTAGACCGGGTCTAGGACGAAGTGTCCAACCAGGCTACGACGAGGCCCAACATCTAGGACGAAGACTCCGCCTAGGTCCGAGAAGGTTACGGTCGGCCAAAGAGGCTAGGTCCAGGCTACTGCCGACAAGGTCCAGGACGAAGAGTCCAACCAGGCTACGAAAGAGACCCGAGGTCGAGGACGTCGAGTCTGACTTGGTTCGAGAAGGTTACGTCCGACCAAAGAAGGCCAGGTCCAGGCTACGGCTAACCAGGTCCAGGATGAAGAGTCCAACCAGGCTACGATCGAGACCCAAGGTGCAGGACAAAGAGTCTAACAAGGTCCGAGAAGGTTATAGCTGACCAAAGAAGGCCAGGTCTAGGCAACGACCAGCCAAGACCAAGACGAAGAGTCTAACCAGGCTACGACCGAGACCTAAGGTGTAGGACGAAGAGTCCAACCAGGTTTGAGAAGGTCACGGCCGACCAGAGAAGGCCAAGCCCAGGTTACGGCCGAGCAGGTCCAGGACGAAGAGTCCAACCAGGCTACGACCGAGACCCAAGGTCCAGGACGAAGTGTCCGACCAGGTCTAAGAATGTTACGGCCGACCAGGGTAGGCCAGGTCCAGGCTATAGTAGAGCAGGTCCAGGACGAAGAGTCCAACCATGCAATGACTGAGACCCAAGGTCTAGGACGACGAGTCTGACCTGGTCCGAGAAGGTTACGGCTGACGAGAGAGGCCAGGTCCAAGTAACGGCTGACCAGAGAGGCCTGGGCCAAGACGAAGAGTCCAACCAGGCTATGAATGAGACCCAAGGTCTGGGACGAAGAATCCAACTAGGTCCGAGAAGGTTACAGCCGACCAGAGTAGGCCAGGTCCAGGCTACGGTAGACCAGGTCCAGGACGAAGAGTCCAGCCAGGCTATGACCGAGACCCAAGGTCCACGACGATGAGTCCGACCAGCGCCGAGGAGGTTACGTTCGATCGGAGGGACCAGGTCCAGGCTACTACCATCCAGGTCTAGAAAAAAGAGTCCAACCAGGCTACGACTGAGACCCAAGGTCCAGTATGAAGAGTCAACCAGGTCCAAGAAGGTTACGACCGACTAGAGAGGCCAGGTCCAGGCTACGGCCGACCAGAGAGGCCAGGTCCAGGCTACAGCCGGCCAGGCCTAGGATGAAGAGTCCAACCAGGCTACGATCGAGACCCAAGGTCCTGGTTGAAGAGTCCAACCTGGTCCAAGAATGTTACAGCCGACGAGAGAAGGCCAGGTCTAGGCTACGACCGGCCGGGTCCAAGATGAAGAGTCCAGCCAGGCTACGACCCAGACCTAAGGTCCAAGGCGAAGAGTTCGACCAGGTCTGAGAAGGTTACGGTCGACCAGAAAAGGCTAGGTCTAGGACGAAGAGTCCAACCTGGCTATGGCCGAGACCCAAGGTCCAAGACGAAGAGTCTGACTAGGTCTAGAAGGTTATGGCCGACCAAAAAAGGCTAGGTCCTGGACGAAGAGTCCAACCAGGCTACGATCGAGACCCAAGGTCCAGGATGAAGCGTCCAACCAGGTCTAAGAAGGTTACCGCCGACCAGAGAAGGCTAGGTCCAGGCTACGACCATCCAGATCCAAGATGAAGAGTTCAACCAGGCTACGACCAAGACCTAAGGTCCAGGACGAAGAGTCTGACCAGGTCCGAGAGGGTTACGGCCGACCAGAGAAGGCTAGGTCTAGGACGAAGAGCCAAACTAGGCTATGACCGAGAGCCAAGGTCAAGGATGAAGAGTTTGACCAGGTCCGAGAAGGTTACGGCCAACCAGAGAGACCATGCCTAGGACGAAGAGTCTGATTAGGCTACAACACAGACCCAAGGTCTAAGAGAAAGAGTCTGACCAGGTCCAAGAAGGGTACGGCTGACCAGGTCTCTGACAAAGAGTCCAACTAGGCTACGACTGAGACCCAAGGCCTAAGACGAAGTGTCTGACTAGGTCCGAGAAGGTTACGGCCCACCAAAGAGGACAGGTCTAGGCTACGACCGTCTAGGTCCAGGACGAAGAGTCCAACCAGGCTACGACCGAGACCCAAGGTCTGGGACGAAGAGTCTGACTAGGTCCAAGAAGGTTATGGCCCACTAGAGAAGGCCAGGTCCAGGCTACAGGCGACCAGAGAGGCCATGTCCAGGTGACGGCCAACCAGGTCCTGGATGAAGAGTCCAACCAGGCTACGACTGAGACCCAAGGTCTAGGATGAAGTGTCTGACTAGGTCCGAGAAGGTTACGGCCGACCAGAGTAGGCCAGGTCCAGGCTACGGTAGACCAGGTCTAGGACGAAGTGTCCAAGCAGGCTATGACGAGGCCAAACGTCTAGGATGAAGACTCCGACCAGGTCCGAGAAGGTTACGACCAACCAAAGAGGCTTGGTCCAGGCTACTGCCGACAAGGTCCAGGATGAAGAGTCCAACCAGGCTACGAAAGAGACCCGAGGTCGAGGATGAAGAGTCCGACTAGGTCCGAGAAGGTTATGTCCAACCAAAGAAGGCCAGGTCTAGGCGACGGCTAACCAGGTCCAGGATGAAGAGTCCAACCAGGCTACGATCGAGACCCAAGATGCTGGACGAAGAGTCTGACCAGGTTCGAGTAGGTTACAGCCGACCAAAGAAGGCCAGGTCCAGGCTACAACCGGCCAGGACCAAGATGAAGAGTCCAACCAGGCTACGACCGAGACCTAAGGTGTAGGACGAAGAGTCTGACCAGGTCTGAGGAGGTCACGGCCGACCAGAGAAGGCCAAGTCCAGGCTACGGCCGAGAAGGTCAAGGATGAAGAGTCCAACCAAGCTACGACTGAGACCCAAGGTCTAGGACAAAGAGTTCGACTAGGTCCGAGAAGCTTACAGCCGACTAGGGTAGGCCAGGTCCAGGCTACAGTAGACCAGGTCCAGGATGAAGAGTCCAACCAAGCAACGACCGAGGCCCAAGGTTCAGGACGATGAGTCTGACCAGGTCCGAGAAGGTTACAGCTGACGAGAGAGGCCAAGTCCAAGTAACAGCCGACCAGTGAGGCCAGGTCCAAGATGAAGAGTCCAACCAGGCTACGACTGAGACCCAAGGTCTAGGATGAAGAGTCTGACTAGGTCCGAGAAGGTTACGGCCGACCAGAGTAGGCCAAGTCCTAGCTACGGTAGACCAGGTCCAGGACGAAGAGTCCAACCAGGCTACGACCGAGACCTAAGGTCCATGAAGATGAGTCTGACCAGCTCCGAGAGGGTTACGGCCGACCAGAGGGACCAGGTCCAGGCTACTACCGTCCAGGTCCAGAAAAAAGAGTCCAACCAGGCTACGACTGAGACCCAAGGTCCAGAACGAAGAGTCCGACCAGGTCCAAGAAGGTTACAGCCAGCTAGAGAGGCCAGGTCCAGGCTACGGCCGAACAGAGAGGCCAGGTCCAGGCTACAGCCGGCCAGGCCTAGGATGAAGAGTCCAACCAGGCTATGATCGAGACCTAAGGTCCAGGTTGAAGAGTCCAACCAGGTCCGAGAATGTTACGGCCGACGAGGGAAGGCCAGGTCTAGGCTACGACCGGCTGGGTCCAAGACGAAGAGTCCAGCCAGGCTTCGACCGAGACCTAAGGTCCAGGGCAAAGAGTCCAACCAGGTCCGAGAAGGTTACGGCCGACCAAAAAAGGCTAGGTCCAGGACGAAGAGTCCAACCTGGCTATGAACGAGACCCAAGGTCCAGGACAAAGAGTCCGACTAGGTCCGAGAAGGTTATGGCCGACCAGAAAAGCCTAGGTCTAGGACGAAGAGTCCAACCAGGCTACGATCGAGACCCAAGGTCTAGGATGAAGCGTCCAACCAGGTCCGAAAAGGTTATCGCCGACCAGAGAAGGCCAGGTCCAGGCTACGACCGTCCAGGTCAAAGACGAAGAGTCCAACCAGGCTACGACCAAGACCTAAGGTCCAGGATGAGAGTCCGACCAGGTCCGAGAGGGTTACGACCAACCAGAGAAGGCCAGGTCTAGGACGAAGAGCCCAACTAGGCTATGACCGAGACCCAAGGTCTAGGACTATGAGTTTGACTGGGTACGAGAAGGTTACGACCGACCAGAGAGACCAGGCCTAGGACGAAGAGTTTGACTAGGCTACAACACAGACCCAAGGTCTAAGAGAAAGAGTCCGACCAGGTCTGAGAAGGTTACGGCCAACCAGGTCTCTGACAAAGAGTCCAACTAGGCTACGACTGAGACCCAAGGCCTATGACGAAGTGTCTGACCAGGTCCGAGAAGGTTACGGCCCACCAAAGAGGCCAGGTCTAGGTTACGGCCGTCTAGGTCTAGGACGAAGAGTCCTACCAGGCTACGACTGAGACCCAAGGTCTGGGACAAAGAGTCTGACTAGGTCCAAGAAGGTTATGGCCCACCAGAGAAGGCCAGGTCCAGGCTACAGCCGACCAGAGAGGCGATGTCCAGGCGACGGCCAACTATGTCCTGGATGAAGAGTCCAACTAGGCTACGACTAAGACCCAAGGTCTAGGATGAAGAGTCCGACTAGGTCCAAGAAGGTTACGGCCGACCAGAGTATGCCAGGTCTAGGCTACGGTAGACTAGGTCTAGGACGAAGTGTCCAACCAGGCTACGACGAGGCCCAACATCTAGGACGAAGACTCCGACCAGGTCTGAGAAGGTTACGGCCTACCAAAGAGGCTTGGTCCAGGTTACTGCTGACAAGGTCAAGGACGAAGAGTCCAACCAGGCTACGAAAGAGACCCGAGGTCGAGGATGAAGAGTCTGACTAGGTCCAAGAAGGTTACGTCTGACCAAACAAGGCCAGGTCCAAGCTACGGCTGACCAGGTCCAGGACCAAGAGTCCAACCAGGTTACGATCGAGACCCAAGGTGCAGGACGAAGAGTCCAACCAGGTCCGAGAGGGTTACGGCTGACCAAAGAAGGCCAGGTCCAAGACGAAGAGTCCAACCAGGCTACGACTGAGACCTAAGGTGCAGGACGAAGAGTCCAACCAGGTCCGAGAAGGTCACGGCCGACCAGAGAAGGCCAAGTCTAGGCTACGGCCAAGTAGGTCCAGGACGAAGAGTCCAACCTGGCTACGACCGAGACCCAAGGTCCAGGATGAAGAGTCCGATCAGGTCCGAGAAGGTTACGGCCGACCAGAGTAGGCTAGGTCCAGGCTACAGTAGACCAGGTCCAGGATGAAGAGTCCAGCCAGGCAACGACCGAGACCCATAGTCCAGGACGACGAGTCCGACCAGGTCCGAGAAGGTTACGGCTGACCAGAGAGGCCAGGCCCAAGTAACGGCTGACCAGAGAGGCCAAGTCCAGGATGAAGAGTCCAACCAGGCTACGATCAAGACCCAAGTCTAGGACAAAGAGTTTGACCAGGTCTGAGAAGGTTACGGCTGACCAGAGAGGCCAGGCCCAAGTAACGGCCGACCAGAGAGGCCAAGTCCAGGATGAAGAGTCCAACTAGGCTACGACCGAGACCCAAGGTCCAGGACAAAGAGTCCAACCAGGCTACGACTAAGACCCAAGGTCCAGGATGAAGAGTTTGACTAGGTCTGAGAAGGTTACGGCTGGCCAGGTCCAGCATAAAGAGTCCAACCAGGCTATGATCGAGACCCATGATCCAGGATGAAGAGTCCAACCAGGTCGGAGAAGGTTAAGGCCGACCAGAGAAGGCCAGTTCTAGCACAAAGAGTCCAACCAGGCTACAACTGAGACCTAAGGTCTAGGACGAAGAGTCCGACCAGGTCCGAGAAGGTTACTACTGACCAGAGAGGCCAGCCCAAGTAACGGTCGACAAGAGAGGCCAGGTCCAGGATGAAGAGTCCAACCAGGCTACGACCAAGACCCAAGGTCTAGGACAAAGAGTCCGACCAGGTCCGAGAAGGTTACGGCCGACCAAAGGGACCAGGTCTACGGCACTGCCGACCAGGTCCAGGACAAAGAGTCCAACCAGGCTATGACTAAAACCCAAGGTCCAGGAAGAAGAGTTTGACTAGGTCTGAGAAGGTTACGGCTGGCCAGGCCCAGCATGAAGAGTCCAACCAGGCTACGATCGAGACCCAAGGTCCAGGATGAAGAGTCCAACCAGGTCGGAGAAGGTTACGGCTGACCAGAGAAGGCCAATTCCAGCACAAAGAGTCTAACCAGGCTACGACTGAGACCTAAGGTCTAGGACGAAGAGTCCAACCAGGTCTAAGAAGGTTACGACCGACCAGAAAAGGCCAGGTCTAGGATAAAGAGTCCAACCAGGCTATGACCGAGACCCAAGGTATAGGACAAAGAGTCCGAGACCCGAGGTCTAGGACGAAGAGTCCGACCAGGTCTGAGAAGGTTATGGTCGATCAGAGAAGCCGGGTGTAGGCTACAGCCCACTAGGTCCAAGACAAAGAGTCCAACTAGGCTACGACCGAGACCCAAGGTCTAGGACAAATTGTTCGACCAGGTCCAACAAGGTTATGGCCGACCAGAGAGGCCAGGTCCAGGCTACGGCTAACCAGGTCTAAGATGAAGATTCTAACCAGGCGATAAAGGAGACCCAAGGTCTAGGACAAAGAGTCCAACCAAGTCTGAGAAGGCCACGTCCAGGCTTCGGCCGACCAAGTCTAGGGTGAGGAGTCCAACCAGGCTACGAACGAGACCCAAGGTCTAGGACAAAGAGTTTGACCAGGTCTGAGAAGGTTTCAGCTGACCAGAGAGGCCAAGTCTAGGCTATAGCCTACCAGGTCCAGGAGGAAGAGTCCAACCACGCTACGACTGAGACCCAAGGCCCACGACAAAGGGTCTGACTAGGCCCGAGAAGGTTACAACAGACCAGAAAGGCCATGTCTAGGCTATGACCGACCAGGTCTAAGACGAAGAGTCTAACCAGGCTACGAATGAGACCCAAGGTCCTAGACAAAGAGTCCAACTAGGTCTGAGAAGGCTAGGTCCAGGCTACGGCTGGCCAGGTCAAGCACGAAGAGTCCAACCAGGCTGCGATCGAGACCCAAGGTCTAGGATGAAAAGTGCAACCAGGTTTGAGAAGGTTACGGCTGACCAGAGAGGCCAGGTCCAAGATGAAAAGAACAACCAGGCTGTGACCAAGACCCAAGGTCCAAGATGAAGAGTCCGTCTAGGTCCGAGAATGTTACGGTCGACCAGAGAGGCTAGGTCTAGGCTACGGCTGACCAGGTCAAGGACAAAGAGTCCAACCAGGTTACGACCGAGACCCAAGGTCTAGGATGAAGAGTGCAACCTGGTCTAAGAAGGTTAAGCTGACCAGAAAGGCCAGGTACAGGAGGAAATGTCCAACCAGGCTATGACCGAGACCCAAGGTCCTGGATGAAGAGTTTGACCAGGTCCGAGAAGGTTACGGTCGATCGTAGAAGCCAGGTCTAGGCTATGGCTGACCAGGTCTAAGATGAAGAGTCCAACCAGGCAACGACCGAGACCCAAGGTCCAGGACAAAGAGTCTGACCAGGTCTGAGAAGGTTACGGCTGACCAAATAGGCTAGGTCTAGGCTACAGCCAGCCAGAGAGGCCAGGTCCAGGCTACGGTCGACCAGGTCCAGGGCGAAGTGTCCAACCAGGCTACGACCGAGACCCAATGTCCAGGACAAAGAGTTCGACCAGGTCTAAGAAGGTTACGCCCGACCAGAGAGGCTAGGTCCAGGCTACGGTCGACCATGTCCGAGATGAAAAGTCTAACCAGGCAACGACCAAGACCCATGGTCCAGGACAAAGACTCTGACTAGGTCTGAAAAGGTTACGGCTGACCAAAGAGGCCAGCTCCAGGCTACGGCTGACCAGGTCTAGGGCAAAGTGTCCAACCAGGCTTCGACCGAGATGCAACATCCAGGATGAAGAGTCTGACCTGGTCTGAGAAGGTTATGGCCTACCAAAGAGGCCAGGTCCAGGCTACGGCCAACTAGGTCCAAGATGAAGAGTCCAACAAGGTAACGATGGAGACCCAAGGTATAGGATGAAGAGTCCGACTAGGTCCGAGAAGGTTACGACAGACTAGAGAGGCCAGGTCCAAGCTACGACCGACCAGGTCTAGGACAAAGAGTCCAACCAGGCTACGATCGAGACCCAAAGTTCAAGACGAAGAGTCTGACTAGGTCTGAGAAGGTTACGGCCAACCAGAGAGGCCAGGTCCAGGCAACGACCGACCAGGTCCAAGACGAAGAGTCCAACCAGGCCACGACCGAGACCCAAGCCCTAGGACGAAGAGTCCATCCAGGTCCGAGAAGGTTACGACAGACCAGAGAGGCCAGGTCTAGGCTACTGTCGAGCAGGTCCAGGACAAAGTGTCCAACCAATCTACGACTAAGGCCCAAGGTCCAGGACGAAGAGTCTGACGAGGCCCGAGAAGGTTACGGCCTACCAGAGAGGCCAAGTCTAGGCTACGACTAGCCAGGTCTAAGACGAAGAGTCAAACCAGGCTACAACCGAGGCCCATGGTCTAGGACTAAGAGTTTGACCAGGTCTGAGAAAGTTACGATCGACCGGAGAGGCCTGGACCAGGCTACTGCCGACTAGGTCCAGTACAAAGGGTCCAACCAGGCTAATACTAAGACCCAAGTTCTAGGTCAAAGAGTCCGACCAGGTCTGAGAAGGTTATGGTTGACTAGAGAGGCCAGGTCCAGGCTACGACCGAGCAGGTCTAGGACGAAGAGTCCAACAAGGCTACGATTGAGACCCAATGTAACACCTGCCTATTTTTATGTAATGAATCATGTTAAGTTAGTAACGACATTAATGATATCTTCTTAATAATTTATGTTATATGTAATGATATATGATGTTAATGTTACTAACTTTTTATGTCAAGTTTTATGACAGGTGACGACCGCATGGAATCGTTGTGCTTAAGTGTTCATGATTATTTTAATGTATGTTTAATTATGATGCAATGATGTATGAATGTTTTAATGTATGGCATTCATGGACAGATCAGCAGGCCAAACTTGGTGGAATCGGCAGGCCGAAGGAGAAAATCAACAAGCCGAACACGGTTGGCGAGCAGTTAGCAGAAATCACTCCAAATTTATGGCTGAGATAACTACATTAAATGGGTGATTTATTGTGAATAATTGGCATATTAATGGAATAATTTTGTCAGTTAAGGAAATAAAAGGGTTGACTTCGCATTGATTTGTCTGATTTTAAATGGTTTCCTATTTTAAGAGGGCAAAAATATGGCAAGTGAGGCTAAAGTTTTGACTTTCCCTCTTTGCTCTCCTTGCTCCATGCCTGTTAGCACCATTTGAGTCAGAAAACTTCTGACTTAATGAAGAGTTTTGACTCTCCTTCTTTGTACGTTATGCCATTAAGTTACGGTAAAAAAATTTTAACGTGCTTTTCCATTTTTCTCTCATCCTTTCACGTTTTCTCTCTCAATTTCTGACGCTTCTTTGTCTTTCTTTCTTCCTCTTCTCTTCTCCACAAATTCCATCCTTCTTCCTCTCAAAAATTTTATGAGAATATTGAAAGAAAAATTAAAATTTTGTTGGTTGAATTCAAGGGTTTTGAGAAGAAATTTCAAGGTAAGAACTCAGGTTTTTTTTTGGTGTTTTGAAAAGAAATTCTCCTCCTTAATCGTCTGCAATATCCTTCTATAGGTATTGTATTTTGTCTCGAGTCTTTTTATATGATGTTTATGTATGAATTATGTAATGTTTCTTCAAGTGTCAAGTTGTTTAAATGTTTCTATGATAAAATATGAATTTTTCTATCTTCTACCCCTCACAGTAAAATATTACAATTTGGATATAGTGTAAGAAAATGTAATATTTATTTAAGAGGTAAATGAATGATGTTTTTCATAAAAGTTGTCAAGAATGTGCATGTATAATGTATGATGAATGTATTTTATGTTATGAAATTTTTATGATATTACATTAGGAAAATTGTTTTAACAATGTTATTTCTGAATTTTTGTCTATGAAATGTTATTTATGTTTAAAAGATTTTAAGATAATGAAATAATTTTATGCATGATAATAAGATGTTTGAAGGAATTAAAAAAATTAAAATATATGTATTTTAATTGTTCAAAAATGTTTTTAACAGATATTCATGTCTAAAATGTATGGTTTGTTTTTGCATGCTTAAAGTAATTTTTATGATTTAAGAAAAATCATGATAACATGTTTATGTGATGACAATTTTTATTATGGTTATGAATTATGTTTGTAATATGAGATGAATATATATATGAATGTTATATGAAAGAATGATATATGAATGAATGTTTTATGATAAGTATTAATTTTATTGTATTTTTAAATGGATAAATGGCATGAACACTCAAAGAAGCGAGCACATCGAGACCGCGGCGTTGTCACCAAAAGTATATTAAGATTAAGTAAGCTAGCGTTAAAGTAAGTACATTCTCACCTGCAACATGACACGTTTTACAAAGTTTGATGATATGTTCACTATGATATTCATGATATTTTTATGGTTGTTTTCCCTAAAGGAATTCTTATGAAAGATTTTCATAATTTAAAGTTATGTATGCGTGATGATTACATGTTTTAAAGCATGAAAATTATGTACATATATGTATCACCTAATAAGTGTTGCACACGAATGTTATGAAATGATATGTTATGATGTCATGTTTGCTTTGGGATTAGCTACCCTTCTCCTCTCATGACGGCGCGCCTACAATGATGTTCATGGTGCAACACTTAGGCCCTTAAGATAAAATGAAATAAGTTTTTAAATGGTCAATGCAATGAAAGATATGTTTATATGAAATTGTGCTTAAGGCACTTTTATGATATGATGACAATGAGGATGATGATGTTTATGCAATGTTTTAAATTGTGAGAATTATATGTACTTACTAAGCATTAGCTTAATCATGTTTTATGTCATGTTGCAGATAAGGGCAAGAAAATCATGGATTAGGCAGAAGACATGGGAAGGCGTGTGAGCACTAAGCACAATGAATTGTTACCGGAAGCACGCCAAGAAGAATGAATTGATTTTTTAAGTCAAGTTTTTTATTTTGAATATTATTTTTATGTTAAGTTTTAAGAATATTTAAACTATGGACTTATATTATATTTTATCATTTTTTTAAGAATTTCGATCTTCCGCATTTTTTTAAAAAGTTAAATCTGTTTTGCAAAATAAGTTATCTCTAAGATTTTGGCTCAGTCGGCCTATCGAAAATCCTTGGTCGGCCTGCCGATGTCCAAAAGTTTGGCCTGCCGATCACGTTTTTGGCCTGCCAAACGATGATGAGATTTTAAGCCAGTTTTGCAAAGCCTCCACCGGCCTGTCGGGTGAGGGAACTCCGGCTTGCCGATCACGTTTGGCCTGTCGAAGTCCCAAGTTTGGCCTACCGAACTGTGGGAGTACGTAAACTTTAAATAATGTGATGATTAATGAGATATGATGTGATGTTTTTATAAGTCTTGATTTTACAACTTGGTATATCTATGTCATTAATAAGTTTATGATTAATTTAAAGTATAATTGAATAAATTATGACATGGAATGAGTTTAGCAATGTGATTTAACAATGTTAAGTTATTAAAAAAAAAATGTATGAATGGATCCTGGTTAAGTATGTTTATTTTCTTTTACAATTAAAAGTATCGTTTAAGTTTTGTATTCAAATATATGTTTAGAGTTAAATAAGTATGAATGTAAAGACATTTGTGACGTCCGTAAGGGGGGTGTTACAAGTTTTGGTATCAGAGCATTTTTTTCGATTACAATTCATATCGCCACACGTCAATCCAAGTCCTCCAAGTAAGTATGTTGTGAAGTTAGATGTATTGATGCAAGTATGACGATAAGATTAAGGTCTTAATAGTGAATGATTAATGATCTAGTAGTGAAAACTTGTCTCATAATTGGAAGATTATTTCTAAGTTCCTAATTCTTTTAGGACAATTTATGATGGATGGCTCCAGAAGAATGTAGACTCGCACCCAAACCAATGAAATACTCATGATGATGATCGTTGAACTGCAAAGGCAGTTGGACGATCAATGAAGGGAAATTCCTCCGTTAAGGGCCAACGGACAGAATGATGACCGATGAGGTAATGATGTGCCTCCTCCTCCTCCACAGCCATGAGTAAACGAAGTCCCAGTTCCTGCTGCTGAACTAAGAGCGGCCTATCAGGAACCCCTACTGGTCAGATGGAAGAGAGTTCAGCCAGCGAATTTCGAAGGTTCTAAGGATCTGCTAATAGCTCAGGGATGGTTAAAGATGATTGAGGCCACCTTACGACTCATGGATTTTACGACCAATGAAAAGGTCCTCTGTGCATCGTACTGCCTCACGATGAGGCCAAGATATGGTGGGACAGCATCGAATAGAGCAGGAATGTTAAAGAGATGACATGGGCCGACTTCGTTGATGAATTCAACACGAAGTTCTTCCATATGAATGTCATGAGGAAACATTATGAGGAGTTTGAGAGCTTGCGCCAGGGGAATATGTTAGTCACTAATGTGGTGATGAAGTTTGATCAGCCAGCCCATTTATGTCCAAGAATGGTTATGGATGAAGGTGAAAGGGTCAGAAGACTGATCAGAGCCCTTAGGCCAGATATTGCTGCGATCGTTGATGAGGCAAGTCCGCCAAGGACTCAAGAACAGGTTGTTATGAGGGCTCAACATGCTGAGTTTCATTTGTCCAAGCTAAGAAGGAACTAGCCTCGATCAGGTCAGCAAGCCAACAGTGCAAGCAACCAGAACCGCCCTCCCCACAGGAACAACAGCAACAACAACAACCAAAGCTGGAGGAATAACAAGAGGAAGGGTAATCCTCAAAACTAGCAGGGCCAAGACAACAAGAGCCATAATGATGGCCAGCTTAACAATAATAACAGGCGTTTTCAACCGTGTGCCAAATGTGGAAAGAAGCATCCAGGGGAATGCCGATTGGGAACAAACCAATGTTTCATCTGTGGGCGAGAAGACCACTTTGTAAAGAAATGCCCCAAGCTGATGAATGCTAATGCCCTGTAGAGAGCTCCTCCCCAAGCCTAGCTTCATCAGATCCAAGCCTCCCTTGAAGGGCCACTTATTAGTCAAGGCAGAATTGAAGCCCCACCGACGAATGCTAGAATCTATGCCATGACAAAAGAACAAGTGGCTGCAGAAGCTTCCAATGTGGTCATAGGTCAGATAACAAGCTTATCTAATGATGCTTATGTTCTTTTTGATACAGGTGCCACGCATTCTTTTGTATCTATGTCATATGCTAAGAAATTAGAGGTTCATTTAGAGCCTATGAGATAGGGATTCACTACGACACTACCCTCCGGGGAAGTGATATTATCTGCGCACTGTTTACGTACAGTACTCCTATGGATTTCTAATAGGGAGCTATTTGTCGACCTCATTGTGATCGACATGCATGACTACGACATGATTCTTGGGATGGATTTCCTGAGCAAGTATAATGCTGCTATTGAATGCCAAAAACGAAAGGTGATTTTCCATCTAGAAGGTGATCAGAAATTCATTTATGCTGGCGAGTCCAGGAAGAAACCCCACATGTTTCTATCAGCAATGAAAGCAAGGAAGTTATTAGCAAGTGGCTGTATGGGCTATCTGGCAAACATTGTAGACAAAAGCCAAGAAGGAAAGACAAGAGTTGAAGATGTGCATGTTGTTCATGAATATGAAGATGTGTTTCTTGATGATCTGACAGGTCTACCGCCAGAAAGAGAAGTTGAATTCGAGATTGAGCTCGCTCCTGGCACCAATCCAATCTTAAAAGCACCTTACAAAATGGCCCTGGCAGAGTTAAAGGAGCTTCACATGCAATTAAAGGAGCTACTTGACAAAGTTTTCATCAGGCCAAGTCACTCACCATGGGGTGCTCCAGTCTTGTTTGTGAAGAAGAAGGATGGCACTATGAGACTCTACATCGACTATAGAAAGCTGAACAAGGTGATGATCAAGAACAAGTACCCATTGCCTCGAATCGATGATTTGTTTGATCAGCTCAAGTGTGCATTGGTGTTCTCAAAGATTGATCTACAATCAGGAAATCACCAGTTGAAGGTTAAAGAAGGAGATATCCTTAAGACTACTTTCAGGTCGAGGTATGGTCACCATGAATTTGTGGTTGTGCCTTTCGGTCTAACTAATGTACCTGTTGCCTTTATGGATTTGATGAACAGGGTATTCAAGGATTTCCTCGATAAATTTGTTGTTGTATTTATCAATGATATTCTTGTCTATTCTAAGAATCACGAAGAGCATGAGGAACATTTAAGAATTGTGCTAGAGACTTTAAGAAGACACCAACTGGATGCAAAGTTCTCCAAATGCGAGTTTTGGCTAGATAAAGTGTCTTTCTTGGGGCATGTTATTTCGAAGGAAGGGATTATGGTTGACCTTGCTAAAGTAGAAGCTGTTCTCAACTGGAAGCAACCAATGAATGCAAGTGAAATAAGGAGCTTCTTGGGTTTAGCAGGTTATTACCGGAGATTCGTAGAAGATTTCTCCAAGATAGCAGCTCCACTTACAAACTTGACTCGCAAAGGAAAGAAGTATGAATGGACAGATGCATGTGAAAAGAGTTTTCAAGAATTGAAGAAAAGGTTAACGACAGCACTAGTGTTGGCAATTCCTAAAGGAAATGATGGGTTTGTTATTTATAGTGGTGCATCCAAGATGGGCCTCGGAGCTGTATTGATGCAAAATGAAAGGGTGATTGCTTATGCTTCAAGACAACTAAAGGATTATGAAAAGAACTATCCTACTCATGACCTCGAGTTAGCAGCAGTCGTTTTTGCGTTGAAGATATGGAGACACTACTTATAAGGGGTCCAAGTAAGATCTTCACTAATCATCAAAGTCTAAAGTATTTCTTCATGCAAAGAGACCTGAATATGAGACAACGAAGATGGCTAGAGTTGGTGAAGGATTATGATTGTGAAATCCTTTATCATCCTAGAAAAGCTAACCGAGTGGCTGATGCTCTAAGTAGGAAGTCAGTTGCCACATCGATGTCAATGCAAGGAATGTCAACACCTTTAAGAAAGGAAATTCTAAACTTCAATCTGGAACTTTTAGCAGGCCAGCTATCAGCACTCTCTCTTGCTCCGACGATGTACGATGAAATTTAGAGAAAACAAGATGAAGATGTAAGTCTTGTAAGGATCAAGCAAGAAATGAAAGAAGAAAAATGTCAAGAGTTTCGTATCACGGATGACGAAACTCTGTATCTCAAGGACCGTTTATGTGTTCCCAATGTTGATGATTTTAGTGAAAAGATCTTGGCAGAAATTCATGATACTCCTTACTCTATTCATCAAGGTGCAACAAAGATGTATAATGATCTAAGGGGTAACTTTTGGTGGTTTGGAATGAAACGTGATGTTGCAAAGTATGTAAAGAAATGTATGACATGTCAGCAAGTAAAGGCTGAACACTAGAGACCTGGTGGTGAACTACAGTCTATCCTAATACCGGAATGGAAATAGGAGGATATAGCAATGGATTTCATTATTAGTTTGCCCAGAACTATGAATGGTTATGATGCAATTTGGGTAGTTGTGGATCGACAGACTAAGACGGCGCATTTCATTCCTATCAAAATCACTTACTCCATGGAACGGTTAGCGAAACTCTACGTCAAGGAAATTGTACGACTTCATGGGATTCCCAAGTCAATCATCTCAGATCGTGATGGCAGGTTCACATCTAAGTTTTGGAAGAGTGTACAGACTGCTATGGGAACCAAGCTACATTTTAGTACAGCTTTCCATCCTCAGATAGATGGCCAAACGGAGAAGACAAACTTGATTTTAAAAGATATGCTTTGGGCTTGTTCTCTCGAATTTAAGACCAGTCGGTGTAAAATGTTGCTGTTAGCAGAGTTTGCTTACAACAACAGCTTTCAGGTGACAATTGGGATGGCACCATATGAGGCTTTGTATGGACGAAAATGCAGATCGCCTATATGTTGGCACGAAGCTGGTGAAAAAAAGATGATGGAAAGCGTCGATGCTGAAAGAATTGATTTTGTTAATGAAACATCGGAGATGATAAAGTTGATAAGAAGAAGAATAGAGACCGCACAAAGCCGTCAAAGGAGTTATGCTGACAAGAGAAGAAGACCCTTAGAGTTCACCGTGGGTGAATATGTGTTTCTGAAGGTTGCACCAATGAAAGGAGTTATGAGATTTGGGAAGAAATGCAAGTTAAGTCCAAGATTCATCGATCCTTATGAAATTGTTAAGCGGATAGGCAAAGTAGCTTATCAGCTGAAGTTGCCTTCTGAGATGTCCGCAATGCACGATGTGTTCCATATCTCCATGCTCAAGAAGTATTTTTTGGACCCTACGCATGTGATTGAGCCACAAGTGATCGAGATACGAGAAGACTTAAGTTATGAAGAAAAGCCAATGAAGATACTCGATCTGAAAACTAAGACCTTGTGGAATAAGGAAATTCCATTGGTCAAGGTGTTATAGCGAAATCATCAAGTTGAAGAAGCCACATGGGAACGTGAAGATGACATGAGAGCTATGTATCCGCATTTATTCTAAGTTTCGAAGACGAAACCTTTATAAGGTGGGGAGAATCGTAACACTCGCCTATTTTTATGTAATGAATCACGTTAAGTTAGTAACGACGTTAATGATATCTTGTTAATAATTTATGTTATATGTAATGATATATGATGTTAATGTTACTAACTTTTTATGTCAAGTTTTATGACAAGTGATGACCGCATGCAATCGTTGTGCTCAAGTATTCATGATTATTTTAATGTATGATTAATTATGATGCAATGATACATGAATGTTTTAATGTATGGCATTTATGGACAGATCGGCAGGCCAGACTTTTAAGTTCAGTAGGCCGAAATGTCTACCCAAGATCGGCAGGCCGAAGGAGAAAATTGACAGGCCGAACATGGCTGACGAGCAATCAGTAGAAATCTCTCCAGATTTATGGTTGAGATAATTACATTAAATGGGTGATTTATTGTGATTAATTGACATATTAATGGAATAATTTTGTCAGTTAAGGAAATAAAAGAGTTGACTTCGCATTGATTTGTCTGATTTTAAATGGTTTCCTATTTTAAGAGGGCAAAAATATGGCAAGTGAGGCTAAAGTTTTGACTTTCCCTCTTTGCTCTCCTTCCTTCACGCCTGTTAGCACCATTTGAGTCAGAAAACTTCTGACTTAATGAAGAGTTTTGACTCTCCTTCTTTGTACGTTATGCCATTAACTTACGTTAAAAAATTTTTAACGTTCTTTTCCATTTTTCTCTCATCCTCTCACGTTTTCTCTCTCAATTTCTAACGCTTCTTTGTCTTTCTTTCTTCCTCTTCTCTTCTCCACGAATTTCATCCTTCTTCCTCTCAAAAATTTTCTAAGAATATTGAAAGAAAAATTGAAATTTTGTTGGTTGAATTCAAGGGTTTTGAGAAGAAATTTCAAGGTAAGAACTCAGTTTTTTTTTTCGATGTTTTGAAAAGAAATTCTCCTCCTCAATCGTCTGCAATATCCTTCTATAGGTATTGTATTTTGTCTTGAGTCATTTTATATGATGTTTATGTATTTATTATGTAATGTTTCTTCAAGTTTCAAGTTGTTTCAACGTTTCTATGATAAAATATGAATTTTCTATCTTCTACCCCTCACAGTAAAATATTACTGTTTGGATATAGTGCAAGAAAATGTAATGTTTATTCAAGAGGTAAATGAATGATGTTTTTCATGAAAGTTGTCAAGAATATGCATGTATAATTTATGATGAATGTATTTTATGTTATGAAATTTTTATGAGATTACATTAAGAAAATTGTTTTAACAATGTTATTTCTAAATTTTTTTCTATGAAATGTTATTTATGTTTAAAAGATTTTAGGATAATGAAATAATTTTATTCATGATAATAAGATGTTTGAAGGAATTAAAAAAATTAAAATATATGTATTTTAATTGTTCAAAAACGTTTTTAACAGATATTCATCTCTAAAATGTATGGTTTGTTTTTGCATGCTTAAAGTAATTTTTATGATTTAAGAAAAATCATGATAACATGTTTATGTGATGACAATTTTTATTATGGTTATGAATTATGTTTGTAATATGAGAATAATATATATATGAATGTTATATGAAAGAATGATATATGAATCAATGTTTTATGATAAGTATTAATTTTATTGTATTTTTAAATAGAAAAATGGCATGAACACTCAAAGAAGTGAGCACATTGAGACCGCGGTGTCGTCACCAAAAGTATATTAAGGTTAAGTAAGCTAGCGTTAAAGAAAGTATATTCTCACCTGCAACATGACACGTTTTACAAAGTTTGATGACATGTTCACTATGATATTCATGATAATTTTATGGTTGTTTTCCCTAAAGGAATTCTTATGAAAGATTTTCATAATTTAAAGTTATGTATGCGTGATGATGACAAGTTTTAAAGCATGAAAATTATGTATAATTATGTATCACCTAATAAGTGTTGCACACCAATGTTATGAAATGATATGTTATGATGTCATGATTGGTTTGGGATTAGCTACCCTTCTCCTTTCATGACGGCGTGCCTACTATGATGAAATAAAAGATAAAATGAAATAAGTTTTTAAATGGTCAATGCAATAAAAGATATGTTTATATGAAATTGTGCTTAAGGCACTTTTATGATATGATGACAATGAGGATGATGATGTTTATGTAACATTTTAAATTGTGAGAATTATATGTACTTACTAAGCATTAGCTTAATCATGTTTTATGTCATGTTGCAGATAAGGGTAAGAAAATCATGGATTAGGCGAAGGACATGGGAAGGCGTGTGAGCACTAAGCACGATGAATTGTAACCGGAAGTACGCCGAGAAGAATGAATTGATGTTTTAAATCAAGTTTTATATTTTGAATATTATTTTTATGTTAAGTTTTAAGAATATTTATATATGGACTTATATTATATTTTATCATTTTTTTTAAGAATTTCGATCTTCCGCATTTTTTTGAAAAGTTAAATCTTTTTTGCAAAATAAGTTTTCTCTAAGTTTTTGGCTCGGTCGGCCTGCCGATGTTCAAAAGTTTGGCCTGTCGATTACGTTTTCGGCCTGCCGAACGAAGATGAGATTTTAAGCCAGTTTTGCAAAGCCTCTACCGGCCTGCAGGTAGAGGGAACTCCAGCCTGCTGATCATGTTTGGCATACCAAAGTCCCAAGTTCGGCCTGCCGAACTGTGGGAGTAAGTAAACATTAAATAATGTGATGATTAATCAAATATGATGTGATGTTTTTATAAGTCCTGATTTTACAACTTGGTATATCTATGTCATTAAAATAAGTTTATGATTAATTTAAAGTATAATTGAATAAATTATGACATGGAATGAGTTTAGCAATGTGATTTAACAATGTTAAGTTATTAAAAAAATATGTACGAATAGATACTGGTTTACTATGTTTATTTTCTTTTACAATTAAAAGTATCGTTTAAGTTTTGTATTCAAATATATGTTTAGAGTTAAATAAGTATGAATGTAACGACATTTGTGACGTCCGTAAGGGGGGCATTACACCCAAGGTCCAAGACGAAGAGTCCAACTAGGTCTGACAAGGTTACGGCCGAGTAGAGAAGGCCAGGTCCAGGCTACGGCTGACCAAGTTCAGGATGAAGAGTCCAACCAGGCTACGACCGAGACCCAAGGTCCTAGACGAAGAGTCCAACCAGGTCCGAGAAGGCCAGGTCCAGGCTTCGGCCAACCAGGTCTAGGACGAAGAGTCCAACCAGGCTACAAACGAGACCCAAGGTCTAGGACGAAGAGTTCGACCAGGTCCAAGAAGTTTTCAGCAGACCAGAGAGGCTAGGTCCAGGCTATGGCCGACTAGGTCTAGGACGAAGAGTCCGAGTAGGTCCGAAAACGTTACGATCGACCAGAGAGGCCAGATCCAGGCTACAGCCAACCAGGTCCAAGATGAAGAGCCCAACTAGGCAACAGCTGAGACCCGAGGTCCAGGACGAAGAGTCCGACCAGGTCCGAGAAGGTTATGGCCGACCAAAGAGGCCAAGTCCAGGCTACAGCCGACGAGAGAGGCCAGGTCCAGGCCATGGCCGACCAGGTCTAGGGCGAAGAGTCCAACCACGCTACTACTGAGACCCAAGGTCCAGGACGAAGAGTCTGACTAGGTCCGAGAAGGTTAAGGCCGACCAGAGAGGCCAGGTCCAGGCCACAACCGACCAGGTCCGAAACGAACAGCCCAACCAGGCAACGACCGAGACCCGAGGTCCAGGACGAAGGGTCTGACCTGGTAGGAGAAGGTTACAGCTGACCAAAAAGGCCAAGTCCAGGCTACAGTCGACCAGAGAGGCCAGGTCCAGCCTTCGGCCGACCAGGTCTAGGGCAAAAAGTCCAACCAGGCCACGACCGAGACCCAACGTCCAGGACAAGGAGTCCGACTAGGTCCAAGAAGGGTACGGCTGACCAGAGAGGCCAGTTCTAGGCTACGACCAACCAGGTCCAAGACGCAGAGTCCAACCAGGCAACGACTAAGACCCAAGGTCCAGGACAAAGAGTCCGACTAGGTCCGAGCAGGTTACGGCAGACCAGAGAGGCCAGGTCCAGGCTACAGCCAACCAGAGAGGTCAGGTCCAAGCTACGGCCGACCAGGTCCAGGGCGAAGAGTTCAACTAGGCTACAACCAAGAGCCAACGTCTAGGAGGAAGAGTCTGTCCAGGTCCAAGAAGGTTACAATCGACCAGAGAGACCAGCTCCAGGCTACGACTGGCCAGGTCAAGGACGAAGAGTCAAACCAGGCTACGACCGAGACCAAAGGTCCAGGACGAAGAGTCCGACCAGGTTCGAGAAGGTTACGGCCGACCAGAGAGACAAGGTCCAAGCTATGGCCGACCAGGTCTAGGACAAAGAGTCCAACCAGGCTACGATCGAGACCCAAGGTCTAGGGCGAAGAGTCCAACCAGGTCTGACAAGGTTACGACCGAGCAGAGAAGTCCAGGTCCAGGAAACAGCCGACCAGATCCAGGACGAAGAGTCCAACCAGGCTGCGACCGAGACCCAACGTCTAGGACGAAGAGACCGACCAGGTCTAAGAATGTTACAGCCGACCAGGTCTAGGACAAAGAGTCCAACAAGGATACGACCGAGACCCAAGGTCTAGGACGAAGAGACTGTCTAGGTCCGGGAAGGTTATAGCCGACCAAAGAGGCCAGGTCCCGGACAAAGAGTCCAACTAGGCTACGAATGAGACTCAAGGTCCAAGACGAAGAGTCCGACTCGGTCCGAGAAGGTTACGGCCGACCAGAAAGGCCAGGCCCAGGCTACGACCTGCCAGGTCAAGGACGAAGAGTCGAACCAGGCTACGATCGAGACCCAAGGTCCAGGACGAAGAGTCCGACCAGGACCATGAAGGTTACGGCCTACCAGAGAGGATAGGGCCAGGCTACGGTCGACCAGGTCTAGGACGAAGAGTCCAACCAGGTCTGACAAAGTTACGGTCGAGCAGAGAAGGCCAGGTCCAGGCTACGGCCGACCAAGTCCAGGACGAAGAGTCCAACCAGGCTACAACCGAGACCCAAGGTCAAGGACGAAGAGTCCGATCAGGTCAGAGAAGGTTACGGCCGACCAAAGTGGCTAGGTCCAGACTACGACTGACCAGGTCCAAGACGAAGAGTCCAACAAGGCAATGACTGAGACCCAAGGTCCAAGACGAAGTGTCCGACCAAGTCTGAGAAGGTTACGGTCGACTAGAGAGGCCAGCTCCAAGCTATGGCCGACCAGGTCTAGGGCGAAGAGTCCAGCCAGGCTACGAACGAGACCAAATGTCCAGGATGAAGAGTCTGACTAGGTCCGAGAAGGTTACGGCCAGCCAGAGAGGCCAAGTCCTGGCTACGACCGACCAGGTCCAAGACGAAGAGTCCAACAAGGCAACGACTGAGACCCAAGGTCCAAGACGAAGAGTCCGACCATGTCCGAGAAGGTTACGGACCAGGTCCAGGCTACAGCCGACCAGGTCCAGGATGAAGAGTCCAACCAGGCTACGACCGAGTCGCAAGGTCCAGGACAAAGAGTCCGACTAGGTTTGAGAAGGTTACGGCCGACTAGAGAGGCCTGGTCTAGGCTACGGCTAACCAGGTCGAAGACGAAGAGTCCAACCAGTTCACGATCGAGACCCAAGGTCTAGGATGAAGAGTCTGTCCAGGTCTGAGAAGGTTATGTCCGACCATAGAGGCCAGGTCCAGGCTACGATTGGCCAGGTCAAGGACGAAGAGTCGAACTAGGCTGCGACCGAGACCAAAGGTCCAGGGCAAAGAGTCCGACCAGGCTACGGCCGAGATCCAAGGTCCAGGACGAAGAGTCCGATCAGGTCCGAGAAGGTTATGGCCGACTAGAGAGGCAAAGTCCAGGCTACGACCAACCAGGTCAAGGACGAAGAGTCGAACCCGGCTACGCCCGAGACCAAAGGTCCAAGGCGAAGAGTCCGACCAGGTCTGAGAAGGTTACGGCCGACCAGAGAGGCTAGGTCCAGGCTATGGCCAACCAGGTCTAGGACGAAGAGTCCAACTAGGCTGCGATTGAGACCCAAGGTCTAGGACGAAGAGTCCAACCAGGTCCGACAAGGTTACGGCCGAGCAAAGAAGGCCAGGTCCAGGCTACGGCCAACCAGATCCAGGACAAAGAGTCCAACCAAGCTGCGACCAAGACCCAAGGTCTAGGACGAAGAGACCGACCAGGTCTGAGAATATTACGGCCTACTAGGTCTAGGACAAAGAGTCCAACTAGGCTACGACTGAGACCCAAGGTCTAGGATGAAGAGTTTGACTAGGTCTAAGAAGGTTATGGCTGACCCGAGAGGCCTGGTCTAGGCTACGGCCGACTAGGTCCAAGACGAAGAGTCCAACTATGCCACGACTGAGACCCAACGTCCAGGACAAAGAGTTCGACCAGGTTCAAGAAGGTTACGGCTGACCAGAGAGGCTAGGTCCACGCTACAGCCGACTAGGTCCAGGACGAAGAGTCCAACCAGGCTGCGACTAAGACCCAAGGTCTAGGACGAAGAGTCTTACCAGGTCCGAGAAGGTTACGGCAGACCAAAGAGGCCAGGTCCAGGACGAAGAGTCAAACCAGGCTACGACCGAGACCCAAGGACCAGGACGAAGAGTCCGACCAGGTCCGAGAAGGTTAAGGGGACCAGAGAGGCCAGGTCCAGGCTACTACCAGACAAGCCTAGGATAAAGAGTCCAACCAGGCTACGACTGAGACCCATGGTCTAGGATGAAGAGTTCGAATAGGTTCGAGAAAGTTACAGCTGACTAGAGAGGCCAGGTCCAGGCTACGACCGACCAGGTCTAGGACGAAGAGTCCAACTAGGCTACGACCGAGACCCAAGGTCCAGGACGAAGAGTCCGACCCAGTTTGAGAAGGTTACGGTTGACCAGGTCTAGGATAAGGAGTCCAACTATGCTATGACTAAGACCTAAGGTCTAGGACGAAGAGTCCGACCAGGTCTGAGAAGGTTACGACCGATGGAAGAGGCTAGGGACAGGCTATGGCAGACCAAGTTCTGGACGAAGAGTCCAACCAGGCCACGACCGAGACCCAACATCCAGGACAAAGAGTCCAACCAGGTCCGAGAAGGTTACGGCTGACCAAAGAGGCCAAGTCCAGGCTACTACTGGCCAGGTCTAGGATAAAGAGTCCAACTAGGCTACGATTGAGTCCCATGGTCTCCGATGAAGAGTTCGACTAGGTCCGAGAAGGTTACAGCCAACTAGAGAGGCCAGGTCTAGGCTACGACCGACCAGGTGTAGGACGAAGAGTCCAACTAGGCTACGAACGAGACCCAAGGTCTAGGACGAAGAGTCCGACCAGGTCCGAGAAGGTTATGTCTGACCAGGTCTAGGACAAGGAGTGTAAATATGCTACAATTGAGACCCAAGGTCTAGGACAAAGAGTTCGACCAGGTCTGAGAAGGTTACGGCCGACCAAAGAGGCCAGGTCCAGGCTACGACCGGCCAGGTCAAGGATGAAGAGTTGAACCAGGCTACGACCTAGACCAAAGGTCCAAGACGAAGAGTCCGACCAGGTCTGAGAAGGTTACGGCCGACCAAAGAGGCCAGGTCCCGGACGAAGAGTCCAACCAGGCCATGACCGAGACCCAAAGTCTAGTACAAAGAGTCCAACCAGGTCCTAGAAGGTTACGGTCGACTAGAGAAGGCCAGGCGTAGGCTACGACCGAGACATAAGGTCCAGGACGAAGAGACCGACTAGATCTAGGATAAAGAGTCCAACTAGGCTACAACTGAGACCCAAGGTCCAGGATGAAGAGTCCGACTAGGTCCGAGAAGGTTACGGCCGACCAAAGAGTCCAGGTCTAGGCTACGACAGACTAGGTCCAAGATGAAGAGTCCAACCAGGCCACAACCAAAACCCAATGACCAGGACAATGAGTCCGACTAGTTTCGAGAAGGTTACGGCAGACCAAAGACGCCAGGCCTAGGCTACAGCCGACTAGGTCTAGGATGAAGAGTCCAACTAGGCTATGACCAAGACCCAAGCTCTAGGACAAAGAGTTTGACCAGGTCCGAGAAGGTTGCGGCCGACCAGAGAGGCCAGGTCTAGGCTACGGCCGACCAGGTGTAGGATGAAGAGTCCAACAAGTCTACGACCGAGACCCAAGGTCTAGGACAAATAGTCTAACTTAGCCCGAGAAGGTTACGGCCGACCAGAGAAGGCCAGGTCCAGGCTACGGCTGACTAGGTCCAAGACGAAGAGTCCAACTAGGCTATGACCGAGACCTAAGGTCTAGGCCTGAGAAAGTTACGGCCAACCAGGTCTAGGACAAAGAGTCCGAGTAGGCTACGACTGAGACCAAAGGTCTAGGATGAAAAGTCCGACCAGGTCCGATAAGGTTACGGCTGACCAAAGAGGCCATGTCCAGGCTACAGTAGACCAGGTCCAGGATGAAGAGTCCAACCAGGCTACGACAGAGACCCAAGGTCGAGGATGAAGAGTCTAACCAGGTCTGAGATGGTTACGGCTGACCAGAGAGGCCAGGTCTGGGACGAAGAGTCCAACCAAACTATGACCAAGACCTAAGGTGTAGGACGAAGAGTCTGAGACCCAAGGTCTAGGACGAAGACTTTGATCAGGTCCAAACGGTTGCGGCTGACCAGAGTGGCCAGGTCCAGCCTATGGCCGACCAGGTCTAGGACGAAGAGTCCAACCAGGCTACGACCGAGACCCAAGGCCCATGACAAAGAGTCCAACTAGGTTAGGACCGAGACCCAAGGCCTAGGACAAAGAGACCGACCAGGTCTGAGAATGTTACGGTCGACCAAGTTTAGGACAAAATGTCCATCTAGGCTACGAATGAGACCAAAGGTACAAGATGAAGAGTCCGACCAGGTCCGAGAAGGTTACGGCTGACCAAAGAGGCCAGGTCCAGGCTATGGCAGACTATGTCTAGGACAAAGAGTCCAACCAGGCCACGACCGAGACCCAAGGTCTAGGACGAAGAGTCCAACTAGGTCCGAGATGGTTATGGCCGTCCAGAGAAGGCCAGGCCCAGGCTACGACCAACCAGGTTCAGGATGAAGAGTCCAACTAGGCTACGACCGAGACCGACGGCCTAGGACGAAGAGTTTGACCTGGTCCGAGAAGGTTACATCTGACTAGAGAGGCCAGGCCCAGGGTACGGCGGGCTATGTCTAGGACGAAGAGTCGAAGCAGGCTACGAGTGAGACCCATGGCCCAGGATGAAGAGTCCGACTAGGCCCGAGAAGGTCCAAGACGAAGAGTCCGTATAGGTGGGTGAAGGTTACAGCCGACCAGAGAGGCCAAGTCCAGGCTACGACTGACTAGGTCCAGGACGAAGAGTCCAACCAGGCTATGACCGAGACCCAAGGTTTAGGACGAAGAGTCCGTCCAACTCTAAGATGGTTACGGCCGACCAGAGAGGCCAGGTCTAGGCTACGACCGACCAAGTCCAGGACAAAGAGTCCAACCAGGTTGCGACTGAGACCCAAGGTCAAGGATGAAGAGTCCGTCCAACTCTAAGATGGTTACGGCCGACCAGGTTACGACAGACTAGAGAGGCCAGGTCCAGGATGAAGAGTCCAACCAGGCTGCGAACGAGACCCAAGGATTAAGACGAAGAGTCTGACCAGGTCCGAGAACGTTACGGTTGACTAGAGAGGCCAGGTCTAGGCTACTACCTGCCAGGTCCAGGATAAAGAGTCCAACCAGGCTACGACTAAGATGAAGAGTTTGACCTGGTCCGAGTAGGTTACGGTCGACCAGAGAGGCCAAGTCCAGGCTACGGCCGACTAGGTGAAGGACGAAGAGTCCAACCAGGCCACGACCGAGACCCAACGTCCAAGGCAAAGAGTCTGACTAGGTCTGAGAAGGTTACAGTCGACCAGGGTGGCCAGGTCCAGGCTACTACCGATCAGGTCTATGACAAAGTGTCCAACCAGGCTACGACTGAGACCCAAGGTCCAAGACAAAGAGTCCGACCAAGTCCGAAAAGGTTACAGCCGACTAGAGAGGCTAGGTCCAGGCTACAGCAGACCAGGTCTTGGACAAAGAGTCCAACCAGGCTACGACAGACACCAACGGTCTAGGAAAAAGAGTCCGACCAGGTCTGAGAAGGTTACGGCCGACCATAGAGGCCAGGTCCAGACTTTGACGGACCAAGTCCAGGACGAAGAGTCCAACCAGGCCATGATCGAGACCCAAGGTCTATGATGAAGAGTCCGTCCAAGTCCGAGAAGGTTACTACTGACTAGAGAGGCCAGGTCCAAGTTACGGCCGACCAGAGAGGCCAGGTCCATGACGAAGAGTCCAACCACGCTACGACCGAGACCCAAGAACTAGGACGAAGATTCTGACCAGGTTTGAGAACGTTACAGCCGACCAGAGAGTCCAGGTCCAGGCTACGGCCAGCCAGGTCCAGGTCAAAGAGTCCAACCAGGCTACGACCGAGACCCAAGGTCCAGGACAAAGAGTTCGACCAGGTCCGAGAAGGTTACGGCCCACCAGAGAGCCAGGTCTAAGCTGCGGCCGACCAGGTTTAGGATGAAGAGTCCAACCAGGCTACGACCGAGACCCATTGTCCAGGATGAAGTGTCCAACCAGGTCCGAGAAGGTTACGGCCTACCAGAGAAGGCCAGGTCCTGGCTACGGCCGACAAGATCTAGGAGAAAGAGTCCAACCAGGCTACAACCAAGACCCAAGGCCTAGGACAAAGAGTTTGACCAGGTTTGAGAAGGCTACGACCGACCGGAGAGACCAGGTCTAGGCTGCGGCCGACCAGGTCTAGGACGAAGACTCCAACTAGGCTACAACCAAGACCCAAGGTCCAGGACAAAGAGTCTGACCAGGTCCGAGAAGGTTACGGCCGACCAGAGAGACCAGGTCCAGGCTACGGCCTACCAAGTCTAGGGCAAAGAGTCCAACTAGGCTACGACAAACACCCAAGGTCCAGGACAAAGAGTCCGACTAGGTCCGAGGAAGTTACGACCGACCAAAGAGGCCAGGCCCAGGCCACAGCCGACAGGGTCCAGCCGACCAAGGTCTAGGATGAAGAGTCCAAATAGGGCTAAGATGGTTACGGACGACCAGAGAGGCCAGGTCTAGGACGAAGAGTCCAACCAGGCTATGATCGAGACCTAAGGTCCAGGACGAAGAGTTTGAGACCCAAGGTCTAGGGTGAAGAGTCCAACCAGGCTACAACCACGACGCAAGGTCCAGGACAAAGAGTCCAACCAGGTCAGAAAAACTTACAGCCAACCGGAGTGGCTAGGTCCAGGACGAGGAGTCCAACCAGGATATGATCTAGACCCAAGGTCCTGGTCAAAGAGTCCAACTAGGTTCGACAATGTTACGGCCGACTAGAGAAGGCTGGGTCTTGGCTACGGCTGACCATGTCCAAGATGAAGTGTCCAACTAGGGTACGACTAAGATCCAAGGTCCAAGACGCAGAGTCCAAGCAGGCTACGAATGAGACCCAAGGTCTGGGATAAAGAGCTTGACCTGGTCAGAAAAGGTTACGGACGACTAGAGAGGCCAGGTCCAGACTACGGCCGACCAGGTCTAGGACAAAGAGTCCAACTAGGCTACAACTGAGACCCAAGGTCCAGGACAAAGAATTTGACAAGGTCCTAGAAGGTTACGGCTGACCAGGTCTAGGACAAAGAGTCCGACTATGCGACGACTAAGACCTAAGGTCCAGGACAAAGGGTCCGACCAGGTCCGAGAAGGTAACGGCCAACAAAAGAGGCCAGGTCTAGGGTGAAGAGTCCAACCAGTCTACGACTGAGACCCAAGGTCTAGGATGAAGAGTCCAAATAGGTCTGAGATGGTTACGGACGACCAGAGGGGCTAGGTCTAGGACGAAGAGTCCAACCAGGCTATGACCGAGACCCAAGGTCCAGGACGAAGAGTTTGAGACCCAAGGTCTAGGACGAAGAGTTTGACCAGGTTCGAGAAGGTTGCGGCCGACCAGAGAGGCCAGGTCCAGGCTACAACCGACCATGTCTAGGATGAATGGTCCAACCACGCTATGACCGAGACCCAAGGTCCAAGACGAAGAGTCCAACCAGGTCTGAGAAGGTTACGGCTGACCAGAGAAGGCCAGGTCCAGGCTACGGTCGACGAGGTCTAGGACGAAGAGTCCAACCATGCTATGACTAAGGCCCAAGGTCCAGGACGAGGAGTCCAACCAAGATACGACCTAGACCTAAGGTCCAGGTCGAAGAGTCCAACCAGGTCCGACAATGTTACAGCCGACTAGAGAAGGCCAGGTCCTGGCTACGGCCAACCATGTCCAAGATGAAGTGTCCAACCAGGCAACGACCGAGACCCAAGGTCCAGGATGAAGAGTCCAAGCAGGCTACGAATGAGACCCAAGGTCTAGGACTAAGAGTTTGACTAGGTCAGAGAAGGTTACGGATGACCAGAGAGGCCAGGTCTAGACTACGGCCGACCAGGTCAAGGACAAAGAGTCCAACTAGGGTATGACTTAGACCCAAGGTCCAAGACAAAGAATTCAACCAGGTTCGAGAAGGCTACGGCTGACCAGGTCTAGGACAAAGAGTCCAACTATGCAACGACTAAGACCTAAGGTCCAGGACGAAGAGTCCGACCAGGTCCGAGAAGGTAACGGCAGATGAAAGAGGCCAGGTCCAGGATGAAGAGTCCAACCAGGCTACAACTGAGACCCAAGGTCTAGGATGAAGAGTCCAAATAGGTCTGAGATGGTTACGGACGACCAGATAGGCCAGGTCTAGGACGAAGAGTCCAACCAGGCTATGACCGAGTCCCAAGGTCCAGGACGAAGAGTCTGAGACCCAAGGTCTAGGACGAAAAGTTTGACCAGGTCCGAGAAGGTTGCAGCCGACCAGAGAGGCCAGCTCCAGGCTACGGCCAACCACGTCTAGGACGAATGGTCCAAGCATGCTATGACCGAGACCCAAGGTCAAGGATGAAGAGTCCAACCAGGTCTGAGAAGGTTACGGCCGACCAGAGAAGGCCAGGTCCAGGACAAAGAGTCCAACCATGCTACGACCGAGGCCCAAGGTCTAGGACAAAGAGTCCAACCAGGTCTGAGATGGTTACGGCCATCCAAAGAAGGCCCGATCCAGGCTACGACTGACCATGTTTGGGACAAAGAGTCCAACTAGGCTACGACCGAGACCCAAGGTCTAGGACGAAGAGTTTGGCCATGTCCGAGAAGGTTACGGCTGACCAGAGAGGCCAGGTCCAGGCTACGACAGACCAGGTCTAGGATGAAGAGTCCAACTAGGCTACATCTGAGACCCAAGGTCCAGGAAGAAGAATCCAACCAGGCAATGACCGAGAGCCAAGGACTAGGACGAAGAGTCCGACCAGGTCCCAAAAGGTTAAAGCCGACCAGAAAGGCCAGGTCCAGCCTACGACAGACCAGGTCTAGGACGAATAGTTCAACCAGGCTACTACCAAGACCCAATGATGTGTCTCACATGATGTGTCCCACATCGGTTAGAGAGGGTGGTCTTGGGTGTTATATATATGGGTACACAATCCTCCCCTCGCAAGCTAGCTTTTGGGGTGGAGTTAGGTGGGTTCATATCATTTGGTATCAGAGCGAGGTTCTAATTAGGTTTTGCTTATCCGTTCTCTTAGTTTATGTTTGTTTTAGTTATTCGTAAGTTTTTGATTTCCATTATCAAAGTCGGTTAAAAAAAAAAAAAAAGATCCGAAAAGAAAAGAAAGAAAGAAAAGAAACGAAAAAAAAGAAAAAGGAAAAAAAAAAAAAAAAAAAAACATCATAGACCAAAATTGAGTCTGGAAACCTTCCTTAAATTTTTATTTCAGATTCTTGTTATTCATCGTTTAAGGAATCCAAAATTGAATTCCCTGCATAGACCAAAAAAATTTTTGCTGAAATTTTGTTCCTTTTGGGTGTGATTCTGAAAAGCCTAAATTCTTTGTTCCTGTTATAGTCTTGTCTCTTTGGTAATCTATTTGTGAATTGTCAAGGAAATTTTGATATTGATTTGACTAGTTTTATAGGAACTGAGTGAGAATTAATGAGTGGAAAAAGGCATAGAGGCGAGAGCATTAGAGTGGACAAAAGCCGAAAGTATTGAGTGTAAACACGAGTGAAATTGAGTGAACCAATTCACGAGTGAAACACGTAAGGGAGTGTGGTAAGGTCCTTTGGAAAATGTCAAACAACAGCAAGAACACTATTGAGGGTACCTCGGGTGCAGCAGACCCAAAACTTCTTATGGAAGCGATGATGGGGGAGATGAGGCGATTGTTGAGGGGAGAGATAGGACAGCTTCATGAGAGGATAGACCGGATAGAGAATGCACGTGTGGAACAGCCACAACATGTTCCTCATGCCCGAAGGCGAGAAAGGGTTCCAGTTAGAGGAGAGGTTGATGACTACTATAGGAATGATGGGGAAGAGTTTGACGAAGGAGAAGATTCAGCGGGTAGTCACCGAAGATTTGGACGGGATAGAGGCGTTAGGAACAGAGAAGATGATAGTCTGAGAGGCATAAAAATGAAGATACCATCATTTCAAGGCAAATCCAATCCAGAAGCGTACCTAGAATGGGAGAAGAAAATGGAGTTCATCTTTGACTGTCACTACTATTCTGAGGCAAAGAAGGTAATAACACATAATTTTGAGGTTTAATTCTCTTTAGTTCCTAAACGAACTATTCGAACTTATCAGAAATTTCCGTGGCGTTCATAGACTTATCAATCAGTCCATCCATAGCTGATTGTGGCGTCCTCACATACCAAGACTTATCAATCGATCTCTCCATAGCTGATTGTGGCGTCCTCACATACCAAGGTTCGTGCTTCTTGTTGGGCATCGGGTCGCGGTTCCATCCAAAACTGATTAGAAAGTTGATCTTGGAAACCAACTTCGGTTAGGGTCGCGTCAGTTCTTGGCGTGGTTCGTATCATATCATATGGTATCAAAGTCGAACCTCTGCTAGTCGGTGGGCGCATGTACAAAGGTTCCCCGCCGCTCGTGTGGGTTAACGACGGAGTTGGCACGAGGACGTGCAGTCTAAAGGGGTCGGGTCGGTGGGCGCATGTACAAAGGTTCCCTGCCTCTCGTGTGGGTTAACGACGGAGTTGGCACGAGGACGTGCAGTCTAAAGGGGTCGGGTCGGTGGGCGCATGTACAAAGGTTCCCTGCCTCTCGTGTGGGTTAACGACGGAGTTGGCACGAGGACGTGCAGTATAAAGGGGTCGGGAATGATGTGTCTCACATGATGTGTCCCACATCGGTTAGAGAGGGTGGTCTTGGGTGTTATATATATGGGTACACAATCCTCCCCTCGCAAGCTAGCTTTTGGGGTGGAGTTAGGTGGGTTCATATCACCCAAGGTCCAGGATGAAGAGTCCAACCAGGTCCGAGAAGGTTACGGCCGACTAGAGAGGCTAGGTCCAGGCTACGGCCGACCAGGTCCAAAATGAAGAGTTCAACTAGGCTACGACAGAGACCCAAGATCCAGGACGAAGAGTCCAACCAGGTCCGACAATGTTACAGCCGACTAGAGAAGGCCAGGTCCTGGCTACGACCCACCACGTCCAAGAAGAAGAGTCCAAGCAGGCGATGAACGAGACCCAAGGCCCAAGGCGAAGAGTCCAGGAAGGCTACGAATGAGACCGAAGGTATAGGACTAAGAGTTTGACCAGGTCAGAGTAGGTTACGGCCGACCAGAGAGGCCAGGTCCAGACTACGGCTGACCAGGTCTAGGACAAAGACTCCAACTAGGCTACGACCAAGACCCAAGGTCCAAGACAAAGAATCCGACCAGGTCCGAGAAGGTTACGACTGACCAGGTCTAGGACAAAGAGTCCAACTATGCGATGACTAAGACCTAAGGTCCAGGACGAAGAGTCCGACCAGGTCTGAGAAGGTAACGATCGACAAAAGAGGCCAAGTCTAGGATGAAGAGTCCAACCAGGCTACGACTGAGACCCAAGGACTAGGACAAAGAGTCCGACCAGGTTTGAGAAGGTGACGAATGACCAGAGAGGCCAGGTACAGGATAAAGAGTCCAGCCAGGCTACGAATGAGACGCAAGGTCTAGGATGAAGAGTTCGACCTGGTCCGAGAATGATATGGCCGACCAGAGTGGCCAGGTCCAGGCTTCTATCGACCAAGTCTAGGGCGAAGAGTCCAACCAGGCCATGACCGAGACCCAACGTCCAGGACTAAGTGTCTGACCAGGTTTGAGAAGGTTACAGCCAACTAGAGAGGCCAGGTCCAGGCTACGACAGACCAGGTCTAGGACGAAGTGTCCAACCATGCCATGACCGAGACCCAACATCTAGGACAAAGAGTCTGACCAGGTCCGAGAAGGTTACAGACGACTAGATTGGCCGGGTCCAGGACGAAGAGTCCAACCAGACTACGACCGAGACCCAAGGACCAGGACGAAGAGTCCAACCAGGTCTGAGAAGGTTACGGCTGACCAGAGAGGCCAGGTCTAGGCTACTACCGGCCAGGTCTAGGATAAAGTGTCCAACCAGGCTACGACTGAGACGTAAGGTCTACGATGAAGAGTTCGACCAGGTCCGAGAATGATACGGCCGACCAGAGTGGCTAGGTCCAGGCTACGGTCGACCAAGTCTAGGACGAAGAGTCCAACCAGGCCATGACCGAGACCCAACGTCCAGGACGAAGAGTCCGACCAGGTTCGAGAAGGTAACGGCCGACCAGAGAGGCCAGGTCCAGGCTATGGCAGACCAGGTCTTCGATGAAGAGTCCAACCATGCTACGACCGAGACCCAAGGTCCAGGACGAAGAGTCCGTCCAGGTCTGAGAAGGTTACGGTCGACCAGGTCCAGGCCACGGCCGACCAGGTCCAGGACGAAGACTCCAACCAGGCTGCTACTGAGACCCAAGGTCTAGGACAAAGAGTCTGACTAGGTCCGAGAGGGTTACGACAGACCAGAGAGGCCAGGTCCAGGACAAAGAGTCCAACCAGGCGACGATAGAGACCCAAGGACCAGGATGAAGAGTCCGACTAGGTCTGAGAAGGTTACGGCCGACCAGAGTGACCAGGACCAGGATAAATAGTCTAACCAGGCAACGACTGAGACGCAAGGTCTAGGATGAAGAGTTCGACTAGGTCCGAGAATGTTACGGCCAACCAGAGTGGCTAGGTCCAAGCTACAACCGACCAAGTCCAGGACGAAGAGTCCAACCAGGCCACGACCGAGACCCAACGTCTAGGACAAAGAGTCCAACCAGGTCCGAGAAGGTTACGACCGACCAAAGAGGCCAGGTCCAGGCTACTTCCGACCAGGTCCACGATAAAGTGTCCAACCATGCTATGACTGAGACCCAAGGTTTAGGACGAAGAGTTCGACCAGGTCTGAGAATGTTACGGCCGACTAGAGTGGCCAGGTCCAGGCTACGGCCGACCAGGTCCAGGACGAAGAGTCCAACCAGACTACGACCGAGACCCAAGGTCCAGGACGAAGAGTCCAACCAGGTCTGAGAAGGTTACGGCTGACCAGAGAGGCCAGGTCTAGGCTACTGCCGGCCAGGTCTAGGATAAAGTGTCCAACCAGGCTACGACTGAGACGTAAGGTCTACGATGAAGAGTTCGACCAGGTCCGAGAATGATACGGCTGACCAGAGTGGCTAGGTCCAGGCTACGGTCGACCAAGTCTAGGACGAAGAGTCCAACCAGGCCATGACCGAGACCCAACGTCCAGGACGAAGAGTCCGACCAGGTTCGAGAAGGTAACGGCCGACCATAGAGGCCAGGTCCAGGCTATGGCAGACCAGGTCTTCGAAGAAGAGTCCAACCATGCTACGACCGAGACCCAAGGTCCAGGACGAAGAGTCCGTCCAGGTCTGAGAAGGTTACGGTCGACCAGGTCCAGGCCACGGCCGACCAGGTCCAGGACGAAGACTCCAACCAGGCTGCTACTGAGACCCAAGGTCTAGGACAAAGAGTCTGACTAGGTCCGAGAAGGTTACGACAGACCAGAGAGGCCAGGTCCAGGACGAAGAGTCCAACCAGGCTACGACCGAGACCCAAGGACCAGGATGAAGAGTCCGACCAGGTCTGAGAAGGTTACGGCCGACCAGAGTGACCAGGACCAGGATAAATAGTCTAACCAGGCAACGACTGAGACGCAAGGTCTAGGATGAAGAGTTCGACTAGGTCCGAGAATGTTACGGCCAACCAGAGTGGCTAGGTCCAAGCTACAACCGACCAAGTCCAGGACGAAGAGTCCAACCAGGCCACGACCGAGACCCAACGTCTAGGACAAAGAGTCCAACCAGGTCCGAGAAGGTTACGACCGACCAAAGAGGCCAGGTCCAGGCTACTTCCGACCAGGTCCACGATAAAGTGTCCAACCAAGCTATGACTGAGACGCAAGGTTTAGGATGAAGAGTTCGACCAGGTCTGAGAATGTTACGGCCGACTAGAGTGGCCAGGTCCAGGCTACGGCTGACCTGGTCCAGGACAAAGACTCCAACCAGGCTGCGACTGAGACCCGAGGTCAAGGATAAAGAGTCTAACTAGGTCCGAGAAGGTTACGGCAGACCAGAGAGGCCAGGTCTAGGACCAGGAGTCCAACCAGGCTACGATCGAGACCCAAGGACCAGGATGAAGAGTCTGACCAGGTCCGAGAAGGTTACGGCCGACCAAAGTAGCCAGGTCCAGGCTACTACCGGTCAGGTCCAGGATAAAGAGTCCAACCTGGCCACAACTGAGACCCAATGTCCAGGACAAAGAGTTTGACCAGGTTCGAGAAGGTTACAGCCGACTAGAGAGGCCAGGTCCAGGCTACGGCTGACCAGGTCCAGGACGAAGAGTCCAACCAGGCTGCGACTAAGACCCAAGGTCTGGCATGAGGAGACTGACCAGGTCTGAGAATGTTACGGCTGACTAGGTATAGGACAAAGAGTCCAACTAGGTTACGATTGAGACCCAAGGTCCAGGATGAAGAGTCCGACCAGGTTTGTGAAGGTTACAGCTGACCGAAGAGGCCAAGTCCAGGCTACGACAGACTAGGTCCAGGATGAAGAGTCCAATTGGGCTATGACAGAGACCCAAGGTCTAGGAAGAAGAGTCCAACCAGGTCCGAGATGGTTACGGCCATCCAGAGAAGGCCAGGTCCAGGCTATGACCCACCAAGTCTGGTACAAAGAGTCCAACCAAACTACGACCAAGGACCAAGGTCTAGGACGAAGAGTTTGACCAGCTCCGAGAAGGTTATGGCTGACAAGAGAGGCTTAGGAAGAAGAGTTCGACCAGGTCTGAGAAGGTTACGGCCGAGAGTCCAACCTGGCTACAACCGAGACCCAAGGTCCAGGACGAAGAGTTCGACCAGGTCTGAGAAGGTTACGGCCGACCAGAGAGGCTAGGTCGAAGCTACAGCCGACCAGGTCAAGGACTAAGGGTCCAACTAGGCTACGACTAAGACCCAAGGTCTAGGACGAAGAGTTTGACCAGGTCTGAGAAGTTTATGGCCGACCAGAGAGGCTAGGTCCAGGCTACCGCCGACCAGGTCTAGGACTAAGGGTCCAACTAGGCTACGACTAAGACCTAAGATCTAGGACGAAGAGTCTGACCAGGTCCAAGAAGGTTACGGTAGGCCAGAGTGGCCAGGTCCAGGACAAAGAGTCCAACCAGGCCACGACCAAGATCGAAGGATCAGGACGAAGAGTCCGACCAGGTTCGAGAAGGTAACGGCCAACAAAAGAGGCCAGGTCTAGTGTGAAGAGTCCAACCAGTCTACGACTGAGACCCAAGGTCTAGGATGAAGAGTTCAACTAGGTACGAGAAGGTTACGGCTGAACAGAGTGGCCAGGTCCAGGCTACGGCCGACCAGATCTAGGACGAAGAGTCCAACCAGGCCATGACCGAGACCCAACGTGCAGGACAAAGAGTCCGACCAGGTCCGGGAAGGTTACGGCCGACCAGAGAGTCCGGGTCCAGGCTACTACAGACCAGGTCTAGCACAAAGAGTCCAACCAAGCTATGACTGGGACCCAAGGTCCAAGACGAAGAGTTTGACCTGGTCTGAGAAGGTTAGAACCGACTAGAGAGGCCAAGTCCAGGCTACGACCAACTAGGTCTAGGACTAAGAGTCCAACCAGGCCATGACCGAGACCCAAGGTCCAGGACAAAGAGTCCAGCCAGGTCCGAGAAGGTTACAGCCGACAAGAGAGGCTAGGTCTGGGCTACGGTCGACTAGATCTCGGACAAAGAGTCCAACCAGGCTACGATCGAGACCCAAGGTCTAGGACAAAGAGTCCGACCAGGTCTGATAAGGTTACGGTCGACCGAGAGGCCAGGTGTAGGACGACGAGTGCAACCAGGCTATGATTGAGACCCAAGGTCAAAGACGAAGAGTCCGGCCGTGTCTGAGAAGGTTACAGCCGGCTAGAGAGGCCAGGTCCAGGCTACGACCAACCAAGTCCAGGATGAATAGTCAAACTAGGCTACTATCGAGACCCAAGGTCCAGGATGAAGAGTCCAACCGGGTCCGAGAAGATTACGGCTGACCAGGTCTAGGACAAGGAGTCCAACTATGCTACGACTGAGACCTAACGCCCAGGACGAAGAGTCCGACCAGGTCCTAGAAGGTTACGGCCGACGAAAGAGGCCAGGTCCAAGCTATGGCCGACCAAGTCATGGATGAAGAGTCCAACCAGGCTACAACCGAGACCCAAAGTCTAGGATGAAGAGTCCAAATAGGTCCGAGAAGGTTACGGCTAACCAAAGAGGCCAGGTCTGGGACGAAGAGTCCAACCAACTATGACCGAGACCTAAGGTGTAGGACGAAGAGTTTGAGACCCAAGGTCTAGGACGAAGAGTTTGACCGGGTCCAAAAGGTTGCGGCTGACCAGAGAGGCCAGGTCTAGCCTATGGCCGACCAGGTCTAGCACGAAGAGTCCAACCAGGCTAGGACTGAGACCCAAGGCCCAGGACGAAGAGTCCAACTAGGCTAGGACCGAGACCCAAGGCCCAGGACGAAGAGACCGACCAGGTCTGAGAATGTTACGGTCGACCATGTCTAGGACAAAATGTCCATCTAGGCTCCGATTGAGACCAAAGGTCTAAGATGAAGAGTCTGACCAGGTCCGAGAAGGTTACGGCTGACCAAAGAGGCAAGGTCCAGGCTATGGCAGACTAGGTCTAGGACGAAGAGTCCAACCTGGCCACGACTGAGACCCAAGGTCTAGGACGAAAAGTCCAACCAGGTTCGAGATTGTTATGGCAGTCCTGTGAAGGCCAGGTCCAGGCTACGACTGACCAGGTTTGGGATGAAGAGTCCAACCAGGCTACGACCGAGACCCACGGTCTAGGACGAAGAGTTTGACCTGGTCCGAGAAGGTTACAGCTAACTAGAGAGGCCAGGTCCAGGGTACGAAAGGCCAGGTCCAGGACGAAGAGTCCAACCAGGCTACGACTGAGACCCATGGCCTAGGACGAAGAGTCCGACTAGGGCCAAGAAGGTCGAAGACGAAGAGTCCGTCTAGGTGGGAGAAGGTTACAACCGACCAGAGAGGCTAGGTCCAGGCTATGGCCGACTAGGTCCAGGACGAAGAGTCCAACCAGGCTACGACAGAGACCCAAGGTTTAGGACGAAGAGTCCGTCCAACTCTAAGAAGGTTACGGTTGACCAGAGAGGCCAGGTCTAGGCTACGACCGACCAAGTCTAGGACAAAGAGTCCAACCAGGCTGCGACTGAGACCCAAGGTCAAGGACGAAGAGTCTGACCAGGTCGGAGAAGGTTACGACAGACTAGAGAGGCCAAGTCTAGGATGAAGAGTCCAACCAGGCTGTGACCGAGACCCAAGGATTAAGGCGAAATGTCTGACCAGGTCCGAGAACGTTACGGTTGACTAGAGAGGCCAGGTCTAGGCTATTACCTGCCAGGTCTAGGATAAAGAGTCCAACCAGGCTACGACTAAGATGAAGAGTTTGACCTGGTCCGAGTAGCTTACAGTCGACCAGAGAGGCCAAGTCCAGGCTACGGCCGACCAGGTGAAGGACGAAGAGTCCAACCAGGCCACGACCGAGACCCAACGTCCAAGACAAAGAGTCTGACAAGGTCTGAGAAGGTTACAGTCGACCAGGGTGGCCAGGTCCAGGCTACTGCCGATCAGGTCTATGACAAAGTGTCCGATCAGGCTACGACTGAGACCCAAGGTCCAAGACGAAGAGTCCGACCAAGTTCGAAAAGGTTACAGCTGAGTAGAGAGGCCAGGTCTAGGCGACAGCAGACCAGGTCTTGGACGAAGAGTCCAACCAGGCTACGACAGACACCAATGGTCTAGGACAAAGAGTCCAACCAGGTCCGAGAAGGTTACAGCCAACCATAGAGGCCAGGTCCAGGCTTCGACGGACCAAGTCCAGGACGAAGAGTCCAACCAGGCCATGATCGAGACCCAAGGTCTAGGATGAAGAGTCCGTCCAAGTCCGAGAAGGTTACTACTGACTAGAGAGGCTAGGTCCAGGTTACGACCGACCAGAGAGGCCAGGTCCAGGACGAAGAGTCCAACAAGGCTACGATCGAGACCCAAGGACTAGGACGAAGATTCTGACCAGGTTTGAGAACGTTACGGCCGACCAGAGAGTCTAGGTCCAGGCTACGGCCAGCCAGGTCCAGGTCGAAGAGTCCAACCAGGCTACGATCGAGACCCAAGGTCCAGTACAGAGAGTTCGACCACGTCCGAGAAGGTTACGGCGAACCAGAGAGCCAGGTCCAAGCTGCGGCCGACCAGGTCTAGGATGAAGAGTCCAACCAGGCTACAACCGAGACCCATTGTCCAGGACGAAGTGTCCAACCAGGTCCGAGAACGTTACGGCCTACTAGAGAAGGCCAAGTCCAGGCTACAGCCGACCAGGTCTAGGACAAAGAGTCCAACCAGGCTACGACCAAGACCCAAGGCCTAGGACAAAGAGTTTGACCAGGTTTGAGAAGGTTACGACTGATCGGAGAGGCCAGGTCTAGGCTGCGGCCGACCAGGTCCAGGACGAAGACTCTAACGAGGCTACAACCAAGACCCAAGGTCCAGGACGGAGAGTCCAAGCAGGCTAAGACCGAGACCCAAGGTCCCAGATGAAGAGTCTGACCTGGTCTGAGAAGGTTACGGTCGACCAGAGAGGCCAGGTCTACGCTACGGCAGACCAGGTCTAGGACGAAGAGTCCAACTAGGCCAGGACTGAGATCCATGGTCTAGGACGAAGAGTCCGTCCAGGTTCGAGAAGGTTACGGCTGACCAGAGAGGCCAGGTCCAGGTTACGTCTGACTAGGTAGCCCAGGTCTAGGACGAAGAGTCCAACCAGGCTACGACCAAGACCCAAGGTCTAGGATGAAGAGTCCGACCAGGTTCAAGAAGGTTACGGCCGACCAGAGAGGTCAGGTCCAGGCTGCTACCGACCTGGTCCAGGACAAAGAGACCAACCAGGCTACAACTGAGACTCAGGGTCTAGTACGAAGATTCCTACCGGGTCCGAGAAGGTTACGACCGACCAAATAGGCCAGGTCTACGATACTGCCGACCAGGTCTAGGATGAAGAGTCCAACTAGGCTACGATCGAGACCCAAGGTCCAAGACGAAGAGTCCAACCAGGTCCGAGAAGGTTACGGCCGATCAGAGAAGGCCATGTCCAGGCTACGGCTGATTAGGTCTAGGATGAAGAGTCCAACCAGGCAACGAACAAGACCCAAGGTCTAGGACGAAGAGTATAACTAGGTCCGAGAAGGTTACGGCCGACTCAAGAGGCCAGGTCCAGGCTACGGTCGACTAGGTCTAGGATGAAGAGTCCAGCTAGGCTACAACCGAGACCCAAGGACCAGGACGAAGAGTTCGGCTAAGTCTGAGAAGGTTACGACTGACCAAAGAGGCCAGGTCCAGGCTACAGCCGACCAGGCCCAGGACAAAGAGTCCAACCAGGGTACGACTGCGGCCCCAGGTCTAGGAGAAAGAGTCCGACCTAGTCCGAGAAAGTTGCGGCCAACCATAGAGGCCAGGTCCAGGCTACGACCGACCAGGTCTAGGGTCAAGAGTCTAACCACGCTACGACCTAGACCCAAGGTCTAGGACGAAGAGTCCAACCATGTCCGAGAAGGTTATGGACGACCAGAGAAGGCCAGGTTCAAGACGATGAGTCCAAGCAGGCTATGACCTAGACCCAAGGTCCAGGACAAAGAGTCCAAGCAGGCTATGACCGAGACCCAAGGTCCCAGACAAAGAGTTTGACCTGGTCTAAGAAGGTTACGGCCGACCAGAGAGGCCAGGTCTAGGATGAATAGTCCAACCTGGCTATGACCGGGACCTAAGGTCCAAGATGAAGTGTCTGAGACCCAAGGTCTGGGACAAAGAGTTTGACCAGGTCCGAGAAGGTTACGGCCGACCAGAGAGGCCAGGTCCGAGCTACGGCTAACCAGGACGAGGACAAAGAGTCCAACCACGCTACGATCGAGACCCAAGGTCCAGGAGGAAGAGTCCAACCAGGTCCGAGAAGGCCAGGTCTAGGCTACAGCCGATGAGGTCTAGGACGAAGAGTCCAACCAAGCTACGACCGAGGCCCAAGGTCTAGGATGAGGAGTCTAACTTGGTCTGAGATGGTTACGGCCGTCCAGAGAAGGCCAGGTCCAGGCTACGACCGACCATGTCCGGGACAAATAGTCCAACTAGGCTCCGACCGAGACCCAAGGTCTAGGACGAAGAGTCCAACCAGGCTGCGACTGAGACCCAAGGTCTAGGACGAAGAGTCTGACCAGGTCCGAGAAGGTTACGGTAGACAAGAGTGGCCAGGTCTAGGACGAAGAGTCCAACAAGGCTACTACTGAGACCGAGGACTAGGACGAAGAGTTCGACCAAGTCTGAGAAGGTTACGGCCGACCAGAGAGGCCAGTTCTAGGCTACGGCTGACATGTTCTAGGACGAAGAGTCCAACTAGATGACGACCGAGACCAACGTCTAGGACAAAGAGTCCGACCAGGTCTGAGATGTTTACGACTGACCAGAGAGGCCAGGTCCAGGCTACTGCCGACCAGGTCTAGGACAAAGACAACAACCAGGCTACGACTGAGACCCAAGGTCCAAGATGAAGAGTCCGACCAGGTCCGAGATGGTTACAGCTGACTAGAGAGGCCAGGTCTAGGACGAAGAGTCTGACCAGGTCTGAGAAGTTTAGGCCCGACCAGAGAGGCCAGGTCCAGGCTTCGACTGACTAGGTCCAGGACAAAGAGTCTAACCAGGCTACGACCGAGACCCAAGGTCTAGGACAAAGAGTCCATCCAGGTCCGAGAAGGTTACGGTCGACCAGAGAGGCCAAGTCCCGGTTAAGGCTAGCTAGAGAGGCCAGGTCCAGGACGAAGAGTCCAACCAGGCTACGACCGAGACCCAAGGACTAGGACGAAGAGTCCGACCAGGTCCAAGAAGGTTATGGCCGACCAAAGAGGCCAAGTCCATGCTACTACCGACTGGTCCAGGACAAAGAGACCAGCCAGGCTACGACTGAGACCCAAGTTTCAGGACGAAGAGTCTGACTAGGTCTGAGAAGGTTATGACCGACTGGAGAGGACAGGTCAAGGCTACTGCCGGCAAGGTCCTGGTTGAAGAGTCCAACCAAGCTACGACCGTGACCCATGGTCCAGGACGAAGAGTCTGACCAGGTCTGAGAAGTTTACGGCCAACCAAAGAGGCCAAGTCCAGGACGAAGAGTCCAACCAGGCTACGACCGAGACCCATGGTCAAGGACGAAGAGTTTGACCAGGTCTAAGAAGGTTACAGCCGACAAGAGAGGCCTGGTCCAGGCCACCGTCGACCAAGTCTAGGACGAAGAGAGCAACTAGGCTACGACTGAGACCCAAGGTCTGGGAGTAAGAGTCCGACCAGGTCCAAGAAGGTTAGGCCGACTAAAGAGGCTAGGTCCAGGCTACTACCGACTGGACCAGGACAAAGAGACCTGCCAGGCTACGACTGAGACCCAAGGTCCAGGACGAAGAGTCCAACCAAGCTACGACCGTGACCCAAGGTCTAGGACAAAGAGTCTGACCAGGTCCAAGATGGTTACGGCTGACCAGAGAGGCCAGGTCCAGGCTACGGTAGACCAGGTCCAAAAGGAATAGTCCAACCAGGCTACGACCGAGACCCAAGGTCCAGGACTGAGAAGGTTACAGCTGACCAGAGAGGCTAGCTCCAGGCTACGGCTGACCAGGCCTTGGACGAAGAGCCTAACCATGCTACAACTGAGACCCAAGGTCTGACCAGGATTGAGAAGGTTACGGCCGACCAGAGAGGACAAGTCTAGGACAAAGAGTCCAACCAAGATACGACTGAGACCCAAGGTCCAAGACAAAGAGTCCGACCATGTCCGGGAAGGTTACAGTTGACTAAAGAGGCTAGGTCCAAGCTACGGATGACCAAGTCTGGGGCTAAGTGTCCAACCAGGCTACGACCGAGACCCAAGGTCCAGGACGAAGAGTCCGACCAGGTCCGAGAAGGTTACGGCCGACCAGAGGGGCCAGGTCCAGGCTTCGATCGACCTGGTCCAGGACGAAGAGTCCAACCAGGCTACAACCGAGACCCAAGGTCTAGGATGAAGAGTCCGTCTAGGTCTTAGAAGGTTACTACCGACCAGAGAGGCCAGGTCCAGGTTACAGCTGACTAGAGAGGCCAGGTCCAGGATGAAAAGTCCAACCAGGCTACGACCGAGACCCCAGGTCTAAGACAAAGAGCCTGACCAGGTCCGAGAAGGGTACGGCCGACCAGAGAGGCCAGGTCAGGTTGCTGCCGACCTGGTCCAGGACAAAGAGACCAACCAGGCTACGACTGAGACCCAAGGTCTAGGACAAAGAGTCTGAGTAGGCCTAAGAAGATTACGGCCAACTAGAGAAGGCCAGGTCCAGGCTACGGCTGACCAGGCGCTAGATGAAGAGTCCAACTAGGCTACGACCGGGACCCAAGGTCCAGGACAAAGAGTCTAACCATGTCTAAGAAGGTTACGGTTGACCAAAGAGGCTAGGTCCAGGCTACGGCTGGCCAGGTCCTGGACGAAGAGTCTAACCATGTTACGACTGAGGCCCAAGGTCTAACCAGGCCTGATAAGGTTACGACCGACAAGATAGGCCAGGTCCAGGATGAAGATTCCAACCAGGCTACGACCGAGACCCAAGGTCCAGGACGAAGAGTCTGACCAGGCCCAAGAAGGTTACAGCCAACCTGAGAGTCTTGGTCCAGGGCGAAGAGTCCAACCAGGCTACGACCGAGACCCAAGGTCTAGGATGAAGGGTTTGACAGGGTCCGAGAAGGTTAAGGCCCGACCATAGAGGCCAGGTCTAGGCTACGGCCGACTAGGTCCTAGACGAAGAGTCTAACCAGGCTACGACCAAGACCCAAGGTCCAGGTCGAAGAGTCCGACCAGGTCCGAGAAGGTTACGGCCGACCAGAGAGGCCAGGTCCAGGCTACTGCCGACCTGGTCCTAGACAAAGAGACCAACCAGGCTACGACTGAGACCTAAGGTCCAGGATGAAGAGTCCAACTAGGTCCGAGAAGGTTACGGCCGACCAGAGATGGCCAGGTCCAAGCTACAGTTGACCAGGTCTAGGACGAAGAGTCCAACCAGGCTACAACCGAGACCCAAGGCCTAGGATGAAGCGTTTGACTAGGTCTGAGAAGGTTACGGCTGACCAAAGAGGCCAGGTCTAGGCTACGGCAGACCAGGTCCAAGATGAAGAGTCCAACCAGGATACGACCGAGACCCAAGGTCTAGGATGAAGAGTCCGACTGGGTCCTAACGAAGAGTCCAACCAGGCAACGATTGAGACCCAAGGTCTAGGACAAAGAGTCCGACTAGGTCCGGGAAGGTTACGGCCGACTAGAGAAGGCCAGGTCCATGCTACCGCTGACCAGGTGCAAGACGAAGAGTCCAACCAGGCTACGACAGGGACCCAAGGTCCAGGACGGAGAGTCTGACTAGGTCAGAGAAGGTTACGGCTAACCAGAGAGGCTAGGTCCAGGCTACGGCCGGCCAGGTCCTGGACGAAGAGACTAACCATGCTACGACTGAGACCCAAGGTCCAACTAGGTTTGAGAAGGTTACGGCCGACCAGAGAGGCCAGGTCTAGGATGAAGAGTCCAACCAGGCTACGACCGAGACCCAAGGTCCAGGACGAAGAGTCCAACCAGGTCCAAGAAGGTTACGGACGACCCGAGAGTCTTGGTCCTGGCTATGACCGACCATGTCCAGGGCAAAGAGTCCAACTAGGCTACGACCGAGACCCAAGGTCTAGGACGAAGAGTCTAACTAGGTCCAAGAAGGTTAAGGCCGACCAGAGAGGCCAGGTCCAGGCTACGGCCGACCAGGTCTTGGACGAAGAGTCCAACTAGGCTACAACCGAGACCCAAGGTCAAGGACGTAGAGTCTGACCAGGTCTGAGAAGGTTATGACCGACCAGAGAGGCTAGGTCCAGGCTACGGTTGACCAGATCCAAGACAAAGATTTCAACCAGGCTACGGCTAAGACCTAAGGTCCAGGACGAAGAGACCGACCAGGTCCGAGAAGGTTGCGGTACGGTCGACTTAGTGCAGGACGAAGAGTCCAACTAGGCTACAACCAAGACCCAAGGTCTGAGAATTGGAGTTTGACCTGGTCTAAGAAGGTTACGGCTGACCAGAGAGGCTAGGTCTAGGCTACGGCCGACCAGGTCCTGGAGGAAAAGTCCAACCAACCTACGACCAAGACCCAAGGTCAAACCAGGTCAGAGAAGGTTACAACCGACCAGAGAGGCCAAGTCTAGGATGAAGAGTCTAACCAGGCTACGACTGAGACCCAAAGTCCAAGACGAAGAGTTCGACCAGGCCCGAGAAGGTTACGTTCAACCAGAGAGGCCAGGTCAAGGCTACGGCCTACCAGGTCCATGGCGACGAGTCTAACCGGGGTACAACCGAGACCCAAGGTCCAAGATGACAAGTTCAACCAAGTTGGACAAGGTTACGACCGACCAGAGAGGCTAGGTCCAGGCTACAACCGAGCAGGTCTAGGATGAAGAGTCCAACCAGGCTACGACCGAGACCCACGGTCCAGGACGAAGAGACTGACCAAGTCTGAGAAGGTTACGACTGACCAGGTCTAGGACAAAGAGTCCAACTATGCAACGACTAAGACCTAAGGTCCAGGACAAAGAGTCCGACCAGGTCCGAGAAGGTAACGGTCGACAAAAGAGGCCAAGTCTAGGATGAAGAGTCCAACCAGGCTACGACTGAGACCCAAGGACTAGGACAAAGAGTCCGACCAGGTTTGAGAAGGTTACGGTCGACCAGAGAGGCCAGGTACCGGATAAAGAGTCCAGCCAGGCTACAATTGAGACGCAAGGTCTAGGATGAAGAGTTCGACCAGGTCCGAGAATGATACGGCCGACTAGAGTGGCCAGGTCCAGGCTTCTGTCGACCAAGTCTAGGACGAAGAGTCCAACCAGGGCATGACCGAGACCCAACGTCCAGGACGAAGAGTCTGACCAGGTTTGAGAAGGTTACAGCCAACTAGAGAGGCCAGGTCCAGGCTACGACTGACCAGGTCTAGGACGAAGTGTCCAACCATGCCATGACCGAGACCCAACATCTAGGACAAAGAGTCTGACCAGGTCCGAGAAGGTTACAGACGACTAGAGAGGCTAGGTACAGGATGAAGAGTCCAACCAGACTACGACCGAGACCCAAGGACCAGGATGAAGAGTCCAACCAGGTCTGAGAAGGTTACGGCTTACCAGAGAGGCCAGGTCTGGGCTACTACCGGCCAGGTCTAGGATAAAGTGTCCAACCAGGCTACGACTGAGATGCAAGGTCTACGATGAAGAGTTCGACCAAGTCCGAGAATGATACGGCCGACCAGAGTGGCTAGGTCCAGGCTACGGTCGACCAAGTCTAGGACGAAGAGTCCAACCAGGCCATGACCGAGACCCAACGTCCAGGACGAAGAGTCCGACCAGGTTCGAGAAGGTAACGGCCGACCAGAGAGGCCAGGTCCAGGCTATGGCAGACCAGGTCCTGGATGAAGAGTCCAACCATGCTACGACCGAGACCCAACGTCCAGGACGAAGAGTCCGTCCAGGTCTGAGAAGGTTACGGTCGACCAAAGAGGCCTGGTCCAGGATACGGCCGACCAGGTCCAGGACGAAGACTCCAACCAGGCTGCTACTGAGACCCAAGGTCTAGGACAAAGCTGACTAGGTCCGAGAGGGTTACGACAGACCAGAGAGGCCAGGTCCAGGACAAAGAGTCCAACCAGGCGACGATCGAGACCCAAGGACCAGGATGAAGAGTCCGACTAAGTCTGAGAAGGTTACGGCCGACCAGAGTGGCCAGGACCAGGATAAATAGTCTAACCAGGCTACGACTAAGACGCAAGGTCTAGGATGAAGAGTTCGACTAGGTCCGAGAATGTTACGGCCAACCAGAGTGGCTAGGTCCAAGCTACAGCCGACCAAGTCCAGGACGAAGAGTCCAACCAGGCCACGACCGAGACCCAACGTCTAGGACAAAGAGTCCAACCAGGTCCGAGAAGGTTACGACCGACCAAAGAGGCCAGGTCCAGGCTACTTCCGACCAGGCCCACGATAAAGTGTCCAACCAGGCTATGACTGAGACGCAAGGTCTAGGATGAAGAGTTCGACCAGGTCGGAGAATGTTACGGCCGACTAGAGTGGCCAGGTCCAAGCTACGGCTGACCTGGTCCAGGACAAAGACTCCAACCAGGCTGCGACTGAGACCCGAGGTCAAGGATAAAGAGTCTGACCAGGTCTGAGAAGGTTACGGCCGACCAGAGAGGCCAGGTCTAGGATGAATAGTCCAACCTGGCTATGACCGGGACCTAAGGTCTAGGATGAAATGTCTGAGACCCAAGGTCTGGGACAAAGAGTTTGACCAGGTCCGAGAAGGTTACGGCCGACCAGAGAGGCCAGGTCCAAGCTACGGCTAACCAGGACGAGGACAAAGAGTCCAACCACGCTATGATCGAGACCCAAGGTCAAGGAGGAAGAGTCCAACCAGGTCTGAGAAGGCTAGGTCTAGGCTACAGCCGACGAGGTCCAAGACGAAGAGTCCAACCAAGCTACGACCGAGGCCCAAGGTCTAGGATGAGGAGTCTAACTTGGTCTGAGATGGTTACGCCGTCCAGAGAAGGCCAGGTCCAGGCTACGACCGACCATGTCCGGGACAAAGAGTCCAACTAGGCTCCGACCGAGACCCAAGGTCTAGGACGAAGAGTCCAACCAGGCTACGACTGAGGCCCAAGGTCTAGGACGAAGAGTCTGACTAGGTCCGAGAAGGTTACGGCAGACAAGAGTGGCCAGGTCTAGGACGAAGAGTCCAACCAGGCTACTATTGAGACCGAGGACCAGGACGAAGAGTTTGACCAAGTCTGAGAAGGTTACGGCCGACCAGAGAGGCCAGTTCCAGGCTACGGCCGAAATGTTCTAGGATGAAGAGTCCAACCAGATGACGACCGAGACCAACGTCTAGGACAAAGAGTCCGACCAGGTCTGAGATGTTTACGACTGACCAGAGAGGCCAGGTCCAGGCTACTGCCGACCAGGTCTAGGACAAAGACAACAACCAGGCTACGACTGAGACCCAAGGTCCAAGACGAAGAGTCCGACCAGGTCCGAGATGGTTACAGCTGACTAGAGAGGCCAGGTCTAGGACGAAGAGTCTGACCAGGTCCGAGAAGTTTAGGCCCGACCAGAGAGGCCAGGTCCAGGCTTCGACTGACCAGGTCTAGGACGAAGAGTCTAACCAGGCTACGACCGAGACCCAAGGTCTAGGACAAAGAGTCCATCCAGGTCCGAGAAGGTTACGGCCGACTAGAGAGGCCAGGTCCAGGTTACGGCTAGCTAGAGAGGCCAGGTCCAGGACGAAGAGTCCAACCAGGCTACGACCGAGACCCAAGGACTAGGACGAAGAGTCCGAACAGGTCCAAGAAAGTTATGGCCGACCAAAGAGGCCAAGTCCATGCTACTACCGACTGGTCCAAGACAAAGAGACCAGCCAGGCTACGACTGAGACCCAAGTTCCAGGACGAAGAGTCTGACTAGGTCTGAGAAGGTTATGACCGACTAGAGAGGACAGGTCAAGGCTACTACCGGCCAGGTCCTGGTTGAAGAGTCCAACCAAGCTACGACCGTGACCCAAGGTCCAGGACGAAGAGTCTGACCAGGTCTGAGAAGTTTACGGCCAACCAAAGAGGCCAAGTCCAGGACGAAGAGTCCAACCAGGCTACGACCGAGACCCAAGGTCAAGGATGAAGAGTTTGACCAGGTCTAAGAAGGTTACGGCCGACAAGAGAGGCTTGATCCAGGCCACCGTCGACCAGGTCCAGGACGAAGAGAGCAACTAGGCTACGACTGAGACCCAAGGTCTGGGAGTAAGAGTCCGACCAGGTCCAAGAAGGTTAGGCCGACCAAAGAGGCTAGGTCCAGGCTACTACCGACTGGACCAGGACAAAGAGACCTGCCAGGCTACGACTGAGACCCAAGGTCCAGGACGAAGAGTCCAACCAAGATACGACCGTGACCCAAGGTCTAGGACAAAGAGTCTGACCAGGTCCAAGATGGTTACGGCTGACCAGAGAGGCCAGGTCCAGGCTACGGCAGACCAGGTCCAAGAGGAATAGTGCAACCAGGCTACGACCGAGACCCAAGGTCCAGTACTGACAAGGTTACAGCTGACCAGAGAGGCTAGCTCCAGGCTACGGCTGACCAGGCCTTGGACGAAGAGCCTAACCATACTACAACTGAGACCCAAGGTCTGACCAGGTCTGAGAAGGTTACGGCCAACCAGAGAGGACAAGTCTGGGACAAAGAGTCCAACCAGGCTACGACTGAGACCCAAGGTCCAAGACAAAGAGTCCGACCATGTCCGGGAAGGTTACAGCTGACTAAAGAGGCTAGGTCCAGGCTACGGATGACCAAGTCTAGGGCTAAGTGTCCAACCAGGCTACGACCGAGACCCAAGGTCCAGGACGAAGAGTCCGACTAGGTCCGAGAAGGTTACGGTCGACCAGAGGTGCCAGGTCCAGGCTTCGATCGACCTGGTCCAGGACGAAGAGTCCAACTAGGCTACAACCGAGACCCAAGGTCTAAGATGAAGAGTCCTTCTAGGTCTTAGAAGGTTACGACCGATCAGAGAGGCCAGGTCCAGGTTACAGCTGACTACAGAGGCCAGGTCCAGGATGAAAAGTCTAACCAGGCTACGACGGAGACCCAAGGTCTAGGACGAAGTGTCCGACCAGGTCCGAGAAGGTTACGGCCGACCAGAGGGGCCAGGTCCAGGCTTCGATCGACCTGGTCCAGGATGAAGAGTCCAACCAGGCTACAACCAAGACCCAAGGTCTAGGATGAAGAGTCCGTCTAGGTCTTAGAAGGTTACGACCGACCAGAGAGGCCAGGTCCAGGTTACAGCTGACTAGAGAGGCCAAGTCCAGGATGAAAAGTCCAACCAGGCTACGACCGAGACCCAAGGTCTAAGACAAAGAGTCCGACCAGGTCCGAGAAGGGTACGGCCGACCAGAGAGGCCAGGTCCAGGCTACTGTCGACCTGGTCCAGGACAAAGAGACCAACCAGGCTACGAATGAGACCCAAGGTCTAGGAAAAAGAGTCCGAGTAGGCCTAAGAAGGTTACGGCCGACTAGAGAAGGCCAGGTCCAGGCTACGGCTGACCAGGCGCTAGACGAAGAGTCCAACTAGGCTACGACCGGGACCCAAGGTCCAGGACAAAGAGTCTAACCATGTCTGAGAAGGTTACGGTTGACCAAAGAGGCTAGGTCCAGGCTACGGCTGGCCAGGTCTTGGACGAAGAGTCTAACCATGTTACAACTGAGGCCCAAGGTCTAACCAGGCCTGATAAGGTTACGACCGACAAGAGAGGCCAGGTCCAGGATGAAGAGTCCAACCAGGCTACGACCGAGACCCAAGGTCCAGGACGAAGAGTCTGACTAGGCCCAAGAAGGTTACGACCAACCTGAAACTCTTGGTCCAGGCTATGATCGACCATGTCCAGGGCGAAGAGTCCAACCAGGCTACGACCGAGGCCCAAGGTCTAGGACGAAGGGTCTGACAGGGTCCGAGAAGGTTAAGGCCCGACCAGAGAGGCCAGGTCTAGGCTACGGCCGACTAGGTCCTAGATGAAGAGTCTAACCAGGCTACAACCAAGACCCAAGGTCCGAGACGAAGAGTCCGACCAGGTCTGAGAAGGTTACGGCCGACCAGAAAGGCCAGGTCCAGGCTGCTGCCGACCTGGTCCTAGATAAAGAGACCAACCAGGCTACGACTGAGACCCAAGGTCTAGGATGAAGAGTCCAACTAGGTACGAGAAGGTTGCGACCGACCAGAGATGGCCAGGTCCAAGCGACGGTTGACCAGGTCTAGGACGAAGAGTCCAACCAGGCTAGGACCGAGACCCAAGGTCTAGGATGAAGCGTTTGACTAGGTTTGAGAAGGTTACGGCTAACCAAAGAGGCCAGGTCTAGGCTACGGCAGACCAGGTCCAAGATGAAGAGTCCAACCAGGATACGACCGAGACCCAAGGTCTAGGATGAAGAGTCCGACTAGGTCCTAACGAAGAGTCTAACCAAGCAACGACTGGGACCCAAGGTGTAGGACAAAGAGTCCGACTAGGTCCGTGAAGGTTACGACCGACTAGAGAAGGCCAGGTCCAGGCTACGACTGACCAGGTGCAAGATGAAGAGTCCAACCAGGCTAGGACAGGGACCCAAGGTCCAGGACGAAGAGTCTGACTAGGTCAGAGAAGGTTACGGCTGACCAGAGAGGCTAGGTCCAGGCTACGGCCGGCCAGGTCCTGGACGAAGAGTCTAACCATGCTACGACTGAGACCCAAGGTCCAACCAGGTTTGAGAAGGTTACGGCCGACCAGAGAGGCCAGGTCCAGGATGAAGAGTCCAACCAGGCTACGACTGAGACCCAAGGTCCAAGACGAAGAGTCCAACCAAGTCCAATAAGGTTACGGACGACCCGAGAGTCTTGGTCCTGGCTATGACCGACCATGTCCAGGGCGAAGAGTCCAACTAGGCTACGACCGAGACCCAAGGTCTAGGACAAAGAGTCTGACTGGGTCCAAGAAGGTTAAGGCCGACCAGAGAGGCCAGGTCCAGGCTACGGACGACCAGGTCTTGGACGAAGAGTCCAACTAGGCTACAACCAAGACCCAAGGTCAAGGACGAAGAGTCTGACCAGGTCTGAGAAGGTTACGACTGACCAGAGAGGCTAGGTCCAGGCTACGGTTGACCAGATCCAAGACAAAGATTTCAACCAGGCTACGGCTGAGACCCAAGGTCCAGGACGAAGAGACCGACCAGGTCCGAGAAGGTTACGGTACGGTCGACTTAGTGCAGGACGAAGAGTCCAACTAGGCTACAACCAAGACCCAAGGTCTGAGAATTGGAGTTTGACCTGGTCTAAGAAGGTTACGGCTGACCAGAGAGGCTAGGTCTAGGCTACGGCCGACCAGGTCCTGGAGGAAGAGTCCAACCAACCTACGACCAAGACCCAAGGTCAAACCAGGTCAGAGAAGGTTACAACCGACCAGAGAGGCCAGGTCCAGGATGAAGAGTCTAACCAGGCTACGACTGAGACCCAAGGTCCAAGACGAAGAGTCCGACCAGGCCTGAGAAGGTTATGTTCAACCAGAGAGGCCAGGTCAAGGCTACGGCCTACCAGGTCCATGACGACGAATCCAACCGGGGTACAACCTAGACCCAAGGTCCAAGATGACAAGTTCAACCAAGTTGGAGAAGGTTACGACCGACCAGAGAGGCCAGGTCCAGGCTACAACCGAGCAGGTCTAGGACGAAGAGTCCAACAAGGCTACGACCGAGACCCACGGTCCAGGACGAAGAGACCGACCAAGTCTGAGAAGGTTACGGCCAAAAAGTGAGGCCAGGTCCAGGGTACGGCCTAACAGGCCCAGGATGAAGAGTCCAATCAGGCTACGACATAGACCCAAGGTCCAAGACGAAGAGTTTGACCTGGTCTGAGAAGGTTACGGTTGACCAGAGAGGCCAGGTCCAGGCTACGGATGACCAAGTCCATGACGACGAGTCCAACCAGGCTACGACCGAGACCCAAGGTCCAAGATGAAAAGTTTGACCCAGTTAGCGAAGGTTACGACCAACCAGAGAGGCCAGGTCCAGGCTATGGCCGACCAGGTCTTGAACGAAGGTCCAACCAGGCTACGATCGAGACCCAAGGTCTGGGACAAAGAGTTCGACCAGGACTGAGAAGGTTACGGCTGACTAGAGAGGCTAGGTCCAGGCTACGGCTGACCAGGTCCTGGATGAAGATCCAAACCATGCTACAACTGAGACCCAAGGCCCGACTAGGTCTAAGAAGTTTACGGCCGACCAAGGAGGCCAGGTCCAGGATGAAGAGTCCAACCAGGCTACGACTGAGACCAAAGGTCCAGGATGAAGAGCCTGACCAGGTCTGAGATAGTTACGGTCGACCAGAGAAGGCCAGGTCCAGGCTACAACTAACCAGGTCTAGGATGAAGAGTCCAACCAGGCTACGACCAAGACCCAAGGTCTAGGACGAAGAGTTTGACTAGGTCTGAGAAGGTTACGGTCGACCAGAGAGGATAGTTCCAGGCCATGGCCGACCAGATCCAGGATGAAGAGTCCAACTAGGCTACGACCGTGACCCAATATCTAGGACGAAGAGTCCAACCAGGTCCGAGAAGGTTATAGCCGACCAAAGAGGCTAGGTCCAGGCTATAGCCGACCAGGTCCAAGATGAAGAGTCCAACCATGGTACGACATGTTGGAAACAAAGTGCGCAGCGAAATTTTAAAAATTTTTCATTAGAGTAATTTCCAAAACACAAGTTTGACATGTTATATGTATAAATTAAACAGATCTTACTAACCTCAGTGTGCCGAAGAACCTCCGCAACTTGTGTAGAGAAGTAACGTTCTAGAAGAGCCTCAACCAACTGGTCTTCTTTGCTATTCTCTATCCACAATCGGAGTGAGTGTGGGCTCACATGTACAGCTCTTCCATCGGTGACTCTCCTTCCAACCAATAGAGAGAACCCAAAGCTAGTGTTCGTGATTTGTGAACAAAAGCTCTCAGGGAGTTTTCTTAGATGCTCACTAGAAGAGTATCACTCTTAATCTCTCAAATTGATCTTAGTAAATCATTAGACTCACTCCCTTTTTATACCTATTGGTCCTAGGGTCAGTCCATATCAGATTTGGTCTCAAAAAATCGAAACAGAATCAAGTTCGGATCAATATCTGATAAGATACACGTGAAAATGTGTAATCTTATGTGCGCTGATAGGCAGGCTGAACTGTCTGATAGGCCGGCCGAACTGGCCAGTTTGGCAGGCCGAACACGTCATCCGACAGGCCAAACTGTCGAGAAAAAATCTCTGTGAATCTTTTATTTTCCACCCGAGATTCTAAAGGATAAAGTCTCAGTTTTGATTCAAATACCCCAATAGAAAAGATATCTGATCAAAAAAAACTTTATCAAGATAATCTCTAAGAAAATAAATCAATTCACAATAATTCTACAAGTTTATCTTGTTCTAATTGTCCAAAATTAAAACAACTGATAAACAGACAAGAATTACCTGAATGCAATAATTCAACAAGTTCATCTTGAACTAATTTTCTTACATAATTAATTCAACCGATAAACAGACATGAATTATTTGATTCTTATAAATTTTAAACCAATCTGATAAATCTGACATAAGTCACCAATTATTGGAAAAGCACGCCGTGTCGTTACAGGATTTTGTGAGCTAGCAAAGGGACCAAAATGGACCTATAAAGTTCAAGCTCATGATAATTATGAAACCCAATATCCTAGATATACATTTCACAATTATCAACTCCAACGCTACTCCACTAAAAGCTTGGAGCTGCACTCTCGAACTTTATAGAATTACGAAGCTCGTGTAGCTAAGTCTCCATGACATATCATAGTGTATCGCATCCCCATATGATCATCCATAATCGGCTTAAGGACAAGTTCTATCTTACATTCCCGATTATTTTTATCTTACGTTCCATTGTCTCACCATTAGAAAACTTACCATCCAAAGATAGTATACCATTCGGTTACACCTATGTATCCAAATGGTTGAGCGCTCCAGTTTTCCAATTACAGGACAACACATATAAGAGGATATCATTACTCCTAAAGAGGAGCTATGGATTCCATATCTATGAATAACAAGTCTAGGCTACCAAGAGTCATGCCTCCAACGTACCGGCATGCATGCCACTATAGAGATGTGGGAGTCACCCATTGGTACATCAAATGACACAAGTCGAGACAACGGGCCCATTATTCATCTCAGGATTAAGATACAATACAAATGATTGTCTAAAGTGAATCGATTTGCCAAGACAGAATTATTAATCCAAATCAATTCACTTTATGTCCCGATCCAACACATCGTCACCTATGACAACGCGCCAATGTTTCTATTCACGGAGTCCAACTTCGATGGCCAAGACAAACCATCTCTCAAAAGGGATATAGACAACATAATAATCTTTACATGAATAAAGCGCCCAACTTTATTCCCTCGATTGCGGATCATATATTTTAGACCATCACCTTAAGAATCGTGTCTACCGCATAATCATCCCATCATATGCCCAACTCTTAAGGTTTAGACTGATAGTCTCAGACTACTGTTTGCTTATCATACATTCAACGAATATGAACGTAAAGAGGACAATATTTGGTATATATAAATGAATAAATTCTTTATTGATAAAAATGTCTCAAAAACTGTATTACATTTTTACTCCTTAGAGCATACATGTCTAACAATCTCCCACTTGCACTAAGTGAGTAAATACTACAAATTGCGCATCCCCATAGCTTCCACATGCCTCTCGAAGACTCTCCCAGTAAGTGTCTTCGTGAATGGATCAGCTATATTGTCCTCTGACGCGATCTTGTACACCGTGACATGCCCGCTCTCAACGAAGTCCTTTATCACATGATACTTCTGATCAATATGCTTACTCTTCTTGTGAAATCTTGGTTCCTTAGCATTAGCTACCGCCGCACTGTTATCACAGTACAGTGATACCGCCTTATCCATACCAGGAACTACCTCAAGATCCCCAAGGAACTTGCGGAGCCACACTGCTTCTTTCGAAGCATCCCTAGCCACATACTCGGCCTCCATCGTTGAATCCGAAGTGCAATCTTGCTTCGCACTTCTCCAACTGATGGCACCGCCACCCAGAGTAAACACAAACCCTAGAATCCAGGCAGGATTGAAAATCTGAATCAGTGTATCCTAGAGGAGTCAAGTCCTTACCCGAATACACAAGCATATACCCTCGAGTCCTTCTCAGGTACTTGAAAATATGCTTTACCGTAACCCAATGGTTTGGTCCTGGATTCGCCTGAAATCGACTCACAATCCCGCCCGCATAGCTAATATCCGGTCAAGTGCAAAGCATGGCATACATGAGACTACCCACTGCCGAAGCATAAGGCACCTTCTTCATGTATTCTCTTTCCTCATAAGACTTTGGAGAGTCTTTCTTAGAAAGAGTAATTCCAGACCTAGATGGTTGCCCACCTTTCTTGGAATCCTGCATTGCAAACCTCCTAAGAATTTTATCTATGTAGCCAGCCTATGACAAAGCTATCATTTTGTTCTTCCTATCCCAAAAGATCTAGATACCGAGAACAAAATTAGCCTCACCTAAGTCCTTCATGTCAAACTGCTTGGTCAACCATAATTTGACCGATGACAACGCCCCAACGTCATTGCCAATTAGCAGAATGTCATATACATAGAGTAGTAGAAAAACCACCTTCTCATTCTTAATGTGTTTGTAAACACATGGTTCATCCACATTTTGTGAGAACCCATAAGTCTTGATCACTTGATCAAATCTTATGTTCCAAGAACGAGAAGCCTGCTTAAGTCCATAAATTGACTTTAGCAGCTTACAAACCTTACCCTCTTGACCCGCGACCTTGAACCCGTCTGGTTGTTCCATATAAATGGACTCATCAAGATAGCCATTCAGAAAAGCCGTCTTGACATCCATCTGCCAAATCTCGTAGTCGAGAGCGGCAGCTATGGACAAGAGAATCCGGATGGACTTAAGCATGGCTACAGGCGAAAAGGCTTCTTCATAATCGATTCCTTCCTTTTGCGTATAACCCTTAGCTACCAGTCTAGCCTTAAAGGTTTCGACCTTTCCATCCACTCCTCTTTTCCTCTTATAGATCCACTTACACCCTATGGGTTTTACCCCTTCGGGAAGATCCACAAGCTCCCAGACCCGATTAGTCTCCATGGACTTCATCTCAATGTTCATGGCCTCTGTCTAGAGTCTTGAATCAACATCCTCCATGGCTTCTGCATAAGTATAAGGATCCCTATCATGTTCATCCGGTTCAGCCAAAAAGACTTCCCCATTGAACATATACCTTTCAGGTTGACGCCCGATCCTCCCACTACGTCGAAGCCCCTGAGGTTGTTGTTCAGGTTTGTTTGGTTTTTCTACACTGATCGGAATGGTTTCATTCGGAACCTCCTGAGTAAACGGATCACCCCTCAACTCCTCAAGCACCACTTTGCTTCGAGGTTTAAAGTCGTTCATGTAACTCTCCTCAAGGAAAGTTGCATTAGTTGAAACCATGACTTTATTTTCCTTTGGGTTATAAAAATAACCCCCTTTAGTCCCTTTTGGATATCCTACAAACACGCAAACTTCTGAACGTGCTTCCAACTTATTCGGATCCTTAAACAGGACATGAGCTGGACATCCCCATATGCGAATATGGTTTAAGGATGTCTTCCGTCTTGTCCATGACTCGTGAGGAGTTTTAGGGACCGATTTTGAAGGCACATTGTTCAAAAGATAACATGCGGTTTGTAGTGCATATCCCTAAAAGGATAAAGGCAATGATGAATAACTCATCATGGACCGAATCATGTCCAACAAAGTCCTATTCCTTCTCTCCGCTACGCCATTCTGCTGTGGAGTGCCCGGCGCAGTCAAATGGGATAAAATCCCATTCTCTAACAAGTGTCCCAAGAACCCATCAGAAAGGTATTCCCCACCTCGATCCGATCAAAGTGCCTTTATGGGTTTACCCAATTGCTTTTCCACTTTAGCCCGAAACTCCCTGAACTTATCATAAGTTTCGCTTTTGTGGTGCATTAGGTACACATACCCAAATCTTGTGTGATCGTCAATGAAAGTGACGAAGTACTCATACCCTCCTCGTGCCCAGATGTTCATCGGTCCGCAAACATCACTATGCACATGTTCTAGAAACCCTTCGGCCCTATTGCCCTTAGACCCGTATGGTCTTTTGGTCATTTTACCCTCCGAACAAGACTCATATTGAGGTATAGATTCCACCTTTAAGTGACTTAAAGGTCCATCCCTTACCAACCTTTGAATCCTATTCAGGTTAATATGGCCAAGGCGCAAATGCTAAAGATAAGTCTTATTAGAGTGAGAAGTTTTAAGTCTTTTTGAGTCATTATCATTTATCTCAGCATTAAGCAATAAGTCCATCTTAGGTTTGATAAAATATAGATTATTTGCATCCATCCAGAACAGATAAAAGATTTGTTTTACGAATCACCACTTTTCATTAAAAGATACCACATAGGAGTCCTTAAATAAAGAAGATACAGAAATTAAATTCCTTTTTAATTTAGGAACATAAAAACAATCTCGCAAAATTAAACTCCTATAATTATCAAAATAAAGATGGACATCTCCCACTGCTTCCGCTGAGACCAAGGATCCATCGCCCATCCGAAGCGTTAAGTCTTCACGAAGTAGACTTCTCGTTTCTTTGAATCCCTGCAGAGAAACACAAACATGATTAGTTGCACCGGAATCTATGACCCAAATGTCACTGGATTCCTCAACCAAACAAGTTTCTAAATATAGAAGATCACACCTACCTCCCTTGGAAAGGAAGTCCTTGCAATGCTTCTTTATATGCCCGACCTTACCACAGAAGAAGCACTTAAGCTTCTTTGGGTTCTTCTTCTTCTTTTTCTTGCTCTTGGTTGCAGCAGGAATAGAAGACTTGCCACTCTTGGCCCGTTGCTTCTTTCCATTCGCAGAGTTAGGATTGGAACCAGAAGCAGCTACCATATTGGCCTCACCACCAGCAGGAGACTCCCTGATCAGCAGTTCAAACTCCTGTAACTGTTTCATCAGTTCTGTCAAGGTCATATCCCGTTTATTGCTCAAATTAAAAGTAGCTCTAAACGGAATAAATTCCTTAGACAGAGTCTCAAAGACCATAGTCATCTGAGTTTCAGCATCGATGTCGGCTCCATTGGTTTGTGCCTCAGCGAGGTAACCCATGACCAACATCATGTGCTCCTTTACAGATGTCCCCGGTCTCTGTCTATAGTTTAAGAGTTTCCGAAGCGCCCCTTGCCGCTTTGTTATGGCCTGGCCTCCAAACATGTCCTCAAGATTATCCAAGATCTGCTTCGCAGTCTCATAATCCTGATGTTGAGCCTGCAGCACGTTGTTCATGCTAGCCATAACATAGCAGCGGGCCTAATCATTAGCATCTTTCCAGCGGTCGTACGCTTGGAATTGCTCATTACTTGAGTCTCCCATAGGCTCGGGAGGACAAGGAGTTGTCAGTACATATTTCAGTTTCTCAAAGGATAGGACGATGTCCAGGTTCCGTTTCCAATCATTATAGTTCTCACCGGTTAATTGGTTTTTGTCAAGTATCGATGATAAAGCGTTTTTAGACATTTTCAATCTACAATAAAGAATCATATACCAAACACAAATATTAATTTAGTAAGATAACACAATCATGTAAAATCATACAAATGTGTTTATGTGTCAAAACCTTGAAAATATCACAACCTTACAACGATAATTCCCAACTCATAATTCAACAAGCTCCTAGGGGAGTCATGCCAAATTCAATCAGGAACACAGATCCCCTCCTGATTAATATATGCCATCCAGGACCCGTATGATCCAGCATATATTAATTATCATTTCTTTGGCCATTAATTTTATTAACAGAGCTCCTAGGGGAGGTTAATAATAAAATTAACGTGAGTGTATAACCACCGTTTTAATATTTTATCCATGATTTATAATCACCACCTAGGGGTGTGCAACCATAAATCATACTAAAATACCTTATCCTTTCAGAGATCCAATCTGGTACATGATAGAAATCCCTTCCTAAGGGTCACGACCACCATGTTCTTCCTATGGACCAACGATGGAGGCCTTAGGTTCTCTCTTCGAAAACCTTCTCCCACTCAATCTTTTGAAGTCAAGGTTTTATTTTAAAATTATGCATGAACAATTTTAATATGAGCGGCACTCCCTATTCTATATGGCATGTTATCAATATACATGGTAAATCATATTATAATGCAGACAAGCAAAGCAATCAAGCAAAGCTACAAGCATAATAATAATAATAACCGTAATATTATGGTTCCACCCTAGAGAATAGAAAAATAATATTACAAGAGAATAATCGAGACATTTATCGATTCTTCAGCCTTGAATCCTCAAGCTGTATCCTTTTTCATGTAATATCCATCTTCAAGTCCTCAATCCCGTATGAATCGAACACTTCATATTTCCGGTCATATCCAAATTTAATGTTTCTCAGAATCGTCCCATAAATAAAATTAAAACTGCACCAGAAATTACACCTTTTCTGGACATTTGGTAGCTCTCGGTCGACAGTCCGATCTGGGTGATCGGTCTGCCGATCATGGTGGTTCGGCCTGCCGAACATGAAGGTTCGGCCTACCGGCAGAGCACCAAAATTTCTACCCCACTGTCGGCTTGCCGGACCGTACGTCCAGCCTGTCGATTTGTGACCTTCGGCCTGCCGAACTGTGAGGTCCGGCATGCCGACCGAGCAGAAGAAACCTTAATCCAGAAAATACAATTCATCAATTTTATTTTCAACAATTCAAAAACATAAAATTAGAGACTCAGGAAATACCTGGAGGCGTCATCATCAATCTTTAAGATCCGACTTCTCGTTCCATCTTCACCGAATAATTATTTAATTACAAAATTCTTACAAATTAAAAATTAAATAACAATTCCTAGACGGAGATGATAGTCCGCCATCTAATTACATGAAAAACCTAGATACACATTCTAACCTCTAAGGAACCATAACCGGTATTAATTAATTAATAAATAATTAAACAACAATTTAATCAACCATAATTAATTAATAAACATTCACCACATAATCAATGACAACATTTATACATTATATAGAAACCTAGAGTGCCATCTCTCTATAAAATTTAATTCAAGCATAGGAGAGATTAAGATCACAAAATTTATGCATATAACATGATCACAAACTTGCAAATTTATGTAAAAACCTCGGCTCTGATACTAGTTGTTGAAAACAAAGTGCGCAGCGAAATTTTAAAAATTTTTCATCAGAGTAATTTCCAAAACACAAGTTTGACATGTTATATGTATAAATTAAACAGATCTTACTAACCTCAGTGTGCCGAAGAACCTCCGCAACCTGTGTAGAGAAGTAACGTTCCAGAAGAGCCTCAACCAACTGGTCTTCTTTGCTATTCTCTATCCACAACCGGAGTGAGTGTGGGCTCACATGTACAGCTCTTCCACCGGTGACTCTCCTTCCAACCAATAGAGAGAACCCAAAGCTAGTGTTCGTGATTTGTGAACAAAAGCTCTCAGGGAGTTTTCTTAGATGCTCACTAGAAGAGTATCACTCTTAATCTCTCAAATTGATCTTAGTAAATCATTAGACTCACTCCCTTTTTATACCTATTGGTCCTAGGGTCAGTCCATATCAGATTTGGTCTCAAAAAATCGAAACAGAATCAAGTTCGGATCAATATCTGATAAGATACACGTGAAAATGCGTAATCTTATGTGCGCTGATAGGCAGGCCGAACTGTCTGATAGGCAGGCCGAACTAGCTAGTTTGGCAGGCCGAACACGTCATCCGACAGGCCAAACTGCCGAGAAAAAATCTCCGTGAATCTTTTATTTTCCACCCGAGATTCTAAAGGATAAAGTCTCAGTTTTGATTCAAATACCCCAATAGAAAAGATATCTGATCAAAACAAACTTTATCAAGATAATCTCTAAGAAAATAAATCAATTCACAATAATTCTACAAGTTTATCTTGTTCTAATTGTCCAAAATTGAAACAACTGATAAACAGACAAGAATTACCCGAACGCAATAATTCAACAAGTTCATCTTGAACTAATTTTCTTACATAATTAATTCAACCGATAAACAGACATGAATTATTTGATTCTTATAAATTTTAAACCAATCTGATAAATCCGACATAAGTCACCAATTATTGGAAAAGCACGCCGTGTCGTTACAGGATTTTGTGAGCTAGCAAAGGGGACCAAAATGGACCTATAAAGTTCAAGCTCATGATAATTATGAAACCCAATATCCCAGATATACATTTCACAATTATCAACTCCAACGCTACTCCACTAAAAGCTTGGAGCTGCACTCTCGAACTTTATAGAATTACGAAGCTCGTGTAGCTAAGTCTCCATGACATATCATAGTGTATCGCATCCCCATATGATCATCCATAATCGGCTTAAGGACAAGTTCTGTCTTACCTTCCCGATTATTTTTATCTTACGTTCCATTGTCTCACCATTAGAAAACTTACCATCCAAAGATAGTATACCATTCGGTTACACCTATGTATCCAAATGGTTGAGCGCTCCAGTTTTCCAATTACAGGACAACACATATAAGAGGATATCATTACTCCTAAAGAGGAGCTATGGATTCCATATCTATGAATAACAAGTCTAGGCTACCAAGAGTCATGCCTCCAACGTACCGGCATGCATGCCACTATAGAGATGTGGGAGTCACCCATTGGTACATCAAATGACACAAGTCGAGACAACGGGCCCATTATTCATCTCAGGATTAAGATACAATACAAATGATTGTCTAAAGTGAATCGATTTGCCAAGACAGAATTATTAATCCAAATCAATTCACTTTATGTCCCGATCCAACACATCGTCACCAATGACAACGCGCCAATGTTTCTATTCACGGAGTCCAGCTCCGATGGCCAAGACAAACCATCTCCCAAAAGGGATATAGACAACATAACAATCTTTACAAGAATAAAGCGCCCTACTTTATTCCCTCGATTGCGGATCATATATTTTAGACCATCACCTTAAGAATCGTGTCTACCGCATAATCATCCCATCATATGCCCAACTCTTAAGGTTTAGACTGATAGTCTCAGACTACTGTTTGCTTATCATACATTCAACGAATATGAACGTAAAGAGGACAATATTTGGTATATATAAATGAATAAATTCTTTATTGATAAAAATGTCTCCAAAAACGTATTACATTTTTACTCCTTAGAGCATACATGTCTAACATGACTGCGGCCCAAGGTCTAGGACAAAGGGTCCGACCAGGCCCGAGAATGTTATGGCTGACCAGAAAGGCTAGGTCCAGGCTACGGCCGACCAGGTCTAGGACAAAGAGTCCGAGCAGGTCTAGGACGAAGAGTCCAACCAGGTCTAAGAAGGTTACGAACGACCAGAGAAGGCCAGGATGACCAAGTCCAGGATGAAGAGTCCGAGCAGGCTACGACCGAGACCCAAGGTCCAGGACAAAGAGTCCGACCAGGACTGAGAAGGTTACGGCTGACCAGGTCCTGTACGAAGAGCCTAACCATGCTACAACTGTGACCCAAGGTCTGACCAGGTCTGAGATGGTAACGGCCGACCAGAGAGGACAAGTCTAGGATGAAGAGTCCAACCAGGCTACGACTGAGACCCAAGGACTAGGACGAAGAGTACGACCAGGTCTGAGATGGTTACGGACGACCAGAGAAGGCCAGGTCCAAGCTACGAATGACCAGGTCAAGGACGAAGAGTCCAACCAGGCTATGACCGAGACCCAAGGTCTAGGACGAAGAGTTTCACTAGGTCCAAGAAGGTTACGGCCCACTAGAGAGGCCAGGTCCAGGCTACGGCCGAGTAGGTCCAGGAGAAAGAGTCCAACTAGGCTATGTCCAGGACCCAAGGTCCAGGACGAAGAGTCCGACCAGGTCCGAGAAGGTTACGGCCATCCAAAGAGGCTAGGACTACGGCCTAAGGTCCAGGACAAAGAGTCCAACTAGGGTACGACTGCGGCCCAAGGTTCAAGACAAAGAGTACAACCAGGCTACAACCGAGACCCAAGGTCCAGGGCGAAGAGTCCAACCAAGTCCGTGAAGGTTACGGACAACCAGAGAAGGCCAGGTCCTGGCTATGGCCGACCAGGTCCAGGACAAAGAGTCCAACCAGGTCCGAGAAGGTTACGGACGACCAGAGAAGGCTAGGTCCTGGCTATGGCCAACCAGGTCTAGGACGAAGAGTCCAAGCAGGCTACGACCGAGGCCCAAGGTCCCCGACGAAGAGTCTGACCTGGTCTGAGAAGGTTACGGCCAACCATAGAGGCCAGGTCTAGGGTACGGCCAACTAGGTCCGGGGCGAAGAGTTAAACCAGGCAACGATTGAGACCCAAGGTCCAGGACGAAGAGTCCAACCATGTCCGAGAAGGTTACGGCCGACTAGAGAAGGCCAGGTCCAGGCTAAAGACGACCAGGTCTAGGACGAAGAGTCCGACCAGGCTACGAACGAGACCTAAGGTCTAGGACAAAGCTTTGACCAGGTCTGAGAAGGTTACGACCAACCAAAAAGGCCAGGCCCAGGCTACAACCGACTAGGTCTAGGACGAAGAGTCCAACTAGGCTACGACCGAGACCCAAGGTCTTGGACGAAGAGTCCGACCAGGTCTGAGAAGGTTACGACCGACCAGGTCTAGGACAAAAAGTCCAACTAGGCCAGGTCCAGGCTATGGCAGACTAGGTCTAGGACGAAGAGTCCAACCAGGCTACGACTGAGAACCAAGGTCTAGGACGAAGAGTCCAACAAGGTCTGAGATGGTTACGGCTGTCTAGAGAAGGCCAGATCCAGGCTACGACTAACCAGGTCTAGGACGAAGAGTCCAACCAGGCTACGACCGAGACCCAAGGTCTAGGATGAAGCGTTTGACTAGGTCTGTGAAGGTTACGGCCGACCAGAGAGGCGTGGTCTAGGCTACGATAGACCAGGTCCAGGATGAAGAGTCCAACCAGGCTACGACCGAGGCCAAAGGTCTAGGACGAAGAGTCTGACTAGGTCTAGATGAAAAGTCCAACCAAGCTACGACTGAGACCCAAGTCTAGGACAAAGAGTCTGACTAGGTCCGAGAAGGTTATGGCCGACTAGAGAAGGCCAGGTCTAGGCTACAGCTCACAAGGTGCTGGACAAAGAGTCCAACCAGGCCACGATTGTGACCCAAGGTCCAAGACGAAGAGTCTGACCAGATTCGAGAAGGTTACGGCTGACCAGAGAGGCTAGGTCCAGGCTACGACCGACCGGGTCTTGGAAGAAGAGTCTAACCATGCTATGACTGAGACCCAAGGTCCAACCAGGTCTAAGAGGCTTACGGCTGACCAGATAGGCCAAGTCCAGGACGAAGAGACCAACCAGGCTATGACCGAGACCCAAGGTCTAGGATGAAGAGTCTGACCCGGTCCAGAAGGTTACGGCTGACTCAAAAGTCATGGTCCAGGCTACGACCAACCATGTCTAGGGTGAAGAGTCCAACTAGGCTATGACCAAGACCCAAGGTCCAGGACAAGGAGTCCGACTAGGTCCGAGAAGGATAAGGCCGACCAAAGAGGCCAGGTCCAGGCTACGGCCAACCAGGTCCTGGACGAAGAGTCCAACCAGGCTACGACCGAGACCCAAGGTCTAGGAGAAAGAGTTTGACCAGGTCTGAGAAGGTTGCGGTTGACTAGAGAGGGCAGGTCCAGGCTACGGCCGACCAGGTCCAAGATGAAGATTCTGACCAGGCTACGATCGAGACCCAAGGTTTAGGACGAAGAGACCGACCAGGTTCGAGAAGGTTACGGTCGACCAGAGAGGACAGGTCTAGGCTACGACTGACCTAGTGCAGGGCGAAGACTCCAACCAGGCTACAACCAGGATCCAAGGTCTAGGGCGTAGAGTCTGACCAGGTCCGAGAAGGTTATGGCTGACAAGGGAGGCTAGGTCTAGGCTACGGCCGACCAAGTCCTGGATGAGGAGTCCAACCAAGCTACGACCAAGACCCAAGGTCCAACTAGGTCTGAGAAGGTTACAACCGACCAGAGAGGCCAGGTCCAGGATGAAGTGTCCAACCAGGCTACGACCGAGACCCAAGGTCGAAGACGAAGAGACCGACCAGGTGCGAGAATGTTTCGGTCGACCAGAGAGGCCAGGTCAAGGCTACGGTCGATCAGGTCCATGACGATGAGTCCAACTAGGGTACGACCGTGGCCCAAGGTCCAAGGTGACGAGTTCGACCAAGTCAGAGCAGGTAACGACTGACCAGAGAGGCCAGGTCCAGGTTACAGCTGACCAGGTCTAGGACGAAGAGTCCAACCAAGCTACGACCGAGGCCGAAGGTCCAAGACAAAGAGACAGACCAAGTCCGAGAAGGTTACGGCCGACAAGAGAGGCCAGGTCCAGGGTACGGCGTAGCAGGCCCAGGATGAAGAGCCCAATCAGTCTACGACATAGACCCAAGGTCCAAGACGAGGAGTCTGACCTGGTCTGAGAAGGTTACGATCGGCCAGAGAGGCCAGGTCCAGGCTACGGATGACCAGGTCCATGACGATGAGTCCAACAGGCTATGACTGAGACCCAAGGTCCAAGATGAAGAGTTCGACCAAGTCGGAGAAGGTTATAGCCGACCAGAGAGGCCAGGACCAGGTCTAGGATGATGAGTCCAACCAGGCTACAACCGAGACCCAAGGTCCAGGACAAAGAGTTCGACCAGGACTAAGAAGGTTACGGCTGACCAGAGAGGCTAAGTCCAGGCTATGGCCGACTAGGTCCTAGACGAAGAGCCTAACCATGCTACAACTGAGACCCCAGCTCCGACCAGGTTTGAGAAGGTTACGGCCGACCAGAGAGGCCAAGTCTAGGGCAAAGAGTCCAACCAGCTACGACCGAGACCCAAGGTCCAGGACAAATAGTCTGACCACGTTCGAGAAGGTTACGTCTAACCCGAGAGTCTAGGTCCAGGCTACGACCGACCATGTCTAGGGCGAAGAGTCCAACCAGGCTACGACCGAGACCCAAGCTCTAGGACGAAGAGTCTGACCAGGTCTGTGAAGGTTAAGGCCGACCAGAGAGGCCAGGTCCAGGCTACGGCCGACCAAGTCCCAGATGAAGAGTCCAACCAGGCTACGACCGAGACCCAAGGTCCAGGACGAAGAGTCCGACCAAGTCTGAGAAGGTTACGGCCGGCCAGAGAGGCCAGGTCTAGGCTACGGCCGACCAGGTCCAGGATGAAGAGTCCAACCAGGCTACGATCGAGACCCAAGGTCCAGGACGAAGAGACCAACTAGGTCCGAGAAGGTTACGACAGACCTGAGTGGACTGGTCCATGCTACGACCGACCAAGTCCAGGATGAAGAGTCCAACCAAGCTACGACCGAGACCCAAGGCCCAGGACGAAGAGTCCAACCAAGTCCGAGAAGGTTACGACAGACCAGGGAAGGCCAAGTCCAGGCTATGGCCGACTTGGTGCTGGACGAAGAGTCCAACCAAGGTACGACCAGGAACCAAGGTCCAGGAAAAAGAGTCCAACTTGGTCCGAGAGGGTCACGGTTGACCAGAAAGGCTAGGTCCAGGCTACGGCCGACTAGGTCCTGGAGGAAGAGTCCAACTAAGCTACATCCGAGACCCAAGGTCCAACCAGGTCCGAGAAGGTTACGGCCGACCAGAGAGGCCAGGTCCATGATGAAGAGTCCAACCAGGCTACGACCGGGACCCAAGGTCCAGGACGAAGAGTCCGACCATGTCCGAGAAAGTTACGATGGACTAGAGAGGCTAGGTCTAGGCTTTGGCTGACCAGGTCCATAACGACTTGTCCAACCAGGGTACGACCAAGACCCAAGGTCCAAGAGGAAGAGTCCGACCAAGTCGGAGAAGGTTACGGTAGACCAGAGAGGCCAAGTCCAGGCTGCAGCCGACCAGGTCTAGGACAAAGAGTCCAACCAGGCTACGACCGAGACCCAAGGTCCAAGACAAAGAGTCCGACCAAGTCCGAGAAGGTCACGGCCCATAAGAGAGGCCAGGTCCAAGGTACGATCGAGCAGGTCCATGACAAAGAGTCCAATCAGGCTATGACATCGACCCAAGGTCCAAGACGAAGAGTCCTACCTGGTTTGAGAAGGTTACAGTCAACCAGAGAGGCCAGGCCCAGGCTACAGACAAATAGTCTGACCAGGAACGAGAAGGTTACGGCTGCCTCGAGAGACCCAAGGTCCAATACGAAGAGTCCGACTAGGTCCAAGAAAGTTACGACCGACCTGAGAGGCCAGGTCCAGGCTACAGCCAACCAGGTCTAGGATGAAGGGTCCAACCAGGCTACGAATGAAGCCCAAGGTCCAGGACAAAGAGTCTGACTAGGTCTGAGAAGGTTACGATCGACCAGAGAGGCCAAGTCTAGGGTACCACCAAGCAGGTCCAGGACGAAGAGTCCAACCAGGGCCAAGAAGGATACGGCCGACTAGAGAAGGCCAGGTCCAGGCTACGGCCGACCAGGTCCAAGATGAAGAGTCCAACCAGGCTACGACCAAGACCCAAGGTCCACGACGAAGAGTTCGACTAGGACCGAGAAGGTTACGGCCGTCCAGAGAGACCCAAGGTCCTGGAAGAAGAGTCCGACCAGGTCTGAAAAGGTTATGGCCAACCTGAGAGGCCAGGTCTAGGCTACAACCTACCAAGTCTATTACGAAGAGTCCAACCCAGGTACGACTAAGACCCAAGGTCTAGGACGAAGAGTCCGACCAGGATCGAGGAGGTTATGGCAGACCAGAGAGGCCAGGTCTAGGCTACAACTGACCAGGTCCAGGACGAAGAGTCCAACTCAGCTACGACCGAGACCAAAGGTCCAGGACGAAGAGTCTGACTAGGTCTAAAAGGTTATGGTCGACCAGAGAGGCTAGGTCTAGGATACGGCCGACTAGATCCAAGACAAAGAGTCCAACCAGGCTACGATCGAGACCCAATTTTTAAGAGGAATAGTCTGACCAAGCTATGACCGAGACCAAAGGTCCATGATGTAGAGTCCGACCAGGTTCAAGAAGTTTATGGCCAACTAGAGAGGCCAGGTCCAAGGTACGACCGAGTAGGTCCAAGACGAAGAGTCCAATCAGGCTACGACCGAGACCCAAGGTCCTGGACGAAGAGTCCGACTAGGTCTGAGAACTTTACGGCCAACCAGTGAGGCCAGGTCTAGGCTATGGCCAACCAGGTCCAAGATGAAGTGTCCAACTAGGCTACGACTGAGGCCCAAGGTCCAAGATGAAGAGTCTGACTAGGTCACAGAAGGTTACAGTCGACCAGAGATGGCCAGGTCCAGGCTACGGCCGACTAGGTCTAGGATGAAGAGTCCAACCAGGCTACGACCAAGACCCAAGGTCTAGGATGAAGAGTCCGACCAGGTCCGAGAAGGTTACGGTCGACCAGAGAAGGCTAGGTCTAGGTTACGGCCGACCTGGTCTAGGACAAAGAGTCGAACCAGGCTACGATTGAGACCCAAGGTCTAGGACGAAGAGTTTGACCATGTCTAAGAAGGTTACGGCTGACTAGTGAGGCCAGGTCCCAGATACAACCAACCAGGTCTAGGACGAAGAGCCTAACCGGGCTACGTCCGGGACCCAAGGTCTAGGACAAAGAGTCCAACAGGGACCGAGACCGTTACGACTGACCAAAGAGACCCAAGGTCCAGGACAAAGAGTCTGACTAGGTCTGAGAAGGTTACGGCCAACCAGAGAGGCCAGGTTTGGGCTACGGCCGACCAAGTCCAGGACGAAGAGTCCAAACTGGCTATGCCAAGACCCAAGGTCTAGACGATGAGTTTGACCAGGTCTGAAAAGGTTATGGCTGACCAGAGTGGCCAGGCCTAGGCTACGACCGACCAGGTCTTGGACGAAGAGTCCAACCAGTCTACGACCGAGACCCAAGGTCTAGGACGAAGAGTCTGACAAAGTCCGAGAAGGTTACGGCAGACCAAAGAGGCCAGGTCCAGGGTACGACGGAGCAGGTCCAGGAGAAAGAGTCCAATCAGGCTACGACATAGACCCAAGGTCCAAGACGAAGAGTCCGACCAGGTCCAAGAAGGTTACGGCCGACCAGAGAGGCTAGGTCTAAGCTACGACCGAGCAGGTCAATGACGACGAGTCCAACCACACTACGATCGAGACCCATGGTCCAAGATGAAGGGTCCGACCAAGTCGGAGAAGGTTACGGCCGACCAGAGAGGCCAGCTGCAGGCTACAGCTGACCAGGTCCAAGACAAAGAGTCCAACCAGGCTACGACCGAGACCCAAGGTCTAGGACAAAGAGTCTGACCAGGTCCGAGAAGGTTACAGCCGACTAGAGAAGGCTAGGTCCAGGCTATTGGAAAAAAAGGTCTGAGAAGGTTACGGCTGACTAGAGAAGGCCAAGTCCAGGCTGTTGGAAAAAAATCAGTGTGAGGTGTGCAGCGAAAATTTAAAAATTTTATAACATCAAAGTACTTTTCCAAAACACAAGTTTGACATGCTATATGTATAAATTAAACAGATCTTACTAACCTTTTTGTGTCGAAGAACCTCTGCAACTTATGAAGAGAAGTAACGTTCTAGAAGTGCCTCAACCAACTGGTCTTCTTTGCTATTCTCTTTCCACGATCAGAGTGAGTGTGGGCTCACATGTACAGTTCTTCCACCGATAACTCTCCCTCCAACCAATCGAGAGAACCCAAAGCTAGTGTTCGTGATTTGTGAGCAAAAGCTCTCAGGGAGTTTTCAGATGCTCACCATAAGAGTATTACTCTTAATCTCTAAATTGATTTAAGAAACTCATGAGATTTACTCCCTTTATATAGTGTTTGGTCTTGGGGTCAGTCCTTATCAGGTTAGGTCTCAAAGACTCGAAACAGAATCAAGTTTGGATCAATATCTGATAAGATCCGCGTGAAAATGTGTAATCTTATCTCTCGCTGAACGGCAGTCCAAACATCCTGATCGGTAGGCCGAATAGGCCCCATCGGTAGGCCAAACTGCAGCGTAAATAGCTCCATGAATATTTTATTTTCCACCCGAGATTCTATAGGATAAAGTCTTAGTTTTGATGCAAATAACCCAATAGAGAATTATCTTATCAAAACAAACTTTATTAAGATAATCTTTAAGAAAATAAATCAATTCACAATAATTCTACAAGTTTATCTTGATTTAATTTATCCAATTAAATCAATCGATAAAAAGACAAGAATTATCCGATCCCAATAATTCAACAAGTTTATCTTAAATTAATTTTATTACAAAATTAATTCAATCAATAAACAGACATGAATTATTTGATTCTTTCAAATTTTAAACCAATCTGATAAATCCGACATAAGTCACCAAATATTAGAAAAGCACGCCGTGTCGTTACAGGATTTTGTGAGCTAGCAAAGGGGACCAAAATGGACCTATAAAATTCAAGTTGATGATAATTATGAAACCCAATATCCCAGATATACATTTCACAATTATCAACTCCAACGCTACTCCACTAAAACCTTGGAGCTGCACTCTCAAACTTTATAGAATTACGAAGCTCGTACAGCTAAGTCTCCATGACATATCAAAGTGTATCGTATCCTCATGTGATAATCCATAATCAGCTTAAGGACAAGTTCTGTCTTACCTTCTAGATTAATTTCATCTTACGTTCCATTATCTCACCATTAAAAAACTTACTATCCAAAGATAGTATACCATTCGTTTACACCTATGTATCCAAATGGTTGAGCGCTCTAGTTTTCCAATTACAGGACAACGCATATAAGAGGATATCATTACTCCTAAAGAGGAGCTATGGATTCCATATCTATGAATAATAAGTCTACGCTGTCAAGAGTCATGCCTCCAACGTACTGGCATGCATACCACTATTGAGATGTGGGTGTCACCCTTTGATACAACAAAAGACACAAGTCGAGACAACGGGCCCACTATTCATCTTAGGATTAAGATACAATACAAATGATTATCTAAAGTGAATCGATTTGCCAAGATAGAATTATTAATCCAAATCAATTCACTTTATATCCCGATCCAACACATCGTCACCTATGACAACGTGCCAATGTTTCTATTCATGGAGTCCAACTCCGATGGTCAAGACAAATCATCTCCCAGAAGGGATATAGACAACATAACAATCTTTACATGAATAAAGCATCCAACTTTATTCCCTCGATTGCAGATCATATGTTTTAGACCGTCACCTTAAGAATCGTGTCTTCCATCATATGCCTAATTCTTAAAGGTTTAGACCGACAATCTCAGACTACTGTTTGCTTATCATACATTCAACAAATATGAACGTAAAGAGGATAACATTTTGTATATATAAATGAATAAATTCTTTATTGATAAAAATGTTTCCAAAAACGTATTACATTTTTACTCCTTAGGGCATACATGTCTAACAATCTCCCACTTGCACTAAGTGAGTAAATACAACAAATTTTGCACCCCCATAGCTTCCACATGCCTCTCGAAGACTCTCCCAGTAAGTGTCTTCGTAAATGGATCAGCTAAATTGTCCTCTGACGCGATCTTGCACACCGTGATATGCCCGCCCTCAACGAAGTCCTTTATCACATGATACTTTCGATCAATATGCTTACTCTTCTTGTGAAATTTTGGTTCCTTAGCATTAGCTATCGCTGCATTGTTATCCCAGTACAGAGATACCGCCTTATCCATGCCAAGAACAACCTCAAGATCCCCAAGAAACTTGCAGAGCCACACTGCTTCTTTCGAAGCATCACTAGCTGCCACATACTCAGCCTCCATCGTTGAATCCAAAGTGCAATCATTTCTTTGGCCATTAATTTTATTAACAAAGCTCCTAGGGGAGGTTAATAATAAAATTAACGTGAGTGTATAACCATCGTTTCAATATTTTATCTATGGTTTATAATCACCACCTAGGGGTGTGCAAGCATAAATTATGCTAAAATACCTTATCCTCTTAGAGATCCGATCTGGTACATGATAGAAATCCCTTCCTAGGGGTCGGGACCACCATGTTCTTCCTATGAACCAATGATGGAGGCCTTAGGTTCTCTCTTTGAAAACCTTCTCCCACTCAATCTTTTGAAGTCAAGGTTTTATTTTAAAATTATGCATGAACAATTTTAATATGAGTGGCACTTCCTATTCTATATGACATGTTATCAATATACATGGCAAATCATATTATAATGCAGACAAGCAAAGCAATCAAGCAATGCTACAAGCAAAATAATAATAACCATAATATTATGGCTCCATCCTAGAGAATAGAAAACTAAGATTACAATAGAATAATCGAGACATAAATTGATTCTTCTTCTCTGAATCCTCAAGTTGTATCCTTCTTCACATAATTCCCAACTTAAAGTCTTCAATCCCGTATGAATCAAATACTTCATATTTTTGGTCATATCAGAATTTAATGTTTCTTAGAATTGTCTCAAAAATAAAATTAAAACTGCATTGCAAAAATTACACCTTTTTTGAAAATTTTTTAGCTCTCGGTCAGCAGGCCGATCTAGATAATCGGTCTGCCAATCTGGAAGATCGGCCTGCCGACCCATGAAAGTTTGGCATGCTGAATTGGAAGTTCATCCTGCCGGCAAAGCCAGCCAATTTCTGCCCCATGTCGGCCTGCCAAACCATACATCCGGCCTGTCGATCTGTGACCATCGGCCTGCCGAACTGGAAGGTTCGGCATGCCGACCGAGCAAAAATCTCTCTTTCAAGAAAATACAATTTTAATGCAATTCAACAATTTTATTTTTAACAATTCAAAAACATAAAATTAGAGACACAGGAAATACCTGGTTGGGCCATCATCAATCTTCTAGATCCGTCTTCTCTGAAAAATTATTTAATTACAAAATTCTTACAAATTTTAATTTAAACAATAATTCCTGGATGGAGATGATAGTCCACCATCTAATTACATGAAAAACCTAGATACGCATTCTAACCTCTAAAGAACCATAACCGGCATTAGTTAATTAATAAATAATTAAATAACAATTTAATCAACCATAATTAATTAATGAACATTCACCACATAATCCATGACAACATATATTAATATAGAAACCTAGAGTGCCATCTCTCTATAAAATTAAATTCAAGCATAGGAGAGATTATGATCACAAACTTTACACATATAACATGATCACAAACTTGCAAATTTATGTAAAAAACCTCGGCTCTGATACCAATTGTGGGAAAAAAATTAGTGTGAGATGCGCAGCAAAAATTTAAAAATTTTATAACATCAAAGGACTTTTTCAAAACACAAGTTTGACATGCTATATGTATAAATTAAACAGATCTTACTAACCTTTATGTGCCGAAGAACCTCCACAACTTGTGAAGAGAAGTAACGTTCTAGAAGAGCCTCAACCAACTGGTCTTCTTTGCTATTCTCTATCCACGATCAGAGTGAGTGTGGGTTCACACGTATAGCTCTTCCACCGGTAACTCTCCTTCCAACCAATGGAGAGAACCCAAAGCTAGTGCTCGTGATTTGTGAACAAAAGCTCTCAGGGAGTTTTCAGATGCTCACTAGAAGAGGTTTACTCTTAATCTCTCAATTGATCTAAGTAACTCATGAGACTTACTCCCTTTATATAGCGATTGGTCCTAGGGTCAGTCCTTATCAGATTAGGTCTCAAAGACTCAAAACAGAATCAAGTTCGAATCAATATCTGATAAGATCCGCGTGAAAACGCGTAATCTTATCTCTCACTGATCAGTAGGCCGAACATCCTGATCGGCAGGCCGAACAGGCCCCATCGGCAGGCCAAACACATAGATCGGCAGGCCAAACTGCCGCGTAAATATCTCCGCGAATCTTTTATTTTTCACCCGAGATTCTATAGGATAAAGTCTTAGTTTTGATTCAAATAATGCAATAGAGAAGTTGTCTTATCAAAACAAACTTTATCAAGATAATCTCTAAGAAAATAAATCAATTCACAATAATTCTACAAGTTTATCTTGATTTAACTTATCCAATTAAATCAATCGATAAACAGACAAGAATTTTCCGATCCCAATAATTCAACAAGTTTATCTTAAATTAATTTTATTATAAAATTAATTCAATCAATAAACAGACATGAATTATTTGATTCTTTCAAATTTTAAACCAATCTTATAAATCTGACATAAGTCACCAAATATTGGAAAAGCACGTCGTGTCATTACAAGATTTTATGAGCTAGCAAAGGGGACCAAAATGGACCTATAAAGTTCAAGCTCACGATAATTATGAAACCCAATATCCCAGATATACATTTCACAATTATCAACTCCAATGCTACTCCACTAAAAGCTTGGAGCTACACTCTTGAACTTTATAGAATTATGAAGCTCATACAGCTAAGTCTCCATGACATATCAAAGTGTATCGTATCCCCATATGATAATCCATAATCAGCTTAAGGACAAGTTCTGTCTTACCTTCCTGATTAATTTTATCTTATGTTCCATTATCTCACCATTAGAAAACTTACTATCCAAAGATAGTATACCATTCGGTTACACCTATGTATCCAAATGGTTGAGCGCTCCATTTTTCCAATTACAGGACAACGCATATAAGAGGATATCATTACTCCTAAAGAGGAGCTATGGATTCCATATCTATGAATAATAAGTCTACGTTATCAAGAGTCATGCCTCCGACATACCGGCATGCATACCACTATTGAGATGTGGGTGTCACCCTTTTGTACGTCAAAAGACACAAGTCGAGACAACAGGCCCACTATTCATCTCAGGATTAAGATACAATACAAATGATTGTCTAAAGTGAATCGATTTACCAAGACAGAATCATTAATCCAAACCAATTCACTTTATGTCCTGATCCAATGCATCGTCACCTATGACAACGTGCCAATGTTTCTATTCACGGAGTCCAACTCCGGTGGTCAAGACAAACCATCTCCCAAAAGGGATATAGACAACATAACAATTATCAAAATGTAGGAACATAAAAACAATCTTGCAAAATTAACTTCCTATAATTATCAAAATAAAGATGGACATCTCCCACTGCTTCCGCTGAGGCCAAGAATCCATCGCCCATCCGAAGCATGAAGTCTTCACATAGCAGACTTCTCGTTTCTTTGAATCCCTACAGAGAAACACAAACATGATTAGTTGCACCAGAATCTATGACCCAGATGTCACTGGATTCCTCAACCAAAAAAGTTTCTAAATATAGAAGATGACACCTACCTCCCTTGGAAAGGAAGCCCTTGCAATGCTTCTTTATATGCCCGACCTTACCACAGAAGAAGCACTTAAGCTTCTTTGGGTTCTTCTTCTTCTTCTTCTTGCTCTTGGTAGCAGCTGGAATAGAAGACTTCTCGTTCTTGGCCCGTTGCTTCTTTCCATTCCCTGAGTTAGGATTGGAACCAGAAGCAGCTACCATGTTGGCCTCACCACCAGTTGGAGACTCCCTGATCAGCAATTCAAACTCCTGTAACTATTTCATCAGTTCTGTCAAGGTCATATCCTGTCTATTACTTAAATTAAGAGTAGCTCTAAAAAGAATAAATTCCTTAGACAGAGTCTCAAAGACCATAGTCATCTGAGTTTCAGCATCGATGTCGGCTCCATTGGTTTGAGCCTCAGCGAGGTAACCCATGACCAACATCATGTGCTCCTTTATAGATGTCCCCAATCTCTGTCTACAGTTTAAGAGTTTTTAAAGCACCCCTTACTGCTTCATTTTGGCCTGGCCTCCAAACATATCCTCAAGATTATCCAAGATCTGCTTCGCAATCTCATAATCCTGATGTTAAGCCTGCAGCACGTTGTTCATGCAAGCCATAACATAGCAGCGGGCCTGATCATTAGCATCTTTCCAGCGGTCATACGCTTGGAATTGCTCATTACTTGAGTCTCCCATAGGCTCAGGAGGACAAGGGATTATCAGTACATATTTCAGTTTCTCAAAGGATAGGACAATGTCCAGGTTCCATTTCCAATCGTTATAATTCTCACCGGTTAATTGGTTTTTGTCAAGTATCGATGATAAAGCGTTTTTAGACATTTTCAATCTACAATAAAGAATCATATACCAAACATAAGAAAACATATATAATAATTTAGTAAGATAACACAATCATGTAAAATCATACAAATGTGTTTATGTGTCAAAGCCTTGAAAATATCACAACCTTACAACGATAATTCCCAACTCAGAATTCAACAAGCTCCTAGGGGAGCCATGCTAAATTCAATCAAGAACACGGATCCCCTCCTGATTAATATATGCCATCCAGGACCCGTATGATCCAGCATATACTAATAATTGTTTCTTTGGCCATTAATTTTATTAACAAAGCTTCTAGGGGAGGTTAATAATAAAATTAACGTGAGTATATAACAATCGCTTCAATATTTTATCCATGATTTATAATCACCACCTACGGGTGTGCAACCATAAATCACACTAAAATACCTTATCCTTTCAGAGATCCAATCTGGTACATGATAGAAATCCCTTCCTAGGGGTTGGGACCACCATGCTCTTCCTATGGACCAACGATGGAGGCCTTAGGTCCTCTCTTCGAAAACCTTCTCCCACTCAATCTTTTAAAATCAAGGTTGTATTTTAAAATTATGCATGAACAATTTTAATATGAGCGGCACTCCCTATTCTATATGACATGTTATCAATATACATGGTAAATCATACAAGCAAAGCAATCAAGCAAAGCTACAAGCAAAATAATAATAACCGTAATATTATGGTTCCACCCTAGAGAATTGAAAACTAAGATTACAAGAGAATAATCGAGACAATTATCGATTCTTCATCCTTGAATCCTCAAGCTGTATCCTTCTTCATGCAATACCCATCTTCAAGTCTTCAAACACGTATGAATCACAAACTTCATATTTCCAGACATATCCAAATTTAAATGTTTCTTAGAATCGTCTCAAAAATAAAATTAAAACTACACTAAAAAATTGCAACTTTTTTGGACATTTGGCAGCTCTCGGTCGGCAGGCCGATTTAGGTGATTGGCTTGCTGATCATGTTTCATCGGCCTACCGATCATACTAATTGGCCTGCCGACCCATGAAGGTTCGGCCTGCTGAATTGAAAGTTTGGCTTGCCAGCAGAGCGTCCTAATTTCTGCCCCACTTTCTGAGACGCCCCTTTTTAGACGTCACAGATGTCGTTACATTCTTACTTATTTAACTCAAAACATATATATGAATACAAAACTTAAACGATACTTTTAATAATAAAAGTAATTAAACATACTTAACCAGGATCCATTCATATACATTTTTTTTTTATAACTTAACATTGTTGATTCACATGCTAAACTCATTCCAAGTCATAATTTATTCAATTAAACTTTAAATTAATCATAAACTTATTTTAATGACATAGATGTATCAAGTTGTAAAATCAGAACTTATAAAAGTTATCACATCATATCCCATTAATCATCACATCATATAAAAGTCATTTACTCCCACAGTTCGGCAGGCCGAACTTGGGACTTCGGCAGGCCGAACATGATCGGCAGGCCAGAGTTTCCTCAACCGACAGGCCGGCAGAGGCTTTGCAAAACTAGCTTAAAAACTTATCATCGTCCGGCAGGCCGAAAACGTGATCGGCAAGCCAAACTTTTGGACATCAGCAGGCTGACCGAGCCTAAAACCCTGGGGAAAAACTTAATTTTAAAACAAAACCATCCTTTCATAAAAATACAGAAGATCATAATACTTAAGATAATGAAATAAAATATAAAATATAGTTCAAGAATCCTTTAAATCTTTATCATAAAAATATGTGTTCAGAATATGAAACTTGATTTAAAACATCAATTCATTCTTCTAGGCGTGCTTCCGGTTACAATTCATCGTGCTTAGTGCTCACACGCCTTCCCATGTCCTCTGCCTAATCCATGATTTTCTTACCCTTATCTACAACATGACATAAAACATGATTAAGCTAATGCTTAGTAAGTACATATAATTCTCACAATTTAAAACATTTCATATACATCTTCATCATCAACATATCATAGAAGTGCCTTAAGCACAATTTCATAGAAACATATCTTTCATTACATTGACCATTTTAAAACATCTTCCATTTTATCTTTAGGGCCCAAGTGTTGCACCATGAACATCATCGTAGGGGCGCCGTCATGAGAGGAGAAGGGTAGCTAATCCCAAACCAAACATGACATCATAACATATCATTTCATAACATTGGTGTGCAACACTTGTTAGGTGATACATGTATACATAATTTTCATACTTTGAAACATGTCATCATCATACATACACAACTTTAAATCATGAAAATCTTTCATAAGAAATCCTTTAAGGAAAATAACCATAAAGTCATCATAAATATCATAGTGAACATATCATCAACTTTGTAAAACGTGTCATGTTGCATGTGAGAATGTACTTACCTTAACGCTAGCTTACTTAACCTTAATATACTTTTGGTGACGATGCTTCGGTCTCGATGTGCTCGCTTCTTTGAGTGTTTATGCCATTTATCCATTTAAAAATACAATAAAATTAATACTTATCATAAAACATCCATTCATATAACATTCATATATACATTCATATATATATATATTCATCTCATATTATAATTGGCCTCGCGTCTATTTACGCATTTTAAACTAACCTCAAGTATAAGGTTGTCTCAAGTAATATTTTCTCGGTGAATCCAAGGTCGAACCCACAGGGAAGGATTTATTTAGTTCCAGTATATGTATTATATTAACTTTTTCTTTTTATTTAAACTGAAAAATTTGAGGATTAATATTTATTATTCACAGAATGTATTTACAATATTTACACATTTTTTTACAACATTTTTCATCTTTAAATTTTGATAATTTGAAACTTTAATAACAAGAAATACAAATAATAATTTAAGTAGAGTAACAACAATAATAACGACAATTTATGGAAGTAAAACAACAATAATAACAGGGCTGAGGTTCAAAGGTTCTATTCTAACAATTATTTTCAATATATTTAAATCAAGATTAACCAAGCATTTACTATGCCATTCCATGTCTATAATGCAACAAAAACTCAACTTAATAAATAACGAGCATTTCAACATAACTTAACTAAAATAACAACCAAGATAGTAAGTTAAGCATTTACCGAGCCATTCTCTGTCTACGCGAAATCAAGGTCCTCCCAAGCATTATTCGTGCCAGTCTATGTCGTCGATAAATCAGAACCGTGATTTTGGTAGAGTTCTAGCTAAGAAAATATTGAAATTCTAGGTTTTCTAAGAGAATATTTTGGCATTACAACAGCTTAGAAAACTAAGAAAAACAAAAAAAATATTTAACATAATTTTGCCAGAATTTCCCCCTCTCCCCTCAGCTAAAAAGAAATTTAGAAAGACCTAATTAATAAAGTACTATTGATATTATTAAACATAATTTTTACAACATAAACTAGAAAATATTTTACAAGAAACTAGACTGAAAACTAAAATAAAAACTAGACTATAATTATTACAATAGCATTTTTATGTTGCGAGGAGGCTCTCTCAACTGAGGCAAAAGCTTCGGTATTTATAGCGAATCAGCTTCGCAAACGTCCACTTATAATTAATGTCATTTCCTGTTGAAAGTTGGCGATTTTCAATTATTTTCCTTCTTCTTTCACGTTGATCCGCGTTCGTAAGAGTGCAAATCTGTCTTTGAGATTCTCTGCCTCACGGTACACGGCAACACTTGAACGGACTGATCGTGGCCATTAATTGCTCGATCCAACGGCTGCCAGACGCTCGCAAATTGGGCCAGATGGGACGAAGATTTAAGGCTGATGGATGAGTCAAAAAATTCAGATCTGACGGTTTAGAGAACGGATGCATGTGAACACGAACGCACTTGATCGGACAAGTCTGCTGCATCCTCTAGGACAAGCTCAGCTTTGTCGGCGCGTGTCAAGCGCGCGTCAATCATATCACGACACGTGGATCGCACTTTGAGGTTCCGTTGACGCACCGAATGACACGTTGACACACGTCTCTTCCCCGGATGGCTGAGATTGATTTGGCAGGTGATCGAATGGCTCTCATGATGCCACGTGTCCCTCTTAATTTAAATTCAAATTTTGTTTTATCTTTTTGATGCATTTGATGTCTGATTTTCTCCGTTTTGGTGTCGTTTTGCTCCATTCTTCCTCCAGATTTCAAATCTAAAATCACAAACACACTAATATTAATTATTTTACAAAGATAATATTTATTAAAAACATTTATTTTAAAATAAAACACACAAAAATAGATAAAAACTCATAAAATTTCCAGTCTCTAGCGGTTAAGCACAGATATAATTTTCATGACTTGGAAATATTTTTTAAAAATTACTAAAAATATAATAAGACATATTTATAAACTTAAAACACACTACCAAACACACTAAAACTCAAAATAAAATAACCGCATTACTTTTACAGTTTTGAATATTTACAGACTAGATACTTATTTAATACACTAAAATGACTCCAATAATTACTAAAAACATAAAAACACACTAAAAACGTATTTTTAAACATATTTTCACACCAAGACACGAAAATACTTATTAACACAAAATGCTATTAATTAGAGGATTTAATGAGAAATAAAAGCGTAAACAAATAATTTAAGCCGTAGAAAATGTATACTTTTACAGTCTCATCACACCGCCCAACCAGCTTATTGCTAGTCTCTAGCAACTAAAGCGATAAAACTTAAAACAGACAAAAGATTTTTTTTTTTGTTTTAATACTTGCGATTCCTCACTGATTTTCCTCTGGGTTTATCTCATATTCATGCCTCAAGGTAAAGATGCAAACACAAATTAAGTTATGATTCATGTCTAGAGTTTGTCAATTATTTAAGATGAATTTTCCCCTATGTGTGTGTGAATTTCTATTACTAATCAATGCATATTAACTAGATAAATTTATATTAATATATCTTAATTTATTTAAATAAATTCTTATAAATTTGTTTTTCATCCCTCTCTCCACTAATGTAGAATAACACCTTGTTAAAGACCTTTAGGACTTTATTCGGCTTGTAATGTAAGGCTTAGGTTATAGGTATGATGGAAGATATATTTAAGGCTTAGTTCACCCATAAGACACTTACAAAAATCCTAAACTTGTAAAATGTACAATCCAATTACCAAAGTTTACAATCCCAAACTCGAAATGAAATTTCCTTTGTCAACCACTTTTTATTTAACTTTCTTCTTTTTCTTTTTTCTTTTTTTTTTATTTTTTTATTTATTTTTTTTTCAATAACTGAAGAGTTATAATAAACGTACATATTTATAGAGGTAGCAGATATTCCTAACTCATCCTAACCTCATAAACCTAAATTCACTTGAAAGAACAGATGTCTTATGAGTGAAAGGTACAAGAAAAGGATTATGAATTTATTAAAAAGGCTAGGCTAAATATATGGGTAACAAAGAAAATAGAACATTAAGCACAACGAGGTGACTAGGGATATAGAATGTAAACAAGTTAGCTTCAAAGGCTCAAACGATCCAAAGATGGCCTAAATTATATCTATAACTTAGTGTTATCTAGGATTTCGCCTCAAGAGGGATTTAAACAAGTTATAAGATTTTATAAAAATAAACCAATTTATACTAACATAAACAGTCTCTAAATTAATATAACAAATCATAACGCAAGATTAAGTGTTCAAATTTAGGGAAAATTTCATCCTAAACATATGGCAAACTAAAGAAACTAACATAAACTAAAATAATATTTAAAATTTACCTTAAGTCATGGAAATGCTATAATCTTGATATTGTCATTGGACAGGAGGTGAATCACCAAAATATTTTTAGATTTTTTTCATATTTATTTTATTTTTTAAATGCAATGCAAACATACAGTTTTTACAATCATGTAGAAACACGTTTCAAGAATGCTAGTCACTCCATTACTCAGCTATTTCTACCAAGGTGAAGAAGCGTTTGAAGAATAATAAATACTCCTTACCTCAGCCATCTTCAAACTTTTTTGCTACAAAAGAAAAATGCAGACATGAGAATTTTACAAACACAAAGGACTTCATTTTCGGACCATTATCGAGACGCGTTTCAAGTCAAAACCTTCACTCAGCCATCTCAACCTATGAACACATGAATCTTAAAGTCTTACAAACAGCACACTTTTTTTTCACTTGGTTTTTAAACCTAGTCCCATATTCAATCACAAAAGAAAAACAACATTGACACAACCTTCTCCCCCCAACCTAGATTGAACACTGTTCCAAAGTTTAACAAGATTAAGTAAGAAGAGTAACAACATATACTTACCGGAGCGGTTATTCAAAGACAAACACATAAACAAAGATAAAAACAACAATGCTGTAAGTAAAACTAAAAGAGGTAGAGTTTAGAGAGAAAGATCCCAATCTCGTTTGCGTTTTCTGCAGAACTTTGATGTTACCGTGTCCTGTTTCAGGATCAATGACGTGCATTTTTTTGAGCAATTCTTCTACAGTAGTGGCAGAGATAAAAATCTTTCTTCCTGACTCATCAAGAAACTTTTGTTCCACAGCATGATCTAAAAAACTAAGCAAACTGTCAAAGTAACCATTTATATTTAACAAACCAATAGGTTTAGAGTGTAGTCCTAACAATTTCCAACTAGCAATGGCAACAAGTTCCTCCAGAGTTCCCAAACCTCTAGGTAAGGCAATGAGAGCATCAGAAGCAAACTCCATGTCTCTTATTTGCTCAGGCATACCTGCAACTATTTTTTCAACACCAATGGTAGGACCACATAAACGACTTTGAACAAGGAAACCTGGAATAATATCTAATGCTCTAGTACCTCTAGAACGTCTTTCAGTAGAGACAGTACCCATTAAACCTAGACTACCTCCTCCATAGACATGGTTTGTCTTTTTCGTAGCCAAGAAATAGCCTAGATGAAATGCAGTTTCTATGTAATCAATGCCCTTCCCTGATTTAGAACCACAAAACACACAGATATTATTGAACTTTAAAGATGACTGGGATGAGGAATCCATGATAATTGACTAAGACTAAGACTCTTTTTTTTTTTTTTTTGACTGACTCTATCTTATAAATATGCTCTAAGAAAAACTTAAGAACTGAAAGGATTTTATAGACATCTAAAGAGAACGTTGGGTAAAATTAAATAAAGACAGCTGTGATGACAGACAAGGACAGATAAATGCGACACACCTGCAGACAACTTGTACCTGACAACACTATTAACTTTTTGACAAACTAGACTTTACTGTGCAACTTTTGACAAATGAGACTAAATTTTAAAATTCGAAGCAAAGCTTATCTGACACACAAGATACCTACCGAAGAAAATTATGCATCTGACAAAAGAAGAAAAGTCAAGATATTATTATTATAAGATAAACAGTACAATCACAATTATTAAACAATAACTGTACAAATCACAAAAATAAAAATCTTTTTGTTGATGAAATTTTATTCGAGAATGAGTTGAAGAAAACATTTGTTCATCAAAATGCATTTCTAGAAATTCCGTTACTCAGCCGTTTTGATGATTTTTCATCAAAACCATGATCATACCTCGAATAAATTTTCAATCAAAAAATTTTTTTTTATATTTTTTAAATTTTTTTTATTATTATTATTTGTCTTTTTATAAACACACAGAGAAACAAAGAAAAATACCTTACAGACCTTGTTCTGAAGTAGAAGGGTCTTGAGTCTGTTTTCCATCTAACATTCTCGCAAACTGAACAGTTGGGTCTTTTAGCATCAGATTCCCAAGACGTTCTTTTTCTTCATGAAATTGAGGCTAGAGTTGTTTCATAGCCCCCCAGACGTATCCACTTGGATGGGACTCAAGAGAAACTAAGAGATCTTCTAAGTTTTCATTCTTAAGACCATTTTTACAAAACTGAATTTTATCTTCCCTATTTCTAGATACGAAACCAAGTGAGGGACATTTTCCAGAACAAGTTTGACGAGAACATTTATGACGTTTTGACTCCATACGACGAGCTCTTCTTTTTCTAGCACACAGACTTGTACCCATACCAGGCAAACCTACATTGTTTACATCACTTGAACGAGCAAGAGCTTCTATGTACATCTTAATATCAGTAGGAAGCTTAAAACGTGAAAGTACCCAAAGGCGAGTGACTCTAGTTTTGTACTTCTTTCTGATTTCTCTTTGAGAAAGTGAAGGGAAATATTTCTTTAAGTGCTCATATTTCGAATCCATGATTGAGAAATTGAGATTCTTGAGAGTGAATTGAAAGCTTTAAGAGAAAGTTGGAGAGAGAATTGTGAAGATTTTTGTGGAAGCAGAAGAAAAGGAGATTGAAGAGTGTTTGAAAGATTGAAGAACTTTGAAAGAGTTTTGAAGAATTTCTCAGAATTTTAGTGAGAAGACAGTGAGAATTCGAGAGAGAGAACAAGAAATTTAGAGAGAGAAAGAACAAAGATTTCTGAGCTTGGATGCACAGTAATAGATTTTATAGACAAGGGGTAGACTTCTGTTCAGACACGGGGGAGACTGTTCAGACGCATGCGAGAGTAGTGGGCTGAACTAAAATGGGCCAAAGAAAAGTAACCTAACAGATTACTTAGACATGAAAATATTTTTGTGTTTTTGAGTTTTTTTTTTTTTAAGATCTAAAATTCAGAAAAATTCATTGAACATTATTTCATTAAAATGCGTTTCTGGAGGCCGTTGATACAAAAATACCAACTAATCGTGCTGATTATAACCTCCATAATTTCTACCATTTTAATGAATTTTTGAAATAATTTTTCTGATTTTTAGGAAAAACAAAGAAAATAAAAATACAACAAACAAATACAAAAAAAAATAAAGGCAATACAAACATTAATCTATAACTATGATTTCAGTTTCTGGTTCGGAGTCAGAATTGTCAATGTTGATGACTGTTGGAAGAGTTGCTCTAAACCTTCCCAAAAAATAGCACTCCCAAAAAGTTAAGTTGCCAATAGCTGCAAAGAATCTTTGCTGAAATTCTTCTTCATCCATGAGATCATACATGAGGTCATCCGTAGTGTACCTATAGTGTCACCCATCACCACATCCTCAGGTTCTTCTTCAAAAACTTCATTTTCACATTCAGTCTCAAAATTTGAAATGTTTGCTTGAAGAGATTGGTCAAAAACATTCACAGGATGGTTATCAACCTTGGGTCAAACATTCGAATCAAAAGAATTAGCCAAATCAGCCAAGGGATCAAAAAACGTTCCTGAAGTATTGCTCTCAACAAAATTCACTTCACACTTTCCAGTGGGTGATTGTGCCATGTTAAAAACGTTGAATTCTGAAGTCATATTCCCAAAAGACAATTTTAGTATTCCATTTCTACAATTAATCAAAGCATTAGAAGTTGCAAGAAATGGACGACCCAAAATGATAGGATTTTGAACATTTGAATTTGTGACAGGTTGTGTATCCAAAACAATGAAATCCACTGGGTAGTAAAATTTATCAATTTAGACTAACACATCCTTGACAACACCTCTTGTAATTTTTATAGATCGATCAGCTAGTTGAAGTGTGACAGAAGTTGGCTTTAGTTCACCTAGACCTAATTGTTGATAAATAGAATAAGGTAAGAGGTTGACACTAGCACCAAGGTCTAACAAAGCATGTTCAATTTGAGTATTTCCAATGATGCAGGAAATTGTGGGACAACCAGGATCTTTGTATTTCAATGATGAATCATGTTGAATGATGGAGCTAACATTCTCAGCTAAAAATGCAGTTTTAGTCACATTATGCTTTCTTTTAATTGTACAACAATCTTTCAAAAATTTCGCATAAGATGGGACTTGTTTGATTGCATCTAAAAGTGGAATGTTAATTTTGACTTGTTTGACTAGTTCAAAAATTTCAGCATTTTTGTCAAACTTCTCTTTTGAAAGCAAAACTTTAGGAAATGGAATCTTTGGAACAAATTTCTCTTTTGAAACACTCTTTTCTTTTTCAGAATTTTCCTCATCACTAATAATTTTATCACCAGTTTTCAAAGTTGAATTAACATTCTGATCTTTTAAAAGATTAGTTTTATCAACAGTTTTTCCACTTCGAAGAGTTGTAACAAAATTAACAATTTCTTGTTGTGTCTGTGAGCTAGAAGAGGCAATTTCATTTGCAGATGGATAATGTACAGGTTGAGCAGGAAATTTGCCTTTTTCTTGAATGCGAAGAGAAGAAGTGAGTTTAGAAATGGATTCTTTAATTTCATGAATGTCTTGAGAAGTGCGAGTGTTATGAACTTCGTGTTTTTGAATGAATGATTTTTGAGCTTGAATGAAAGTTTGCAAAGTGTCTTCAAGAGATTTGACTCAAGAATGGAGATTTTCAGAAAATTTTTGTGGAGGCCTTTGAAGATTTTGAGAATTTGATGGAAATGGTGGTCGGCCTTGAGAGTTTTGTGGTGGAAATGGTGGTGGTAGTTGATATTGCTGTTGTGGTTGATTATTTCTCCAACTGAAATTGGGATGGTTTTTCCATTGTGAATTGTATGTGTCAGAATGTGGGGAAGGAAATGGCTTTCTAGGTGGGTCCAATTGATTTGTGTAATTCACCTGTTCATGGGACTCTTCCTTAAAAATTGGGCATTCATAGGTTGAGTGTCCTAGAGTTTGGCAAACACTACACAAAATTTCAATTTTTGGTTCTTGGACATTCCTTCGTTCCATGGCTTCAATCTTTTTAGTCAAACATGCAATTCTAACACTTAGATCATTTTCTTGACTAAGTTGATGGACACCTCTTTGAGCATTGGCAAGATTATATCTAATTGAGCCTTCAGAATTACTATGTTGCCAGTATTGAGAGTTATCAGCCAAATTATCAAGGAAATCTAACGCTTCATCAGGTTCTTTATCAAGGAATTCTCCATTACACATTGTTTCAACAAATTGACGGGTTTCAGGAGTTAAGCCTTCATAAAAAAAACTAATGTAACGCCATTTTTCAAAACCATGATGTGGGCAAGAATTCAACAAATCTTTAAATCGTTCCCAGCTTTGGAAATAAACTTCTTTTGCATTTTGGGAAAAATTTTGAATTTGTTTTTCCAAAGCATTGGTCTTATGTCTTGGAAAGAATTTTTTTAGAAACTCAGTTTGTATTTCTTGCCATGTACCTATTGACCTAGGTTTTAAAGAAGTAAGCCAAGTTTTAGCTTTGTCTTTTAAAGAAAAAGGAAAAAGCTTAAGCTTAACAATTTCATTTGAAACTTTCTAGTCAGGGAAGGTAGCACAAACATCTTCAAACTCTCTAAGGTGCAGATATGGATTTTCAGATTCTAAGCCATAAAAATTGGGAAGCAAGTTGATCATTCCAGGTTTAAACCTAAAGTGATGAGCATTGAGAGGAAAAACCAAACATGATGGAGTGGATTCACGGGGTGGTTGCAAATAATCTCTCATTGAGCGAACGACAGGATTGATGATTTGTTGATTATCAATATTTTCATTATGAACACTTTCATCATCAGCCATTTTTGGTGAATTTGAAGACAAAACAGAGACGAAATGTGATTCTAAACTTTTCCTAACTAACCTACGACTATTAGACTCACGATACCAAACTTGCATACAAATTATTTAAATATTTACAAAATTTTATAGACAATTACTAAGCTTTTCTCCACTCAGGGAGAGTAGAGTAGTAAATGAAAAGTATCTGCCTTATTGATTTTGTGAAGTTGCGAATTATATTTTTTTCAAGAATGCCCCCAAGAAAGATTGGTGGTGCTAAGGCTCCTTAAGAACCAATCTCCTTGATAGAACAGCGTTTCAGGAATGACTGGTGTTGGGAGAATCTCCAAAAGTAAACCGGTTATGGGAAAAAAAATTCCGAACCAGTACCAGTCCCCAAACAAAACTTTCTAAAAAAAAAATACTTTTCACAAAAACACAATTTGTTTATTAAGTATTATGGAAAACCTAATCTAAAATTTTATGAAGTTTTATTTCTAAGGCAAAAACCTAAAACTAGCAAAATAAATATTTTACAGAAGAAATGGGAGAAAATAAAATTTTTATGATTTTTTATGATTTTTGATTTTTTTTATTTTATTATTATTTTTATATATTTTTTTTATTTTTTTATTTTTTGAATATTAAAATAGTGACATGAATAGCAACTACCACAAATAGTAACTTACAGAAAATGCATGCAGATTTCTACGTGAATAGAACTTAATACCTGCAAAACAGAAGATATTAACAAAATAAAAGAAATAAAACAAAAGAAAAGAAAACTTAGTAATATATAAAAGAAAAATAAAACGAAAGAGAAAATATATTACACAATATTATACTGTACTAAAAACAATACCTTTCCTGGCAACGGCACCAAAAACTTGGTCTCGCGTCTATTTACGCATTTTAAACTAACCTCAAGTATAAGGTTGTCTCAAGTAATATTTTCTCGGTGAATCCGAGGTCGAACCCACAGGGAAGGATTTATTTAGTTCCAGTATATGTATTATATTAACTTTTTCTTTTTATTTAAACTGAAAAATTTGAGGATTAATATTTATTATTCACAGAATGTATTTACAATATTTACACATTTTTTTACAACATTTTTCATCTTTAAATTTTGATAATTTGAAACTTTAATAACAAGAAATACAAATAATAATTTAAGTAGAGTAACAACAATAATAACGACAATTTATGGAAGTAAAACAACAATAATAACAGGGCTGAGGTTCAAAGGTTCTGTTCTAACAATTATTTTCAATATATTTAAATCAAGATTAACCAAGCATTTACTGTGCCATTCCATGTCTATAATGCAACAAAAACTCAACTTAATAAATAACCAGCATTTCAACATAACTTAACTAAAATAACAACCAAGATAGTAAGTTAAGCATTTACCGAGCCATTCTCTGTCTACGAGTAATCAAGGTCCTCCCAAGCATTATCCGTGCCAGTCTATGTCGTCGATAAATCAGAACCGTGATTTTGGTAGAGTTCTAGCTAAGAAAATATTGAAATTCTAGGTTTTCTAAGAGAATATTTTGGCATTACAACAGCTTAGAAAACTAAGAAAAACAAAAAAATATTTAAGATAATTTTGCCAGAATTTCCCCCTCTCCTCTCAGCTAAAAAGAAATTTAGAAAGACATAATTAATAAAGTACTACTGATATTATTAAACATAATTTTTACAACATAACTAGAAAATATTTTACAAGAAACTAGACTGAAAACTAAAATAAAAACTAGACTATAATTATTACAACAGCATTTTTATGCTACGAGGAGGCTCTCTCAACTGAGGCAAAAGCCTCGGTATTTATAGCGAATCAGCTTCGCAAACGTCCACTTATAATTAATGTCATTTCCTATTGAAAGTTGGCGATTTTCAATTATTTTCCTTCTTCTTTCACGCTGATCCGCGTTCGTGAGAGTGCAAATCTGTCTTTGAGATTCTCTGCCTTGCGGTACACGGCAACACTTGAACGGACTGATCGTGGCCATTAATTGCTCGATCCAACGGCTGCCAGACGCTCGCAAATTGGGCCAGATGGGACGAAGATTTAAGGCTGATGGATGAGTCAAAGAATTCAGATCTGACGGTTTAGAGAACGGATGCATGTGAACACGAACGCACTTGATCGGACAAGCCTGCTGCATCCTCTAGGACACGCTCAGCTTTGTCGGCGCGTGTAAAGCATGCGTCAATCATATCACGACACGTGGATCGCACTTTGAGGTTCCGTTGACGCATCGAATGACGCGTTGACACACGTCTCTTCCCCGGATGGCTGAGATTGATTTGGCAGGTGATCGAATGGCTCTCATGATGCCACGTGTCCCTCTTAATTTAAATTCGAATTTTGTTTTATCTTTTTGATGCATTTGATGTCTGATTTTATCCATTTTGGTGTCGTTTTGCTCCATTCTTCCTCCAGATTTCAAATCTAAAATCACAAACACACTAATATTAATTATTTTACAAAGATAATATTTATTAAAAACATTTATTTTAAAATAAAACACACAAAAATAGATAAAAACTCATAAAATTTCCAGTCTCTAGCGATTAAGCATAGAAATAATTTTCATGACTTGGAAATATTTTTTAAAAATTACTAAAAATATAATACGACATATTTATAAACTTAAAACACACTACCAAACACACTAAAACTCAAAATAAAATAACCGCATTACTTTTACAGTTTTGACTATTTACAGACTAGACACTTATTTAATACACTAAAATGACTCCAATAATTACTAAAAACATAAAAACACACTAAAAACGTATTTTTAAACATATTTTCACACCAAGGCACGAAAATACTTGTTAACACAAAATGCTATTAATTAGAGGATTTAATGAGAAATAAAAGCGTAAACAAATAATTTAAGCCGTAGAAAATGTATACTTTTACAGTCTCATCACACCGCCCAACCAGCTTATTGCTAGTCTCTAGCAACTAAAGCGATAAAACTTAAAACAGACAAAAGATTTTTTTTTTTTTTTAATACTTGCGATTCCTCACTGATTTTCCTCAGGGTTTATCTCATATTCATGCCTCAAGGTAAAGATGCAAACACGAATTAAGTTATGATTCATGTCTAGAGTTTGTCAATTATTTAAGATGAATTTTCCCCTATGTGTGTGTGAATTTCTATTACTAATCAATGCATATTAACTAGATAAATTTATATTAATATATCTTAATTTATTTAAATAAATTCTTATAAATTTGTTTTTCATCCCTCTCTCCACTAATGTAGAATAACACCTTGTTAAAGACCTTTAGGACTTTATTCAGCTTGTAATGTAAGGCTTAGGTTATAGGTATGATGGAAGATATATTTAAGGCTTAGTTCACCTATAAGACACTTACAAAAATCCTGAACTTGTAAAATGTACAATCCAATTCCCAAAGTTTACAATCCCAAACTCGAAATGAAATTTCCTTTGTCAACCACTTTTTATTTAACTTTCTTCTTTTTCTTTTTTCTTTTTTTTTATTTTTTTATTTATTTTTATTTTTTTGAATAACTGAAGAGTTATAATAAACGTACATATTTTACAGAGGTAGCAGATATTCCTAACTCATCCTAACCTCATAAACCTAAATTCACTTGAAAGAACAGATGTCTTATGAGTGAAAGGTACAAGAAAAGGATTATGAATTTATTAAAAAGGCTAGGCTAAATATATGGGTAACAAAGAAAATAGAACATTAAGCATAACGAGGTGACTAGGGATATAGAATGTAAACAAGTTAGCTTCAAAGGCTCAAACGATCCAAAGATGGCCTAAATTATATCTATAACTTAGTGTTATCTAGGATTTCGCCTCAAGAGAGATTTAAACAAGTTATAAGATTTTATAAAAATAAACCAATTTATACTAACATAAACAGTCTCTAAATTAATATAACAAATCATAACGCAAGATTAAGTGTTCAAATTTTGGGAAAATTTCATCCTAAACATATGGAAACTAAAGAAACTAACATAAACTTAAATAATATTTAAAATTTACCTTAAGTCATGGAAATGCTATAATCTTGATATCGTCATTGGACAGGAGGTGAATCACCAAAATATTTTTAGATTTTTTTCATATATTTTTAATTTTTTATTTTATTTTATTTTATTTTTTAAATGCAATGCAAACATACAGTTTTTACAATCATGTAGAAACACGTTTCAAGAATGCTAGTCACTCCATTACTCAGCTATTTCTACCAAGGTGAAGAAGCGTTTGAAGAATAATAAATACTCCTTACCTCAGCCATCTTCAAACTTTTTTGCTACAAAAGAAAAATGCAGACATGAGAATTTTACAAACACAAAGGACTTCATTTTCGGACCATTATCGAGACGCGTTTCAAGTCAAAACCTTCACTCAGCCATCTCAACCTATGAACACATGAATCTTAAAGTCTTACAAACAGCACACTTTTTTTTTCACTTGGTTTTTAAACCTAGTCCCAGATTCAATCACAAAAGAAAAACAACATTGACACAACCTTCTCCCCCCAACCTAGATTGAACACTGTTCCAAAGTTTAACAAGATTAAGTAAGAAGAGTAACAACATATACTTACCGGAGCGGTTATTCAAAGACAAACACATAAACAAAGATAAAAACAACAATGCTGTAAGTAAAACTAAAAGAGGTAGAGTTTAGAGAGAAAGATCCCAATCTCGTTTGCGTTTTCTGCAGAACTTTGATGTTGCCGTGTCCGTTTCAGGATCAATGACGTGCATTTTTTCGAGCAATTCTTCTACAATAGTGGCAGAGATAAAAATCTTTCTTCCTGACTCATCAAGAAACTTTTGTTCCACAGCATGATCTAAAAAACTAAGCAAACTGTCAAAGTAACCATTTATATTTAACAAACCAATAGGTTTAGAGTGTAGCCCTAACAATTTCCAACTAGCAATGGCAACAAGTTCCTCCAGAGTTCCCAAACCTCCAGGTAAGGCAATGAAAGCATCAGAAGCAAACTCCATGTCTCTTATTCGCTCAGGCATACCTGCAACTATTTTTTCAACACCAATGGTAGGACCACATAAACGACTTTGAGCAAGGACACCTGGAATAATACCTAAAGCTCTAGTACCTCCAGAACGTCTTTCAGTAGAGACAGTACCCATTAAACCTAGACTACCTCCTCCATAGACATGGTTTATCTTTTTCGTAGCCAAGACATAGCCTAGATGAAATGCAGTTTCTATGTAATCAATGCCCTTCCCTGATTTAGAACCACAAAACACACAGATATTATTGAACTTTAAAGATGACTGGGACGAGGAATCCATGATAATTGACTAAGACTAAGACTCTTTTTTTTTTTTTGACTGACTCTATCTTATAAATATGCTCTGAGAACAACTTCAGAACTGAAAGGATTTTATAGACATCTAAAGAAAACGTTGGGTAAAATTAAATAAAGACAGCTGTGATGACAGACAAGGACAGATAAATGCGACACACCTGCAGACAACTTGTACCTGACAACACTATTAACTTTTTGACAAACTAGACTTTACTGTGCAACTTTTGACAAATGAGACTAAATTTTAAAATTCGAAGCAAAGCTTATCTGACACACAAGATACCTACCGAAGAAAATTATGCATCTGACAAAAGAAGAAAAGTCAAGATATTATTATTATAAGATAAACAGTACAATCACAATTATTAAACAATAACTGTACAAATCACAAAAATAAAAATCTTTTTGTTGATGAAATTTTATTCGAGAATGAGTTGAAGAAAACATTTGTTCATCAAAATGCATTTCTAGAAATTCCGTTACTCAGCCGTTTTGATGATTTTTCATTAAAACCATGATCATACCTCGAATAAATTTTGAATCAAAAAATTTTTTTTTATATTTTTTAAATTTTTTTTATTATTATTATTTGTCTTTTTATAAACACACAGAGAAACAAAGAAAAATACCTTACAGACCTTGTTCTGAAGTAGAAGGGTCTTGAGTCTGTTTTCCATCTAACATTCTCGCAAACTGAACAGTTGGGTCTTTTAGCATCAGATTCCCAAGACGTTCTTTTTCTTCATGAAATTGAGGCTAGAGTTGTTTCATAGCCCCCCAGACGTATCCACTTGGATGGGACTCAAGAGAAACTAAGAGATCTTCTAAGTTTTCATTCTTAAGACCATTTTTACAAAACTGAATTTTATCTTCCCTATTTCTAGATACGAAACCAAGTGAGGGACATTTTCCAGAACAAGTTTGACGAGAACATTTATGACGTTTTGACTCCATACGACGAGCTCTTCTTTTTCTAGCACACAGACTTGTACCCATACCAGGCAAACCTACATTGTTTACATCACTTGAACGAGCAAGAGCTTCTATGTACATCTTAATATCAGTAGGAAGCTTAAAACGTGAAAGTACCCAAAGGCGAGTGACTCTAGTTTTGTACTTCTTTCTGATTTCTCTTTGAGAAAGTGAAGGGAAATATTTCTTTAAGTGCTCATATTTCGAATCCATGATTGAGAAATTGAGATTCTTGAGAGTGAATTGAAAGCTTTAAGAGAAAGTTGGAGAGAGAATTGTGAAGATTTTTGTGGAAGCAGAAGAAAAGGAGATTGAAGAGTGTTTGAAAGATTGAAGAACTTTGAAAGAGTTTTGAAGAATTTCTCAGAATTTTAGTGAGAAGACAGTGAGAATTCGAGAGAGAGAACAAGAAATTTAGAGAGAGAAAGAACAAAGATTTCTGAGCTTGGATGCACAGTAATAGATTTTATAGACAAGGGGTAGACTTCTGTTCAGACACGGGGGAGACTGTTCAGACGCATACGAGAGTAGTGGGCTGAACTAAAATGGGCCAAAGAAAAGTAACCTAACAGATTACTTAGACATGAAAATATTTTTGTGTTTTTGAGTTTTTTTTTTTTTAAGATCTAAAATTCAGAAAAATTCATTGAACATTATTTCATTAAAATGCGTTTCTGGAGGCCGTTGATACAAAAATACCAACTAATCGTGCTGATTATAACCTCCATAATTTCTACCATTTTAATGAATTTTTGAAATAATTTTTCTGATTTTTAGGAAAAACAAAGAAAATAAAAATACAACAAACAAATACAAAAAAAAATAAAGGCAATACAAACATTAATCTATAACTATGATTTCAGTTTCTGGTTCGGAGTCAGAATTGTCAATGTTGATGACTGTTGGAAGAGTTGCTCTAAACCTTCCCAAAAAATAGCACTCCCAAAAAGTTAAGTTGCCAACAGCTGCAAAGAATCTTTGCTGAAATTCTTCTTCATCCATGAGATCATACATGAGGTCATCCGTAGTGTACCTATAGTGTCACCCATCACCACATCCTCAGGTTCTTCTTCAAAAACTTCATTTTCACACTCAGTCTCAAAATTTGAAATGTTTGCTTCAAGAGATTGGTCAGAAACATTCACAGGATGGTTATCAACCTTGGGTCAAACATTCGAATCAAAAGAATTAGCCAAATCAGCCAAGGGATCAAAAAACGTTCCTGAAGTATTGCTCTCAACAAAATTCACTTCACACTTTCCAGTGGGTGATTGTGCCATGTTAAAAACGTTGAATTCTGAAGTCATATTCCCAAAAGACAATTTTAGTATTCCATTTCTACAATTAATCAAAGCATTAGAAGTTGCAAGAAATGGACGACCCAAAATGATAGGATTTTGAACATTTGAATTTGTGACAGGTTGTGTATCCAAAACAATGAAATCCACTGGGTAGTAAAATTTATCAATTTAGACTAACACATCCTTGACAACACCTCTTGTAATTTTTATAGATCGATCAGCTAGTTGAAGTGTGACAGAAGTTGGCTTTAGTTCACCTAGACCTAATTGCTGATAAACAGAATAAGGTAAGAGGTTGACACTAGCACCAAGGTCTAACAAAGCATGTTCAATTTGAGTATTTCCAATGATGCAGGAAATTGTGGGACAACCAGGATCTTTGTATTTCAATGATGAATCATGTTGAATGATGGAGCTAACATTCTCAGCTAAAAATGCAGTTTTAGTCACATTATGCTTTCTTTTAATTGTACAACAATCTTTCAAAAATTTCGCATAAGATGGGACTTGTTTGATTGCATCTAAAAGTGGAATGTTAATTTTGACTTGTTTGAATAGTTCAAAAATTTCAGCATTTTTGTCAAACTTCTCTTTTGAAAGCAAAACTTTAGGAAATGGAATCTTTGGAACAAATTTCTCTTTTGAAACACTCTTTTCTTTTTCAGAATTTTCCTCATCACTAATAATTTTATCACCAGTTTTCAAAGTTGAATTAACATTCTGATCTTTTAAAAGATTAGTTTTATCAACAGTTTTTCCACTTCGAAGAGTTGTAACAAAATTAACAATTTCTTGTTGTGTCTGTGAGCTAGAAGAGGCAATTTCATTTGCAGATGGATAATGTACAGGTTGAGCAGGAAATTTGCCTTTTTCTTGAATGCGAAGAGAAGAAGTGAGTTTAGAAATGGATTCTTTAATTTCATGAATGTCTTGAGAAGTGCGAGTGTTATGAACTTCGTGTTTTTGAATGAATGATTTTTGAGCTTGAATGAAAGTTTGCAAAGTGTCTTCAAGAGATTTGACTCAAGAATGGAGATTTTCAGAAAATTTTTGTGGAGGCCTTTGAAGATTTTGAGAATTTGATGGAAATGGTGGTCGGCCTTGAGAGTTTTGTGGTGGAAATGGTGGTGGTAGTTGATATTGCTGTTGTGGTTGATTATTTCTCCAACTGAAATTGGGATGGTTTTTCCATTGTGAATTGTATGTGTCAGAATGTGGGGAAGGAAATGGCTTTCTAGGTGGGTCCAATTGATTTGTGTAATTCACCTGTTCATGGGACTCTTCCTTAAAAATTGGGCATTCATAGGTTGAGTGTCCTAGAGTTTGGCAAACACTACACAAAATTTCAATTTTTGGTTCTTGGACATTCCTTCGTTCCATGGCTTCAATCTTTTTAGTCAAACATGCAATTCTAACACTTAGATCATTTTCTTGACTAAGTTGATGGACACCTCTTTGAGCATTGGCAAGATTATATCTAATTGAGCCTTCAGAATTACTATGTTGCCAGTATTGAGAGTTATCAGCCAAATTATCAAGGAAATCTAACGCTTCATCAGGTTCTTTATCAAGGAATTCTCCATTACACATTGTTTCAACAAATTGACGGGTTTCAGGAGTTAAGCCTTCATAAAAAAAACTAATGTAACGCCATTTTTCAAAACCATGATGTGGGCAAGAATTCAACAAATCTTTAAATCGTTCCCAGCTTTGGAAATAAACTTCTTTTACATTTTGGGAAAAATTTTGAATTTGTTTTTCCAAAGCATTGGTCTTATGTCTTGGAAAGAATTTTTTTAGAAACTCAGTTTGTATTTCTTGCCATGTACCTATTGACCTAGGTTTTAAAGAAGTAAGCCAAGTTTTAGCTTTGTCTTTTAAAGAAAAAGGAAAAAGCTTAAGCTTAACAATTTCATTTGAAACTTTCTAGTCAGGGAAGGTAGCACAAACATCTTCAAACTCTCTAAGGTGCAGATATGGATTTTCAGATTCTAAGCCATAAAAATTGGGAAGCAAGTTGATCATTCCAGGTTTAAACCTAAAGTGATGAGCATTGAGAGGAAAAACCAAACATGATGGAGTGGATTCACGGGGTGGTTGCAAATAATCTCTCATTGAGCGAACGACAGGATTGATGATTTGTTGATTATCAATATTTTCATTATGAACACTTTCATCATCAGCCATTTTTGGTGAATTTGAAGACAAAACAGAGACGAAATGTGATTCTAAACTTTTCCTAACTAACCTACGACTATTAGACTCACGATACCAAACTTGCATACAAATTATTTAAATATTTACAAAATTTTATAGACAATTACTAAGCTTTTCTCCACTCAGGGAGAGTAGAGTAGTAAATGAAAAGTATCTGCCTTATTGATTTTGTGAAGTTGCGAATTATATTTTTTTCAAGAATGCCCCCAAGAAAGATTGGTGGTGCTAAGGCTCCTTAAGAACCAATCTCCTTGATAGAACAGCGTTTCAGGAATGACTGGTGTTGGGAGAATCTCCAAAAGTAAACCGGTTATGGGAAAAAAAATTCCGAACCAGTACCAGTCCCCAAACAAAACTTTCTAAAAAAAAAATACTTTTCACAAAAACACAATTTGTCTATTAAGTATTATGGAAAACCTAATCTAAAATTTTATGAAGTTTTATTTCTAAGGCAAAAACCTAAAACTAGCAAAATAAATATTTTACAGAAGAAATGAGAGAAAATAAAATTTTTATGATTTTTTATGATTTTTGATTTTTTTATTTTATTATTATTTTTATATATTTTTTTATTTTTTGAATATTAAAATAGTGACGTGAATAGCAACTACCACAAATAGTAACTTACAGAAAATGCATGCAGATTTCTACGCGAACAGTACTTAATCCCTGCAAAACAGAAGATATTAACAAAATAAAAGAAATAAAACAAAAGAAAAGAAAAGTTAGTAATATATAAAAGAAAAATAAAACGAAAGAGAAAATATATTACACAATATTATACTGTACTAAAAACAATACCTTTCCTGGCAACGGCACCAAAAACTTGGTCTCGCGTCTATTTACGCATTTTAAACTAACCTCAAGTATAAGGTTGTCTCAAGTAATATTTTCTCGGTGAATCCGAGGTCGAACCCACAGGGAAGGATTTATTTAGTTCCAGTATATGTATTATATTAACTTTTTCTTTTTATTTAAACTGAAAAATTTGAGGATTAATATTTATTATTCACAGAATGTATTTACAATATTTACACATTTTTTTACAACATTTTTCATCTTTAAATTTTGATAATTTGAAACTTTAATAACAAGAAATACAAATAATAATTTAAGCAGAGTAACAACAATAATAACGACAATTTATGGAAGTAAAACAACAATAATAACAGGGCTGAGGTTCAAAGGTTCTGTTCTAACAATTATTTTCAATATATTTAAATCAAGATTAACCAAGCATTTACTGTGCCATTCCATGTCTATAATGCAACAAAAACTCAACTTAATAAATAACGAGCATTTCAACATAACTTAACTAAAATAACAACCAAGATAGTAAGTTAAGCATTTACCGAGCCATTCTCTGTCTACGAGTAATCAAGGTCCTCCCAAGCATTATCCGTGCCAGTCTATGTCGTCGATAAATCAGAACCGTGATTTTGGTAGAGTTCTAGCTAAGAAAATATTGAAATTCTAGGTTTTCTAAGAGAATATTTTGGCATTACAACAGCTTAGAAAACTAAGAAAAACAAAAAAATATTTAAGATAATTTTGCCAGAATTTCCCCCTCTCCTCTCAGCTAAAAAGAAATTTAGAAAGACATAATTAATAAAGTACTACTGATATTATTAAACATAATTTTTACAACATAACTAGAAAATATTTTACAACAAACTAGACTGAAAACTAAAATAAAAACTAGACTATAATTATTACAACAGCATTTTTATGCTGCGAGGAGGCTCTCTCAACTGAGGCAAAAGCCTCGGTATTTATAGCGAATCAGCTTCGCAAACGTCCACTTATAATTAATGTCATTTCCTATTGAAAGTTGGCGATTTTCAATTATTTTCCTTCTTCTTTCACGCTGATCCGCGTTCGTGAGAGTGCAAATCTGTCTTTGAGATTCTCTTCCTTGCGGTACACGGCAACACTTGAACGGACTGATCGTGGCCATTAATTGCTCGATCCAACGGCTGCCAGACGCTCGCAAATTGGGCCAGATGGGACGAAGATTTAAGGCTGATGGATGAGTCAAAGAATTCAGATCTGACGGTTTAGAGAACGGATGCATGTGAACACGAACGCACTTGATCGGACAAGCCTGCTGCATCCTCTTGGACACGCTCAGCTTTGTCGGCGCGTGTAAAGCATGCGTCAATCATATCACGACACGTGGATCGCACTTTGAGGTTCCGTTGACGCATCGAATGACGCTTTGACACACATCTCTTCCCCAGATGGCTGAGATTGATTTGGCAGGTGATCGAATGGCTCTCATGATGCCACATGTCCCTCTTAATTTAAATTCGAATTTTGTTTTATCTTTTTGATGCATTTGATGTCTGATTTTATCCATTTTGGTGTCGTTTTGCTCCATTCTTCCTCCAGATTTCAAATCTAAAATCACAAACACACTAATATTAATTATTTTACAAAGATAATATTTATTAAAAACATTTATTTTAAAATAAAACACACAAAAATAGATAAAAACTCATAAAATTTCCAGTCTCTAGCGATTAAGCATAGATATAATTTTCATGACTTGGAAATATTTTTTAAAAATTACTAAAAATATAATACGACATATTTATAAACTTAAAACACACTACCAAACACACTAAAACTCAAAATAAAATAACCGCATTACTTTTACAGTTTTGACTATTTACAGACTAGACACTTATTTAATACACTAAAATGACTCCAATAATTACTAAAAACATAAAAACACACTAAAAACGTATTTTTAAACATATTTTCACATCAAGGCACGAAAATAGTTGTTAACACAAAATGCTATTAATTAGAGGATTTAATGAGAAATAAAAGCGTAAACAAATAATTTAAGCCGTAGAAAATGTATACTTTTACAGTCTCATCACACCGCCCAACCAGCTTATTGCTAGTCTCTAGCAACTAAAGCGATAAAACTTAAAACAGACAAAAGATTTTTTTTTTTTTTAATACTTGCGATTCCTCACTGATTTTCCTCAGGGTTTATCTCATATTCATGCCTCAAGGTAAAGATGCAAACACGAATTAAGTTATGATTCATGTCTAGAGTTTGTCAATTATTTAAGATGAATTTTCCCCTATGTGTGTGTGAATTTCTATTACTAATCAATGCATATTAACTAGATAAATTTATATTAATATATCTTAATTTATTTAAATAAATTCTTATAAATTTGTTTTTCATCCCTCTCTCCACTAATGTAGAATAACACCTTGTTAAAGACCTTTAGGACTTTATTCAGCTTGTAATGTAAGGCTTAGGTTATAGGTATGATGGAAGATATATTTAAGGCTTAGTTCACCTATAAGACACTTACAAAAATCCTGAACTTGTAAAATGTACAATCCAATTCCCAAAGTTTACAATCCCAAACTCGAAATGAAATTTCCTTTGTCAACCACTTTTTATTTAACTTTCTTCTTTTTCTTTTTTCTTTTATTTTTATTTTTTTATTTATTTTTATTTTTTTGAATAACTGAAGAGTTATAATAAACGTACATATTTTACAGAGGTAGCAGATATTCCTAACTCATCCTAACCTCATAAACCTAAATTCACTTGAAAGAACAGATGTCTTATGAGTGAAAGGTACAAGAAAAGGATTATGAATTTATTAAAAAGGCTAGGCTAAATATATGGGTAACAAAGAAAATAGAACATTAAGCACAACGAGGTGACTAGGGATATAGAATGTAAACAAGTTAGCTTCAAAGGCTCAAACGATCCAAAGATGGCCTAAATTATATCTATAACTTAGTGTTATCTAGGATTTCGCCTCAAGAGGGATTTAAACAAGTTATAAGATTTTATAAAAATAAACCAATTTATACTAACATAAACAGTCTCTAAATTAATATAACAAATCATAACGCAAGATTAAGTGTTCAAATTTTGGGAAAATTTCATCCTAAACATATGGAAACTAAAGAAACTAACATAAACTTAAATAATATTTAAAATTTACCTTAAGTCATGGAAATGCTATAATCTTGATATCGTCATTGGACAGGAGGTGAATCACCAAAATATTTTTAGATTTTTTTCATATTTTTTTTATTTTTTATTTTATTTTATTTTATTTTTTAAATGCAATGCAAACATACAGTTTTTACAATCATGTAGAAACACGTTTCAAGAATGCTAGTCACTCCATTACTCAGCTATTTCTACCAAGGTGAAGAAGCGTTTGAAGAATAATAAATACTCCTTACCTCAGCCATCTTCAAACTTTTTTGCTACAAAAGAAAAATGCAGACATGAGAATTTTACAAACACAAAGGACTTCATTTTCGGACCATTATCGAGACGCGTTTCAAGTCAAAACCTTCACTCAGCCATCTCAACCTATGAACACATGAATCTTAAAGTCTTACAAACAGCACACTTTTTTTTTCACTTGGTTTTTAAACCTAGTCCCAGATTCAATCACAAAAGAAAAACAACATTGACACAACCTTCTCCCCCCAACCTAGATTGAACACTGTTCCAAAGTTTAACAAGATTAAGTAAGAAGAGTAACAACATATACTTACCGGAGCGGTTATTCAAAGACAAACACATAAACAAAGATAAAAACAACAATGCTGTAAGTAAAACTAAAAGAGGTAGAGTTTAGAGAGAAAGATCCCAATCTCGTTTGCGTTTTCTGCAGAACTTTGATGTTGCCGTGTCCGTTTCAGGATCAATGACGTGCATTTTTTCGAGCAATTCTTCTACAATAGTGGCAGAGATAAAAATCTTTCTTCCTGACTCATCAAGAAACTTTTGTTCCACAGCATGATCTAAAAAACTAAGCAAACTGTCAAAGTAACCATTTATATTTAACAAACCAATAGGTTTAGAGTGTAGCCCTAACAATTTCCAACTAGCAATGGCAACAAGTTCCTCCAGAGTTCCCAAACCTCCAGGTAAGGCAATGAAAGCATCAGAAGCAAACTCCATGTCTCTTATTCGCTCAGGCATACCTGCAACTATTTTTTCAACACCAATGGTAGGACCACATAAACGACTTTGAGCAAGGACACCTGGAATAATACCTAAAGCTCTAGTACCTCCAGAACGTCTTTCAGTAGAGACAGTACCCATTAAACCTAGACTACCTCCTCCATAGACATGGTTTCTCTTTTTCGTAGCCAAGACATAGCCTAGATGAAATGCAGTTTCTATGTAATCAATGCCCTTCCCTGATTTAGAACCACAAAACACACAGATATTATTGAACTTTAAAGATGACTGGGACGAGGAATCCATGATAATTGACTAAGACTAAGACTCTTTTTTTTTTTTTGACTGACTCTATATTATAAATATGCTCTGAGAACAACTTCAGAACTGAAAGGATTTTATAGACATCTAAAGAGAACGTTGGGTAAAATTAAATAAAGACAGCTGTGATGACAGACAAGGACAGATAAATGCGACACACCTGCAGACAACTTGTACCTGACAACACTATTAACTTTTTGACAAACTAGACTTTACTGTGCAACTTTTGACAAATGAGACTAAATTTTAAAATTCGAAGCAAAGCTTATCTGACACACAAGATACCTACCGAAGAAAATTATGCATCTGACAAAAGAAGAAAAGTCAAGATATTATTATTATAAGATAAACAGTACAATCACAATTATTAAACAATAACTGTACAAATCACAAAAATAAAAATCTTTTTGTTGATGAAATTTTATTCGAGAATGAGTTGAAGAAAACATTTGTTCATCAAAATGCATTTCTAGAAATTCCGTTACTCAGCCGTTTTGATGATTTTTCATTAAAACCATGATCATACCTCGAATAAATTTTCAATCAAAAATTTTTTTTTTATATTTTTTAAATTTTATTATTATTATTATTATTATTTTTATAAACACACAGAGAAACAAAGAAAAATACCTTACAGACCTTGTTCTGAAGTAGAAGGATCTTGAGTCTGTTTTCCATCTAACATTCTCGCAAACTGAACAGTTGGGTCTTTTAGCATCAGATTCCCAAGACTTTCTTTTTCTTCATGAAATTGAGGCCAGAGTTTTTTCATAGCCCCCCAGACGTATCCACTTGGATGGGACTCAAGGGAAACTCAGAGATCTTCTAAGTTTTCATTCTTAAGACCATTTTTACAAAACTGAATTTTATCTTCCCTATTTCTAGATACGAAACCAGGTGAGGGACATTTTCCAGAACAAGTTTGACGAGAACATTTATGACGTTTTGACTCCATACGACGAGCTCTTCTTTTTCTAGCACACAGACTTGTACCCATACCAGGCAAACCTACATTGTTTACATCACTTGAACGAGCAAGAGCTTCTATGTACATCTTAATATCAGTAGGAAGCTTAAAACGTGAAAGTACCCAAAGGCGAGTGACTCTAGTTTTGTACTTCTTTCTGATTTCTCTTTGAGAAAGTGAAGGGAAATATTTCTTTAAATGCTCATATTTCGAATCCATGATTGAGAAATTGAGATTCTTGAGAGTGAATTGAAAGCTTTAAGAGAAAGTTGGAGAGAGAATTGTGAAGATTTTTGTGGAAGCAGAAGAAAAGGATATTGAAGAGTGTTTGAAAGATTGAAGAACTTTGAAAGAGTTTTGAAGAATTTCTCAGAATTTTAGTGAGAAGACAGTGAGAATTCGAGAGAGAGAACAAGAAATTTAGAGAGACAAAGAACAAAGATTTCTGAGCTTGGATGCACAGTAACAGATTTTATAGACAAGGGGTAGACTTCTGTTCAGACACGGGGGAGACTGTTCAGACGCATGCGAGAGTAATGGGCTGAACTAAAATGGGCCAAAGAAAAGTAACCTAACAGATTACTTAGACATGAAAATATTTTTGTGTTTTTGAGTTTTTTTTTTTTAAGATCTAAAATTCAGAAAAATTCATTGAACATTATTTTATTAAAATGCGTTTATAGAGGCCGTTGATACAAAAATACCAACTAATCGTGCTGATTATAACCTCCATAATTTCTACCATTTTAATGAATTTTTGAAATAATTTTTCTAATTTTTAGGAAAAACAAAGAAAATAAAAATACAACAAACAAATACAAAAAAAAAATAAAGGCAATACAAACATTAATCTATAACTATGATTTCAGTTTCTGGTTCGGAGTCAGAATCGTCAATGTTGATGACTGTTGGAAGAGTTGCTCTAAACCTTCCCAAAAGATAGCACTCCCAAAAAGTTAAGTTGCCAGCAGCTGCAAAGAATCTTTGCTGAAATTCTTCTTCATCCATGAGATCATACATGAGGTCATCTTAGTGTACCTATAGTGTCACCCATCACCACATCCTCAGGTTCTTCTTCAAAAACTTCATTTTCGCATTCAGTCTCAAAATTTGTAATGTTTGCTTCAAGAGATTGGTCAGAAACATTCACAGGATGGTTATCAACCTTGGGTCGAACATTCGAATCAAAAGAATTAGCCAAATCAGCCAAGGGATCAACAAACGTTCCTAAAGTATTGCTCTCAACAAAATTCACTTCACACTTTCCAGTGGGTGATTGTGCCATGTTAAAAACGTTGAATTCTGAAGTCATATTCCCAAAAGACAATTTTAGTATTCCATTTCTACAATTAATCAAAGCATTAGAAGTTGCAAGAAATGGACGACCCAAAATGATAGGATTTTGAACATTTGAATTTGTGACAGGTTGTGTATCCAAAACAATGAAATCCACTGGGTAGTAAAATTTATCAATTTAGACTAACACATCCTTGACAACACCTCTTGTAATTTTTATAGATCGATCAGCTAGTTGAAGTGTGACAGAAGTTGGCTTTAGTTCACCTAGACCTAATTGTTGATAAATAGAATAAGGTAAGAGGTTGACACTAGCACCAAGGTCTAACAAAGCATGTTCAATTTGAGTATTTCCAATGATGCAAGAAATTGTGGGACAACCAGGATCTTTGTATTTCAATGATGAATCATGTTGAATGATGGAGCTAACATTCTCAGCTAAAAATGCAGTTTTAGTCACATTATGCTTTCTTTTAATTGTACAACAATCTTTCAAAAATTTCGCATAAGATGGGACTTGTTTCATTGCATCTAAAAGTGGAATGTTAATTTTGACTTGTTTGAATAGTTCAAAAATTTCAGCATTTTTGTCAAACTTCTCTTTTGAAAGCAAAGCTTGAGGAAATGGAATCTTTGGAACAAATTTCTCTTTTGAAACACTCTTTTCTTTTTCATAATTTTCCTCATCACTATTAAATTTATCACCACTTTTCAAAGTTGAATTAACATTCTGATCTTTTAAAAGATTAGTTTTATCAACAGTTTTTCCACTTCGAAGAGTTGTAACAAAATTAACAATTTCTTGTTGTGTCTGTGAACTAGAAGAGGCAATTTCATTTGCAGATGGATAATGTACAGGTTGAGCAGGAAATTTGCCTTTTTCTTGAATGCGAAGAGAAGAAGTGAGTTTAGAAATGGATTCTTTAATTTCATGAATGTCTTGAGAAGTGCAAGTGTTATGAACTTCCTGTTTTTGAATGAATGATTTTTGAGCTTGAATGAAAGTTTACAAAGTGTCTTCAAGAGTTTTGACTCGAGAATGGAGATTTTCAGAAAAATTTTGTGGAGGCCTTTGAAGATTTTGAGAATTTGATGGAAATGGTGGTCGGCCTTGAGAGTTTTGTGGTGGAAATGGTGGTGGTAGTTGATATTGCTGTTGTGGTTGATTATTTCTCCAACTGAAATTGGGATGGTTTTTCCATTGTGAATTGTATGTGTCAGAATGTGGGGAAGGAAATGGCTTTCTAGGTGGGTCCAATTGATTTGTGTAATTCACCTGTTCATGGGACTCTTCCTTAAAAATTGGGCATTCATAGGTTGAGTGTCCTAGAGTTTGGCAAACACTACACAAAATTTCAATTTTTGGTTCTTGGACATTCCTTCGTTCCATGGCTTCAATCTTTTTAGTCAAACATGCAATTCTAACACTTAGATCATTTTCTTGACTAAGTTGATGGACACCTCTTTGAGCATTGGCAAGATTACATCTAATTGAGCCTTCAGAATTACTATGTTGCCAGTATTGAGAGTTATCAGCAAAATTATCAAGGAAATCTAACGCTTCATCAGGTTCTTTATCAAGGAATTCTCCATTACACATTGTTTCAACAAATTGACGGGTTTCAGGAGTTAAGCCTTCATAAAAAAAACTAATGTAACGCCATTTTTCAAAACCATGATGTGGGCAAGAATTCAACAAATCTTTAAATCGTTCCCAGCTTTGGAAATAAACTTCTTTTGCATTTTGGGAAAAATTTTGAATTTGTTTTTTCAAAGCATTGGTCTTATGTGTTGGAAAGAATTTTTTCGGAAACTCAGTTTGTATTTCTTGCCATGTACCTATTGACCTAGGTTTTAAAGAAGTAAGCCAAGTTTTAGCTGTCTTTTAAAGAAAAAGGAAAAAGCTTAAGCTTAACAATTTCATTTGAAACTTCCTGGTCAATGAAGGTAGCACAAACATCTTCAAACTCTCTAAGGTGCAGATATGGATTTTCAGATTCTAAGCCATAAAAATTGGGAAGCAAGTTGATCATTCCAGGTTTAAACCTAAAGTGATGAGCATTGAGAGGAAAAACCAAACATGATGGAGTGGATTCACGGGGTGGTTGCAAATAATCTCTCATTGAGCGAACAACAGGATTGATGATTTGTTGATTATCAATATTTTCATTATGAACACTTTCATCATCAGCCATTTTTGGTGAATTTGAAGACAAAACAGAGACGAAATGTGATTCTAAACTTTTCCTAACTAACCTACGACTATTAGACTCACGATACGAAACTTGCATACAAATTATTTAAATATTTACAAAATTTTATAGACAAATACTAAGCTTTTCTCCACTCAGGGAGAGTAGAGTAGTAAATGAAAAGTATCTGCCTTATTGATTTTGTGAAGTTGCGAATTATATTTTTTTAAAGAATGCCCCCAAGAAAGATTGGTGGTGCTAAGGCTCCTTAAGAACAAATCTCCTTGATAGAACAACGTTTCAGGAATGACTGGTGTTGGGAGAATCTCCAAAAGTAAACCGGTTATGGGAAAAAAAATTCCGAACCAGTACCAGTCCCCAAACAAAACTTTCTAAAAAAAAAATACTTTTCACAAAAACACAATTTGTTTATTAAGTATTATGGAAAACCTAATCTAAAATTTTATGAAGTTTTATTTCTAAGGCAAAAACCTAAAACTAGCAAAATAAATATTTTACAGAAGAAATGAGAGAAAATAAAATTTTTATGATTTTTTATGATTTTTGATTTTTTTTATTTTATTATTATTTTTATATATTTTTTTATTTTTTTATTTTTTGAATATTAAAATAGTGACATGAATAGCAACTACCACAAATAGTAACTTACAGAAAATGCATGCAGATTTCTACGTGAATAGAACTTAATACCTGCAAAACAGAAGATATTAACAAAATAAAAGAAATAAAACAAAAGAAAAGAAAACTTAGTAATATATAAAAGAAAAATAAAAAGAAAGAGAAAATATATTACACAATATTATACTGTACTAAAAACAATACCTTCCCTGGCAACGGCACCAAAAACTTGGTCTCGCGTCTATTTACGCATTTTAAACTAACCTCAAGTATAAGGTTGTCTCAAGTAATATTTTCTCGGAGAATCCGAGGTCGAACCCACAGGGAAGGATTTATTTAGTTCCTGTACATGTATTATATTAACTTTTTCTTTTTATTTAAAGTGAAAAATTTGAGGATTAATATTTATTATTCACATAATGTATTTACAATATTTACACATTTTTTTACAACATTTTTCATCTTTAAATTTTGATAATTTGGAACTTTAATAACAAGAAATACAAATAATAATTTAAGTAGAGTAACAACAATAATAACGACAATTTATGGAAATAAAACAACAATAATAACAGGGCTGAGGTTCAAAGGTTCTGTTCTGACAATTATTTTCAATATGTTTTAGTTTATCTTTTTATTTATTAGTTGGTTTAAGTATACACTATGCCATCCTATGTCGACAATAAATCAAGATTTTCCAAGCATTTACTGTGCCATTCCATGTCTTTAATGCAGCAAAAACTCAACTTAATAAATAACTAGCATTTCAACATAACTTAACTAAAATAACAACCAAGATAGTAAGTTAAGCATTTACCGAGCCATTCTCTGTCTACGAGTAATCAAGGTCCTCCCAAGCATTATCCGTGCCAGTCTATGTCGTCGATAAATCAGAACCGTGATTCAGGTAGAGTTCTAGCTAAGAAAATATTGAAATTCTAGGTTTTCTAAGAGAATATTTTGGCATCACAACAGCTTAGAAAACTAAGAAAAACAAAAAAATATTTAAGATAATTTTGCCAGAATTTCCCCCTCTCCCCTCAGCTAAAAAGAAATTTAGAAAGACGTAATTAATAAAGTACTACTGATATTATTAAACATAATTTTTACAACATAAACTAGAAAATATTTTACAAGAAACTAGACTATAATTATTACAACAGCATTTTTATGCTGCGAGGAGGCTCTCTCAACTGAGGCAAAAGCCTCGGTATTTATAGCGAATTAGCTTCGCAAACGTCCACTTGTAATTAATGTCATTTCCTGTTGAAAGGTGACGATTTTCAATTATTTTCCTTCTTCTTTCACGCTGATCCGCGTTCGTGAGAGTGCAAATCTGTCTTTGAGATTCTCTGCCTCGCGGGACACGGCAACACTTGAACGGATTGATCGTGGCCGTTAATTGCTCGATCCAACGGCTGCCAGACGCTCGCAAATTGGGCCAGGTGGGACGAAGATTTAAGGCCAATGGATGAGTCAAAGATTTCAGAACTGACGGTTCAGAGAACGGATGCATGTGAACACGACCGCACTCGATCGGGCAAGCCTGCTGCATCCTTTGGGACACGCTCAGCTTTGTCGGTGCGTGTAAAGCACGCGCCAATCATATCCCGACATGTGGATCGCACTTTGAGGTTCCGCTGACGCACCAAATGACGCGTTGACACGCGTCTCTTCCCCGGATGGCTGAGATTGATTTGGCAGGTGATCGAACGGCTCTCATGATGCCACGTGTCCCTCTTAATTTAAATTGTAATTTTGTTTTATCTTTTTGATGCATTTGATGTCCGATTTTATCCGTTTTGGTGTCGTTTTGCTCCATTTTTCCTCTAGATTTCAAATCTAAAATAACAAACACACTAATATTAATTATTTTACAAAGATAATATTTATGAAAAATATCTATTTAAATTAAAACACACAAAAATAGATAAAAACTCATAAAATTTCCAGTCTTTAGCGGTTAAGCACAGATATAATTTTCATGACTTGGAAATATTTTTTAAAAATTACTAAAAATATAATAAGACATATTTATTAACTTAAAACACACTACCAAATACACTAAAACTTAAAATAAAATAACCGCATTACTTTTACGGTTTTGACTATTTACAGACTAGACACTTATTTAACACACTAAAATGACTCCAATAATTACTAAAAACATAAAAACACACTAAAAACGTATTTTTAAACATATTTTCACACCAAGATACGAAAATACTTATTAACACAAAATGCTATTAATTAGAGGATTTAATGAGAAATAAAAGCGTAAATAAATGATTTAAGCCTTAGAAAATATACACTTTTACAGTCTCATCAATAATCATAATCATCATTGAGAAAACATAACATTATCATCACATATAAATACTATTCATAACATGCTTCCTTAAATATTATTATCAAAACATTTCATACATTATAAACATGAAAATCTTTTTGAAAAACGTTTTCTAATAATTTAAAATACATACATCTTAAAATTCATACATACATCTTATTATTATGTATTTCAACATCATATAAATATTTCATCATTAATAAAAATCTTTTAAACATATAAAACATTTTATAAAACAAAAATTCAAAGATAACATTATCAAAACAGTTTTCTCGTAGGAATCTTGTAACATCAAATATACTCACCATAACATACACATGCACATTCTTGTCGATTTTCATGAAAAACATCATTCATTTACCCCTTAAATAACATTACATTTTTCATACATTATAGTCAAATAGTAATATTTTACTGTGAAGGGTAGAGGATAGAAAATTCATATTTTTTTTTCATAGAACACCCAAATGACATGAAACTTAGAAAAACATCACATAATATATACATATCATCATATTAAAAAAAAATCGAGCCAAAATGCAATGCCTGTAGAAGGATATTGCAGACGAATTGGGGAGAAGAATTTCTTTTAAAAAACACAAAGAAAAACTAAGTTCTTACTTTGAAACTTCTTCTCAAAACCCTTGAATTCAACCAACGAAATTTAAATTTTTCTTTCAATACTTGCGGAGAATTTTGGGAGAGATGGAGATAGGATTCATGGAGAAGAGAAGAGGAAGAATGAGAATGAGAGAACGTCTCAGAACTGAGAGAGAAAAGATGAGAGAATATTTGAGAAAAAGAACGTTAAAAATTTTTAACGTAACGAGCATAATGAAAATTCATTACCCTCTATTAAGTTAGAATTTTTTGACTGTTAGATGGCAAATGGCGTGTAGAATGGAGATAGAAGAGGGAAATTCAAATTCATTAGTCACACTTACCATGTCTTTCCCTCTTAAAATACGAAACCATATAAAATTAGACAAAGTAATGCAAAGTCAACCCTTTTATTTCCTTAACTGACAAAATTATTCCATTAATATGCCAATTAATCACAATAAATCACTCAATTAACGTAATTATCTCAGCCATAAATTTGGAGAGATTTCTACTGACTGCTCGTCAGCCGTGTTCAGCTTGCCAATTTTCCCCTTCGGCCTGCCGGTTCCACCAAGTTCGGCCTGCCGATGGATTTCTTCGGCCTGCCGATCTTGGGCAGACCTTTTGGCCTGCCGAACTGTCCATAAATGCCATACATTAAAACATTCATACATCATTGCATCATAATTAAACATACATTAAAATAATCATGAACACTTGAGCACAACGATTCTATGCAGTCGTCACCTGTCATAAAACTTGACATAAAAAGTTAGTAACATTAACATCATATATCATTACATATAACATAAATTATTAATAAAATATCATTAAAGTCGTTACTAACTTAACGTGATTCATTACATAAAAATAGGCGGGTGTTACACTATCGGCCTACCGGACCACACGTCCGGCCTGTTGATCTGTGACCTTCGGCCTGCCAAACTGTGATGTCTGGCATGCCGACCGAGCAGAAAAACTTTTGTTCCAGAAAATACAATTTTAACGCAATTCATCAATTTAATTTTTAACAATTCAAAAACATAAAATTAGAGACTCAGGAAATACCTGGGGGCGCCATCATCATTCTTCTAGATCCGTCTTCTCTGAATAATTATTTAATTACAAAAATTCTTATAAATTTAAAATTAAATAACAATTCCTAGACAGAGATGATAGTTTGCCATCTAATTACATGAACAACTTATATACACATTCTAACCTCTAAGGAACCATAACCGGTATTAATTAATTAATAAATAATTAAACAATGATTTAATCAACCATAATTAATTAATAAACTTTACCACATAATCCATGACAATATACATAATTTATAGAAACCTAGAGTGCCATCTCTCTACAAAATTCAACTCAAGCACAGGAGAGATTAAGATCACAAAATTTATGCATATAACATGATCACAAACTTGTAAATTTATGTAAAAACCATGACTCTGATACCAATTGTTGGAAACGTGGTGCGTAGCAAAATTTTAAAAATTTTTCATTAGAGTAATTTCCAAAACACAAGTTTGACATGCTATATGTATAAATTAGACAGATCTTACTAACCTTTGTGTGAAGAACCTCCTTAACCTATGCAGAGAAGTAACGTTCCAGAAGAGCCTCAACCAACTGGTCTTCTTTCCTATTCTCTATCCACAACCAGAGTGAGTGTGGGCTCACACGTACAGCTCTTCCACCGGTGACTCTCCTTCCAACCAACAGAGAGACCCAAAGTTAGTGTTCGTGATTTGTGAACAAAAGTCTCAGGGAGTTTTTCAGATGCTCACCAGAAGAGTATCACTCTTAATCTCTCAATTGATCTGAGTAAATCCAATCAGGCTACGACTGAGACCCAAGGTCCAGGATGAAGATTCCAACCAGGTCCGAGAAGGTTACGGCCGACCAGAGAGGCCAGGTCCAAGCTACAGCCGACCAGGTCCATGACGACGAGTCCAACCAGGCAACGATCGAGACCCAAGGTCCAAGTTGAAAAGTTCGACGAAGTCGGTGAAGGTTACGACCTACCGGAGAGGCCTGGTCCAAGCAACTGCTGACCAGGTCCAAGATGAAGAGTCCAACCAGGCTACAATCGAGGCCCAAGGTCTTGGATGAAGAGTTCGACCAGGTCCGAGAAGGTTACAGCCGACTAGAGAGGACAGGTCCAGGGTACAGCCGACTAGATCCAGGACGAAGAGTCCGAGCAGGTCCGAGAATGTTACGGCAGACTAGAGAGGCCAGGTCTAGGCTACGGCCGACCAGGTCCATGACGAAGAGTCCAACCAGCCTACGACCGAGACCCAAGGTCCAAGACAAAGAGTCCGACCAAGTCGAAGAAGGTTACAGCCGAACAGAGAGGCTAGGTCCAGGCAACGACCATCCAGGTCCAAGACGAAGAGTGCAACCAGGCTACGATAGAGACCCAAGGTCAAGGACGAAGAGTCTGACCTAGTCCAAGAAGGTTACAGCTGACTAGAGAAGGCCAGGTCCAGGCTACGATTGACCAGGTCCAGGATGAAGAGTCCAATCGGGCTATGACCGAGACCCAAGGTTCAGGGCGAAGAGTTCAACCATGTCCGAGAAGGTTACGGTTGACTAGAAAGGCCAGGTCTAGGCTACAGACGACCAGGTCTAGGATAAAGAGTCCAACTAGGCTACGACTGGGACCCAAGGTCTGGGATGAAAAGTATGACCAGGACGGAGAAGGTTACAGTCGACCAGAGAGACCCAAGTTACAAGACTAAGAGTCCGACCAGGTCTGAGAAGGTTAGGCCGACAAGAGAGGCCAGGTCCAGGCTACAGCCGACCAGGTCCAGGATGAAGAGTCCAACCAAACTAAGACCGAGACCTAAGGTCCAAGATGAAGAGTCTGACCAGGTCTGAGAATGATACTGCCGACTAGAGTGGCCAGGTCCAGGCTACGACCGACTAGGTCTAGGACGAAGAGTCCGACCAGGCTACGACCAAGACCCAAGGTGCAGGACAAAGAGTCCACCCAGGTCCAAGAAGGTTACTACAAACTAGAGAGGTCAGGTCCAAGGTACGACCGAGCAGGTCCAGGATGAAGAGTCCAATCAGGCTACGACTAAGACCTAAGGTCCTAGACGAAGAGTTCGACCAGGTCTGAGAACTTTACGGCCGACCAGAGAGACTAGGTCTAGGCTTTGACCGACCTGGTCCAAGACGAAGAGTCCAACCAGGCAAGGACCGAGACCCAAGGTCCAAGAGGAAGAGTCTGACCATGTCTGAGAAGGTTACGGCCGACCAGAGAAGGCCAAGTCCAAGCTATGGCCGACCAAGTCCAGGACAAAGAGCCCAACCAGGCTACGATCGAGAGCCAAGGTCTAGGACAAAGAGTCCGACCAAGTCCGAGAACTTTACGGCCAACCAAAGAGACCAGGTCCAGGCTATGGCCGACTAGGTCCAAGACGAAGAGTCCAACCAGGCTACGACCGAGACCCACGGTCCAGGACGAAGAGTCTGACTAGGTCTGAGAAGGTTACGGTCAACCAGAGAAGGCCAGGTCCAGGCTACAGTCGACCAAGTCTGGGACGAAGAGTCCAACCAGGCTACGAACGAGACCCAAGGTCCAGGACAAAGAGTTCTACCATGTCTGATAAGGTTACAGCTGACAAGAGTGGACAGGTCCAGTCTACGGCCCACCAGGTCCAGGACGAAGGGTCCAACCAGGCTACGACCGAGACCCAAGGTCCAGGATGAAGAGTACGACCAAGATCGAGATGGCTGCGATCGTCCGGAGAGACCCAAGGTCCAGGACAAAGAGTCCGACCAGGTCCTAGAAGGTTATGACCTATCGGAGAGGCCAGGTCCAAGGTATGATCGAGCAAGTCTACGACGAAGAGTCCAATCAGGCTACGACCGAGACCCAAGGTCCTAGATGAAGAGTACGACCAAGTTTGAGAACTTTACGGTCAAACAGAGAGGCCAGGTCCAGGCTAGGGCCGACTAGGTCCATGACGAAGAGTCCAACCAGGCTACGACCGAGACCCAAGGTCCAAAACGAAGCGCCCAACCAGAAGGGAGAAGGTTACGGCCGACCAGAGAAGGCCAGGTTTAGGCTATGGCCGACCAGGTCTAAGACGAAGAGTCCAACCAGGCTACGACTGAGACCAAAGTTCCAGGACAAAGAGTCCGACCATGTACGAGGAGGTCATTGCCGCCTAGAGAGGCCAGGTCCAGGCTACGGACGAGCAGGTATAAGACGAAGAGTCCAACCAGGCTACGGCCGACTAGAGAGGCCAGGTCCAGGGTACAACAGACCAGGTCCAGGACAAAGAGTCCAACCAGTCTACGACCGAGACCCAAGGTCCAGGACGAAGAGTCTGAATAGGTCTGAGAACTTTACGGCCAACCAAAGAGGCCAGGTCTAGGCTATGGCTGACCAGGTCCAAGACAAAGAGTCCAACCAGGCTGAGACCCAAGGTCCAAGATGAAGAGCCAGACCAGGTGGGAGAAGGTTACGGTCGATTAGAGAAGGTCAGGTCTAGGCTACGGCTGACTGGGTCTAGGACAAAGAGTCCGACCAGGTCTGAGAACTTTTTGACCGACCAGAGAGGCCAGGTCCAGGCTACGGCCGACAAGGTCCAGGCTACGGCCTACCAGGTCTAGGCTACGGCCTGTCAGGTCCAAGAGGTAGAGTCTAACCAGGCTATGATTGTGACCCAAGGTCCAGGACAAAGAGTTCGACTAGGTCCGAGAAGGTTACATCAGACCGGAGAAGGCCAGGTCCAGGCTACAGCCAACCAAGTCCAGGATGAAGAGTCCAACCAGGCTGCGACCGAGACCCAAGGTCCTGGACGAAGAGTCCGACCAGGACCGAGAAGGTGACGACCTACCAGAGAGACCCAAGGTTCATGATGAAGAGTCTGACTAGGTCTAAGAAGGTCACGGCCGACCAGATAGGCCAGGTCCAGGCTACTGCCGACTAGGTCCAAGACAAAGAGTCCAACCAGGCTACGAACGAGGCCCAATGTCCAGGACAAAGAGTTCGATTAGGTCCGAGAAGGTTACGGCCGACCAGAGAGGTCAGGTCCAGGCTACGGCCGACCACGTCTAGGATGAAGAGTCCAACTAGGCTACGATCAAAACCCAAGGTGCATGACGAAGAGTCTGACCAGGTCCGAGAAGGTTACGGCTGACCAGAGTGGCCAGGTCCAGGCTACGGCTGACCAGGTTTAGGGCGAAGAGTCCAACCAGGCTACGATCGAGACCCAAGGTGCAGGACGAAGAGTTTGACCAGGTCCGAGAAGGTTACGGCTGAGTAGAGAGGCCAGGTCCAGGCTACGGCCGACCAGGTTTAGGGGGAAGAGTCTAACCAGGCTACGACCGAGACCCAAGGTGCAAGATGAAGAGTCCGACCAGGTCTGAGGAGGTTACGGTCGACCAGATTGGCTAGGTCCAGCTACGACCGACCAGGTATAGGACGAAGAGTCCAACCAGGCTACGACCCAGACCCAAGGTGCAGGACAAAGAGTCCGACCAAGTCCAAGAAGGTTACGGCTGACTAGAAAGGCCAGGTCCAGGACGAAGAGTCTGACTAGGTCCGATAAGGTTACGTTCAACCGAAGAAGGCCAGGTCCAGGCTACGGCCAACCAGGTCCAGGACGAAGAGTCCAACCAGGCTACGAGCGAGACCCAAGGTGCAGGATGAATAGTTCAACCACGTCTGAGAATGTTACGGCCGACCAGAGACTCCAGGTCCAAGCTACGACCGACCAGGTCCAAGACAAAGAGCCCAATCAGGTTATGACCGAGACCCAAGGTCTAGGACGAAGAGTTCGAGTAGGTCGGAGAAGGTTACGGCCGACCAGAGAGGCCATGTCCAGGCTACGGTCGACCAGGTCCATGACGAAGAGTCCAACCAGGCTACGATCGAGACCTAAGGTCCAAGACGAAGAGTCCGACAAGGTTGGAGAAGGTTATGGCCGACCAGAGGAGCCAGGTCCAAGCTACGGCTGACCTGGTTTAGGGTGAAGAATCCAACCAGGCTACGATCGAGACCCAAGGTGCAGGACGAAGAGTTCGACCAGGTCCGAGAAGGTTACGGCTGAGTAGAGAGGCCAGGTCCAGGCTACGGCCGACCAGGTTTAGGGGGAAGAGTCTAACCAGGCTACGACCGAGACCCAAGGTGCAAGATGAAGAGTCCGACCAGGTCTGAGGAGGTTACGGTCGACCAGATTGGCTAGGTCCAGCTACGACCGACCAGGTATAGGACGAAGAGTCCAACCAGGCTACGACCCAGACCCAAGGTGCAGGACAAAGAGTCCGACCAAGTCCAAGAAGGTTACGGCTGACTAGAAAGGCCAGGTCCAGGACGAAGAGTCTGACTAGGTCCGATAAGGTTACGTTCAACCGAAGAAGGCCAGGTCCAGGCTACGGCCAACCAGGTCCAAGACGAAGAGTCCAACCAGGCTACGAGCGAGACCCAAGGTCCAGGATGAATAGTTCGACCACGTCTGAGAATATTACGGCCGACCAGAGACGCCAGGTCCAGGCTACGACCGACCAAGTCCAAGACGAAGAGCCCAATCAGGTTATGACCGAGACCCAAGGTCTAGGACGAAGAGTTCGAGTAGGTCGAAGAAGGTTACGGCCGACCAGAGAGGCCATGTCCAGGCTACGGCCGACCAGGTCCATGACGAAGAGTCCAACCAGGCTACGATCGAGACCTAAGGTCCAAGACGAAGAGTCCGACAAGGTTGGAGAAGGTTATGGCCGACCAGAGAAGCCAGGTCCAAGCTACGGCCGACCTGGTCGAAGACGAAGAGTCCAACCAGGCTACGATTGAGACCAAAGTTCCAAGATGAACAGTCCGACCAGGTACGAAAAGGTTACAGCCGCCTAGAGAGGCCAGGTCTACGCTACAGCCAACCAGGTCTAGGACGAAGAGTGCAACCAGGCTATGGCCGAGACCCAAGGTCCAGGACAAAGAGTCTAACCAGGTCTGAGAAAGCTACGGCCTACCGGAGAGGCCAGGTCCAAGGTACGATCGAGCAGGTCCTAGACGAAGAGTACGACCAAGTTTGAGAACTTTTCGACTGACCAGAGAGGCCAGGTCCAAGCTAGGGCCGACCAGGTCCATGACAAAGAGTCCAACCAGGCTACGATTGAGACCCAAGGTCCAAAACGAAGAGTCCAACCAGGTGGGAGAAGGTTATGGTTGACCAAAGAAGGTCAGGTCTAGGCTACGGCTGACTGGGTCCAGGATGAAGAGTCCAACCAGTCTATGACCGAGACCCGAGGTCCAGGACCAAGAGTCTGACCAGGTCTGAGAACTCTTCGGCTGACCAGAGAGGCTAGGTCTAGGCTACGGCTAACCAGGTCCAAGACGAATAGTCCAACCAGGCTACGAACAAGACCCAAGGTCTAGGACGAAGAGTCCGACTAGGTTTGAGAAGTTTACGTCCGACCGGAGAAGGCCAGGTCCAGGACGAAGATTCCAAGCAGACTACGACCGAGACCCAAGGTCCAGGACAAGGAGTCCGACCAGGACCGAGAAGGTGACGGCCGACCAGAGAGGCCCAAGGTCCAGGATGAAGAGTCTGACTAGGTCTGAGAATGTTACGGCCAACCAGAGAGGCCAAGTCCAGGCTACTGCCAACCAGGTCTGGGATGAAGAGTCCAACCAGGCTACAACCGAGGCCCAAGGTCCAAGACGAAGAGTCCGACCAAGTCCGTGAAGGTTACGGCCGACCAGAGTGGCTAGGTCCAGGCTACGGCCGACCAGGTCTAGGACGAAGAGTCCAACGAGGCTACGACTGAGACCCAAGATGCAGGACGAAGAGTCTGACCAGGTTCGAGAAGGTTACGGCCGACCAGAGTGGCCAGGCCCAGGCTACGGCCGACCAGGTCTAGGACCAAGAGTCCAACCAGGCTACGAGAAGGTTACAGCTGACTAGAGAGGCCAGGTCCAGGATACGGCTAACCAGGTCCAGGACGAAGAGTCCAACCGGGCACGACCGACACCCATAGTCCAGGACGAAGAGTCCGACCAAGACGAGAGGGTGACGACCGACTAGAGAGACCCGAGGTCCAAGATGAAGATTCTGACTAGGTTTGAGAAGGTTACGGCCGACCAGAGAGGCCATGTCAGGGCTACGGCCAACCAGGTCAAAGACGAAGAGTCTAACCAGGCTACGACCGAGGCCCAAGGTGCAGGACGAAGAGTCCGACCAAGTTCGAGAAGGTTACGACCGACTAGAGAGGCCAGGTCCAGGGTACGGCCGAGCAGGTCCTGGACAAAGAGTCCAATCAGGCTACGAACAAGACCCAAGGTCTAGGATGAAGAGTCCAGCCAGGTCTGAGAAGGTCACGGCTGACCAGAGAGGCCAGGTCTATGCTACGGCCGACCAGGTCGATGACGACGAGTCCAACCAGGCAATGACCGAGACCCAAGTTTAGAGTCTGACCAAGTCGGAGAAGGTTATGGCCGACCAAAGAGGCCAAGTCCACGCTACTGCTGACCAGGTCCAAGACGAAGAGTCCAACCAGGCTATGACCGAGGCCAAAGGTCCAGGACGAAGAGTCCGACCAGGTCAGAGAAGGTTACAGCCGACCAGAGAGGCCAGCTCCAGGCTACGGCCGTCCTGGTCCAGGACGAAGAGTACAACAAGGCTACGACCAAGAACCAAGGTCTATGATAAGCATCCAACCAAGTCTGAGAAGGTTACGGCCGACCAGAGAAGGCCAGGTCCAGGGTACAGTCGAGCAGATCCAGGATGAAGAGTCCAATCAGGCTTTGAGACCCAGGACGAAGAGTCCGAGCAGGTCCGAGAACGTTACGGCCGACCAGAGAGGCCAGGTCTAGGCTACGGCCAACCAGGTACATGACGAAGAGTCCAACAAGGCTACGATCGAGACCCAAGGTCCAGTACGAAGAGTGCGCCCTGGTCTGAGAAGGTTACGGCCAACCAGAGAGGCCAGGTCCATGGTACGGCCGAACTGGTCCAGGACGAAGAGTCTAATCAAACCATGACCGAGACCCAAGGTCCTAGACGAAGAGCTCGACCAGCTCGAAGAACTTTACGGCCGACTAGAGAGACCAGGTCCAGGCTACGGCCAACCTGGTCCATGATGAAGAGTTTAACCAGGCTACGACCGAGACACAAGGTCCAAGACTAGGAGTCCGACCAGGTCCGAGAAGGTTATGGTCGACCAGAGAAGGCCAGGTCCAGGCTACGGCCGACCAGGTCCAAGGCGAAGAGTCCAACTAGGCTACAAATGAGACCCAAGGTCCAGGATGAAGAGTTCTACCATGTCCGATAAGGTCACGACCGACAAAAGTGGACAGGTCTAGGCTACGGCCCACCAGGTCCAGGATGAAGGGTCGAACCAGGCTACGACCGAGACCCAATGTCCAAGATGAAGAGTCTAACCAAGACCGAGAAGGTTACAACTGACCGGAGAGACCCAAGGTCTAGGATGAAGAGTCCGACTAGGTCTGAGAAGGTTACGGCCGACCAAAGTGGCCAAGTCTAGGGTACGGCCGAACTGCTCTAGGACGAAGAGTCCAATCAGACTAGACCGGGACCTAAGGTCGTAGATGAAGAGTTTGACCTAGTCTAAGAACTTTACAGCCGACCAGAGAGACCAGGTCTAGGCTACGGCCAACCTAGTCCATGACAAAGAGTCCAACCAGGCAACAACCGAGACCCAAGGTCCAAGACGAAGAGTCTGACCAGGTCAGAGAAGGTTACAGTTGACCAGAGAAGGCCAGGTCCAAGCTACGGCCAACCAGGTCTAGGATAAAGAGTCCAACCAGGCTACGACCAAGACCCAAGGTCTAGTACGAAGAGTCCAACTAGGTACGAAAACTTTATGGTCAACCATAGAGGCCAGGTCTAGGCTACGGTTGACCAAGATGAAGAGTCCAACCAGGCTACGACCAAGACCCAAGGTCCAGGACTAAGAGTCCGACCAGGTCTGAGAAGGTTACGGTCGACTAGAGAAGGCCAGGTCTAGGCTACGACCGACCAGGTCCAGGACGAAGAGTCCAACCGGGCTACGAATGAGACCCAAGGTCTAGGACAAAGAGTCTGACCAAGATTGAGAACGTTACGATCGACCGGAGAGACCCAAGGTCTAGAACGAAGAGTCCGACCAAGTCTAAGAAGGTTACGACCGACCAGAGAGGTCAGGTCCAGGTTACGGCAGACCAAGTCCAAGACGAAGAGTCCGACTAGGTCCGAGAAGGTTACATCTAGCCGAAGAAGGCCAGGCCCAGGCTACAGCCAACCAAGTCCAGGATGAAGAGTCAAATCAGGCTACGACCGAGACCCAAGGTACAGGACGAAGAGTCCAACCAGGTCCGAGAAGGTCACGGCCAACCAGAGAGGCCAAGTCCAGGGTACGGCCAAGCAAGTCTAGGACAAAGAGTCCAATCACGCCAGGATCGAGACCCAAGGTCTAGGATGAAGAGTCTGACTAGGTCCGAGAAGGTTACGGCCGACCAAAGAGGCCTGGTCCAAGGTCCTGGATGAAGAGTACGACCAGGTGTGAGAACTTTACGGCCGACCAGAGAGGCCAGGTCCAGGCTACGGCTGACTAGAGAGGCTAGGTCCAGGCTATGGACGACCAGGTCCATGACGAAGAGTCCAACCAGGCTACGACCGAGACCCAGGGTCCAAGACTAAGGGTTCGACCAGGTGGGATAAGGTTACGGCTGACCAGAGAGGGCCAGGTTCAGGATACCGCCCACCAGGTCCAGGATGAAGTGTCCAACCAGGCTACGACCGAGACCCAAGGTCCAAGGCAAAGAGTGCGACCAGGTCAGAGAAGGTTACGGTCGACCAGAGAGGCCAGGTCTAGGCTACAGCCGACTAGGTCCAAGACAAAGAGTCCGACCAAGTGTGAGAAGGTCACGGCCGCCGAGAGAGGCTGGGTCCAGGCTACGGTCGACCAGGTCTAGTCTTCGGCCGACCATGTCCAATACGAGACCAAAGGTCCAACCAAGTCGGAGAAGGTTACGGCCGAATAGATAGGCCAGGTCCAGGCTACGGCCGATCAGGTCCAAGGTGAAGAGTCCAACCAGGCAAAGACCGAGACCAAAGGTCCAGGACGAAGAGCCTGACCAGGTCCAAGAAGGTTTGTTTGGTTTTTCTACACTGATCGAAATGGTTTCCTTCGAAACCTCCGGAGTAAACGAATCACCCCTCAACTCCTCAAGCACCACTTTGCTTCGAGGTTTAAAGTCGTTCATGTAACTCTCCTCAAGGAAAGTTGCATTAGTTGAAACCACGACTTTATTTTCCTTTGGGTTATAAAAATAACCCCCTTTAGTCCCTTTTGGATATCCTACAAACACGCAAACTTCTGAACGTGCTTCCAACTTATTCGGATCCTTAAACAGGACATGAGCTGGACATCCCCATATGCGAATATGGTTTAAGGATGTCTTCCGTCTTGTCCACAACTCGTGAGGAGTTTTAGGGACCGATTTTGAAGGCACATTGTTCAAAAGATAACATGCGGTTTGTAGTGCATATCCCCAAAAGGATAAAGGCAATGATGAATAACTCATCATGGACCGAATCATGTCCAACAAAGTCCTATTTCTTCTCTCCGCTACGTCATTCTGCTGCGGAGTGCCCGGTGCAGTCAAATGGGATAAAATCCCATTCTCTAACAAGTGTCCCAAGAACTCATCAGAAAGGTATTCTCCACCTCGATCTGATCGAAGTGCCTTTATGGGTTTACCCAATTGCTTTTCCACTTCAGCCCGAAACTCCCTGAACTTATCATAAGTTTTGCTTTTGTGGTGCATTAGGTACACATACCCATATCTTGAGTGATCGTCAATGAAAGTGACGAAGTACTCATACCCTCCTCGTGCCCGGATGTTCATCGGTCCGCAAACATCACTATGCACAAGTTCTAGAACCCCTTCGGCCCTATTGCCCTTAGACCCGTATGGTCTTTTGGTCATTTTACCCTCCAAACAAGACTCACATTGAGGTATAGATTCCACCTTTAAGTGACTTAAAGGTCCATCCCTTACCAACCTTTGAATCCTATTCAGGTTAATATGGCCAAGGCGCAAATGCCAAAGATAAGTCTTATTAGAGTGAGAAGTTTTAAGTCTTTTTAAGTCATTATCATTTATCTCAGCATTAAGCAATAAGTCCATCTTAGGTTTGATAAAATATAGATTATTTTGCATCCATCCAGAACAGATAAAAGATTTGTTTTTACGAATCACCACTTTTTCATTAAAAGATACCACGTAGGAGTCTTTAAATAAAGAAGATATAGAAATTAAATTCCTTTTAAATTTAGGAACATAAAAACAATCTCGTAAAATTAGACTCCTATAATTATCAAAATAAAGATGGACATCTCCCACTGCTTCCGCTGAGACCAAGGATCCATCGCCCATCCGAAGCGTTAAGTCTTCACGAAGTAGACTTCTCGTTTCTTTGAATCCCTGCAGAGAAACACAAACATGATTAGTTGCAACGGAATCTATGACCCAAATGTCACTGGATTCCTCAACCAAACAAGTTTCAAAATATAGAAGATCACACCTACCTCCCTTGGAAAGGAAGTCCTTGCAATGCTTCTTTATATGCCCGACCTTACCACAGAAGAAGCACTTAAGCTTCTTTGGGTTCTTCTTCTTCTTTTTCTTGCTCTTGGTTGCAGCAGGAATAAAAGACTTGCCACTCTTGGCCCGTTGCTTCTTTCCTTTCCCAGAGTTAGGATTGGAACCAGAAGCAGCTACCATATTGGCCTCACCACCAGCAGGAGACTCCCTGATCAGTAGTTCAAACTCCTGTAACTGTTTCATCAGTTCTGTCAAGGTCATATCCCGTCTATTGCTAAAATTAAAAGTAGCTCTAAACAGAATAAATTCCTTAGACAGAGTCTCAAAGACCATAGTAATCTGAGTTTCAGCATCGATGTCGGCTCCATTGGTTTGTGCCTCAACGAGGTAACCCATGACCAACATCATGTGCTCCTTTACAGATGTCCCCGGTCTCTGTCTATAGTTGAAGAGTTTCCAAAGCTCCCCTTGCCGCTTTGTTATGGCCTGACCTCCAAACATGTCCTCAAGATTATCCAAGATCTGCTTCGCAGTCTCATAATCCTGATGTTGAGCCTGCAGTACGTTGTTCATGCTAGCCATAACATAGCAGCGGGCCTGATCATTAGCATCTTTCCAGCGGTCGTACGCTTGGAATTGCTCATTACTTGAGTCTCCCGTAGGCTCGGGAGGACAAGGAGTTGTCAGTACATATTTCAGTTTCTCAAAGGAAAGGACGATGTCCAGGTTTCGTTTCCAATCATTATAGTTCTCACCGGTTAATTGGTTTTTGTCAAGTATCGATGATAAAACGTTTTTAGACATTTTCAATCTACAATAAAGAATCATATACCAAACATAAGCAAACACATATATTAATTTAGTAAGATAACACAATCATGTAAAATCATACAAATGTGTTTATGTGTCAAAACCTTGAAAATATCACAACCTTACAACGATAATTCCCAACTCAGAATTCAACAAGCTCCTAGGGGAGTCATGCCAAATTCAATCAGGAACACCGATCCCCTCCTGATTAATATATGCCATCCAGGACCCGTATGATCCAGCATATATTAATAATCGTTTCTTTGGCCATTAATTTTATTAACAGAGCTCCTAGGGGAGGTTAATAATAAAATTAACGTGAGTGTATAACCACCATTTCAATATTTTATCCATGATTTATAATCACCACCTAGGGGTGTGCAACCATAAATCATGCTAAAATACCTTATCCTTTCAGAGATCCAATCTGGTACATGATAGAAATCCCTTCCTAGGGGTCAGGACCACCATGTTCTTCCTATGGACCAACGACGGAGGCCTTAGGTTCTCTCTTCGAAAACCTTCTCCCACTCAATCTTTTGAAGTCAAGGTTTTATTTTAAAATTATGCATGAACAATTTTAATATGAGCGGCACTCCCTATTCTATATGGCATGTTATCAATATACATGGTAAATCATATTATAATGTAGACTAGCAAAGCAATCAAGCAAAGCAATCAAGCAAAGCTACAAGCATAATAATAATAATAACCGTAATATTATGGTTCCACCCTAGAGAATAGAAAAATAAGATTACAAGAGAATAATCGAGACATTTATCGATTCTTCATCCTTGAATCCTCAAGCTGTATCTTTCTTCATGTAATATCCATCTTCAAGTCCTCAATCCCGTATGAATCGAACACTTCATATTTCCGGTCATATCCAAATTTAATGTTTCTCAGAATCGTCCCAAAAATAAAATTAAAACTGCACCAAAAATTGCACCTTTTTTGGACATTTGGTAGCTCTCGATCGGCAGTCCGATCTGGGTGATCGGTCTGCCGATCATGGTGGTTCGGCCTGCCGAACATGAAGGTTCGGCCTGCCGGCAGAGCACCAAAATTTCTGCCCCACTGTCGGCTTGCCGGACTGTACGTCTGGCCTGCCGATTTGTGACCTTCGGCTTGCCGAACTGTGAGGTCCGGCATGCCGACCGAGCAGAAAACCCTCAATCCAGAAAATACAATTTCAATGCAATTCATCAATTTTATTTTCAACAATTCAAAAACATAAAATTAGAGACTCAGGAAATACCTGGAGGCGCCATCATCAATCTTTAAGATCCGACTTCTCGTTCCGTCTTCTCCGAATAATTATTTAATTACAAAATTCTTACAAATTAAAAATTAAATAACAATTCCTAGACGGAGATGATAGTCCGCCATCTAATTACATGAAAAACCTAGATACACATTCTAACCTCTAAGGAACCATAACTGGTATTAATTAATTAATAAATAATTAAACAACAATTTAATCAACCATAATTAATTAATAAACATTCACCACATAATCCATGACAACATATATATTATATAGAAACCTAGAGTGCCATCTCTCTATAAAATTTAATTCAAGCATTGGAGAGATTAAGATCACAAAATTTATGCATATAACATGATCACAAACTTGCAAATTTATGTAAAACCTCGGCTCTGATACCAATTGTTGGAAACAAAGTGCGCAGCGAAATTTTAAAAATTTTTTCATCAGAGTATTTTCCAAAACACAAGTTTGACATGTTATATGTATAAATTAAACAGATCTTACAAACCTCAGTGTGCCGAAGAACCTCCACGACCTGTGTAGAGAAGTAACGTTCCAGAAGAGCCTCAACCAACTGGTCTTCTTTGCTATTCTCTATCCACAACCAGAGTGAGTGTGGGCTCACACGTACAGCTCTTCCACTGGTGACTCTCCTTCCAACCAACAGAGAGAACCCAAAGCTAGTGTTCGTGATTTGTGAACAAAAGCTCTCAGGGAGTTTTTTGATGCTCACTAGAAGAGTATCACTCTTAATCTCTCAAATTGATCTGAGTAAATCATTAGACTCACTCCCTTTTTATACCTATTGGTCCTAGGGTCAGTCCATATCAGATTAGGTCTCAAAAAATCGAAACAGAATCAAGTTCGGATCAATATCTGATAAGATACGTGTGAAAAATGCGTAATCTTATGTGCGCTGATAGGCAGGCCGAACTAGCCAGTTCGGCAGGCCGAACACGTCATCCGGCAGGCCGAACTGCCGAGAAAAAATCTCCGCGAATCTTTTATTTTCCACCTGAGATTCTAAAGGATAAAGTCTCAGTTTTGATTCAAATACCCCAATAGAAAAGATATCTGATCAAAACAAACTTTATCAAGATAATCTCTAAGAAAATAAATCAATTCACAATAATTCTACAAGTTTATCTTGTTCTAATTGTCCAAAATTAAAACAACCGATAAACAGACAAGAATTATCCGAACGCAATAATTCAACAAGTTCATCTTGAACTAATTTTCTTACAAAATTAATTCAACCAATAAACAGACATGAATTATTTGATTCTTATAAATTTTAAACCAATCTGATAAATCTAACATAAGTCACCAATTATTGGAAAAGCACACCGTGTCGTTACAGGATTTTGTGAGCTAGCAAAGGGGACCAAAATGGACCTATAAAGTTCAAGCTCATGATAATTATGAAACCCAATATCCTAGATATACATTTCACAATAATCAACTCCAACGTTACTCCACTAAAAGCTTGGAGCTGCACTCTCGAACTTTATAGAATTACGAAGCTCGTGTAGCCTAGTCTCCATGACATATCATAGTGTATCGCATCCCCATATGATCATCCATAATCGGCTTAAGGACAAGTTCTGTCTTACCTTCCCGATTAATTTTATCTTACGTTCTATTGTCTCACCATTAGAAAACTTACCATCCAAAGATAGTATACCATTCGGTTACACCTATGTATCCAAATGGTTGAGCGCTCCAGTTTTCCAATTATAGGACAACGCATATAAGAGGATATCATTACTCCTAAAGAGGAGCTATGGATTCCATATCTATGAATAACAAGTCTACGCTATCAAGAGTCATGCCTCCAACGTACCGGCATGCATGCCACTATAGAGATGTGGGAGTCACCCACTGGTACATCAAAAGACACAAGTCGAGACAACAGGCCCATTATTCATCTCAGGATTAAGATACAATACAAATGATTGTCTAAAGTGAATCGATTTGCCAAGACAGAATTATTAATCCAAATCAATTCACTTTATGTCCCGATCCAACACATCGTCACCTTTGACAACGTGCCAATGTTTCTATTCATGGAGTCCAACTACGATGGCCAAGACAAACCATCTCCCAAAAGGGATATAGACAGCATAACAATCTTTACATGAATAAAGTGCCCAACTTTATTTCCTCGATTGCGGATCATATATTTTAGACCATCACCCTAACAATTGCGTCTTCCGCATAATCATCCCATCATATGCCCAATTCTTAAGGTTTAGACTGACAGTCTCAGACTACTGTTTGCTTATCATGCATTCAACAAATATGAACGTAAAGAGGACAATATTTGGTATATTTATAAATGAATAAATTCTTTATTGATAAAAATGTCTCCAAAAACGTATTACATTTTTACTCCTTAGAGCATACATGTCTAATAGGAGAAGGTTACAGCCGACCAGAGAAGGCCAAGTCTAGGCTACAGCCGACCAGGTCCAGGACGAAGAGTCCATCCAGGCTACGACCGAGACCAAAGGTCCAGGACGAAGAGTCCGACCAGGTCCAAGAAGGTTACGTCTGCCCAGCGAGACCAAGTCTAGGCTACGGCTGACCAGGTCTAGGACGAAGAGTCCAACCAGGCTACGACCGAGACCCAAGGTCCAAGAAGAAGAATCTGACCAGGTTCGAGAAGGTTACGGCCGACCAGAGAGGCCAGGTCCAAGGTACGACCGAGCAGGTCCAAGATGAAGAGTCCAATTAGGCTACGACCGAGACCCGAGGTCCTGGACGAAGAGTACGACAAGGTCCGAGAATGTTACGGCCGACAAGGGAGGCTAGGTCCAGGCTACGGCCGACCAGGTCCATGACAAAGAGTCCAACCAGGCTACGATCGAGACCCAAGGTCCAAGATGAAGAGTCCGACCAGGTCGGAGAAGGTTACGGCCGACCAGAGATGGCTACGTCCAGGCTACGGCCGACCAGGTCCATGACGAAGAGTCCAACCAGGCTACGACCGAGACCCAAGGTCCAAGACGAAGAGCCCAACCAGGTCCAAGAACATTACGGCCAACCAGAGAGTGAAGTCCAGGCTACGGCCGACCAAGTCCAAGATGAAGAGTCCAACCAGGTCTGAGAAGGTTACAGCAGACCCGAGAAGGCCAGGTCCAGGCTACGGCCAACCAGGTCTAGGACAAAGAGTCCAACCAGGCTAGGACTGAGACCCAAGGCCCAAGACAAAGAGTTCGACCATGTCTGAGAAGGTTAAGGTTGACTAGAGAGGCCAGGTCCAGGCTACGGCCAACCAGGTCGAATACGAAGAGTCCAACCAGGCTACGACCGAGACCCAAGGTCCTAGACGAAGAGTACGACCAAGTTTGAGAACTTTACAACCGACCAGAGAGGCCAGGTCTAGGCTATGGCCGACCAGGTCCATGAAAAAGAGTCCAACCAGGCTACGACCGAAACCCAAGGTCCAAGACGAAGAGTCCGTCTAGGTGCGAGAAGGTTACAGTCTACCAGAGAAGGCCAGGTCCAGGCTACGGCCGACTAGGTCTAGGACGAAGAGTCCAACCAGGCTACAACTGAGACAAAAGGTCGAAGACGAAGAGTCTGACCAGGTCCAAGAAGGTTACGGCTGCCCACCGAGACCAAGTCCATGCTACGGCTGACCAGGTCTGGGACGAAGAGTCCAACTAGGCTACAAACGAGACCCAAGGTCCAGGAAGAAGAAACTTACCAGGTCCAAGAACGTTACGGCCGACCAGAGAGGCTAGGTCCAAGCTACGATCGACTAGGTCCATGACGAAGAGTCCAACCAGGTGGGAGAAGGTTACGGCCATCCAAAGAAGGCTAGGTCTAGGCTACGGCCGACTAGGTCTAGGACAAAGAGTCCAAAAAGGCTACGACCGAGACCCAAGGTCTAGGACAAAGAGTTCGACCATGTCCGAGATGGTTAAGGCTGACTAGAGAGGACAGGTCCAGGCTACGGCCAACCAAGTCAGAGACGAAGAGTCCAACCCGGCTACGACCGAGACCAAAGGTCCAGGATGAAGAGTCTGACTAGGTCTGAGAAGGTTACGGCCGACCATAGAGACCCAAGGTCCAGGATGAAGAGTTTAACCAGGTCTGAGAAGGTGACGGCCGAGCAGAGATGCCAGGTCCAGGCTACGCCTGACCAGGTCCAGGACGAAGAGTCCAACCAGGCAACGATCGAGACCCAAGGTCCAGGATGAAGATTTCGACCAGGTCTGAGAAGGTTACGGTCGAGAAGAGAGGCTAGGTCCAGGCTGCAGCCGACCAGGTCTAGGATGAAGAGTCCAACCAGGCTACGACCGAGACCCAAGGTCCAGGATGAAGATTTCCACCATGTCCGAGAAGGTTACGGCTGACTAAAGAGGCCAGGTCCAGGACAAAGAGTCCAACAAGGCTACGACCGAGACCCAAGATCCAGGACGAAGAGTCCGACCAAGACCGAGAAGGTTACGGCTGACCAGAGAGACCCAAGGTCTAGGAAGAAGAATCCGACCAGGTCCGAGAAGGATACGGCCAGCCAGATAGGCCAGGTCCAAGCAGGTCTAGGATGAAGAGTCCAATCAGGCTACGACCGAGACCCAACGTCCTGGACAAAGAGTACGACCAGGTCTGAGAACATTACGACCGACCAGAGAGGCCAAGTCCAGGCTACGGCTGGCTAGGTCCATGACGAAGAGTCCAACCAGGCTGCGACCGAGACCCAAGGTCGAAGAAAAAGAGTCCAACTAGGTGGGAGAAGGTTACGGCCGACCAGAGAAGGCCAGGTCCAGGCTACGGCCTACCAGGTCTAGGACAAAGAGTGCAACCAGGCTACGATCGAGACCGAAGGTCCAGGACCAAGAGACGACCATGCTCGAGAAGGTTAAGGCTGACTTGAGAGGCCAGGTCCAGGTTACAGCCAACCAGGTCCAGGACGAAGAGTCCAACTAGGCTACGACCAAGACCCAAGGTCCAGGGCGAAGAGTCCGACCAGGACCGAGAAGGTTACGACTGACCAGAGAGACCCAAGTTCCAGGATGAAGAGTCTGACCAGGTCTGAGAAGGTTACGGTTGACAAGAGAGGGCAGGTCCAAGCTATGGCTGACCAGGTCCAAGACGAAGAGTCCAACTAGGCTACAACCAAGTCCCAAGGTCCAGGACGAAGAGTCTGACAAGGTCCAAGAATGATATGGCCGACCAGAGTGGCCAGGTCTAGGCTACGACCGACCAGGTCTAGGACAAAGAGTCCAACCAGGACACGACCAAGACCCAAGGTGTAGGACGAAGAGTCCGCCCAGGTCCGGGGAGGTTATGGCCAACCAGAGAGGCCAGGTCCAAGGTACAACCAAGCAGGTCCAGGACGAAGAGTCCAATCAGGCTACGACTAAGACCCAAGGTCTTGGACGAAGAGTACGACCAGGTCTGAGAACGTTACGGCCGACTAGAGAGGCCAAGTCTAGGCTACGTTTGACCAGGTCCATGACAAAGAGTCCAACCAGGCTACGACCAAGACCCAACGTCCAAGACAAAGAGTCCGACCAGGTGGGAGAAGGTTACGCCCGACCAGAGAAGGCCATGTCCAGGCTACTGCTGACCAGGTCCAAGATGAAGAGTCCAACCAGTCTACGACTGAGACCAAAGGTCCAGGATGAAGAGTCCGACCAGGTGGAAGAAGGTTACGGCTGCCTAGACGGACCAAGTCCAGGCCACGGCCGACCAAGCCTTGGACGAAGAGTCCAACCAGGCTACGACCGAGACCCATGGTCTAGGGAGAAGAATTCGACCAGGTCCAAGGAGGTTACGGCCGACCAAAGAGGCTAGGTCCAAGGTATAAACAAGCAGGTCCTAAACGAAGAGTCCAATCACGCTACGACCGAGACCCAAGGTCCTGGATGAAGAGTACGACCAGGTCTGAGAACGGTACCGCTAACCGGAGAGGCCAGGTCTAAGCTACGGCCAACCAGGTCCATGGCGAAGAGTCCAACCAGGCTGCGACCGAGACCCATGGGCCAAGACGAAGAGTCCGACCAAGTCTGAGACCATTACGGTTGACCAAAGAGGCCAAGTCCATGCTACGCCCGGCCAAGTCTAGGACGAACAATCCAACCAAGCTACGATCGAGACCCAAGGTCAAGGACAAAGAGTCCAACCAGGTCTGAGAAGGTTACAGCCGACCAGAGAAGGCCAGGTCTAGGCTACGGCCAACCAGGTCCAGGACGAAGAGTCCAACCAGGCTATGACCAAGACCCAAGGTCCAAGATGAAGAGTCTGACCAGGTATGAGAAGGTTACGGCCGACCAGAGAGACCCAAGCTCTAGGATGAAGAGTCTGACCACGTCTGAGAAGGTTACGACTGACTAGAGAGGCCAGGTGTAGGTTACGACCGACCAGGTCCAGAAAGAAGAGTCCAACCAAGCTACGAACGTGACCCAAGGTCCAGGATGAAGATTTCAACCAGGTCCAAGAAGGTTACGGTCGACAAGAGAGGCCAGGTCCATGCTACGGATGACCAGGTCCATGACGAAGAGTCCAACCAAACTATGACCGAGACCCAAGGTCCAAGATGAAGAGTCTGACTAGGTGGGAGAAGGTTACGGCTGACCAAAGAAGGCCAAGTCCAGGCTCGGCCAATCAGGTCCATGACGGAGAGTCCAACCAGGCTATGACCCAGACCCAAGGTCTAGGACGAAGAGTCCGACCCGGTCTGACAAGGTTACGACCAACCAGGTCCAGGATGAAGAGTCCAATCATGCTACGACCGAGACCCAAGGTCCGAGACGAAGAGTACGACCAGGTCTGAGAACGTTACGGTCGACCAGAGAGGCCAGGTCCAGGCTACGGCCGACTAGTTCCATGACGAAGAGTCCAACTAGGCTACGACCGAGACCCAAGGTCCAAGATGAAGAGTCCGACCAGGTGGGAGAAGGTTATGGCTGACCAAAGAAGGCTAGGTCTAGGCTACGGTCGTCTAGGTCCAAGACGAAGAGTCCAACCAGGCTACGACAGAGACCCAAGGTCCAAGGCGAAGTGTCAGACCAGGTCGGAGAAGGTTACAACCGACCAGAGAGGCCAGGTCTAGGCTACAGTCAACTAGGTTTGGGACGAAGAGTCCAACCAGGCTGCGATCGAGACCACAGGTCCAGGACGAAGAGTCTGACCATGTTCGAGAAGGTTACGGCCCACCGGAGAGGCCAGGTCTAGGCTACAGCCGACTAGTTCCTGGATGAAGAGTCCAACCAGGCTACGACTGAGACCACAGGTCCAGGACAAAGAGTCTGAACAGGTCTGAGAAGGTTACGGCAGACCAGAGAGGCCATGTTCAATATGAAGAGTCCAACCAGGATACGAGCGAGACCCAAGGTCTAGGGCAAAGAGTCCGACCAGGTCTGAGAGGGCTACGGCCAACCAGAGAGGCCACCTTCAGGCTACGACCGAGGCCCATGGTCTAGGACAAAGAGTCCCACCAGGTCCGAGAAGGTTATGACTGACAAGAGAAGGCCAGGTCCAAAACGAAGAGTCCAACCAGGCTACGACTTAGACCTAAGGTCTAGGACAAAGAGTTTGACTAGGTCTGAGACATTTAAGGCCGACCAGGTCCGGGACGAAGAGTCCAACCAGGCTACGATCGAGACCCAAGGTCAAGGATGAAGAGTCCGACCAGGTCCGAGAAGGTTACGACCGACAAGAGAGACCCAAGGTCCAGTATGAAGAGTCTGACTAGGTCTGAGAAGGTTACGGCCGACCAGAGAGGCCAGGTCCAAGGTACGGCTGAGCAAGTCTAAGACGAAGAGTCCAACCAGGCTTCGCCCAACACCCAAGCTCCAGGACGACGAGTCATACCAGGTCCAAGAAGGTTACGGCCGACTAGAGAGGCTAGGTCTAGGGTACGACTGAGTAGGTCCAAGACGAAGAGTCCACCCTGGCTACGACCGACAGCCAAGGTCGAGGATGAAGAGTCTGACCAGGTCCGAGAAGGTTATGGCCTACCAGAGAGGTCAGGTCCAGGCTACGGCCGACCAAGTCCATGACGAATAATGCAACCAGGCTATGACCGAGACCCAAGGTCCAGGACGAAGAGTCTGACCAGGTCTGAGAAGGTTACGGTCTATGAGAGAGGCCAAGTCCAGGCTACGGCTGACTAGGCCCAGGATGAAGAGTCCAACCAAGCAGTGACCGAGACCAAAGGTCTAGGACGAAGAGTCCGACCAAGTCCGAGAACGTTACGACCGACCAGAGACGCTAGGTCGAGGGTACGACCGAGTAGGTCTAGGATGAAGAGTCCAACCCGACTACGACCGAGACCCATGGTCTAGGACAAAGAGTCCGACCAGGTCCAAGAAGGTTGTGGCCAACTAGAGAGGCCAGGTCCAGGCTAGAGCACCAGGTCCAGGACAAAGAGTCCAACCAGGCTACGACCGAGGCCCAAGGTGGAGGACGAAGAGTTCAACCAGGTCAGAGAAGGTTACGACCGACCAGAGAGGCCAAGTCCAGGCTATAGAAGACTAGGTCCAAGATGAAGAGTCCAACCAGGCTACGATTGAGACCCAAGGTCTAGGACGAAGAGTCCAACCAGGTCTAAGAAGGTTACGGTCGCCCAGAGAAGGCCAGGTCTAGGTTACGGCCGACCAGGTCTAGGACGAAGAGTCCAACCAAGCAACGAACGAGACCCAAGGTCCAGGATGAAGAGTCTGCCCACGTTTGAGAAGGTTACGGCCGACCAGAGAGGCTAGGTCCAGGCTACGGCCGACGAGGTCTAAGATGAAGAGTCCAACCAAGCTACGAAGAAGAGTCCGACCAGGTCCGAGAAGGTTACGGCCGACTAGAAAGGCTAGGTCCAGGCTACGGTCGACCAGGTCTTGGACGAATAGTCCAATCAGGCTACGACTGAGACCCAAGGTCCAGGATGAAGAGATTGACCAAGTCTGAGAAGGTTACTACTGACTAGAGAGCCCAAGTCCAGACTACAACTGACTAGGTCTTGGACAAAGGGTCCAACCAGGCTACGATTGAGACACAAGGTCCAGGAAGAAGAGTCCGACTAGGTCCGAGAAGGTTACGGCCGACCAGAGAGGCCAGGACTAGGCTACAGCCGACTAGGTCCAGGACAAAGAGTCCAATTAGGCTACGACTAAGACCAAAGGTCTAGGATGAAGAGTCTGACCAGGTCTGAGAAGGATACGACCAGCCAGAGCAGCCAGGCCCAGGACAAAGAGTCCAATCAGGAATAAGAGTCCAATCACGACCGAGACCCAAGGTCTAGGAACAAGAGTCTGACCAGGTCTGAGAAGATTACGGCCAACTAGAGAGCCCAGGTCCAGGCTACTACCGACCAGGTCCAGGATGAAGAGTCCAACCAGGCTACGATCGAGACCCAAGGTCCAGGACGAAGAGTCCGACCTGGTCTGAGAAGGAAAGGACCGACCAGAGAGACCAGGTCCAGGGTACGACCGAGACGGTCCAAGATGAAGAGTCCAACTAGGCTACGACCGAGACCCACAGTCCAGCACGAAGAGTCTGACTAGGTCTGAGAAGGTTACGGCCGACCAGAGAGGCCAGGTCCAAGGTACGGCTGAGCAAGTCTAAGACGAAGAGTCCAACCAGGCTTCGCCCAACACCCAAGCTCCAGGACGACGAGTCATACCAGGTCCAAGAAGGTTACGGCCGACCAGAGAGGCTAGGTCTAGGGTACGACTGAGTAGGTCCAAGACGAAGAGTCCACCCTGGCTACGACCGACAGCCAAGGTCGAGGATGAAGAGTCTGACCAGGTCCGAGAAGGTTATGGCCTACCAGAGAGGTCAGGTCCAGGCTACGGCCGACCAAGTCCATGACGAATAATGCAACCAGGCTATGACCGAGACCCAAGGTCCAGGACGAAGAGTCTGACCAGGTCTGAGAAGGTTACGGTCTATGAGAGAGGCCAAGTCCAGGCTACGGCTGACTAGGCCCAGGATGAAGAGTCCAACCAAGCAGTGACCGAGACCAAAGGTCTAGGACGAAGAGTCCGACCAAGTCCGAGAACGTTACGACCGACCAGAGACGCTAGGTCGAGGGTACGACCGAGTAGGTCTAGGATGAAGAGTCCAACCCGACTACGACCGAGACCCATGGTCTAGGACAAAGAGTCCGACCAGGTCCAAGAAGGTTGTGGCCAACTAGAGAGGCCAGGTCCAGGCTAGAGCACCAGGTCCAGGACAAAGAGTCCAACCAGGTTACGACCGAGGCCCAAGGTGGAGGACGAAGAGTTCAACCAGGTCAGAGAAGGTTACGACCGACCAGAGAGGCCAAGTCCAGGCTATAGAAGACTAGGTCCAAGATGAAGAGTCCAACCAGGCTACGATTGAGACCCAAGGTCTAGGACGAAGAGTCCAACCAGGTCTAAGAAGGTTACGGTCGCCCAGAGAAGGCCAGGTCTAGGTTACGGCCGACCAGGTCTAGGACGAAGAGTCCAACCAAGCAACGAACGAGACCCAAGGTCCAGGATGAAGAGTCTGCCCACGTTTGAGAAGGTTACGGCCGACCAGAGAGGCTAGGTCCAGGCTACGACCGACGAGGTCTAAGATGAAGAGTCCAACCAAGCTACGAAGAAGAGTCCGACCAGGTCCGAGAAGGTTACGGCCGACTAGAAAGGCTAGGTCCAGGCTACGGTCGACCAGGTCTTGGACGAATAGTCCAATCAGGCTACGACTGAGACCCAAGGTCCAGGATGAAGAGATTGACCAAGTCTGAGAAGGTTACTACTGACTAGAGAGCCCAAGTCCAGACTACAACTGACTAGGTCTTGGACAAAGGGTCCAACCAGGCTACGATTGAGACACAAGGTCCAGGAAGAAGAGTCCGACTAGGTCCGAGAAGGTTACGGCCGACCAGAGAGGCCAGGACTAGGCTACAGCCGACTAGGTCCAGGACAAAGAGTCCAATTAGGCTACGACTAAGACCAAAGGTCTAGGATGAAGAGTCTGACCAGGTCTGAGAAGGATACGACCAGCCAGAGCAGCCAGGCCCAGGACAAAGAGTCCAATCAGGAATAAGAGTCCAATCACGACCGAGACCCAAGGTCTAGGAACAAGAGTCTGACCAGGTCTGAGAAGATTACGGCCAACTAGAGAGCCCAGGTCCAGGCTACTACCGACCAGGTCCAGGATGAAGAGTCCAACCAGGCTACGATCGAGACCCAAGGTCCAGGACGAAGAGTCCGACCTGGTCTGAGAAGGAAAGGACCGACCAGAGAGACCAGGTCCAGGGTACGACCGAGACGGTCCAAGATGAAGAGTCCAACTAGGCTACGACCGAGACCCACAGTCCAGCACGAAGAGTCTGACTAGGTCTGAGAAGGTTACGGCCGACCAGAGAGGCCAGGGACATGCTACGGTCGGCCAATATCACTGGCGAAGAGTCCAACCAGGCTACGACCGAGACCCAAGGTCCGACCAGGTCTGAGAAGGTTACGGCCGACCAATGAGGCTAGGTCTAAGATGAATAGTCCAGCAAGGCTACGACTAGAGAGCCCAGGTCTAGACTACGGCCGACTAGGTCCAGGGTGAAGAGTCCAACTAGGCGACGACCGAGACCCAAGGTCCAGGTGGAAGAGTCCGACCAGGTCTTAGAAGGTTAGGTAGACCATAGAGGCCAGGTCCAGGCTACTGCCGACCAGGTCCAAGACAAAGAGTCCAATCAGGCTACGACTAAGACCCAAGGTCTAGGACGAAGAGTCCGACCAGGTCCGAGAAGGATACGATCGACCAGAGCGGCCAGGCTAGGACAAAGAGTCCAATTAGGCTACGACTAAGACCCAAGGTCCAGGACGAAGAGTTCGACCAGGTCCGAGAAGGTTACGGCCAACTAGAGAGCCCCAGTCCAGGCTACAGCCGACCAGGTCCAGGTCGAAGAGTCCAACCAGGCTACGACCGCGACCCGAGTTGTAGGACCAAGAGTCCAACCAGGTCTGAAAAGGTTACGGCTGACCAGAGAGGCCAGGTCCAAGGTACGACCGAGCAAGTCCAGGATAAAGAGCCCAACCAGGCTACGATCGAGACCCAAGGTCCAGGACGAAGAGTCCGACCAGGTCCGAGAAGGTTACGGCCGACCAGAGAAGCTAGATCTAGGGTACGACCGGGCAGGTCTAGGGCGAAGAGTCCAGTCCAGCTACGACCGAGACCCAAGGTTCAAGATGAAGTGTCCGACCAGGTCCGAGAAGGTTATGGCCGACCAGAGAGGCCAGGTATTGGAAACACGGTGCGTAGCGGAATTTAAAATTTTTTCATCAGAGTAATTTCCAAAACACAAGTTTGACATGCTATATGTATAAATTAGACAGATCTTAGTAACCTTTGTGTGAAGATCCTCCGCAGCCTATGAAGAGAAGTAACATTCCAGAAGAGCCTCTACCAACTGGTCTTCTTTGCTATTCTCTATCCACAACCGGAGTGAGTGTGGGCTCACACGTACAGCTCTCCCACCGGTGACTCTCCTTCCAACCAATAAAGGGAACCCAAAGCTTGTGTTTGTGATTTGTGAACAAAAGCTCTCAGGGAGTTTTTCAGAAGCTCACTGGAAGAGTATCATTCTTAATCTCTCAATTGATCTGGGTAAATCGTGAAACTCACTCCTTTTATATAGCCATTGGTCTTGGGTCAGTCCTTATCAGATTAGGTCTCAAAAACTCAAAACAGAATCAAGTTCGGATCAATATCTGATAAGATCCATTTGAAAATGCATAATCTTATTTCTCGCTGATCGACAGGCCAAACATCTTGTTCAGCAGGCTGATCAGGCTCCATCGATAAGCCAAACTCGTCATTCGACATGCCGAACTCCCGAGAAAAAATCTTCGCAAATCTTTTATTTTCCACCCGAGATTCTAAAGGATAAAGTCTCAGTTTTGATTCAAATAACCCAATAGAGAAGTTATCTGATCAAAACAAACTTTATCAAGATAATCTCTAAGAAAATAAATCAATTTATAATAATTCTACAAGTTTATCTTGATCCAATTTATCCAAAATTAAATCAACCGATAAACAGACAAGAATTATCCGATCCCAATAATTCAACAAGTTTATCTTAAATTAATTTTATTACAAAAATAATTCAACCAATAAACAGACATGAATTATTTGATTCTTATAAATTTTAAACCAATTTGATAAATCTGACATAAGTCACCAATTATTGGAAAAACACGCCGTGTCGTTACAGGATTTTGTGAGCTAGCAAAGGGGACCAAAATGGACCTATAAAGTTCAAGCTCATGATAATTATGAAACTCAATATCCCAGATATACATTTCACAATTATCAACTCCAACTCTACTCTACTAAAAGCTTGGACCTGCACTCTTGAACTGTATAGAATTACAAAGCTCCTGTAGCTAAGTGTCCATGACATATCAAAGTATATCGTATCCCCACATGATAATCCATAATCAACTTAAGGACAAGTTCTGTCTTGCCTTCCCGATTATTTTTATCTTACGTTCCATTGTCTCGCCATTAGAAAACTTACTATCCAAAGACAGTATACCATTCGGTTACACCTATGTATCCAAATGGTTGAGCGCTCCAGTTTTCCAATTACAGGACAACGCATATAAGAGGACATCATTACTCCTAAAAAGGAGCTATGGATTCCATATCTATAAATAACAAGTCTACGCTATCAAGAGTCATGCCTCCAACGTACTAGCATTCATAACACTATTGAGATGTAGAAGTCACCCATTGGTACATCAAAAGACACAAGTCGAGACAATGGGCCCACTATTCATCTCAGGATTAAGATACAATGCAAATGGTTGTCTAAAGTGAATCGATTTTCCAAGACAAAATTATTAATCCAAATCAATTCACTTTATGTCCTGATCCAACACATCGTCACCTATGACAACACGCCAATGTTTCTATTCACGGAGTCCAACTCCGATGGTCAAGACAAACCATCTCCCAAAAGGGATATAGACAACATAACAATCGTTACATGAAGAATGCGCCCAACTTTATTCCCTTGATTGTGGATCATATGTTTCAGACCATCACCTTAAGAATCATGTCTTCCACATAATCATCCCATCATATGCCCAATTCTTAAGGTTTAGACCGACAGTCTCAGACTGCTGTTTGCTTATCATATATTCAACAAATATGAACGTAAAGAGGACAAGATTTGGTATATATAAATGAATAAATTCTTTATTGATAAAAATGTCTCCAAAAACATATTACATTTTTACTCCTTAGGGCATACATGTCTAACAATCTCCCACTTGCACTAAGTGACTAAATACAACAAATTTTGCATCCCCATAGCTTCCACATGCCTCTCGAAGACTCTCCCAATTAGTGTCTTCGTAAATGGATCAGCTAAATTGTCCTCTAACACGATCTTGCACACCGTGACATGCCCGCCCTCAACGAAGTCCTTTATCACATGATACTTCTAATCAATATGCTTACTCTTCTTGTGAAATCTTGGGTCCTGAGCATTAGCTACCGCCGCACTGTTATCACAGTATAGTGATACCGCTTTATCCATACCAGGAACTACCTCAAGATCCCCAAGGAACTTGCGGAGCCACGCTGCTTCTTTCGAAGCATCACTAGCCGCCATATACTCAGCCTCCATCCTTGAATCTGAAGTGCAATCTTGCTTCACACTTCTCCTACTGATGGCACCGCCACCCAGAGTAAACACAAACCCCGAAGTCGATTTCCTAGAATCCAGACAGGATTAAAAATTCGAATCAGTATATCCTAGAGGAGTTAAATCCTCACCCGAATACACAAGCATATACCCTCGAGTCCTTCTCAGGTACTTGAAAATATGCTTTACTGCAACCCAATGGTTCAGTCCTAGATCCGCCTGAAATCGACTTACAATCCTGACCGCATAGCTAATATCCAGTCGTGTGCAAAGCATGGCATAGATGAGACTACCCATTATTGAATCATAAGGCACCTTCTTCATGTATTCTCTTTCTTCACAAGACTTTGGAGAGTCTTTCTTAGAAAGAGTAATTCCAGACCTAGATGGTTGCCCACCATTCTTGGAATCCTGCATTGTAAACCTCTTGAGAATTTTATCTATGTAGCCGGCCTATGACAAAGCTATCATTCTGTTCTTCCTATCCTGAAAGATCTGGATACCGAGAACAAAATTAGCCTCACCCAAGTCCTTCATGTCAAACTTCTTGGTCAACCATAATTTGACAGATGACAATGCCCTATCGTCTTTGCCAATTAGCAGAATGTCATCTACATAGAGCAGTAGAAAAACCACCTTCCCATCTTTAATGTGTTTGTAAACACATGGTTCATCCACATTTTGTGAGAACCCATAAGTCTTAATCACTTGATCAAATCTTATGTTCTAAGAACGGGAAGCCTGCTTAAGTCCATAAATTGACTTCAGTAGTTTACAAACCTCACCCTCTTGGCCCGCGACCTTGAACTTGTCTAGTTGTTCCATATAAATGGACTCATCAAGATAGCCATTCAAAAAAGCCGTCTTGACATCCATTTGGCAAATCTCATAGTCGAGAGCGGCAACTATGGACAAGAGAATCTGGATGGACTTAAGCATGGCTACAGGCGAAAAGGTTTCCTCATAATCGATTCATTCCTTTTGCATATAACCCTTAGCAACCAGTCTAGCCTTAAAGGTTTTGACCTTTCCATCCACTCCTCTTTTCCTCTTGTAGATCCACTTACACCATATGGGTTTTACCCCATCGGGAAGATCCACAAGCTCCCAGACCCGATTAGTCTCCATATACTTCATCTCAATATTCATGGCCTCTGTCCAGAGTATTGAATCAATATCCTACATAGCTTCTGCGTAAGTATAAGGATCCCTGTCATGTTCATTCGGTTCAGCCAAGAAGACCTCCCCATTGAACATATACCTCTCAGGATGACGCCCGATCCTCCCACTACGCTGAAGCCCCTGAGATTGTTGTTCAAGTTTGTTTGGTTTTTCTACACCGATCGGAATGGTTTCTGTTGGGACCTTTGGAGTGAATGGATCACCCCTAAACTCCTCAAGCACCACTTTGCTTCGAGGCTTAAAGTCTTCCATGTAACTCTCCTCAAGGAAAGTTGCATTAGTTGAAACCATGACTTTATTTTCCTTTGGGTTATAAAAATAACCCCCTTTAGTCCCTTTTGGATATCCAACAAATTGGCAAACTTTTGAACATGCTGTTAGACATGTATGCTCTAAGGAGTAAAAATGTAATACGTTTTTGGAGACATTTTTATCAATAAGAATTTATTCGTTTATATATACTAAATATTGTCCTCTTTACGTTCATATTTGTTGAATGTATGATAAACAAACAGTAGTCTGAGACTGTCAGTCTAAACCTTAAGAATTGGGCATATGATGGGATGATTATGTGGAAGACATGATTCTTAAGGTGATGGTCTGAAACATATGATCCACAATCAAGGGAATAACGTTGGGCGCATTCTTCATGTAACGATTGTTATGTTGTCTATATCCCTTTCGGGAGATGGTTTGTCTTGACCATCGGAGTTGGACTCCGTGAATAGAAACATTGGCGTGTTGTCATAGGTGACGATGTGTTGGATCGGGACATAAAGTGAATTGATTTGGATTAATAATTCTGTCTTGGCAAATCGATTCACTTTAGACAATCATTTGTATTGTATCTTAATCCTGAGATGAATAATGGGCCCGTTGTCTCGACTTGTGTCTTTTGATGTACCAATGGTGACTCCCACATCTCTATAGTGGCATGCATGCCGGTACGTTGGAGGCATGACTCTTGGTAGCGTAGACTTGTTATTCATAGATATGGAATCCATAGCTCCTCTTTAGGAGTAATGATATCCTCTTATATGCGTTGTCCTGTAATTGGAAAACTGGAGCGCTCAACCATTTGGATACATAGGTGTAACCGAATGGTATACTATCTTTGGATGGTAAGTTTTCTAATGGTGAGACAATGGAACGTAAGATAAAAATAATCGGGAAGGTAAGACAGAACTTGTCCTTAAGCCGGTTATGGATGATCATATGGGGATGCGATACACTATGATATGTCATGGAGACTTAGCTACACGAGCTTCGTAATTCTATAAAGTTCGAGAGTGCAGCTCCAAGCTTTTAGTGGAGTAGCGTTGGAGTTGATAATTGTGAAATGTATATCTGGGATATTGGGTTTCATAATTATCATGAGCTTGAACTTTATAGGTCCATTTTGGTCCCCTTTGCTAGCTCACAAAATCCTGTAACGACACGGCGTGCTTTTCCAATAATTGGTGACTTATGTCGGATTTTTCAGATTGGTTTAAAATTTATAAGAATCAAATAATTCATGTCTGTTTATCGGTTGAATTAATTATGTAAGAAATTAGTTCAAGATGAACTTGTTGAATTATGGTGTTCGGATAATTCTTGTCTGTTTATCGGTTGTTTTAATTTTGGACAATTAGAACAAGATAAACTTGTAGAATTATTGTGAATTGATTTATTTTCTTAGAGATTATCTTGATAAAGTTTGTTTTGATCAGATATCTTTTCTATTGGGCTATTTGAATCAAAACTGAGACTTCATCCTTTAGAATCTCGGGTGAAAAATAAAAGATTCGCGGAGATTTTTTCTCGGAAGTTCGGCCTGCCTATCAGAAAGTTCGGCCTGTCGAACTGGCCAGTTCGGCCTGCCTATCACACAGTTCGGCATGCCGACCGCGACAGTTAAGATTACGCATTTTTCACGCATATCTTATCAGATATTGATCCGAACTTGATTCTGTTTCAATTTTTGAGACCTAATCTGATATGGACTGACCCCAAGGACCAATAGGTATAAAAAGGGAGTGAGTCTAATGATTTACTAAGATCAATTTGAGAGATTAAGAGTGATACTCTTCTAGTGAGCATCTGAAAACTCCCTGAGAGCTTTTGTTCACAAATCACGAACACTAGCTTTGGGTTCTCTCTATTGGTTGGAAGGAGAGTCACTGGTGGAAGAGCTGTACGTGTGAGCCCACACTCACTCCGGTTGTGGATAGAGAATAGCAAAGAAGACCAGTTGGTTGAGGCTCTTCTGGAACGTTACTTCTCTACACAGGTCGCAGAGGTTCTTCGGCACACTGAGGTTAGTAAGATCTGTTTAATTTATACATTTAACATGTCAAACTTGTATTTTAGAAAATACTTTGATGGGAAAAATTTTAAAAATTCCGCTGCGCACTTTGTTTCCAACAATTGGTATCAGAGTCGAGGTTTTTACATAAATTTGCAAGTTTGTGATCATGTTATATGCATAAATTTTGTGATCTTAATCTCTCCAATGCTTGAATTAAATTTTATAGAGAGATGGCACTCTAGGTTTCTATATAATATATATGTTGTCATGGATTATATGGTGAATGTTTATTAATTAATTATGGTTGATTAAATTATTGTTTAATTATTTATTAATTAATTAATACCGGTTATGGTTCCTTAGAGGTTAGAATGTGTATCTAGGTTTTTCATGTAATTAGATGGCGGACTATCATCTCCGTCTAGGAATTATTATTTAATTTTTAATTTGTAAGAATTTTGTAATTAAATAATTATTCGGAGAAGACGGAACGAGAAGTCAGAACTTAAAGATTGATGATGGCGCCTCCAGGTATTTCCTGAGTCTCTAATTTTGTGTTTTTGAATTGTTGAAAATAAAATTGATGAATTGCATTAAAATTGTATTTTCTGGATTGAGGGTTTTCTGCTCGGTCGGCATGCCGGACCTCACAGTTCGGCAGGCCGAAGGTCACAGATCGGCAGGCCAGACGTACGGTCCGGCAGGCCGACAGTGGGGCAGAAATTTTGGTGCTCTGCCGGCAGGCCGAACCTTCATGTTCGGCAGGCCGAACCTCCATGATCGGAAGGCCGATCACCTAGATCGGCCTGCCGACCGAGAGCTGCCAGGTGTCCAGAAAAGGTGCGATTTTTCCAGTGCAGTTTTAATTTTATTTTTGGGACGATTCTGAGAAACATTAAATTTGGATATGACCGGAAATATGAAGTGTTCGATTCATACGGGATTGAGGACTTGAAGATGGATATTACATGAAGAAGGATACAGCTTGAGGATTCAAGGATGAAGAATCGATAAATGTCTCGATTATTCTCTTGTAATCTTAGTTTTTCTATTCTCTAGGGTGGAACCAAAATATTACGGTTATTATTATTATTATGCTTGTGGCTTTGCTTTATTGCTTTGCTTGTCTGCATTATAATATGATTTACCATGTATATTGATAACATGTCATATAGAATAGGGAGTGCCGCTCATATTAAATTTGTTCATGCATAATTTCAAAATAAAACCTTGACTTCAAAAGATTGAGTGGGAGAAGGTTTTCGAAGAGAGAACCTAAGGCCTCCATCGTTGGTCCATAGGAAGAACATGATGGTCCCAACCCCTAGGAAGGGATTTCTATCATGTACCAGATTGGATCTCTGAAAGGATAAGGTATTTTAGTATGATTTATGGTTGCACACCCCTAGGTGGTGATTATAAATCATGGATAAAATATTAAAACGGTGGTTATACACTCACGTTAATTTTATTATTAACCTCCCCTAGGAGCTCTGTTAATAAAATTAATGGCCAAAGAAACGATTATTAGTATATGCTGGATCATACGGGTCCTAGATGGCATATATTAATCAGGAGGGGATCCGTGTTCCTGATTGAATTTGGCATGACTCCCATAGGAGCTTGTTGAATTCTGAGTTGGGAATTATCGTTGTAAGGTTGTGATATTTTCAAGGTTTTGACACATAAACACATTTGTATGATTTTACATGATTGTGTTATCTTACTAAATTATTATATATGTTTGCTTATGTTTGGTATATGATTCTTTATTGTAGATTGAAAATGTCTAAAAACGCTTTATCATCGATACTTGACAAAAACCAATTAACCGGTGAGAACTATAATGATTGGAAACGGAACCTGGACATCGTCCTTTCCTTTGAGAAACTGAAATATGTTCTGACAACTCCTTGTCCTCTCGAGCCTACGGGAGACTCAAGTAATGAGCAATTCCAAGCGTACGACCGCTGGAAAGATGCTAATGATCAGGCCCGCTGCTATGTTATGGCTAGCATGAACAACGTGCTGCAGGCTCAACATCAAGATTATGAGACTACGAAGCAGATCTTGGATAATCTTGAGGACATGTTTGGAGGCCAGGCCATAACAAAGCGGCAAGGGGCGCTTCGAAAACTCTTAAACTGTAGACAGAGACCGGGGACATCTGTAAAGGAGCACATGATGTTGGTCATGGGTTACCTCGCTGAGGCTCAAACCAATGGAGCCGACATCGATGCTGAAACTCAGATGACTATGGTCTTTGAGACTCTGTCTAAGGAATTTATTCCGTTTAGAGCTACTTTTAATCTAAGCAATAGACGGGATATGACCTTGACAGAACTGATGAAACAGTTACAAGAGTTTGAACTGCTGATCAGGGAGTCTCCTGCTGGTGGAGAGGCCAATATGGTAGCTGCTTCTGGTTCCAATCCTAACTCTGGGAATGGAAAGAAGCAACGGGCCAAAAGTGGGAAGTCTTCTATTCCTATTGCTACCAAGAGCAAGAAGAAGAAGAAGAAGAACCCAAAGAAGCTTATGTGCTTCTTTTGTGGTAAGGTCGGGCATATAAAGAAGCATTGCAAGGACTTCCTTTCCAAGGGAGGTAGGTGTGATCTTCTATATTTAGAAACTTGTTTGGTTGAGGAATCCAGTGACATTTGGGTCATAGATTCCGGTGCAACTAATCATGTTTGTGTTTCTCTGCAGGGATTCAAAGAAACGAGAAGTCTACTTCGTGAAGACTTAACGCTTCAGATGGGGGATGGATCCTTGGTCTCAGCGGAAGCAGTGGGAGATGTCCATCTTTATTTTGATAATTATAGTAGTTTAATTTTGCGAGATTGTTTTTATGTTCCTAAATTTAAAAGGAATTTAATTTCTGTATCTTCTTTATTTAAAGACTCCTACGTGGTATCTTTTAATGAAAAAGTGGTGATTCGTAAAAACAAATCTTTTATCTATTCTGGATGGATGCAAAATAATCTATATTTTATCAAACCTAAGATGGACCTATTGCTTAATGCTGAGATAAATGATAATGACTCAAAAAGACTTAAAACTTCTCACTCTAATAAGACTTATCTTTGGCATTTGCGCCTTGGACATATTAACCTAAATAGGATTCAAAGGTTGGTAAGGGATGGACCTTTAAGTCACTTAAAGGTGGAATCTATACCTCAATGTGAGTCTTGTTTGGAGGGTAAAATGACCAAAAGACCATACGGGTCTAAGGGCAATAGGGCCGAAGGGGTTCTAGAACTTGTGCATAGTGATGTTTGCGGACCGATGAACATCCGGGCACGAAGAGGGTATGAGTACTTTGTTACTTTTATTGACGATTACTCAAGATATGGGTATGTGTACCTAATGCACCACAAAAGTGAAACTTATGATAAGTTCAGGGAGTTTCGGGCTGAAGTGGAAAAGCAATTGGGTAGACCCATAAAGGCACTTCGATCTGATCGAGGTGGGGAATACCTTTCTGATGAGTTCTTGGGACACTTGTTAGAGAATGGGATTTTATCCCATTTGACTGCGCCGGGTACTCCGCAGCAGAATGGCGTAGCAGAGAGAAGGAATAGGACTTTGTTGGACATGATTCGGTCCATGATGAGTTATTCATCATTGCCTTTATCCTTTTGGGGATATGCACTACAAACCGCATGTTATCTTTTGAACAATGTGCCTTCAAAATCGGTCCCTAAAACTCCTCACGAGTTGTGGACAAGACGGAAGACATCCTTAAACCATATTCGCATATGGGGATGTCCAGCTCATGTCCTGTTTAAGGATCCGAATAAGTTGGAAGCACGTTCAGAAGTTTGCGTGTTTGTAGGATATCCAAAAGGGACTAAAGGGGGTTATTTTTATAACCCAAAGGAAAATAAAGTCGTGGTTTCAATTAATGCAACTTTCCTTGAGGAGAGTTACATGAACGACTTTAAACCTCAAAGCAAAGTGGTGCTTGAGGAGTTGAGGGGTAATCCGTTTACTCCAGAGGTTTCGAACGAAACCATTCCGATCGGTGTAGAAAAACCAAACAAACCTGAACAACAACCTCAGGGGCTTCGGCGTGTTGGGAGGATCGGGCGTCAACCTGAGAGGTATATGTTCAATGGGGAGGTCTTTTTGGCTGAACCGGATGAACATGACAGGAATCCTTATACTTACGCAGAAGCTATGGAGGATGTTAATTCAAGACTCTGGACAGAGGCCATGAACATTGAGATGAAGTCTATGGAGACTAATCGGGTCTGGGAGCTTGTGGATCTTCCCGAAGGGGTAAAACCCATAGGGAGTAAGTGGATCTACAAGAGGAAAAGAGGAGTGGATGGAAAGGTCGAAACCTTTAAGGCTAGACTGGTAGCTAAGGGTTATACGCAAAAGGAAGGAATCGATTATGAGGAAACCTTTTTGCCTGTAGCCATGCTTAAGTCCATCCGGATTCTCTTGTCCATAGCTGCCGCTCTCGACTACGAGATTTGGCAGATGGATGTCAAGACGGCTTTTCTGAATGGCTATCTTGATGAGTCTATTTATATGGAACAACCAGACGGGTTCAAGGTCACGGGTCAAGAGGGTAAGGTTTGTAAGCTGCTAAAGTCAATTTATGGACTTAAGCAGGCTTCTTGTTCTTGGAACATAAGATTTGATCAAGTGATCAAGACTTATGGGTTCTCACAAAATGTGGATGAACCATGTGTTTACAAACACATTAAGAATGGGAAGGTGGTTTTTCTACTACTCTATGTAGATGACATTCTGCTCATTGGCAATGACGTTGGGGCATTGTCATCGGTCAAATTATGGTTGACCAAGCAGTTTGACATGAAGGACTTGGGTGAGGCTAATTTTGTTCTCGGTATCCAGATCTTTCAGGATAGGAAGAACAAAATGATAGCTTTGTCACAGGCCAGCTACATAGATAAAATTCTCAGGAGGTTTGCAATGCAGGATTCCAAGAAAGGTGGGCAACCATCTAGGTCTAGAATTACTCTTTCTAAGAAAGACTCTCCAAAGTCTTATGAAGAAAGAGAATACATGAAGAAGGTGCCTTATGCTTCGGCAGTGGGTAGTCTCATGTATGCCATACTTTGCACTCGACCGGATATTAGCTATGCGGTCGGGATTGTGAGTCGATTTCAGGCGGATCCAGGACCGAACCATTGGGTTACGGTAAAGCATATTTTCAAGTACCTAAGAAGGACTCGAGGGTATATGCTTGTGTATTCGGGTGAGGATTTAACTCCTCTAGGATACACTGATTTGGATTTTCAATCCTGCCTGGATTCTAGGAAATCGACTTCAGGGTTTGTGTTTACTCTGGGTGGCGGTGCCATCAGTTGGAGAAGTGCGAAGCAAGATTGCACTTCGGATTCAATGATGGAGGCCGAGTATGTGGCGGCTAGTGATGCTTCGAAAGAAGCAGTGTGGCTCCGCAAGTTCCTTGGGGATCTTGAGGTAGTTCCTGGTATGGATAAAGCGGTATCACTGTACTGTGATAACAGTGCGGCGGTAGCTAATGCTAAGGAACCAAGATTTCACAAGAAGAGTAAGCATATTGATCGGAAGTATCATGTGATAAAGGACTTCGTTGAGAGCGGGCATGTCACGGTGTGCAAGATCGCGTCAGAGGACAATTTAGCTGATCCATTTACGAAGACACTTTCTGGGAGAGTCTTCGAAAGGCATGTGGAAGCTATGGGGTGCGAAATTTGCAGTATTTACTCACTTAGTGCAAGTGGGAGATTGTTAGACATGTATGCTCTAAGGAGTAAAAATGTAATACGTTTTTGGAGACATTTTTATCAATAAAGAATTTATTCATTTATATATACCAAATATTGTCCTCTTTACGTTCATATTTGTTGAATGTATGATAAGCAAACAGTAGCCTGAGACTGTCAGTCTAAACCTTAAGAGTTGGGCATATGATGGGATGATTATGTGGTAGACACGATTCTTAAGGTGATGGTCTAAAATATATGATCCGCAATCGAGGGAATAAAGTTGGGCGCTTTATTCATGTAAAGATTGTTATGTTGTCTATATCCCTTTTGGGAGATGGTTTGTCTTGGCCATCGGAGTTGGACTCCGTGAATAGAAACATTGGCATGTTGTCATAGGTGACGATGTGTTGGATCGGGACATAAAGTGAATTGATTTGGATTAATAATTCTGTCTTGGCAAATCGATTCACTTTAGACAATCATTTGTATTGTATCTTAATCCTGAGATGAATAATGGACCCGTTGTCTCGACTTGTGTCTTTTGATGTACCAATGGGTGACTCCCACATCTCTATAGTGGCATGCATGCCGGTACGTTGGAGGCATGACTCTTGGTAGCGTAGACTTGTTATTCATAGATATAGAATCCATAGCTCCTCTTTAGGAGTAATGATATCCTCTTATATGCGTTGTCCTGTAATTGGAAAACTGGAGCGCTCAACCATTTGGATACATAGGTGTAACCGAATGGTATACTATCTTTGGATGGTAAGTTTTCTAATGGTGAGACAATGGAACGTAAGATAAAAATAATCGGGAAGGTAAGACAGAACTTGTCCTTAAGCCGGTTATGGATGATCATATGGGGATGCGATACACTATGATATGTCATGGAGACTTAGCTACACGAGCTTCGTAATTCTATAAAGTTCGAGAGTGCAGCTCCAAGCTTTTAGTGGAGTAGCGTTGGAGTTGATAATTGTGAAATGTATATCTGGGATATTGGGTTTCATAATTATCATGAGCTTGAACTTTATAGGTCCATTTTGGTCCCCTTTGCTAGCTCACAAAATCCTGTAACGACACGGCGTGCTTCTCCAATAATTGGTGACTTATGTCGGATTTATCAGATTGGTTTAAAATTTATAAGAATCAAATAATTCATGTCTGTTTATCGTTTGAATTAATTATGTAAGAAATTAGTTCAAGATGAACTTGTTGAATTATGGCGTTCGGATAATTCTTGTCTGTTTATCGGTTGTTTTAATTTTGGACAATTAGAACAAGATAAACTTGTAGAATTATTGTGAATTGATTTATTTTCTTAGAGATTATCTTGATAAAGTTTGTTTTGATCAGATATCTTTTCTATTGGGCTATTTGAATCAAAACTGAGACTTCATCCTTTAGAATCTCGAGTGGAAAATAAAAGATTCGCGGAGATTTTTTCTCAGCAGTTCGGCCTGCCTATCAGAAAGTTCGGCCTGTCGAACTGGCCAGTTCGGCCTGCCTATCACACAGTTCGGCATGCCGACCGTGACAGTTAAGATTACGCGTTTTTCACGCATATCTTATCAGATATTGATCCGTACTTGATTCTGTTTCGATTTTTGAGACCTAATCTGATATGGACTGACCCCAAGGACCAATAGGTATAAAAAGGGAGTGAGTCTAATGATTTACTAAGATCAATTTGAGAGATTAAGAGTGATACTCTTCTAGTGAGCATCTGAAAACTCCCTGAGAGCTTTTGTTCACAAATCACGAACACTAGCTTTGGGTTTTCTCTATTGGTTGGAAGGAGAGTCACCGGTGGAAGAGCTGTATGTGTGAGCCCACACTCACTCCGGTTGTGGATAGAGAATAGCAAAGAAGACCAGTTGGTTGAGGCTCTTCTAGAACGTTACTTCTCTACACAGGTCGCGGAGGTTCTTCGGCACACTGAGGTTAGTAAGATCTGTTTAATTTATACATATAACATGTCAAACTTGTGTTTTGGAAAATACTCTGATGAAAAATTTTAAAAATTTCGCTGCGCACTTTGTTTCCAACACATGCTTCCAACTTATTCGGATCCTTGAACAAGACATGAGCCGGACATCCCCATTTGTAAATATGGTTTAAGGATGTCTTCCTTCCTGTCCACAAGTCGTGAGGAGTTTCAGGGATCGATTTTGAAGGCACATTGTTCAAAAGATAACATGCAGTTTGTAGTGCATATCCCCAAAAGGATAAAGGTAATGATGAATAACTCATGATGGACCTAATCATGTCCAACAAAGTCCTATTCCTTCTCTCCGCTATGCCATTCTGCTGCGGAGTGCCCGACGTAGTCAAATGGGATAAAATCCCATTTTCTAACAAGTGTCCTAAGAACTCATCAGAAAGGTATTCTCCACCTCGATCAGATCAAAGTGCTTTTATGGGTCTATCCAATTGCTTTACCACTTCATCCCGAAACTCCCTAAACTTATCATAAGTTTCACTTTTGTGGTGCATTAGGTACACATACCCATATATTGAGTAATCGTCAATAAAAGTGATGAAGTACTCATACCCTCCTCGTGCCCGGATGTTCATCGGTCCGCAAACGTCACTATGCATAAGTTCTAGAACCCATTTGGCCCTATTGCCCTTATACCCGTATGGTCTTTTGGTCATTTTACCCTCCAAACAAGATTCACATTGATGTATAGATTCCACCTTTAAGTGACTTAAAGGTCCATCCCTTACCAACCTTTGAATCCTATTCAGGTTAATATGGCCAAGGTGCAAATGCCAAAGATAAGTCTTATTAGAGTGAGAAGTTTTAAGTCTTTTAGAGTCATTATCATTTATCTCGACATTAAGCAATAAGTCCATCTTAGGTTTGATAAAATATAGATTATTTTGCATCCATCCAGAACAGATAAACAATTTATTTTTACGAATCACCACTTTTTCATTAAAAGATACCACGTAGGAGTCTTTAAATAAAGAAGATACATAAATTAAATTCCTTTTAAATTTAGGAACTTAAAAACAATCTCGCAAAATTAAATTCCTATCATTATCAAAGTAAAGATGGACATCTCCCACTGTTTTCGCTGAGACCATGGATCCGTCGCCATTCGAAGCGTTAAGTCTTCACGTAGCAGACTTCTTGTTTCTTTGATTCCCTGCAGAGAAACACAAACATGATTAGTTGCACCGAAATCTATGACCCAGATGTCACTAGATTCCTCAACCAAATAAGTTTCTAAATATAGAAGATCACACCTACCTCCCTTGGAAAGGAAGTCCTTGCAATGCTTCTTTATATGCCCGACCTTACCACAGAAGAAGCACTTAAGCTTCTTTGGGTTCTTCTTCTTCTTCTTCTTGCTCTTGGTAGCAGCAGGAATAGAAGACTTCTTGCTCTTGGCCCGTTGCTTCTTTCCATTCCTTAACTTAGGATTGGAACCAGAAGCAGCTACCATGTCGGCCTCACCACCAGCAGGAGACTCCCTGATTAGCAGTTCGAACTCCTATAACTGTTTCATCAGTTTTGTCAAGGTCATATCCCATCTATTGCTTAAATTAAAAATAGCTCTAAATGGAATGAATTCCTTAGAGAGAGTCTCAAAGACCATAGTCATCTGAGTTTCAGCATCGATGTCGGCTCTATTGGTTTGAGCCTCAGCGAGGTAACCGATGACCAACATCATGTGCTCCTTTACAGATGTCCCCGGTCTCTGTCTATAGTTTAAGAGTTTTTGAAGCGCCCCTTGCAGCTTCGTTATGGCCTGGCCTCTGAACATATCCTCAAGATTATCCAAGATCTGCTTCGCAGTCTCATAATCCTGATGTTGAGCCTGCAGCATGTTGTTCATGCTAGCCATAACATAGCAGCGGGCCTGATCATTAGCATATTTCCAGCGGTCGTACGCTTAGAATTGCTCATTACTTGAGTCTCCCGTAGGCTCAGGAGGACAAGGGGTTGTCAGTACATATTTCAGTTTCTCAAAGGATAGGACGATGTCCAGGTTCCGTTTTCAATCATTATAAGTCTCGTCGGTTAATTGGTTTTTGTCAAGTATCGATGATAAAGCATTTTTAGACATTTTCAATCTACAATAAAGAATCATATACCAAACATAAGCAAACATATATAATAATTTAGTAAGATAACACAATCATGCAAAATCATACAAATGTGTTTATGTGTCAAAACCTTGAAAATATCACAACCTTACAATTATAATTCCCAACTCAAAATTCAACAAGCTCCTATGGGAGTCATGCCAAATTCAATCAGGAACACGGATCCCCTCCTGATTAATATATGCCATCCAGGACCCGTTTGATCCAGCATATACTAATAATCGTTTCTTTGGCCATTAATTTTATTAACAGAGCTCCTAGGGGAGGTTAATAATAAAATTAACGTGAGTGTATAACCATCGTTTCAATATTTTAGCCATGATTTATAATCACCACCTAGGGGTGTGCAACCTTAAATCACACTAAAATACCTTATCCTTTCAGAGATCCAATCTGGTACATGATAGAAATCCCTTCCTAGGGGTCGGGACGACCATGTTCTTCCTATGGATCAACGATGGAGGCCTTAGGTCCTCTCTTCGAAAACCTTCTCCCACTCAATCTTTTGAAGTCAAGGTTTTATTTTAAAATTATGCATGAACAATTTTAATATGAGCGGCACTCCCTATTCTATATAACATGTTATCAATATACATGATAAATCATATTATAATGCAGACAAGCAAAGCTACAAGCAAAATAATAATAACCGTAATATTATGGTTCCACCCTAGAGAATAGAAAAAATAAGACTACAAGAGAATTGAGACAATTATCGATTCTTCATCCTTTAATCCTCAAGCTGTATCCTTCTTCATGCAATACCCATCTTCAAGTCTTCCATCCCATGTGAATCAAAAACATCATATTTCTGGTCATATCCAAATTTAATGTTTCTAAGAATCGTCACAAAAATAAAATTAAAACTGCACTGGAAAAATTGGACCTTTTTCGGACACTTGGCAGCTCTAGGTCAGCAGGCCGATCTGGATGATCGGCCTACCAGTCATGCTTCATCAGCCTGCCGTTCTAATACATCGGCCTGTCGATCCATGAAGGTTCGGCCTGCCAAACTGAAAGTTTGGCCTGCTGACAGAGCACCATTTTTAACAATTCAAAAACATAAAATTAGAGACTCTAGAAATACCAGGGGGCGCCATCATCATTCTTCTAGATCCATCTTCTTTGAATAATTATTTAATTACAAAAATTTTTATAAATTTAAAATTAAATAACAATTCCTAGACGGAGATGATAGTCCGCCATCTAATTACATGAAAAAACTAGATACACATTCTAACCTCTAAGGAACTATAACCAATATTAATTAATTAATTAATAATTAAACAACGATTTAATCAACCATAATTAATTAATAAACTTTACCACATAATCCATGACAACATACATAATTTATAGAAACCTAGAGTGCCATCTCTCTATAAAATTCAATTCAAGCATAGGAGAGATTAAGATCACAAATTTTATGCATATAACATGATCACAAACTTGTAAATTTATATAAAATCCATGGCTCTGATACCAATTGTTAGGAACGTGTGGTGTAGTAGAATTTAAAAATTTTTCATCAGAGTAATTTTCAAAACATAAGTTTGACATGCTATATGTATAAATTAGACAGATCTTACTAACCTTTGTGTGAAGAACCTCCTTAACCTATGAAGAGAAGTAACGTTTCAGAAGAGCCTCAACCAACTGGTCTTCTTTGCTATTCTCTATCCACAACCAGAGTGAGTGTGGGCTCACACATACAGCTCTCCCACTGGTGACTCTCCTTCCAACCAATAGAGAGAACCCAAAGCTAGTGTTCGTGATTTGTGAACAAAAGCTCTCAGGGAGTTTTTCAGATGCTCACTAGAAGAGTATCACTCTTAATCTCTCAATTGATTTGTGTAAATCATGAGACTCACTCCCTTTATATAGCCATTGGTCCTGGGGTCAGTCCTTATCAAATTAGGTCTCAAAAACTAGAAATACAATCAAGTTCAAATCAATATTTGATAAGATCCGTGTGAAAATGCGTAATCTTATTTCTCACTGATCGGTAGGCCAAACATCCAAATCGACAGGCCGAACAGGCTCCATCGATAGGCCAAACTCGTCATTTAGCAGGCTGAACTCCCGAGAAGGTTACGGCTGACCAAAGAGTGCAAGTCTAGGCTACGGCTGACTAGGTCCAGGACAAAGAGTCTAACCAACTACGACCGAGGCCCAAGGCCCAGGATGAATAGTCTAACCAGGCTACAATTGAGCCCAAGGTCCAGGACGAAGAGTTCGACCAAGTCTGAGAAGGTTACGGCCGATCGAAGAGGACAGGTCCAGGCTACAGCCAACCAGGCTACGACTGAGACCCCAGATCCAGGACGAAGAGTCCGACTAGGTCCAAGAAGGTTAGGGCTCGCAAGAGAGGCCAGGTATAGGCTACAGCTGACTAGGTCAAGGACGAAGAGTCTAACCAACTACGACCGAGGCCCAAGGTCCAGGACGAAGAGTCCAACCAAGTGCAAGAAGGTTACAGCCGACCAAAAAGGCTAGGTCCAGGCTACGACCGACCAGGTCTAGGACGAAGAGTCCAACCAGGCTACGACCGAGACCCAAGGTGTAGGACAAAGAGTCCAACCAAGTCCGAGAAGGTTACGGCCGACTAGAGAGGCCAGGTCCAGGCTACGACCAACCAGGTCCAAGGCGAAGAGTCCAACCAGGCTACGACTGAGACCCAATGTCCAAGACGAAGTGTCCGACTAGGTCTAAGAAGGTTACGACCGACCAGAGAGGCCAGGTCCAGGCTACTGTCGGCCAAGTCCAAGACGAAGAGTCCAACTAGGCTACGACCGAGACCCAAGGTCTAGGACGAAGAGTTTAGATAGGTTCGAGAAGGTTACGGACGACCGGAGAGGCTAGGTCTAGGCTACAAAAGACGAGGTCCAGGATGAAGAGTCCAACTAGGCTACAACCGAGACCCAAGGACCAGGATGAAGAGTTCAACCAGGTTCGAGAAGGTTACGGCCAACCAAAGAGGCTAGGTTAAGGCTACAGTTGACCAGGTCCAAGATGAAGAGTCTAACCAGGCTACGACCAAGACCCAAGGTCTAGGACAAAGAGTCCGACTAGGTCCGAGAAGGTTACGACTGACAAGAGAGACCCAAGGTCCAGAACAAAGAGTCCGACTAGGTCTGAGAAGGTTACGGTCGACCAGAGAGGCCAGGTCCAGGATACGGCCGAGCAGGTCCAGGATGAAGAGTCCAACCAGGCTACGCCCAAGGCCCAAGGTCTAGAACTAAGAGTCCGACCTGTCTGAGAAGGTTACGACTGATCAGAGATGCTAGGTCTAGGGTACGGCTGAGCAGGTCCAGGGTGAAGAGTCCACCCTGCTACGACTGAGACCCAATGTCTGGGAAGAAAAGTCTGACCAGGTTTGATAAGGTTATGGCCGACCAGACCAGCCAGGTCTAGGCTATGGCTGACCAGGTCCATGAAGAAGAGTCCAACCAAGCTACGACCGAGACGCAAGGTCTAGGACGAAGAGTTCGAGAAGTTTACGATAGACCAGAGTGGCCAGGTCTAGGCTATAGCTGACTAGGTCCAGGATGAAGAGTCCAACCAGGCTACGATCTAGACCAAAGGTTTAAGCGAAAGGGTCCGACCAGGTCTGAGAAGGTTATGGTTGTCCAAAAAGGCTAGGTCCAGGCTATGGTCGACCAGGTCTAGGACAAAGAGTCTAACCAGGCTATGACCGAGGCCTAAGGTCCAGGACAAAGAGTCAGACCAGGTCCGAGAAGGTTACAGTTGACCAAAAAGGCCAGGTCTAGGGTACGATCGAGCAGGTCCAGGATGAAGAGCACAACCAGGCTATGACCGAGACCCTAGGTCAAGGATGAAGATTTCGACCAGGTCCAAGAAGGTTATGGTTGACCAGAGAGGCTAGGTCTAGGGTATGGCCGAGCGGGTCTAAGACAAAGAGTCCACCCAGGCTACGACCGAGACCCAAGGTCTAGGACGAAGAGTCCGACTAGGTCCGAAAAGGTTATGGCCGACTAGTGAGGCCAGGTCCAGGCTACAAACGACCAGGTCCATGGTTAAGAGTCCACCCAGGCTATGATCGAGAGCCAAGGTCCAAGACGAAGAGTCCGACCAGGTCCGAGAAGGTTACTGCTGACCAGAGAGGCCAGGTCCAGGCTATGGCCTGCCAGGTCTAGGACAGAGAGTCGAACCAGGCTACAACCAAGACCCAAGGTCTAGGACGAAGAGTTCAACCAAGTCCAAGAAGGTTACGACCGACCAGAGAGGCCAGGTCCAGGCTACAGAAGACCAGGTCTAGGACGAAGAGTCCAACCAAGATACAACCAAGACCCAAGGTCTAGGACGAAGAGTTCGACCAGGTCTAAGAAGGTTACGACCGACCAGAAAGGCCAGGTCCAGGCTACAGCCGACCAGGTCCAGGACGAAGAGTCCAACCAGGCTACGACCGAGACCCAAGGTCCAGGACGAAGAGTTTGACCACGTCCGAGAAGGTTACGGCCGACCAGAGAGGCCAGGTCCAGGCTACGGCTGGCCAGGTCCAGGACGAAGAGTCCAACCAGGCTACGACCGAGACCTAAGGTCCAGGACGAAGAGTTCGACCAGGTCCGAGAAGGTTACGACTGACCAGAGAGGCCAGGTCCAGGCTACAGAAGACCAAGTCCAGGACGAAGAGTCCAACCAGGCTACAACTAAGACCCAAGGTCTAGGACGAAGAGTCCGACCAAGTCTAAGAAGGTTACGGCCGACCAGAGAGGCCAGGTCCAGGCTACGGCCGACCAGGTCTAGGGCGAAGAGTCCAACCAGGCTACGACCGAGACCCAAGGTCTAGGACGAAGAGTTTAACCAGGTCCGAGAAGGTTACGATCGACCAGAGAGGCCAGGTCTAGGCTACGGCCGACCAGGTCCAGGACGAAGTGTCCAACCAGGCTACGACCGAGACCCAAGGTCCTGGACGAAGAGTCCGACCAGGTCCGAGAAGGTTATGGCCGCCAAGAGAGACCCAAGGTCCAGGGTGTAGAGTCTGACTAGGTCTGAGAAGGTTACAGCCGACCAAAGTGGCCAGGTCTAGGGTACGGCCGAGCTGGTCTAGGATGAAGAGTCCACCTAGGTCCAGGACAAAGTGTCCAACCAGGCTACGACCAAGACCCAAGGTCCAGGACGAAGAGTTCACCTAGGTCCGAGAAGGTTAGGCCTACCAGAGAGGCCAGATCCAGGCTACAACTGACTAGGTCCAGGGTGAAGAGTCCAGCCAGGCTACGATCGAGACCCAACGTCTAGGATGAAGAGTCCGACCAGGTCCGAGAAGGTTACGGCCCACCAGAGAGGCCAGGTCCAGGCTACGGCCGAGTAGGCCCAAGACGAAGAGTCCAACAAGGCAACAAACGAGACCTAAGGTCCAGGACAAAGTGTCCGACAAGAGAGGCCAGGTCTAGGCTAGAGTTGATCAGGTCCAGGGCAAAGACTCCAACCAGGCTACGACCGAGACCCAAGGTCCATGACGAAGAGTCCGACCAGGTCCGAGAAGGTTACGGTCGACCAGAGAGGCCAGGTCCATGCTACGACCGACCAGGTCCAGGACGAAGAGTCCAACCAGGCTATGACCGAGACCCAAGGTCTAGGACGAAGAGTTCGACTAGGTCCAAGAAGGATACGACCGACCAGAGAGGCCAAGACTAGGCTATGGCAGACCAGAGAGGCCAGGCCCAGGCTACGGCAGACTAGGTCTAGGGTGAAGAGTGCAACCAGGCTACGAATGAGACATAAGGTCCAGGACAAAGAGTAAGACCAGGTCCGAGCAGGTTACGCCCGACCAGAGAGGCCAGGTCCAGGCATCGGCAGTCCAGGTCCAAGACATAGTGTCAAACTAGGCGATGAATGAGACCCAAGTTCCAGGATGAAGAGTCCGACCAGGTCCGAGAAGGTTACGGCCTGCTAGAGAGGCCAGGTCGGGGCTACAGCCAACCAGGTCCAGGACAAAGTGTCCAATCAGGCTACGACAAAGACCCAAGGTCCAGGACGAAGAGTCCACCTAGGTCCGAGAAGGTTAGACCTACCAGAGAGGCCAGATCCAGGCTAGAACTGACCAGGTCCAGGGCGAAGAGTCCAGCCAGGCTACGATCGAGACCCAACGTCCAGGACGAAGAGTCCGATCAGGTCCGAGAAGGTTACGGCCGACCAGAGAAGGCAAGGTCCAGGCTACGGCCGACCAGGTCGAAGACGAAGAGTCCAACAAGGTGACGAACGAGACTTAAGGTCCAGGACAAAGTGTCCGACAAGAGAGGCCAGGTCTAGGCTACAGTTGACCAGGTCCAGGGCAAAGACTCCAACCAGGCTACGACCGAGACCCAACGTCCGTGACGAAGAGTTCGACCTGGTCCGAGAAGGCTACGGTTGACCAGGGAGCCAGGTCCAGGCTACGACCGACCAGGTCCAAGACAAAGAGTCCAACCAGGCAACGACCGAGACCCAAGGTCTAGGACAAAGAGTCCGACTACGTCCAAGAAGGATACGACCGACCAGAGAGGCCAAGACTAGGCTACGGCCGACCAGAGAGGCCAGGTCCAAGCTACGGCCGACTAGGTCCAGGGCGAAGAGTCCAGCCAGGCTATGATTGAGACCCAATGTCTAGGACGAAGAGTTTGACCAGGTTCGAACAGGTTACGGCCAACCAGAGAGGCCAGGTCCAGGCTTCGGCAGTCCAGGTCCATGACGAAGAGTCCAACAAGGCGACGAATGAGACCCAAGTTCCAGGATGAAGAGTCCGACCAGGTCCGAGAAGGATACGGCCGGCTAGAGAGGCCAGGTCGGGGCTATAGCCAACCAGGTCCGGGACAAAGTGTCCAACCAGGCTACGACCAAGACCCATGGTCCAACACAAAAAGTCCAACAAGGCTACGACCGAGACCCATGGTGGAGGACAAAGAGTCCGACCAGGTCCGAGATGGTTACGGTCAACCAGAGAAGGCAAGGTCCAGGCTATGACCCACTAGGGAGGCCAGGTCCGAGCTACGGTCGACCGGGTCTAGGGCAGAGAGTCCAACCAAGCTACGACCGAGACCCAACATCTAGGACGAAGAGTCTGACCATGTCCGAGAAGGTTACGGCAGACCAGAGAGGCCAAGTCCACGCTACGATAGACCAGGTCCACGACAAAGAGTCTAACCAGGCTATGACCGAGACCCAAGGTCCAGGACGAAGAGTCTGACCAGGTCCGAGAAGGTTACGGCCGACCAGAGAGGCCAGGTCTACGCTACAGCCGGCCAGGTCCAAGGCAAAGAGTCCAGCCAAGCTATGATTAAGACCCAAGGTCCAGGACAAAGAGTATGACTAGGTCCGAGCAGGTTACGGCCGACCAGAGAGGCCAGGTCCAGGCTTCGACAGTCCAGCTCCAAGACGTAGTGTCCAACAAAGCAACGAATGAGACCCAAGTTCCAGGATGAAGAGTCCGACCAAGTCCGAGAAGGTTACGGCCGGCTAGAGAGGCCAGGTCGGGGCTACAGCCAACCAGGTCCAGGACAAAGTGTCCAACCAGGCTACGACCAAGTCCCAAGGTCCACGACCAAGAGTCCACCTAGGTCCGAGAAGGTTAGGCCTACCAGAGAGGCCAGATCCAGGCTACAACTGACCAGGTCCAGGGCGAAGAGTCCAGCCAGGCTACGATCGAGACCCAACGTCCAGGACGAAGAGTCCGACCAGGTCTGAGAAGGTTACGGCCAACCAGAGAAGCCAGGTCCAGGCTACGGCCGACTAGGCCCAGGATGAAGAGTCCAACAAGGCAACAAACGAGACCTAAGGTCCAAGACAAAGTGTCCGACAAGAGAGGCCAGGTCTAGGCTACAGTTGACTAGGTCCAGGGCAAAGACTCCAACCAGGCTACGCCCGAGACCCAACGTCCATGACGAAGAGTCCGACCAACTCCGAGAAGGTTACAGATGACCAGAGAGGCCAGGTCCAGGCTACGACCGACTAGGTCCAAGATGAAGAGTCCAACCAGGCAACGACCGAGACCCAAGGTCTAGGACAAAGAGTTCGACTAGGTCCAAGAAGGTTACGGCCGACCAAAGAGGCCACGACTAGGCTACGGCCGACCAGAGAGGCCAGGTCCAGGCTACGGCAGACTAGGTCCAGGGCGAAGAGTCCAACCAGGCTATGACTGAGACCCAAGGTCTAGGACAAAGAGTCTGACCAGGTCCGAGAAGGTTACGGCCGACCAGAGAGGCCAGGTCCAGGCTTCGGCAGTCTAGGTCCAAGACGAAGAGTCCAACAAGGCGACGAACGAGAAGGTTACGGCCGGCCAGAAAGGCTAGGTCTTGGCTACGGCCAACCAGGTCCAGGAAGACGTGTCCAACCAGGCTACGACCAAGACCCAAGGTCTAGGACAAAGAGTTGAACTAGGTTCGAGAAGCTTACGGCCGACCAGGGAGGCCAGATCTAGGCTAGAGCTGACCAGGTCCAGGGCGAACAGTCCAGCCAAGCTACAAACGAGACCCAATGTTCAATACGAAGAGTTCGACCAGGTCCGAGAAGGTTACGGCCGACCAGAGAGGCCATGTCTAGGCTACGGCCGACCAGGCCCAAGACGAAGAGGCCAATAAGGCAACGAACGAGACCTAAGGTCCAGGATGAAGTGTCCGACAAGAGAGGCCTGGTCTAGGCTACGGCCAACTAGGTCCAAGATGAAGAGTCAAGCCAGGCTACGACTGAGACCCAAGGTCCAACACAAAGAGTACGACCAGGTCGAAGAAGGTTACAGCCAACTAGAGAGGCGAGGTCTAGGCTACGGCTGACCAGGTTATGGACGAAGAGTAAACCAGGCTACGTCCGAGACCCAAGGTCTAGGACGAAGAGTCTGGCCTGGTCTGAGAAGGTTACGACCGACCATAGAGGCCAAGTCTAGGTTACGATCGATAAGATAGGCCAGGTCCTAGACGAAGAGTCCAACCAGTCTTCGAAGAGTCCGACAAGGTCCAAGAAGGTTATGGTCGACCAGAGAGGCCAGGTCCAGGCTACTGCCGACCAGGTCCTGGAAAAAGAGTCCAACCGGGCTACAACAAAGACCCAAGGTCCAGGACGAAGAGTCCGACCAGGTCCAGTAAGGTTACGATCAACCAGGTCACGAACAAAGAGTCCAACTAGGCAACGACTGAGACCCAAGGTCTAGGACCAAAAGTCTGACTAGCTCTGAGAAGGTTACAGCCCACCAAAGAGGCCAGGTCCAGGCTTCGGCAGTCTAGGTCCAAGACGATGAGTCCAACCAGGCTACGACTGAGACCCATGGTGTTGGACAAAGAGTCTGACTAGGTCCGAGAAGGTTACGGCTGACCAGAGAAGGCTAGTGATGAGACTGTAAAAGTGTACATTTTCTAAGGCTTAAATCATTTATTTACGCTTTTATTTCTCATTAAATTCTCTAATTAATAGCAATTTTGTGTTAATAAGTATTTTCGTGTCTTAGTGTGTAAATATGTTTAAAAATGTGTTTTTAGAGTGTTTTTATGTTTAATAGAATTTTTAGTAATTTTTAGAATCATTTTGGTGTGTTAAATAAGTGTCTAGTCTGTAAATAGTCAAAGCCGTAAAAGTAATGCGGTTATTTTATTTTGAGTTTAAGAGTGTTTGGTAGTGTGTTTTAAGTTCGTAAATATGTTTTATTATATTTTTAGTAATTTCTAAAAATATCTCCAAGTCATAAAAACTATTTCTGTCTTAAACCGTAGGAGACTGGAAATTTTAGGAGCTTTTATTTATTTTTATGTGTTTGAATGTAAAATAAATATTTTTGTAAATATTATGTTTGTAAAATAATTAATATTAGTGTGTTTGTGATTTTTAGATTTGAAATCTGGAGGAAAAACGGAGCAAAACGACACCAAAACGGACAAAATCGGACATCAAATGCATCAAAAAGATAAAGGAAATTTGAATTTATATTAAATGGGACACGTGGCGAGTTTCTAACCGTTCGATCACCTGCCAAATCAATCTCAGCCGTCCGAGGAAGAGACGCGTGTCAACGCGTCATCCGGTGCGTCAGCGAAATCTCAGGGTACAGTCCACGTGTCGAATAACGATTGGCGCGTGTGATTCACGCGCTGACAAGCTGCAGACGCGTCAGAGGGGAGTCGCAGGCCGTGTCTGCTCGCGTGTGGGTGAGTCTACGTGCAGCTGTTATTTCAGCCGTTCGATGCGATGACCGAGACCAATCTGGCGGCCCAAAATTGTTGTCCCACTGGTCCCACCTGGGCTCAATTATGCCATCTCTTGTAACCGTTTGATTGTGCAATTAACGGTGCAGATCGTGCCGTTTTAGTTCCACCATGAGCCGCGAAGCACTAGATCCTAAACTAAGAAATGCATATCAAAGAACGCAGATCAGCACAGAAGCGAAGAGAATTTCTTCACGTGAAATTCAGTGCAAGTTGGCCTGCCGAAGAAAAGAAAAGAAAATAAAAGAAAATAATAATAATAATAATTTTGAAATAGTGAAATATTTTCACTATAAATAGGGCGCTCTCCCCTTCATTCAAAACCACTTCAAGGCCTTCGGGCCTCCTCTCCACTTCTCCCATTTTTTCCTTTTCTTCCTCTTTTACCCCTTAGGTAAATATATATATATATATATATGTTTAACTTAGTGTAGAGAGTTTGGTGAGGCAGAGAGATGATCTTGTATGCGTAGTACTCTGGTATGGATTTTAACTCTATATCTGTGTGGTAATGCTTATATTTTTATGGAATAAATTATATCTTTTCAATAATTATTGTTGATGTTGTTATGCTGCCAATTTTTACATAAATTCAGTCATGCTTTCTTTATGTAATTTAATTGTGTTGCATAATTAATATTAATAATACTAAAGTCATGCTCATTTATTAAGTTGAGTTTCTGCTGCATTATAGACATAGACTGGCACAGTAAATGCTTGGTAATTCTTGATTTATTGTAGACAGAGGATGGCATAGTGTATTCTTAAACCAATTAATAAGTTGAGATGCTGCTGAAATTAACGCAATAATTTATTCCATAAAAATATATTAATTTTGATTTGTTATTATCTTTTCTATCTTAGAATTATGTTAATTATAATTGAGTGACAACGGTTATAATTTTCATAATTAGTGCTCCAAATCATTAGTGACAGATGATTATTTTGCTAGTTTTTATAGGAAAACCCTTACTGCATTACGGCTTGCTATATTGTCGATTTAGGTTGACCTATATAATTAGTAAAATGTGCTTGCAATTAATGAGAAAAGATATAATAAATCAAATGCATTAGATAATTATTATTTAGATTTAAAATTCCATATCAGCTGCGAAACACACAAGGGATTCTCAAAGCTTCACCGTTTTAATTTTACGCTTTAAATTTTGAATTAAATAAAATAACAACCACAAAAATATTTCTTTGCTTTCAAAAATTGCTTGCCTCTTTGACCGTTTATTTTTATCAATCTCTCGAGTTACAAATTTTCACCTCCCTGTGGATACGACAATCTTTCTATACTATATACGTCCGCCGTTTATTATTACAAAGAATAAACATCATTTTGGGGTGTGTACCAGCTAGGTCCAGGCTACGACCCACTAGAGAGGCCAGGTCTGAGCTACGGTCGACCAGGTCCAGGGCAGAGAGTCCAACCAAGCTACGACCGAGACCCAACATCTAGCACGAAGAGTCCGACCATGTCCGAGAAGGTTACGGCCGACCAGAGAGGCCAGGTCCATGCTACGGTAGACCAGGACCAAGACAAAGAGTCTAACCAGGCAACGACCAAGACCTAAGGTCCGGGACGAAGAGTCCGACCAAGTTCGAGAAGGTTACGGCCGAACAGAGAGGCCAGGTCCAGGCTACGGCTGACCAGGTCCAGGGCAAAGAGTCCAGCCAAGCTACGATTAAGACCCAAGGTCTAGGACGAAGAGTCTGACCAGGTTCGAGCAGGTTACGGCCGACCAGAGAGGCCCGGTCCAGGTTTCGACAGTCCAGGTCCAAGACGAAGAGTGCAACAAGGCGACGAACGAGACCCAAGTTCCAAGATGAAGAGTCCGGCCAGGTCTGAGAAGGTTACGGCGAGCTAGAGAGGCCAGGTCGGGGCTACAGCCAACCAGGTCCAGGACGAAGTGTCCAACCAGGCTACGACCAAGACCCAAGGTCCAAGACAAAGAGTCCACCTAGGTCCGAGAAGGTTACGGCCTACCAGAGAGGCCAGATCCAGGCTACAACTGACCAAGTCCAGGGCGAAGAGTCCAGCCAGGCTACGACCAAAACCCAACGTCCAGGATGAAGAGTCCGACCAGGTCCGAGAAGGTTACGGCTGACCAGAGAGGCCAGTTCCAGGCTACGGCCGACCAGGCCCAAGACGAAGAGTCCAACAAGGCGACGAACGAGACCTAAGGTCCAGAACAAAGTGTCTGACAAGAGAGGCTATGTCCAGGCTACGGCCAGCCAGGTCCAAGATGAAGAGTCAAACCAGGCTACAACTGAGACCCAAGGTCCAACACGAAGAGTACGACCAGGTCCGAGAAGGTTACAGCCAACTAGAGAGGCCAGGTCTAGGATACGGCCGACCAAGTTATGGACGAAGAGTAAACCAGGCTACGATCGAGACCCAAGGTCCAGGACGAAGAGTATGGCCTGGTCTGAGAAGGTTACGGCTGATCAGAGAGGCCAAGTCCAGGTTACGGTCGCTAAGATAGGCCAGGCCCTAGATGAAGAGTCCAACCAGGCTACGAAGAGTTCGACTAGGTCCTAGAAGGTTATGGTCAACCAGAGAGGCTAGGTCCAGGCTACTGCCGACCATGTCCTAGACAAAGAGTCCAAGCAGGCTACGACTGAGACCCAAGGTCCTGGACGAAGAGTCCGATCAAGTCCGGGAAGGTTACGGTCAACTAGGTCTCGAAGAAAGAGTCCAACTAGGCTACGACTGAGACCTAAGGTCTAGGACGAAAAGTCTGACCAGGTCTGAGAAGGTTACGGCAGACCAAAGAGGCGAGGTCCAAGCTTCGACAGTCCAAGTCCAAGACGAAGAGTCCAACCAGGCTACGACCGAGACCCATGGTGTAGGACAAAGAGTCCGACTAGGTCTGAGAAGGTTACGGCTAACCAAAGAAGGTTAGGTCTAGGCTATGGCCCACTAGAGAGGCTAGGTCCGAGCTACGATCGACCAAGTCCAGGGCAGAGAGTCCAACCAAGCTACGACTGAGACCCAACATCTAGGACGAAGAGTCCGACCATGTCCGAGAAGGTTACGGCTGACCAGAGAGGCCAGGTCCAGGCTACGGCCGACCAGGTCCATGACGAAGAGTCTAACCAGGCAACGACCGAGACCCAAGGTCTGGGACGAAGAGTCCGACCAGGTCCGAGAAGGTTACGGCTGACCAGAGAGGCCAGGTCTAGGCTACGGCCGACCAAAGAGGCCAGGACCTAACTAAGGCCGACCAAGTCCAAGGCAAAGAGTCCAACTAGGCTATGACCAAGACTCGATGTCTCAGACGAAGAGTCCGACCAGGTCTGAGAAGGTTATGGCCGACCAGAGAGGCCAAGTCCAGGGTACGGCCGACCAGAGAGGCCAGGTCTAGGGTACGGCTGACCAAGTCCAATACTAAGAGTCCAACAAGGCAACGACCGAGACCCAAGGTCCAAGACGATTAGTCAGACTAGATCCGAGAAGGTTACGGTCGACCAGAGAGGCCAGGTCCAGGCTACTCCTGACCAGGTCCAAGACAAAGATTCCTACCAGGCTATGACTGAGACCCCAGGTCTAGGACGAAGAGTCTGGCCAGGTTCGAGAAGGTAACGGCCGACCAGGTCTAGGACGAAGAGTCCAACCAGGCCACGAACGAGACCCAGGGTCCAGGACAAAGAGTCCAACCAGGTCCAAGAACGTTACGACTGACCAAAGAAGGCCAGGTCCAGGCTACGACCGAGACACAAGGTCCAGGTCTGAGAAAGTTACGGCCGACCAGGTCTAGGACAAAGAGTCCAACTAGGCTATGACTGAGACCAAAGGTCTAGGATGAAGAGTCCGACCAGGTCCGATAAGGTTACGGCCGACCAAAGAGGCCAGGTCTAGGCTACGATAGACCAGGTCCAGGATGAAGAGTCCAACAAGGCTACGACCAAGACCCAAGGTCGAGGACAAAGAGTCCAACCAGGTCTGAGATGGTTACGGTAGTCCAGAGTAGGCCAAGTCCAGGCTACGACCAACCAGATCTGGGATGAAGAGTCCAACCAGGCTACGACGGAGACCCAAGGTCTAGGACGAAGAGTTTGACCAGGTCCGAGAAGGTTACGGCCGACTAGAGAGGCCTGGTCTAGGATACGGCAGACCAGGACTAGGATGAAGAGTCCAACAAGGCTACGACCGGGACCCAAGGACTAGGATGAAGAGTCCAACAAGGCTACGACCGGGACCCAAGGACCAAGATGAAGAGTCTGACCAGGTCCGAGAAGGTTACGGCCGACCAGAGAGGCCAGGTCTAGGCTACGACCGACCAGGTCTAGGATAAAGAGTCCAACTAGGCTACGACTGAGACCCAAGGTCTAGGACGAAGAGTTCAACTAGGTCCGAGAAGGTTACGGCTGACCAAAGAGTCCAAGTCCAGGCTACGGCCGACCAGGTCCAGGATGAAGAGTCCAACCAAGCCACAACCGAGACCCAACGACCAGGACAATGAGTCCGACCAGGTCCGAGAAGGTTACAGCCGACCAAAGACGCCAGGTCCAGGCTACGGCCGACTAGATCCAGGACGAAGAGTCCAACCAGGCTACGACTGAGACTCAAGGTCTAGGACGAAGAGACCGACCAGGTCTAAGAATGTTACGGCCGACCAGGTCTAGGACAAAGAGTCCAACTAGGCTACGATTGAGACCCAAGGTCTAGGATGAAGAGTTCGACCAGGTCTGAGAAGGTTACGACTGGCCAGAGAGGCCAGGTCCAGGCTACAACCGACCAGGTCCAAGATGAAGAGTCCAACCATGTTAGGACCGAGACCCAACGTCCAGGACAAAGAGTCCAACCAGGTTCGAGAAGGTTACGGTTGACCAGAGAGGCCAGGTCCAGGCTACGGCTGACCAGGTCCAGGACGAAGAGTCCAACCAGGCTACGACCTAGACCCAAGGTCCAGGTCTAAGAAAGTTACGGCCAACCAGGTCAAGGACAAAGAGTCCAACTAGGCTACGACTGAGACAAAAGGTCCAAGACGAAGAGTCCGGCCAGGTCGAGAAGGTTATGGCCGACCAGAGAGGCCATGTCCAGGCTATGGCCGACCAGGTCCAGGACAAAGAGTCTAACCAGGCTATGATTGAGACCAAAGGTCTAGGAGGAAGAGTCCAACCAGATCCGAGATGGTTACGACAGTCCAGAGTAGGCCAGGTCTAGGCTACGACCAACCAGATCCAGGATGAAGAGTCCAACCAGGCTACGACAGAGACCTAAGGTCTAGGACGAAGAGTTTGACCAGGTCCGAGAAGGTTACGACTGACCAGAGAGGCCAGGTCTAGGCTACGACAGACCAGGTCCAAGACGAAGAGTCCAACCAGGCTACGATCGAGACCCAAGGACCAAGATGAAGAATCTGACAAGGTCCGAAAAAGTTATGGCCAACCAGAGAGGCCAGGTCTAGGCTACGGCTGACCTGGTCCAGGACGAAGAGTCCAACAAGGCTACGACCGAGACCCAAGGTCCAGGACGAAGAGTCCAACCAGGTCTGAGAAGGTTATGGCCGACCAAAGAGGCCAGGTCCAGGCTACAGCCGACCAGGTCTAGGATGAAGAGTCCAACCAGGCTACGACCAAGACCCAAGGTCCAGGACGAAGAGTCTGACCAGGTCTAAGAAGGTTATGGCCAACCAGAGAGGCCAGGTCCAGGCTACTACCAGCCAGGTCTAGGATAAAGCATCCAACCAGGCAGCGGCTGAGATCCAAGGTCTATGACAGTGAGTCTGACCAGGCCCGAGAAGGTTACGGTAGACTAGAAAGGCCAGGTTCACGACGAAGAGTCCAACTAGGCTACGACCGAGACCCAAGGTCCAGGACGAAGAGTCTGACCTGGTCCGAGAAGGTTACGACCGACCAGAGAGGCCAGGTCCAGGCTACTATCGGCCAGGTGAAGGATAAAGTGTCCAACCAGGCTACGATTGAGACCCAAGGTTTAGGATGAAGAGTTCGACCAGTTCTGAGAAGTTTACAGCCGACCAGAGAGGAAAGGTCCAGGCTACGGCCTACCAGGTCTAGGACGAACAGTCCAACCAGGCCACGACCGAGACCCAACGTCCAAGACAAAGAGTCCGACCATGTTCGAGAAGGTTACGGCTGACCAGAGAGGTCAGGTCCAGGCTACGGCCAACCAGGTCCAGGACGACGAGTCCAACCAGCTAGCGACTAAGACCCAAGGTCAAGGATGAAGAGATCGACCAGATCTGAGAATGTTACGGTCGACCAGGTCTAGCACAAGGAGTCCAACTAGGCTACGACTGAGACCCAAGGTCTAGGATGAAGAGTTTGACCAGGTCTGAGAGGCCTGGTCTGAGAAGGGTACGACCGACCTGAGAGGCCTGGTCTAGGCTACGGCCGACCAGGTCCAAGAAGAAGAGTCCAACCATGCCACGATCGAGACCCAACATCCAAGAGAAAGAGTCCGACCAGGTTTGAAAAGGTTACGGCCGACCAGAGAGGCCAGGTCTTGGTTACGGCCAACCAGGTCCAGGACGAAGAGTCCAACTAGGCTGCGACTGAGACGCAAGGTTTAGGACGAAGAGTCTGACTAGGTCTGAGAAGGTTACGGCAGACCAGAGAGGCTAGGTCCAGGATGAAGGGTCCGACCAGGCTATGACCGAGACCCAAGGACCAGGACAAAGAGTCCAACTAGGTCCGAGAAGGTTACAACCGACTAGAGAGGCCAAGTCCAGGCTACTACTGGCCAGGTCTAGGATAAAGAGTCCAACCAGGTTACGACTGAGACCCATGGCCGAGGATGAAGAGTTCGACCAGGTCCGAGAAGGTTATAGCTGACTAGAGAGGGCAGGTCCAAGCTATGACCGACCAGGTCTAGGACGAAGAGTCCAACTAGGCTACGACCGAGACCCAAGGTCTAGGACGAAGAGTTCGACCAGGTCCAGGAAGGTTACGGCTGACCAGGTCTAGGACAAGGTGTCCAACTATGCTACGACTGAGACCGAAGGCCTAGGACGAAGAGTCTGACCAGATCGAGGAAGGTTACGGCAGACGAAAGTGGCCAGGTCCAGGCTATGGCCGACCAAGTCCATGACGAAGAGTCCACCCAGGCTACGACCGAGACCCAAAGTCTGGGATGAAGAGTCCAAATAAGACCAAGAAGGTTACGGCCGACCAGAGAGGATAGGTCCAGGACAAAGAGTCCAACCAAGCTATGATCGAGACCCAAGGTCCAGGACGAAGAGTCTGAGACCCATGGTCTAGGACGAAGAGTTTGACTAGGTCCGAGAAGGTTACGGCTGACCAGAGAGGCCAGGTCCAGGCTACGGCCGACCAGGTCTAGGACGAAGAGTCCAACCAGGCTACGACCGAGACCCAAGGTCCAGGACAAAGAGTCCAACCAGGTCCGAGAAGGTTACGGCCGACCAGAGAAGGCTAGGTCTAGGCTACGACCGAGACACAAGGTCCAGGTCTAAGAAAGTTACGGCCGACCAGTTCTAGGACAAAGAGTCCAACTAGGCTACGACTGAGACCCAAGGTCCAGGACGAAGAGTCCGACCAGGTCCGAGAAGGTTACGGCTGACCAAAGAGGCCAGGTCCAGGCTACGGCAGACCAGGTCCAGGATGAAGAGTCCAACCAGGCTACGACCGAGACCCAAGGTCGAGGACGAAGAGTCCAACCAGGTCTGAGATGGTTACGGCTGTCTAGAGTAGGCTAGGTCCAGGCTACGGACGACTGTCTAGAGGACCCAAGGTGTAGGATGAAGAGTTTAACCAGGTCTGAGAAGGTTACGACCGACCAAAGAGGCCAGGTCCACGCTACGGCAGACCAAGTTCAGGATAAAGAGCCCAACTAGGCTACGACCGAGACCTAAGGACTAGGATGAAGAGTCCAACCAGGCTACGACCGAGACCCAAGGTCCAGGACGAAGAGTCTGACCAGGTCCGAGAAGGTTACGGCCGACCAGAGAGGCCAGGTCTAGGCTACTACCGGCCAGGTCTAGGAGAAAGTGTCCAACTAGGCTACGACTGAGACCCAAGGTCTAGGATGAAGAGTTCAACTAGGTCCGAGAGGGTTACGGCTTACCAAAGAGGCTAGGTCCAGGCTACGGCTGACCAGGTCCAGGACGAAGAGTCCAACCAAGCCACGATAGTGACCCAACGTCCTGGACAAAGAGTCCGACCAGGTCTGAGAAGGTTATAACCGACCAGAGAAGCCAAGTCCAGGCTACAGCCGACCAGGTCCAGGACGAAGAGTCCAACCAGGCTGCGATTGAGACCCAAGGTCTTGGACGAAGAGGCCGTCCAGGTCTGAGAATGTTACGGCCAACCAGGTCTCGGACAAAGAGTCCAACTAGGCTACTAAGACCCAAAGTCCAAGATAAAGAGTCTGACCAGGTCCGAGAAAGTTACGGCCGACCAGAGAAGGCCAGGTCTGAGCTATGGCCGACCAGGCCACGAACGAGACCCAAGGTCAAGGACGAAGAGTCCAAGCAGGCTACGAATGAGTCCCAAGGTCCTAGACGAATAGTCTGACCTGGTCTGAGAAGGTTACGGCCAACTAGAGAGGCAAGGTCCAGGTGACGACCAACTAGGTCCAAGGCAAAGAGTCCAACCGGGCAACGATCGAGACCCAAGGTCCAAGATGAAGAGTTCAACAAGGTCCGAGAAGTTTACGGTTTACTAGAGAAGGCCAGGTCCAGGCTACGGACGACTAGGTCCAGGACGAAGAGTTCGACCAAGCTACGAACGAGACCCAAGGTCTAGGACAAAGACTTTGACCAGGTTCGAGAAGGTTATGGTCGACCAGAGAGGCTAGGTCCAGGCTACGACTAACAAGGTCTAGGATGAAGAGTCCAACTAAGCTACGACCGAGGCCCAAGGTCCAGGACGAAGAGTCTGACCGGGTCCAAGAAGGTTACGGCCGACCAGGTCTAGGACAAAGAGTCCAACTAGGCTATGATTGAGACTCGAGGTCCAGGACAAAGAGTCCGACCAGGTCTGAGAAGGTTACGGCCGACTAAAGAGGCTTGGTCCAGGCTACGGCAGACCAGATCTAGGACGAAGAGTCCAACCAGGCTATGACTGAGAACCAAGGTCAAGGACGAAGAGTCCAACTAGGACGAGATGGTTACGGCCATCCAGAGAAGGCTCGGTCCAAGCTACGATCGACCAGGTTTAGGACGAAGAGTCCAACCAGGCTACGACCGAGACCCAAGGTCAAGGACAAAGAGTCTGACCAGGTCTGAGAAGGTTACGACCGACAAGAGAAGGCCAGGCCCAGGCTACGGCTGACCAGGTGCTAGACGAAGAGTCCAACCAGGCTACGATTGGGACCCAAGGTGCTGGACGAAGAGTCTAACCATGCTACGACTGAGACCCAAGGTCCAACCAGGTCTATGAAGGCTACGGCTGACCAAAGAGACCAAGTCCAGGATGAAGAGTCCAACCAGGCTACGATCAAGACCCAACGTCTACGACGAAGAGTCCGACCAGGTCCGAGAAGGTTACGGCCGACCCGAGAGTCTTGGTCCAGGCTACGACCGACCATGTCCAGGGCGAAGAGTCCAACCAGGCTACGACTGAGACCCAAGGTCCGGGATGAAGAATCTGACCAAGTCTGAGAAGGTTACGGCTGAGACCCAAGGTCCAGGATGAAGAGTCCGACTAGGTCTGAGAAGGTTACGGCCAACCAGAGAGGCCAGGTCCAGGCTACGACCAACCAGGTCCAGGACGAAGAGTCCAACCAGGCTACGACCGAGACCCAAGGTCCAGGATGAAGAGTCCCACGAGGTACGAGAAGGTTATGGCCGACCAGGGAAGGCCAGGTCCAGGCTACGACCGACCTGGTCCAGGACGAAGAGTCCAACCAGGCAACGACTAGGACCCAAGGTCTAGGACGAAGAGTCCGACCAGGTCTGAGAAGGTTACGGCTGACCAGAGAGGCTAGGTCTAGGCTACGACTGACAATGTCCTAGGCGAAGAGTCCAACCAGGCTACGACAGATACCCAAGCTCAAGGACGAAGAGTCTGACCAAGTCCGAGAAGGTTAAGGCCGACCAGAGAGGCCAAGTCCAGCCTACTGCTGACCAGGCCGCAGACGAAGAGTCCAACCAGGTTACGACCGAGACCCAAGGTCCAAGACGAAGAGACTGACCAGGTCCAAGAAGGATATGGCCGACTAGAGAGGACATGTCACGCCCTAGAGTACGGGAGGTGACATGACAGATTATTTAAATTAATTAAAAGAGAATTTAATTAAAATCTAGAGTTTAAGGGGTTAAATTAAATATAAAATATGAAAATTTAAGGAAAAACATTCATTAAAAAAAAATTATATAAATGAATAACATAGCGAGTATGGGTTCCACAAACCCACAACTTGTACACACACATTGTATTGACAATATCATAAATACAATCACAGTCCAGGTACAAATAAAGTTAAAGTCTTACATGCCTTGATTAAATGGTACAAAAGATAAATTAATCCTTCTATTGCTCTTGAGTTCGGTCTGAAGAATCCTCTCCAAACCTGAATGGAAAACCACCTAGAGGGGGAAAATTTAAAACAAATAAAACGTGAGCGAAAGGCTCAGTAGGACTATGTTTTATAAAATAATTTAATTTAAAGAAACAGGTCATTATTCAGGAATTATTTAAAAGAAACCTTAAATAAATAAATAGATAAATAAATAAAAAATTTTAAGTAAAACCATTCTTACCCAGAATAGTTTACTTGGATAACCAGAAATATCATTTTCTTTTTCCTAGGCAAACCATAATAACATCACCACCGTAGTGGCCCAGCTGGGTTTCGGGACCTGCCCCCAAGGTCGATCGCTACACGACCCGATCTCTGATATGGCATCATGCCTATATGTTTAATATCATTATCATTCAAACCCAATTACCGAGTGTTGTCATTTACATTCATTATGAAGTTCATTTCAGTTCACGGTATATTAAAATATAACCAAAAAATCCATTTTTCAAACAACCGTTGAAAGCATTTTAATAGAAATCCTTTTCAAAGCCAAATCATTTCAAAACCAGGCTACCAAAGAAATAAGGTAGAAGTCCTACCTCAATACTCATGCCAGTGCCCCACACCGTAATCCTGGTCGGCTATACGTTAGCTGCGCGGAACCACGAACGATCCTAGATACAAACTAAGTCGATCAATATCTAGCTCAAGGCATTCTATGTTACTAAATCATTTCATGATGTCATAGTGTGCCATTTGTATCTTTAAAATCATTCTATAAGGATGGAATTTAAATCAGTGTTCAAAATAGTGAAAACGGGTGAAAATCACAAAATTTTCCATGCCTCGGTCGGCCTGCCGAACTCCCTGCTTCGGCCGACCGAACTGTACAGTTCGGCCTACCGGAAGTTAGGTCCTGTCGGCCGGTCATTTCCCCAGGTTCGGCCTGCCGGAAGAAAGAACACTAGCCTACCGATCCCTATTCCGGCCTACCGAACTGGGAAAACCTAGAAATCCCAGCCACGGGTTTCTCGATCCCCAGAATTCAAATCTTGATTCTATCCTGTTTTTCTCAAATCCCAGGCATAGAAAATAATCATAGTTGATAGAAAAACATACTAGAACATGTTTGGACTCACTTAAACAATATTTAAACTCAAAAATCTCAAAAATCTGAAAATGAGAAATTAGGGAGAAAAATGAAAAATCTTGAATTCAATTCGTTCTTCTTGAATCTAAGCTTAGATTCTAGTTGTTCTAAGTTCATTTAACTCAAATCCAAGGTTTTCTAAGCTTAAACAAACCTAGATTTAAAAAATGCACAAAATTGAAAATTTTGGAAAAAGTTTAGAAATTTCAAAACTAACCTTGAATCAAAGCTTCAATCTGCGTTCTCGGTTGCCAAATCACAGTCCCCGAGCTTCCTCCTTGCTAACCTGAAGCTTGGATCTAAAATTGGGTCTCAAAATTTTGAGAGAGATAGAGAGAGAGAGGGTTGCCGAGAGAGATCAAGAGAGAGAGAGAGAGTGTGTCATGAAAGTGAAGAGAGAAAGAGGGAAAGAAAGAGAATAAATAGAGAAAATCGGTGGGTGAATTTTACTGTGCGAAAACCATGTGCCGCCCATGGTTTTGTAAAACGGAGTATTTTTAACATTTTACAAATTGTGTGTTTTAAAACTCAAAACATTATTTTAAAACAATATAAAATCATTTGAATTCATCAAATTAACAAAACAACTAAAAATTCAAAATCCAACCAAATAATCTAATTAATGTTAAAACATTAATTATGGCACACTAATTCATCATTTATATTACATTAACATTAAATAAATTTCGGGGCGTTACAACTCTCCACCCCTAAAAGAAATTTCGCCCTCGAAATTTACAACTCATTTAGAAACAAAACAAATGCGGATACAATTCCCACATACTAGACTGTAGCTCCCAAGTGGCTTCATCAACCCCATTATGTTGCCACATGACTTTTACCAACGGTATCTCACGATGATGCAAACTAATCACTTTCTGGTCGATAATCTGAATCGACACTTTTTCGTACATCGTATCATCCTAAACCTGCACATCGCAAAATGAAACTATTTTACCCTGCTCAGGTGGACACTTCCTAAGCATCGACACATGAAACACATCGTGCACATGAGAAAGTTCAGGCGGAAGATCAAGCCGATAAGCGACCACACCAACATGCTGAGTGATCTCGAACGGCCCAATATACCTCAGCGTGAGCTTTCCACTCACTCCGAACCGCATAGTTCCCTTACGAGGCGATACCCTCAAGAGAACAAAATCTCCAACCGTGAACTCTAAGGGTCTACGTCTCCTATCTGCGTAACTCTTCTGTCGACTCTAAGCTACCCTCAACCGATCTTGAATCACCGCGACCTTCTCGTTGCTATTACGGATCTCATCCGGCCCAAGAATAACCCTATCTTCTGGCTCGGCCCAACACACAGGTGACTGACACGGTCGCCCATACAACGTCTCAAATGGTGCCATACCAATACTCACCTGATAATTGTTGTTGTATGCGAACTCCGCCAGATGCAAACATTGCATCCAATTCCTGCCGAAGTCCAATGCACAGGCACGCAACATATCCTCGAGTACCTGAATAACCCTGCTCAGACTGCCCATCAGTCTGAGGATGAAATGCCGTACCGAAGTTCAAATTCGTACCTAAAGCCTACTGAAAACTCCTCCAGTACTTAGCATTAAACCTGGTGTCTCGATCAGAGGTGATGGGCAAAGGAACTCCATGCAACCTCACAATGTTCTACAGATACAACTCCTCGAGAACCTTCCTAGAACATGTCGACCTAAACGAAATGAAATGGATCGATTTCGTCAACCTATCGACCACGACCCAAACTGCATCATGCCACTGCTCCATCCTCGACAAACCTATGAGAAAATCCATCGTCATATGCTCCCATTTCCACCCTGGAGTAGGAAGCGGCTGAAGCTGACCTGTAGGCTTCTGGTGCTTGGCTTTCACCTGAAGACACGTCGAACACTTGGCCACGTACTCACGAACATCTTTCTTCATGCCTCTCCACCAATACTGCCTCTTCAAATCGCGATACATCTTGGTGCTCCCCGGATGAATAGCGAACTGAGACCTATGAGCTTCGTCCAAAACGGCTTTCGTCACTTCGGTGATAGCTGGAACTGCAAGACGCTCCCAGAAGTACAACGACCCATCTGCATGCACGCTCCATTCCTCGAACTACTCCCCGTTCTGAATCCGCGACCAAATCCCCTGCAAATGTCGATCCTGCCACTGACTTTGCTTCACCATCCAAACAAGAGCTAGAGTCGCTTCCACATGATACACCTAAATGCGATCATAGTCTTCATGATACCGTAGCCGATACTTACTCACTGTCGCATCCTTGCTCCAGTCCTCAAAAGCCAAACAAGCGAGAATCCTTGAAGACTTCCTGCTAAACGCATCTGCGACCACATTAGCTTTCCCGGGATGATACTGGAATGCAAAATCATAATCCTCCATATACTCTACCCATCTACGCTGCCTCAAATTAAGATCCCTCTGAGTAAACAGATGCCTCAAACTTTTGTGATCGGAGAAGACCTGAAGCGACGCTCCATACAAGTAACACCCCCAAATCTTCAACGCGTAAATCGCCACCGCAAGCTCTAAATCATGAGTAGGATAACTCCGCTCGTGAGGTCATAGCTATCTCGATCCGTACGCAACCACACGTCCATGCTGCATCAACGCGCATCCAAGTCCGTGCCCTAAAGCATCCGCATAAACCTCATACAGCTTGTCACTGCTAGGAATAACCAACACTGGAGCGAAAGTCAACCAATTCTTCAATTCCTGAAAAGCAAGCTCACAATCTTCATTCCACTCAAACCTAACATTTTTCTTGATCAATATCGTCAATAGAGCTGTAATCTTTGAAAAATCCTTTACAATTTTCTTGTAATATCCAACAAGACCTAAGAAGCTGTGAATCTCCGCTACATTCCTTGGTCGTTCCCACTCCAATATAGCTTCAATCTTGGATGAATCCATAGAAATACCATGCTCTGAGATAACATGACCCAGAAACTTGACCTCAGTTAACCAGAACTCACACTTTTCCCTCTTAGCATACAACTGGTGCTCCCGCAGAGTCTGAAGCACGATCCGGAGATGCTGCTCATGCTCCTCCCAAGTCTTAGAATACACAAGAATATCATCGATGAAAACGATCATGAACTGATCCAGATACGGCCTAAATATCCTGTTCATCAAATCCATAAAAACTGCCGGAGCATTCGTCAACCCAAACGACATGACCAAAAACTCAAAGTGCCCATACCGAGTCCTAAAAGCTGTCTTGGGAATATCCTCTTCCTTAATCCTGAGCTGATGATAACCCGACCGCAAATCGATCTTTAAGAAATACCGCGAACCTCCCAGCTGATCAAACAACTCATCAATCCTAGGCAAGGGATACTTGTTCTTCACCGTAACACGATTTAGCTGCCGATAATCCACACACAACCTGAGAGTCCCATCATGCTTCTTAGCAAACAAAACCGGTGCTCCCCAAGGAGATGTGCTGTTCTGAATATACCCTTTATCAGCAAGCTTCTGAAGTTGCTTCCTCAATTCTTTCATTTCTACCGGTGCCATCCGATAAGGTGCCATAGAAATCGGTGTTGTCCCCAGAAACAACTCGATACCAAACTCAATCTACCAATGCGATGGTAATCCTGGCAACTCATCGAGGAAGACATCCTCAAACTCATCAACTACCGAAATCGCTACACTGCCACTCGAAACATAGGGCTCGCAATCTAGGTTGGCAAGAAAAGCACAACAACCTAGATTCCTTCGTCCTCCTAGACACGACTTCATGAGACGCTCACTCATTAACCAATCACCAACACCCTGGTAAGTGATCACCGTCCCCCTATTAGACACTAGGGTCACTTTTCTAAGTTGGCAGTGCATGACTGCACTATACCTGGACAACCAGTCCATCCTTAAAATTACATCATAAGAGCTCATGTGGAGTATAATCAAATCACTTTTCAAAATCTCATCCCCAATCTTTATTTTACAGGATTTACACATACAATTTACACACACCCGCCCTAAGCGAGAAGTTATGACTAGGGGTTCATTAAACTCTTCTACCTCTAATCCCAAGGCATGTACAAAAGAACTCAAAATAAGAGAATGAGAGGCACCGGTACCAAATAAAACTGCGAGCTAATGATTTAGAAACCAATATCATACCATCGACAACCGCGTTACCAGTCTGAGAATCTGACCCTCCAGATGCCATTGCATGAACCTGCACTGGCGCCTTTCCTTTCCCTCTACCTGACATTGCTGGGTCCCAGATTATTCTACCGATACTGCTGAGATGGAGACGACTGCACACTAGCTGTACTCAGCACTCGATACTGAGGGACGCTGCGCTGGAAATGCTACGGTTGCTGCCCCCGTGCCAGATATGAGAATTGCTGAGGAGAGAACTGGGGATACTGCAACACGGGTACTGCGGAGGCAGAGGTAGGGTCTGAGGCTAAGATGAACGACTGGCATCCTCCCCGGTCTGAGATCCAAGATGAGCACTCCTGATCGAGCAATTCCTCTTGATGTGCCCGGGTTGCTGACAGAAATGACAATGGAAGCTGTAGGGATTGCTACGCCCTCTGCCAGACGAACTGCTGCTACCACTAGTCGCGCCACCATGCTTGCCTTTCCCTGAAGTTGGACGACTACTGGTGCTCTTCCTGCCACTCCTCTACGGTCCTCCTGAAGCCTTGGCTCGGTCCTCGCAATACTGCACATAATCATTCTCCACAGAGATCGCCAACGACACAAGCTCTCCGAAACTCCTAAGCCGTAGAGCAAACAACTGCCGCCGAATAGGAGCCTTGAGCCCTTCTTGAAACTTAATACATTTCTCATGCTCCGATGCCACCGCTGATGGAGCAAACTTAGCCAACTCTTCAAACTTTGCCTCATACTCCCGAACTAACAGATCACCTTGCTGCAACCTGTAGAACTCAGCTGCCTTCTGATCTCTATATCCCTGTGAAAAATATCGATCATAGAATAGCTCCTCAAACCTGTCCCAACAGATATCACCACCGCTCTCCAGATGCGTAGCCTGCTTCCACCATGTGTTAGCGCCACCCTCGAGCTTATATGCAGCAAACTCCACACGATACTCCTCAGGCACACCAAGAGTATCCAAATGCTTCAGGATCAAATCCAAGCAATATTCTGCTAACTACGGATCCCCATTGCCATCAAAAGTCAGAATAGACGCCTATCAAAATTCCTTAAAGTATGCATGCACCAACATCAGAATCTTCTGGTCTAGCCCTGGCTGCCATCTGCTGGAAAGCCGCAAACATAGACCTCATCATGCTCTCATCATTCCCAAACTCGACGTTAGTAGTCGAACGACGTCTAGGTGCCATTCTCTCACTACTGAAAACAAAATTTGGACTGTCAGAGGTATTTCATTGTCAAACCTATGTATGCACAATTCCCAAGGTTCATAACCTTGAGCTCTGATACCATTCTGTCATGCCCTGGAGTACGGGAGCTGATGTGGTAGATTATTTAAATTAATTAAAAGAGAATTTAATTAAAATCCAGAGTTTAAGGGGTTAAATTAAATAAAAAATATGAAAATTTAAGGAAAACCATTCATAAAAAAAAATTTATATAAATGAATAACATAGCGAGTATGGGTTCCACAAACCCACAACTTGTGCACACACATGGTATTGACAATATCATAAATACAATCACAGTCCAGGTACAAATAAAGTTAAAGTCTTACATGCCTTGATTAAATGGTACAAAAGATAAATTAATCCTTCTATTGCTCCTGAGTTCAGTTCGAAGAATCCTCTCTAAACCTAAATGGAAAACCACCTAGAGGGGGAAAATTTAAAACAAATAAAACGTGAGCGAAAGGCTCAATAGGACTATGTTTTATAAAAAAATTTAATTTAAAAAAACAAGTCATTATTCAGGAATTATTTAAAAGAAACCTTGAATAAATAAATAGATAAATAAATAAACAATTTTAAGTAAAACCATTCTTACCCATAACAGTTTACTTGGATAACCAGAAATATCATTTGCTTTTTCCTAGGCAAACCATAATAACATCACCACCACAGTGGCCCAGCTGGGTTTTGAGACCTGCCCCAAGGTCGATCGCTACATGACCCGATCTCTGATATGCCATCATGCCTATATGTTTAATATCATTATCATTCAAACCCAATTACCGAGTGTTGTCATTTAAATTCATTATGAAGTTCATTTCAGTTCACGGTATATTAAAATATAACCAAAAAATCCATTTTTCAAACAACCGTTGAAAGCATTTTAATAGAAATCCTTTTCAAAGCCAAATCATTTCAAAGATAGGCTACCAAAGAAATGGGGTAGAAGTCCTACCTCAATACTCGTGCTGGTGCCCCACACCTGAAATCTCAGTCCGCTATACGTTTGCTCCGTGGAACCACGAATGATCCTAGATACAAACTAAGTCGATCAATATCTAGTTTAAGACATTCTATGTTACTAAATCATTTCATGATGTCCTAGTGTGCCATTTGTATCTTTAAAATCATTCTATAAGGTTGGAATTTAAATCAGGGTTCCAAATAGTGAAAACGGGTGAAAATCACAAAATTTTCCATGCCTCGGTAGGCCTGTCGGACTCCCTGCTTCAGCCGGCTGAACTGTACAGTTTGGCCTGCCGGAAGTCAGGTCCGGTGGGCCGGTCATTTCCCCAGGTTCGGCCTACAGGACAGAAGAACACCGGCCTGCCGATCCCTATTCTGGCCTGTCGATCCCTATTCTGCCCTGCCGAATAGGCAGTTCGGCCTGCCAAACTGGGAAAACCCAAAATTCCAGCCACGGGTTTCTCGATCCCCAAAATTCAAATCTTGATTCTAACCTGTTTTTCTCAAATCCCAGGCATAAAAAATAATCATAGTTGATAGAAAAACATACTAGAACATGTTTGGACTCACTTAAACAAGGTTTAAACTCAAAAATCTCAAAAATCTAAAAATGAGAAAATAGGGAGAAAAATGAAAAATCTTGAATTCAATCCTTTTTCTTCAATCTAAGCTTAGATTCTAGTTGTTCTAAGTTCATTTAACTCAAATCCAAGGTGTTCTAAGCTTAAACAAACCTAGATTTCAAAAATGCACAAAATTGAAAATTTTCAAAAAAGTTTAGAAATTTCGAAACTGACCTCGAATCGAAGCTTCAATCCGCGTTCTCGGTTGCCGAATCACGTCCCCGAGCTTCCTCCTTGCTAACCCGAAGCTTGGATTCAAAATTGGGTTTCAAAATTTTGAGAGAGATAGAGAGAGAGGGTTGCCAAGAGAGATCAAGAGAGAGAGAGTGTGTGTGTCGTGAGAGTGAAGAGAGAAAGAGGGAGAGAAAGAGAATAAATAGAGAAAATCGGTGGGCGGTTTTTACTGTGCGAAAACCATGTGCCGCCAACAGTTTTGTAAAATGAAGTATTTTTAACATTTTACAAATTGTGTGTTTTAAAACTCAAAACATTATTTTAAAACAATATGAAATCATTTGAATTCATCAAATTAACAAAACAACCAAAAATTCAAAATCCAACCAAATAATTTAATTAAAGTTAAAACATTAATTATGGCACACTAATTCATCATTTATATTCCATTAACATTAAATAAATTTTGGGGCGTTACAGGACAGGTCCAAGATATGGCCAACCAGGTCCAGGACGAAGAGTCCAACCAGGCTACGACCGAGACCCAAGGTCTAGGACGAAGAGTCCAACCAGGTCCGAGAAGGTTACAGCCGACTAGAGAGGCCAAGTCCAGGCTACGGCCGACCAGGTCTAGGACAAAGAGTCCAACCAGGCTACGACCGAGACCGAAGATCTAGGATGAAGAGACCGACCAGGTCCAAGAAGGTTATGGCCGACTAGAGAGGACAGGTCCAACCTATGGCTGACCAGGTCCAGGATGATGAGTCTAACCAGGCTACGACCAAGACCCAAGGTCCAGGACGAAGTGTCCAACCAGGTCCGAGAAGGTTACGGCTGACCAGAGAAGGCCAGGTCCAGGCTACGGCCCACCAGGTGCAGGATGAAGAGTCCAACCAGGCTACGACCGGGACCCAAGGTCCAGGACGAAGAGTCCGACCAAGTCCAAGAATGTTACGGCCGACCAGAGAGGCCAGGTCTAGGATGAAGAGCCCAACCAGGCTACGACCGAGACCCAAGGTCCAAGATGAAGAGTCCGACCAGGTCTGAGAAGGTTACAGCCGACCAGAGAGGCCATGTCCAGGCTACGGCCGACCAGGTCCATGACGATGAGTCCAACTAGGCTACCACCGATATCCAAGGTCCAAGATGAAGAGTTTGACTAAGTCAGAGAAGGTTAAGGCTGACCAGAGAGGCCAGGCCCAGGCTATGGCCGACCAGGTCTAGGACGAAGAGTCCAACCATGCTACGATAGAGACTCAAGGTCCAGGAAAAAAGTGTCCAACCAAGTCTGAGAAGGTTATAGCCGACAAGAGAGGCCAGTCCAGGGTACGACCGAGCAGGTCCAGGATGAAGAGTCCAATCAGGCCACGACATAGACCCAAGGTCCAAGACAAAGAGTCCGACCTGGTCCGAGAAGGTTACAGTTGACCAGAGAGGCCAGGTCCAGGCTACGAACGACCAGTTCCAGGCTACAGACGACCATGTCCATGACGATGAGTCCAACCAGGCTACGACCGAGACCTAAGGTCCAAGATGAAGAGTTCGACAAAGACGAAGAAGGTTACGGCCAACGAGAGAGGCCAGGTCCAGGCTACGTCTGACCAGGTCTACGACGAAGAGTGCAGCTAGGCTGCGTCTGAGACCCAAAGTCCAGGACAAGAGTCTGACTATGTCTGAGAAGGTTACGGCCGACTAGAGAAGACCAGGTCCAGGCTACGGCCGACCAGGTGCTCGACAAAGAGTCAAACCGAGCTACGGCCGAGACCCAAGGTCCAAGACGAAGAGTCCGACCAGGTCTGAGAAGGTTACGGCTGACCAGAGAGGCTAGGTCCAGGCTACAGTCGACCAGGTCCTGGACGAAGACTCTAGCCATGCTATAACTAAGACTCAATGTCCAACCAGGTCCGAGAATGTTACGACCGACCAGAGAGGCCAAGTCCTAGATGAAGAGTCCAACCAGGCTACGACCAAGACCCAAGGTCTGGGACGAAGAGTCCGACCAGGTCTGAGAAGGTTACAGCCGACAAGAGAGGCCAGGTCCAGGGTACGACTGACCAGGTCTAGGATGAAGAGTCCAACCAGGCTATGACCGAGACCCAAGGTCCAGGACAAAGAGTCCGACCAGGTCCGAGAAGGTTATGGCCGACCAGAGAGGCCAGGTCCAGGCTACGACTGACCAAGTCTAGGACGAAGAGTCCAACCAGGCTACGACCAAGACCCAAGGTCCAGGACAAAGAGTCCAACCAGGTCTGAGAAGGTTATGGCCGACCAGAGAGGCCAGGTCCAGGCTACAGCCGACCAGGTCTAGGACGAAGAGTCCAACCAGGCTACGACCGAGACCCAAGGTCCAGGACGAAGAGTCCGACCAGGTTCGAGAAGGTTACGGCCAACCCGAGAGTCTATGTCCAGGCTACGACCGACCATGTCCTAGACAAAGAGTCCAACTAGGCACGGATCGAGACCCAAGGACCGGGACAAAGTGTCCGACCAGGTCTGAGAAGGTTACGGCCGACCAGAGGTGGCCAGGTCCAGGCTACGGCTGACCAGGTCTAGGACGAAGAGTCCAACCAGGCTATGACTAGGACCCAAGGTCTACGACGAAGAGTCCGACCAGGACCGAGAAGGTTACGGCCGACCAGAGAGACCCATGATCCAGGATGAAGAGTTCAACCAGGCTTGAGAAGGTTACGGCCGACCAGAGAGGCCAGGTCCAGGCTACAGCCATCCAAGTCGATGGCAAAGAGTCCAACCATGCTACAATGGAGACCCAAGGTCCAAAACAAAGAGTCCGACCAGGTCCGAGGATGTTATGACCGACCTGAGTGGCCAGGTTCAGGCTACAGCCAACCAGGTCTAGGACGAAGGGTCCAACCAGGCTTCGATTGAAGCCCAAGGTCCAGGACAAAGAGTCCAACTAGGTCTAAGAAGGTTACGGTCAACCAGAGAGGCCAAGTCTAGGGTACGATCGAGCAGGTCCAGGGCGAAGAGTCCAACCATGCTACGACCAAGACCCAAGGTCCAAGACGAAGAGTCTGACCATGTCTGAGAAGGTTATGGCCGACCAGAGAGGCCAGGTCCAGGCTACGGCCGACCAGGTCCAAGCTACGGCCGACCAAGTCCAGGACGAAGAGTCCAACAGGCTACGATCGAGACCCAATGTCCATGACGAGGTGTTTGACTAGGGCAGAGAAGGTTACGGCTGACCAGAAAGACCAAGTCTAGGCTACGGCCGAACAGGTCCTGGAGGAAGAGTCCAACCAGGCTACGATCGAGTGTTGGAAACGTGGTGCGCAGTAGAATTTTTAAAATTTTTCATCAGAGTAATTTCTAAAACAGAAGTTTGACATGCTCTATGTATAAATTAGACAGATCTTACTAACCTTTGTGTGAAGAACCTTTGCAACCTGTGTAGAGAAGTAACGATCTAGAAGAGTATCACTCTTAATCTCTCAATTGATCTAAGTAAATCATGAGACTCACTCCCTTTATATAGCCATTGGTCCAGGGGTCAGTCCTTATTAGATTAGGTCTCAAAAACTCGAAACACAATCAAATTCGGATCAATATCTGATAAGATCTGTGTGAAAATATGTAATCTTATTGCTCGTTGATCGGCAGGCCAAACTCGTCATTCGGTAGGCCGAACTCCCGAGAAAAAATCTACGCAAATCTTTTATTTTCCACCCGAGATTCTAAAGGATAAAGTCTCAGTTTTGATTCAAATAACCCAATAGAGAAGATATATGATCAAAACAAAATTTATCAAGACAATCTCTAAGAAAATAAATCAATGCACAATAATTCTACAAGTTTATCTTGATCTAATTTATCCAAAATTAAATCAACCGATAAACAGACAAGAATTATCCGATCCCAATAATTCAACAATTTTATCTTAAATTAATTTTATTACCAAATTAATTCAACAAATAAACATAAATGAATTATTTGATTCTTACAAATTTTAAACCAATCTGATAATTCCGACATAAGTCACCAATTATTGGAAAAACACGCCGTGTCGTTACAGGATTTTGTAAGCTAGCAAAGGGGACCAAAATGGACCTATAAAGTTCAAGCTCATAATAATTATGAAACTCAATATCCCATATATACATTTCACAATTATCAACTCCAACGCGACTCCACTAAAAGCTTAGACCTGTACTCTCGAACTTTATAGAATTACAAAGCTTGTATAGCTATGTTTCCATGACATATCAAAGTGTATCATATCCCCATATGATAATCCATAATCGGCTTAAGGACAAGTTCTGTCTTACCTTCCCGATTATTTTTATCTTACGTTCTATTGTCTCACCATTAGAGAACTTACTATCCAAAGACAGTATACCATTTGGTTAAACCTATGTATCCAAATGGTTGGGCGCTCCAGTTTTTCAATTACAAGACAATGCATATAAGAGGATATCATTACTCCTAAAGAGGAGCTATGGATTCCTTATCTATGAATAACAAGTCTACGCTATCAACAGTCATGCCTCCAATGTACCGGCATGCATACCACTATTGAGATGTGGAAGTCACCCATTAGTACATCAAAAGACACAAGTCGAGACAACGGGCCCACTATTCATCTCAGGATTAAGATACAATGCAAATGATTGTCTAAAGTGAATCGACTTGCCAAGATAGAATTATTAATCCAAATCAAATCACTTTATGTCCCGATCCAACACATCATCACCTATGACAACACGCCAACGTTTTATTCACAGAGTCCAACTCCGATGGTCAAGACAAACCATCTCCCAAAAAGGGATATAGACAACATAACAATCCTAACATGAATAAAGCGCCTAACTTTATTCCCTCGATTGCGGATCATATGTTTTAGACCATCACCTTAAAAATCGTGTCTTCTGCATAATCATCCCATCATATGCCAAATTTTTAAGGTTTAGACCGATAGTCTCAGACTACTGTTTGCTTATCATACATTTAACAAATATGAACGTAAATAGGACAAGATTTGGTATATATAAATGAATAAATTCTTTATTGATAAAAATGTCTCCAAAAAATATTACATTTTTACTCCTTAGGGCATACATGTCTAACAATCTCCCACTTGCACTAAGTGAGTAAATACAGCAAATTTTGCATCCCTATAGCCTCCACATGCCTCTCGAAGACTCTCGCAGTAAGTGTCTTCGTAAATGGATCAGCTATGCAGAACATCACTATGCATAAGTTCTAGAACCCCTTCGGCCATATTGCCTTTAGACCCGTATGGTCTTTTGGTCATTTTACCCCCCAAAGAGGATTCACATTGAGGTATAGATTCCACCTTTAAGTGACTTAAAGGTCCATCCCTTATCAACCTTTGAATCCTATTCAGGTTAATGTGACCAAGGCGTAAATGCCAAAGATAAGCCTTCTTAGAGTGAGATGTTTTAAGTCTTTTGGAGTTATTATCATTTATCTCAGCATTAAGCAATAAGTCCATCTTAGGTTTGATAAAATATAGATTATTTTGCATCCATCTAGAATAGATAAAAGATTTATTTTTACAAATCACCACTTTTTCATTAAAAGATACCACGTAGGAGTCTTTAAATAAACAAGATACAAAAATTAAATTCCTTTTAAATTTAGGAACATAAAAAAAATCTTGCAAAAATAAATTCCTATATTTATTAAAGTAAAGATGGACGTCTCTCACTGCTTCCGCTGAGACCAAGGATCCATCGCCCATCCGAAGAATGAACTCTTCATGTAGCAGATTTCTCGTTTCTTTAAAACCCTGTAGAGAAACACAAACATGATTAGTTGCACCGGAATCTATGACCCACATGTCACTGGATTCCTCAACCTAAACAAGTTTCTAAATACAGAAGATCACACCTACCTCCTTTGGAAAGGAAGTCCTTGTAATGATTCTTAATATGACCGACCTTTCCACAGAAGAAGCACTTAAGCTTCTTTTGGTTCTTATTCTTCTTCTTCTTGCTCTTGGTAGCAACAGGAATAGAAGACTTCTCGTTCTTGGCCCGTTGCTTCTTTCCATTCCCTGAGTTAGGATTGGAACCAGAAGCAGCTACCATGTTGGCCTCACCACCAGCAGGAGACTCCCTGATCAGCAGTTTGACCTCCTGTAACTGTTTCATCAGTTTTGTCAAGGTCATATCCCGTCTATTACTTAAATTAAAAGTAGCTCTAAACGGAATAAATTCCTTAGACAGAGTCTCAAAGACCATAGTCATCTGAGTTTTAGCATCGATGTCGGCTCCATTGGTTTGAGGCTCAGTGGGGTAACCTATGACCAACATCATGTGCTCCTTTACAGATGTCCCCTAGTCTCTGTCTATAGTTTCAGAGTTTCCAAAGCGCCCCTTGCAGCTTCGTTATGGCCTGGCCTCCAAACATATCCTTAAGATTATCTAGATCTACTTCGCAGTCTCATAATCCTGATGTTGAGCCTGCAGCACGTTGTTCATGCTAGCCATAACATAGTAGCGGGCCTAATCATTAGCATCTTTCTAGCGGTCGTACGCTTAGAATTGCTCATTACTTGAGTCTCCCGTAGGCTCGGGAGGACAAGGGGTTGTCAGTACATATTTCAGTTTCTCAAAGGATAGGACGATGTCCAGGTTCCGTTTCCAATCATTATAATTCTCACCGGTTAAATAGTTTTTGTCAAGTATCGATGGTAAAGCGTTTTTAAACATTTTCAATCTACAATAAAGAATCATATACCAAAGATAAGCAAACATATAAAATAATTTAGTAAGATAACACAATCATGTAAAATCATACAAATGTGTTTATGTGTCAAAACCTTGAAAATATCACAACCTTACAACGATAATTCCCAACTCAGAATTCAACAAGCTCCTAGGGGAGTCATGCCAAATTCAATTAGGAACACGGATCCCCTCCTGATTAATATATGCCATCCAGGACCCATATGATCCAGCATATACTAATAATCATTTCTTTGGTCATTAATTTTATTAACAAAGCTCCTAGGGGAGGTTAATAATAAAATTAACGTGAGTGTATAACCATCATTTCAATATTTTATCCATGATTTATAATCACCACCTAGGGCTATGCAACCATAAATCACACTAAAATACCTTATCCTTTCAAAGATCCAATCTAACCCATGATAGAAATCCCTTCCTAGGGGTCGGGACCACCATGTTCTTCCTATGGACCAATGATGGAGGCCTTAGGTCCTCTCTTCGAAAACCTTCTCCCACTTAATCTTTTGAAATCACGGTTTTATTTTAAAATTATGCATGAACAATTTTAATATGAGCGGCACTCCCTATTCCATATGACATGTTATCAATATACACGGTAAATCATATTATAATGCAGACAAGCAAAGCAATGAAGCAAAGTTACAATGAAAAATAATAATAATAACCGTAATATTATGACTCCATCCTAGAGAATAAAAAACTAAGATTATAAGAGAATAATCAAGACATAAATTGATTCTTCTTCCTTGAATCCTCAAGTTGTATCCTTCTTCACATAATTCCCATCTTAAAGTCTTCAATCCCGTATGAATCAAATACTTCATATTTTCGGTCATATCAAAATTTAATGTTTCTCAAAATCGTCTCAAAAATAAAATTAAAACTGCATTGCAAAAATTGCTCCTTTTCTGAAAATTTTTCAGCTCTCGGTCGGTAGGCCAATCTGGATAATCGGTTTGCCAATCATGCTTCATCGGCCTACCGATCTGGAAGATCGGCCTGCAGACCCATGAAAGTTTGGCCTGTCGACAGAGCCAACCAATTTTTGCCCCACTATCGGCCTGTCGAACCATACGTCCGGCCTGCCGATCTGTGATCATCGGCCTGCCGAACTTGAGGGTTCGGCATGCCGAACGAGCAGAAATCTCTCTTTCCAGAAATACAATTTTAATGCAATTAATTAATTTTATCTTTAACAATTCAAAAACATAAAATTAGAGACACAGGAAATACCTGGTTGCGCCATCATCAATCTTCTAGATCCATCTTCTCGATCCGTCTTCTCCGAATAATTATTTAATTACAAAATTCTTATAAATTTTAATTTAAACAATAATTCCTAGACAGAGATGATAGTCTGCCATCTAATTACATGAAAAACCTAGATACACATTCTAACCTCTAAGGAACCATAACCGGCATTAATTAATTAATAAATAATTAAATAATAATTTAATCAACCATAATTAATTAATGAACATTCATTACATAATCCATGACAACATATATTAATATAGAAACCTAGAGTGCCATCTCTCTATAAAATTAAATTCAAGCATAGGAGAGATTAAGATCACAATATTAAACATACAACATGATCACAAACTTGCAAATTTATGTAAAAAACCTCGGCTCTTATACCAATTGTTGGAAAAAAATCAGTGTGAGGTGCGTAGCAGAAATTTAAAAATTTTTTAACATCAAAGTATTTTTCCAAAACACAAGTGTGACATGTTATATGTATAAATTAAACAGATCTTACTAATCTTTATGTGTCGAAGAACCTCCGCAACTCGTGAAGAGAAGTAATGTTCAAGAAGAGCCTCAACCAACTGGTCTTCTTTGCTATTCTCTATCCATGATCAGAGTGAGTGTGGGCTCATATGTACAGCTCTTCAACCGATAACTCTCCTTCCAACCAATCGAGAGAACCCAAAGCTAGTGTTCGTGATTTGTGAACAAAAGCTCTTAGGGAATTTTCAGATGCTCACCAAAAGAGGTTTACACTTAATCTCTCAATTGATCTAAGTAACTCATGAAACTTACTCCTTTTATATAGTGATTGGTCCTGGGGTCAGTCCTTATCAGATTTGGTCTCAAAGGCTCAAAACAAAATCAAGTTCGGATCAATATCTGATAAGATCTGGGTGAAAATGCGTAATCTTATCTCTCGTTGATCGGTAGGCCGAACATCCTGATCGATAGGCCGAACAGGCCTCATCAGCAGGCCGAACACGTAGATCGGTAGGCCAAACTGCCGCATAAATATCTCCATGAATCTTTTATTTTTCACCCGAGATTCTATAGGATAAAGTCTCAGTTTTGATTCAAACAACCCAATAGGGAAGTTATCATATCAAAACAAACTTTATCAAGATAATCTCTAAGAAAATAAATCAATTCACAATAATTCTACAAGTTTATCTTGATATAACTTATCCAATTAAATCAACCAATAAACAGACAAGAATTATCCGATCCCAATAATTCAACAAGTTTATCTTAAATTAATTTTATTACAAAATTAATTCAATCAATAAACAGACATGAATTATTTGATTCTTTCAAATTTTAAACCAATCTGATAAATCTGATATAAGTCACCAAAAATTGGAAAAGCACGCCATGTCGTTATAGGATTTTGTGAGCTAGTAAAGGGGACCAAAATGGACCTATAAAGTTCAAGCTCATGATAATTATGAAACCCAATATCCCAGATATATATTTCACAATTATCAACTCCAACGCTACTCCACTAAAAGCTTGGAGCTGCACTCTCGAACTTTATAGAATTACGAAGCTTGTACAGCTAAGTCTCCATGACATATCAAAGTGTATCGTATCCCCATATGATAATCCATAATCAGCTTAAGGACAAGTTCTATCTTACCTTCCTGATTAATTTTATCTTACGTTCCATTATCTCACCATTAGAAAACTTACTATCCAAAGATAGTATACCATTCAGTTACACCTATGTATCCAAATGGTTGAGCGCTCCAGTTTTCCAATTACAGGACAACTCATATAAAAGGATATCATTACTCCTAAAGAGAAGCTATGGATTCCATATCTATGATTAATAAGTCTACGCTATCAAGAGTCATGCCTCCAACGTACCGGCATGCATACCACTATTGAGATGTGGGTGTCACCCTTTTGTACATCAAAAGAGACAAGTCGAGACAATGGGCCCACTATTCATCTCAGGATTAAGATACAATACAAATGATTGTCTAAAGTGAATCGATTTGCCGAGACAGAATTATTAATCCAAACCAATTCACTTTATGTCCCGATCCAACACATTGTCACCTATGACAACATGCCAATGTTTCTATTCACGGAGTTCAACTCCGATGGTCAAGACAAACCATCTCCCAAAAGGGATATAGACAACATAACAATCTTTACATGAATAAAGTGCCCAACTTTATTCCCTCGATTGCGGATCATATGTTTTAGACCGTCACCTTAATATTCGTGTCTTCCGCATAATCAGCCCATCATATGCCCAATTCTTAAAGGTTTAGATCGACAGTCTCAGACTACTATTTGCATATCATACATTCAACAAATATGAACGTAAAGAGGACAACATTTTGTATATATAAATGAATAAATTCTATTACATTTTGTCTCCAAAAACGTATTACATTTTTACTCCTTAGGGCATACATGTCTAACACAGACTACGGCCGACTAGGTGCTGGACGAAGATTCCAACCAGGCTATGACCAGGACCCAAGGTCTAGGACGAAGAGTCTGACCAGGTCCGAGAAGGTTACGGCTGACCAGAGAGGCTAGGTCCAGGCTATGGCCGACTAGGTCCTGGATGAAGAGTCTAACCATTGCAACGACTGATACCCAAGGTCCAACCAGGTCCAAGAATGTTACGACCGACCAGAGAGGCTAGGTCCAGGACGATGAGTCCAACCAGGCTACTACCGAGACCCAAGGTCTAGGACAAAGAGTCCGACCAGGTCTGAGAAGGTTACGGCCGGCCCGAAAGTCTAGGCCCAGGCTATGACCGACCATGTCCAGGACGAACAGTCCAACCAGGTTACGACCGAGACCCAAGGTCCAAGACAAAGAGTCCGACCAGGTCTGAGAAGGTTACGGCCAACCAGAGAGGCCAGGTCTAGGCTACGGCCGACGAAAAAGTCCAGGTCTAGGCTATTGTTGACCAGGTCTAAGATGAAGAGTCTAACTAGGCTATGACCAAGAACAAAGGTCTAGGAAAAAACATCCAACTAGGTCCGAGAAGGTTATGGCCAACAAAAGAAGGCCAGGTCCAGGCTATGACTGACTAGGTCCAGGATGAAGAGTCCAACCAAGCTATGATTGTGGCCCAAGGTCTCAGACGAAGTGTTCAACTAGGTCCAAGAAGGTTATAGCTGACCAGAGAGGCCAGGTCCAGGTACGCCCAACCAGGTCTAGGATGAAGAGACCAATCAGGCTACGACGGAGACCCAAGGTCTAGGACAAAGAGTCTGAGCAGGTTCGAGAACATTACGGTCGACCAGAGAGGCCAAGGTCTAGGCTACGACCGACCAAGTCCATGACAAAGAGTCCAACCAGGCTACAACCGAGACCCAAGGTCCAGGACAAAGAGTCCGACTAGGTTTGAGAAGGTTACGGCCGACCAAAGAGGCCAGGTCTAGGCTACGACAGACCAGGTCCAAGACGAAGAGTCCAACTAGGCTACAACCGAGACCAAAGGTCTAGGACGAAGAGTCCGACTAGGTCCGAGAAGGTTATGGCCAACCAGAGAGGCCAGGTCTAGGCTATGGCCGACTAGGTCTAGGACAAAGAGTCCAACCAGGCTACGACCGAGGCCCAAGGTCTAGGACGAAGAGTCCAACCAGGTCTGAGAAGGTTACGGCCGACCAGAGAGGCCAGGTCCAGGGTACGACCGAGCAGGTCTAGGACGAAGAGTCCAACCAGGCTACGACCGAGACCCAAGGTCCTGGACAAAGAGTATGACCAGGTCTGAGAACTTTACGGCTGATTAGAGAGGCCAGGTCTAGTCTACGGTTGACCAGGTCCATGACGAAGAGTCCAACCAGGCTACGACCAAGACCCAAGTTCCAAGATGAAGAATCCAACCAGGTGGGAGATCGTTACAACCCACCAGAGAAGGCCAGCTCTAGGCTACAGCCGACCAGGTCCAAGATGAAGAGTCCAACCAGGATACAACCATGACCCAAGGTCTAGGACTAAGAGTCTGACTAGGTTTGAGAACTTTACGGCTGACTAGAGAGGCCAGGTCCAGGCTATGGCTGACTAGTTCTAAGACAAAGAGTCCAACCAGGCTACGATTGAGACCCAAGGCCCAGGACGAAGAGTCTGACCAGGTCTGAGAAGGTTATGGCCGATCAGAGAGGGCCAGGTCCAGGACGAAGAGTCCAACCAGGCTACAACCGAGACCCAAGGTCTAGGACGAAGAGTTCGACCAGCACCGAGAAGGTTACGGCCGACTAGAGAGACCCAAGGTCCAGGATGAAGAGTCCAACCGGGCTACGACCGAGACCCAAGGTCTAGGACGAAGAGTCCGACCAGGACCGAGAAGGTTACGGCCGACCAGAGAGACCCAAGGTGTAGGACGAAGAGTCATACCAGGTCTAAGAAGGTTACGGCCGACCAGAGAGGCCAGGTCCAGGCTACGGCCGACCAGGTCCAGGACGAAGAGTCCAACCAGGCAACGACTGAGACCCAAGGTCCAGGACGAAGAGTCTGACCAGGTCTGAGAAGGTTACGGCCGACCAGAGTGGCCAGGTCCAGGCTACAGCCTACCAGGTCTAGGACGAAGAGTCCAACCAGGCTATGACCGAGACCTAAGGTGCAGGACTAAGAGTCCGGCCAGGTCAGAGAAGGTTACGACCGAACAGAAAGGCCAGGTCCAGGGTACGGTCGAGCAGGTCCATGACTAAGAGCCTAATCAGGCTACGAGAAGGTTACGGCCGACCAGAGAGGCCAGGTCCAGGCTACGGCCGACTAGGTCCAGGATGAAAAATCCAACCAGGCTACGATCAAGAACCAAGGTCCAGGATAAAGCATCCAACCAGGTCTGAGAAGGTTACGGCCTACCAGAGAAGGCCAGGTCTGGGCTACGGCCGACCAGGTCCAGGACGAAGAGTCTAACTAGGCTACGACCGAGGCCCAAGGTCTCAGCAAAGAATTTGACTAGGTCTGAGAAGGTTACGGTCGACCAGAGAGGCTAGGTCTAGGGTACAGCTGAGCAGGTGTAACACCCACCAATTTTGTTGTAACGGATCATGTTAAGTTAGTAACGACGTTAAGTACAAAATATTAACAATTTATGTTATATGTTATGATTTATGGTCTTAATGTTACTAGATATTTATTTGAAGTGTTATTATAGGTGACGACTGCATGGAATCAATGTGCTCTAGTGTTCTTGTTAATTTTAATGTATGTTTATTTATGATGAAATGATGACTTAAATGTTATAATGTATGGTATTTTAAGGACAGTTCGATAGGCTAAACTTTCAGGTTCGGCAGGCCGAAAAGCCTGCAAAGAATCGGCAGGCCGATGGAAACCATCGGTAGGCCAAACTTTGAGGAATCGGTAGGCCGAAGTGAAGAATTGGTAGGCCGATGACAGTAGACAAGCAGTCAGCAGAAATCTCTCCAAATTTATTGCTGAGATAATTAAGTTGATTGGGTGTTTTAATGGGATTAATTGGTATAATTATGGATTAATTTCCTCATTTAAGGAAATAAAACATTTGACTTGGCATTGATTGAATGTAATCGAGATGGTTTCCTATTTTAAAAAAATGAAATATGGTAAGTGAGACCAATTGATTCGACTCTCCCTCAATCCTCTCCACTTTCCATGTGAAGCTAGCCTCAATTTTAGTCTAGATAGTCAGAAAATTTCTAACATAATGGAGAGCATTGAAATTTTCTTTTTACGTTATTGCTCTCTCTCTCTTTCTCTCACGTCTTTCCTTTTTCTCTCTCACTTATTCTGAGACGTTTCTTTTATTCTTCTCTTCTTCTTCTCTTCTCCACGTTTTCTATTCCTCCTCTCTCTCGAAAATTCTCTTGCAAATATTTGAGAAATATTGAGTTTTCTTTGGATGAATTGAAGGAATTTGAGAAGAATCGTTTTGAGGTAAGGGTTCATTTTCGGTTTAATTTTGAAATGAAATCCTTCTCAACATGCGACTGCCATATCTTTCTCTAGGTATTTTTTTTTACTCTGAATTTTTAATATGTTATCCATGTATGTGTTATGCAATGTTCCTCCAAGTTTCAAGTCATTTAAATTTTTCTAAATTAAGTTATGAATTTTCTATCCTCTACCACTCATAGTAAAATATTGTTGTTTGGCTATGATGCATGAAAAATGTAATTTTTGTTCAAGGAGTAAATGTGTTTTGTTTGCTACGAAATTTAGCAAGAATGTTCATGTATATGTTATGTTATGGACTGCAAAGTTTGGTAATGTTTTGATGAGTGAATTATGTGTTATGGAATTTCTATGAGAATAGGTCAAGGAAATTGTTTTAACAATGTTAATTTTTGGACTTTCGTTTTATGTAATGTTTTATATGTTTAAATGATTTTATTAATGATGAAATAATTTTATGATATTTAAATATACATGAGTATGAATTTTAAAATTAAAATATATGCGTTTTAATTGTTAGAAAATGTTTTCAAAAGATTACTCATTACCTTATTATTGTTAGCAGATTTCATGTTTGAAATACATGGTTTGTTTTTAGATACTTAATGTAATTTCTATGACGAAAGAAAAATCATGGTAATATGTTTGTGTATTAGCTTTACCCTGGATAAGTATGGTGTCTAAAGTATGTGTGAATGTTAAGTTTTTAAGTCTTGGATCCATGTAGGTCAGTGAAGTGTATGTGATGATTTTATGTTTTTGAAGATCTTGGTTAAGGATGCATGTTATAAATCATGTTTGTAAGAGATGAATGTATATGTGATGTTATATGAATGAATGTTTATTTTATGATGATAAGTATTAATTTTATTTTGTATCTTTAATGAATAAATGGCATTAACACACTAAGGAACGAGCACACCGAGACTGCGGCGACGTCACCAATTTTTATATGGTTAAGTAAGCTAGCTTCTAAGGTAAGTACATTCTCACCTGCAACATGATATGTTATAAAGGTTTGAAAATATGTTCTTGATGATATCTATGATGGATTTTATGATGGTTTCATTTAAAGTTTTCTTATGAAATATTTTGATGTTCATAAAGTTATGCATGTATGATGATGCCGAATTTTCGAAGCATGAAAAATTATGTGTATATTTATCACTTAATAACTGTTGCACACCAATGTTATAATATGATATGTTATGATATCATGTTTGGTTTAGGATTAGCTACCCTTCTCCTCTCATGACGGTGCGCCTACAATGATGATTATGGTGCAACACTTGGGCCCTTAAGATAAAATGGAATAAGTTTGAATATGGTCAATGTAATGAGAGATATGTTTCTATGAAAATGTGCTTAATGCATTATTATGATATGATGATGATGACAATGATGATGATGATGTTTATGAAATGTTTTTAAATTGTGAGAATTATATGTACTTACTAAGCTTTAGCTTATTCAAGTTTATATCATGTTGCATATAAGGGTAAGAAAGTCATGGATTAGGCGGAGGACATGGGAAGGCGTGTGAGCATATGGAAGATGAATTGTAACTGAAAGAACGGCAATGAAGCAAGTTTTTACGATTTAACTTATGGTTAAATTATTGAACCTATTTTTTTATGATGTGTTTTAAAGAATCCAAGAACTATGTTTCATTATTCTATTTTATCACTTTAAGAATTTGATCTTCTGCATTTTGAAAATTGAAGTTGTTTTACAAATTGAGTTTTCTTAAGAATTTTGGCTCTGCCGGCCTGCCGAACATGATTGGTCGGCATGCTGATGAAAGTAAGTTCAGCCTGCCGATCCTATTTTGAGCTTGCCAAACTTTGGAAGTTTTTAAACCTTGTTTTCCAGAGCCTCTGTCGGCCTACCGGTTAATGATTTCTGGCCTGTCGACCATGTTCGGCCTGCCGAAGTCCCAAGTTTGGCCTACCGAACTGTGGGAGCAAATAGTTTATAAATGATGTCATGTGATATGAGTTATGATTTTACATTTTGGTATATTTATATTTTTAAAGCAAGTTTATGACTAATTTAAAGTGAAATTGAATTAATTATGGTGTGGAATAAGTTAATGAATGTTGTTTAAAAAAAAAATGTATGTATGGATCCTGGTTACGTTTTCCTTAACTATGTTTACATTTAAAGTTCAAATAAGTATGTAATGTATTGAATGTAACGAAATCTGGGACGTCCGTAAGGGGGGCGCTATAGGCTTTGGCATCAGAGCAAATTTCTATTTACAATTCATATCGCCACACGTCAGTCCAAGTCCTCCAAGTAAGTATGTTTTAAAGTTAGATATTTTAATGTAAGTATAAGGATAAGAATGAGGTTTAGATGTTTAACGATTAATGTTCTAGTAGTGAAAACCTATCTCATATTAGAAGATTATTTCTAAGTTCCAGACTCTTTTAGGAGAATTAACGATGGACGGCCACAGAAGAATGCAAACGTGCACCCAGACCAATGAAAGGCTTCTGATTATGATCGCTGAGTTGCAGAGGCAACTTGAGGATCGAAGAAGAGAAATTGCTGCGTTAAGGGCCGATGGCAAAAATGACGTGCCTCCTCGTCCTCCTCCTCCGCAGCCACCAGTTAATGAAGTCCCAGTTCCTGCTGTTGAACCAAGAGCGGCCTATCAGGATCCTCTTCTAGTCAGGTGGAAGAGGGTTAAGCTAGCAGACTTCAAGGGTTCAAAGGACCCGTTAGTCGCACAAGGATGGTTGAAGACGATTGAGGCCACCTTAAGACTCATGGATTTCATAGACAATGAAAAGGTCCTCTGTGCCTTATACTGCCTCACCATGGAGGCTAGAATTTGGTGGGATGGCATCAAACAGAGTAGGAATGTAGAAGAAATGACATGGGATGACTTCGTTCATGAGTTCAATACGAAGTTCTTCCATATGAACATCACAAGGAAGAATTACGAGGACTTCGAGAGCTTGCACCAAGGGGACAGTTACTGATGTGGTGACAAAGTTTGACTAGCTTGCTCGCCTATGCCCAGGAATGGTTATGGATGAAAATGAAAAGGTCAGAAGGCTGATCAAGGTCCTTGGCCTGAAATTGCTGCTATCGTTGATGGGGCAAGTCCACCTAGGACTCAAGAACAGGTTGTCATGAGAGCCCAGCATGCGGAATTCCACTTGTCCAAACTAAGAAGGAACCAGCCTCAATCGGGCCAACAAGCCAATAATGCAAACAATCAAAACCGCCCTCCACACAGGAACAACAACAACAATAACAACAGCAGCAACAACAACAACCATAACTGGAGGAATAACAAGAGGAAGGGCAGTCCTCAAAACCAACAGGGCCAAGACAACCAGAGTCATAATGATGGTCAGCACAACAACAATAGCAGGCGGTTTCAACCATGTGCCAAATGTGGAAAGAAACATCCAGGGGAATGCCTCTTGGGAAAAAATCAATGTTTCATATGTGGGCGTGAAGACCACTTTGTCAAGAACTGCCCCAAACTGATGAATGCCAATGCCCCCTAGAGAGCTCCTCCTCAAGCCCAGCTCCATCAGATGCAAGCTTCCCTTGAAGGGCCACTTATCAGTCAAGGGAGACTTGAAGCCCCACCAACAAATGCCTGAATCTATGCTATGACGAAAGAACAATGGCTGCTGAAGCCTCCAATGTGGTCACAGGTCAGATAACAAGTTTATCTAACGATGCTTATGTTCTCTTTGATACGGGTGCTACTCATTCTTTTATATCCACATCATTTGTTAAAAAGTTAGGGGTTTGTTTAGAGCCTATGAGACAGGGATTCACTATGGCACTACCCTCCGGGGAAGTGATATTATCTACACACTGTCCGCATATAGTACCCCTATGGATTTCTGATAGGGAACTTTTCATCAACCTCATCGTGATCGACATGCATGACTACGATATGATTCTTGGGATGGACTTCCTAAGCAAGTATAATGCTTCTATTGAATTTCAAAAACGAAACGTGATCTTCCATCCTGAAGGTGATCAAAAGTTTGTTTATGTTGGCGAGTCCAGAAAGAAACCAAGCATGTTTTTATCTATAATGAAAGCAAGGAAGTTATTAGCAGGTGGCTGCATGGGCTATCTGGCGAACATTGTAGACAAAAGCCAAGAAGAAAAGATAAGAATTGAAGATGTGCCTATAGTTCATGAATATGCAAAAGTGTTTCCTGATGATCTGACAAGTCTACTACCAGAAAGAGAAGTCGAATTCGAGATTGAGCTCATTCCCGGCACCGACACAATCTCAAAAGCACCTTACAAAATGGCCCCGACAGAGTTAAAAGAGCTTCACACGCAATTAAAGGAGCTACTTGACAAAGGTTTCGTCAGGCCAAGCTACTCTCCATGGGGAGCCCCAGTTCTATTTGTTAAGAAGAAAGATAGCTCTATGAGACTATACATTGACTACAATAAGCTGAACAAGGTGACAGTCAAGAACAAGTACCCTTTGCCTCGAATAGAAGATTTATTTGATCAGCTCAAGGGTGCATCTATGTTTTCAAAGATTAATCTACGGTCAGGTTATCACCAGCTGAAGATTAAAGAAGGAGATATCCTCAAAATTTCCTTCAGATCGAGGTATGGCCACTATGAATTTGTGGTTATGCCTTTCGGTTTGACGAATGCACCAGTAGCTTTTATGGATTTGATGAATTGGGTATTCAAGGATTTCCTCAATAAATTTGTTGTTGTATTTATCAATGATATTCTTGTCTATTCAAAGAATCAAGAACAACATGTGGAGCATTTAAGGATTGTGCTGGAGACTATAAGAAGACACCAACTATATGCAAAGTTCTCCAAGTGCGAGTTTTGGCTTGATAAAGTGTCTTTCTTGGGCATGTTATATCGAAGGAAGGACGAAGAGTCTGAGCAGGTCTAAGAAGGTTACAGCCGACCAAAGAGGCCACGTCCAGGCTATAGCCGACCAGAGAGACTAGGTCCAGACTACAGTTGACCAGGTCCAGGGCAAAGAGTTCAACCATGCTACGACCGAGACCCAACGTCCATGACGAAGAGTCCGACCAGGTCCGAGAAGGTTACGGTTGACCAGAGAGGCCAGGTCCAGGCTACGGCCGACCTGGTCCAAGACGAAGAGTTCAACCAAGCAACGACCGAGGCCCAAGGTCCGACTAGGTCCAAGAAGGATACGGCCAACCAGAGAGGCCAAGTCCAGGCTACGGCCGACCAGAGAGGCCAGGTCCAGGCTACGGCTGACTAGGTCCAGGGCGAAGAGTCCAACCAGGCTACGATTAAGACCCAAGGTCTAGGACGAAGAGTCTGACCAGGTCCGAGTAGGTTACGACCGACCAAAGAGGCCAGGTCCAGGCTTCGACAGTCCAGGTCCAAGACGAAGAGTCCAACAAGGCGACGAACGAGACCCAAGGTCCAGGATGAAGAGTCCGACCAGGTCCGAGAACGTTACGGCTGGCTAGAGTGGCTCGGTTGGGGCTACAGCCAACCAGGTCCAGGACGAAGTGTCCAACCAGGCTACGACCAAGACCCAAGGTCCAACACGAAGAGTCCAACCAGGCTAGGACCGAGACCCATGGTGTAGGACAAAGAGTCCGACATGGTCTGAAAAGGTTACGGCCGGCCAGAGAAGGGTAGGTCCAGCCTATGACCCACTAGATAGGCCAGGTCCGAGCTACGGTCGACCAGGTCCAGGGCAGAGAGTCCAACCAAGCTACGACCAAGACCCAACATCTAGGACAAAGAGTCCGACCATGTTCGAGAAGGTTACGATAGACCAGAGAGGCCAGGTCCAAGCTACGGTAGACCAGGTCCAAGACGAAGAGTCCAACCACGCAACGACCGAGAGCCAAGGTCTGGGAGGAAGAGTCCGACCAGGTCTGAGAAGGCTACGGCCGACCAGAGAGGCCAGGTCCAGGCTACGGCCGACCAGGTCCAGGGCAAAGAGTCTAGCCAGGCTATGATTAAGACACAAGTTCTAGGACGAAGAGTCTGACCAGGTCCGAGCAGGTTACGGCCGACCAGAGAGGCCAGGTCCAGGCTTCGGCAGTCCAGGTCCAAGACGTAGAGTCAAACAAGGCAACGAACGAGGCCCAAGTTCCAGGATGAAGAGTCCGACGAGGTTCGAGAAGGTTACGGCCGGCTAGAGAGGCCAGGTCGAGGCTACAGCCAACTAGGTCTAGAACAAAGTGTCCAACCAGGCTAAGACCAAGACCCAAGGTCCAGGACGAAGAGTCCACCTAGGTCCGAGAAGGTTATGGCCTACTAGAGAGGCCAGATCCAGGCTACAACTGACCAGGTCCAAGGCAAAGAGTCCAACTAGGTCCGAGAAGGTTACGGCCGACCAGAGAGGCCAGGTCCAGGCTACGGCCGACCAGGCCCAATACGAAGAGTCTAACAAGGCGACGAACGAGACCTAAGGTCTAGGACAAAGTGTCTGACAAGAGAGGCCAGGTCTAGGCTACAGCTGACTAGGTCCAAGGCAAAGAGTCCAACCAGGCTACGACCGAGACCCAACGTCCAGGACGAAGAGTCCGACCAGGTCCAAGAAGGTTACGGTTGACCAGAGAGGCCAGGTCCAGGCTACGACCGACCAGGTCCAAGACGAAGAGTCCAACCAGGCAACGACCAAGGCCCAAGGTCTAGGACAAAGAGTCTGACTAGGTCCAAGAAGGTTACGGCCGACCAGAGAGGCCAAGTCAAGGCTACGGCCGACCAGAGAGGCCAGGTCACAGCTACGGCTGACCAGGTCCAGGGCGAAGAGCCCAACCAGGCTACGGTTGAGACCCAAGGTCTAGGATGAAGAGTCTGACCAGGTTACGGTCGACCAGAGAGGCCAGGTCCAGGCTTCGACGGTCCAGTTCCAAGGCAAAGAGTCCAACAAGGTGACGAACGAGACCCAAGGTCCAGGATAAAGAGTCTGACTTGGTCCGAGAAGGTTACGGCTGGCTAGATAGGCCAGGTCAGGGCTACAGCCAACTAGGTCCAGGACGAAGTGTCCAACCAGGCTACGACCAAGACCCAAGGTCCAACACGAAAAGTCCAACCAGGCTACGACCGAGACCCATGGTGTAGGACAAAGAGTCCGACCAGGTCCGAGAAGGTTACGGTCGACCAGAGAAGGCAAGGTCCGGGCTATGACCCACTAGGGAGGCCAGGTTTGAGCTACGGTCGACCGGGTCTAGGGCAGAGAGTCCAACCAAGCTACGACCGAGACCCAACATCTAGGACGAAGAGTCCGACCATGTCGGAGAAGGTTACGACAGACCAGAGAGGCCAGGTCCATGCTACGGTGGACCAGGTCCAAGACGAAGAGTCCAACCAGGCAATGACTGAGACCCAAGGTCCGGGATGAAGAGAGAGGCTAGGTCTAGGCTACAGCCGGCCAGGTCCAGGGCAAAGAGTCCAGCCAAGCTATGATGAAGACCCAAGGTCTAGGACAAAGAGTATGACCAGGTCCGAGTAGGTTACGGCTGAACAAAGAGGCCAGGTCCAGGCTTCGACAGTCCAGGTCCAAGACGTAGTTTCCAACAAGGCGACGAACGAGACCCAAGTTCCAGGATGAAGAGTCCAACCAGGTCTGAGAAGGTTACGGCTGCTAGAGAGGCCAGGTCGGGGCTACAGCCAACCAGGTCTAGGAAAAAGTGTCCAAGCAGGCTACGACCAAGACCCAAGGTCCAGGACAAAGAGTCCACCTAGGTCCGAGAAGGTTAGGCCTACCAGAGAAGCCAGATCTAGGCTACAACTGACTAGGTCCAGGGCGAAGAGTCCAACCAGGCTACGAGAGAGACCCAACGTCTAGGACGAAGAGTTCAACCAGGTCTGAGAAGGTTACGGCCCACCAGAGAGGCTAGGTCCAGCCAACGGCCGACCAGGCCCAAGACGAAGAGTCCAACAAGGCGACGAACGAGACCTAAGGTCCAGGACAAAGTGTCCGACAAGAGAGGCCAGGTCTAGGCTACAGCTGACCAGGTCTAGGTCAAAGAGTCCAACCAGGCTACGACCGAGACCCAAGGTCCAGGACGAAGAGTCCGACCAGGTCCGAGAAGGTTACGGCTGACCAGAGAGGCCAGGTCTAGGCTACGACCGACCAGGTCCAAGACGAAGAGTCCAACCAGGCAACGACCGAGACCCAAGGTCTAGGACAAAGAGTCTGACTAGGTCCGAGAAGGTTACGACCGACCAGAGAGGCCAGGTCTAGGCTACGGCCGACCAGAGAGGCCAGGTCCAGGCTACGGCTGACTTGGTCCGAGCAGGTTACGGCCGACCAGAGAGGCCATGTCTAGGCTTCGGTAGTCCAGGTCCAAGACGAAGAGTCCAACAAGGCAACGAACGAGACCCAAGGTCCAGGATGAAGAGTCCGACCAGGTCCGAAAAGGTTACGGCTGGCTAGAGAGGCTAGGTCGAGGCCACAGCCAATCAGGTCTAGGACGAAGGGTCCAACCAGGCTACGACCAAGACCCAAGGTCCAGGACAAAGAGTCCAACTAGGTCTGAGAAGGTTACGGCCGACCAGAGAGGCCAGGTCCAGGCTACAGCTGACCAGGTCCAGGGCGAACAGTCCAGCCAGGCTACGACTGAGACCCAACGTTCAAGACGAAGAGTCCGACCAGGTCCGAGAAGGTTACGGCCGACCATAGAGGCCATGTCTAGGCTACGGTCGACCAGGCCCAAGACGAAGAGTCCAACAAGGCGACGAACGAGACCTAAGGTCTAGGATGAAGTGTCCTACAAGAGAGGCTAGGTCTAGGCTACGGTCAACTAGGTCCAAGATGAAGAGTCAAACCAGGCTACGACTGAGACCCAAGGTCCAACACGAAGAGTACGACTAGGTCCAAGAAGGTTACAGCCAACTAGAGAGGCGAGGTCTAGGCTACAGTTGGCCAAGTTATGGACGAAGAGTAAACCAGGCTACGACCGAGACCCAAGGTCTAGGACGAAGAGTCTGGCCTGGTTCGAGAAGGTTACGGCCGACCAGAGAGGCCAAGTCCAGGTTACGATCGATAAGATAGGCCAGGTCCTAGACGAAGAGTCCAACCAATCTTCGAAGAGTCCGACAAGGTCCAAGAAGGTTATGGTCGACCAGAGAGGCCAGGTCCAGGCTACTGCCGACCAGGTCCTGGGCAAAGAGTCCAACCAGGCTACAACTAAGACCCAAGGTCCAGGACGAAGAGTCCGACCAGGTCCAGTAAGGTTACGATCAACCAGATCATGAACAAAGAGTCCAACTAGGCAACGACTGAGACGCAAGGTCTAGGACGAAAAGTCTAACCAGCTCTGAGAAGGTTACGGCCCACCAAAGAGGCCAGGTCTAGGCTTCGGTAATCTTGGTCCAAGACGATGAGTCCAACCAGGCCACGACTAAGACCCATGGTGTAGGACAAAGAGTCCGGCCAGGTCCGAGAAGGTTACGGCTAACCAGAGAAGGCTAGTGATGAGACTGTAAAAGTGTACATTTTCTAAGGCTTAAATCATTTATTTACGCTTTTATTTCTCATTAAATTCTCTAATTAATAGCAATTTTGTGTTAATAAGTATTTTCGTGTCTTAGTGTGTAAATATGTTTAAAAATGTGTTTTTAGAGTGTTTTTATGTTTAATAGAATTTTTAGTAATTTTTAGAATCATTTTGGTGTGTTAAATAAGTGTCTAGTCTGTAAATAGTCAAAGCCGTAAAAGTAATGCGGTTATTTTATTTTGAGTTTTAGAGTGTTTGATAGTGTGTTTTAAGTTTGTAAATATGTTTTATTATATTTTTAGTAATTTCTAAAAATATTTCCAAGTCATAAAAACTATATCTGTGTCAAACCGTAGGAGACTAGAAATTTTAGGAGTTTTTATTTATTTTTGTGTGTTTTAATGTAAAATAAATATTTTTGTAAATATTATGTTTGTAAAATAATTAATATTAGTGTGTTTGTGATTTTTAGATTTGAAATCTGGAGGAAAAACGGAGCAAAACGACACCAAAACGGATAAAATCGGACATCAAATGCATCAAAAAGATAAAGGAAATTCGAATTTATATTAAATGGGACACGTGGCGAGTTTCTAACCGTTCGATCACCGGCCAAATCAATTTTAGCCGTCCGAGGAAGAGACGTGTGTCAACGCGTCATCTGGTGCGTCAGCAGAATCTCAGGGTACAGTCCACGTGTCGAAGAACGATTGGCGCGTGTGATTCACGCGCTGACAAGCTGCAGACGCGTCAGAGGGGAGTCGCAGGCCGTGTCTGCTCGCGTGTGGGTGAGTCTACGTGCAGCTGTTATTTTAGTCGTTCGATGCGATGACCGAGACCAATCTGGCGGCCCAAAATTGCTGTCCCACTTGTCCCACCTGGGCTCAATTATTCCATCTCTTGTAACCGTTTGATCGTACAATTAACGGTGCAGATCGTGCCGTTTTAGTTCCACCGTGAGCCACGAAGCACTAGATCCTAAACTAAGAATGAAGGATGAAGAGTCCAACTAGGCTACTGAGACCCAAGGTCAAGGATGAAGAGTTCGACTAGGTGTGAGAAGATTACGGCTGACCCGAGAGGCTAGGTCCAGGCTACAACCGACCAGGTCCAGGATGAAGAGTCCAACCAGTCTACGACCGAGACCCAAGGTCTAGGATGAAGAGTCCAACTAGGTCCGAGAAGGTTACGACCGACCAGAGAAGGCCAGGTCCAGGCTACGGTCGACTAGGTCCAAGACGAAGAGTCCAACTAGGCTACGACCGAGACCCAAGGTCCTGGTCTGAGAAAGTTACGGCCGACCAGGTCTAGGACAAAGAGTCCAACTAGGCTATGACTGAGACCAAAGGTCTAGGATGAAGAGTCCGACCAGGTCCGATAAGGTTACGGCCGACCAAAGAGGCCAGGTCTAGGCTACGATAGACCAGGTCCAGGATGAAGAGTCCAACCAGGCTATGATAGAGTCCCAAGGTCTAGGATGAAGAGTCCAACCAGGTCTGAGATGGTTACGGTAGTCCAGAGTAGGCCAAGTCCAGGCTACGATCGACCAGGTCCAGGATGAAGAGTCCAACAAGGCTACGACCGAGACCCAAGGTCGAGGACGAAGAGTCCAACCAGGTCTGAGATGGTTACGGTAGTCCAGAGTAGGCCAAGTCCAGGCTACGACCAACCAGATCCGGGATGAAGAGTCCAACCAGGCTACGACAGAGACCCAAGGTCTAGGACGAAGAGTTTGACCAGGTCCGAGAAGGTTACGACTGACCAGAGAGGCCAGGTCTAGGCTACGACAGACTAGGTCCAGGACGAAGAGTCCAACCAGGCTACGAACGAGACCAAAGGTCCAGGATGAAGAGTCTGACCAGGTCCGAGAAGGTTATGGCCGACCAGAGAGGCCAGGTCCAGGCTACGGCTGACCAGGTCCAGGACGAAGAGTCCAACCAGGCTACGACCGAGACCCAAGGTCCAGGACGAAGAGTCCAACCAGGTCTAAGAAGGTTACGGCCGACCAAAGAGGCCAGGTCCAGGCTACAGCCGACCAGGTCTAGGACAAAGAGTCCAACCAGGCTACGACCGAGACCCAAGGTCCAGGACGAAGAGTCTGACCAGGTCTGAGAAGGTTATGGCCGACCAGAGAGGCCAGGTCTAGGCTACTACTAGCCAGGTCTAGGATAAAGCGTCCAACCAGGCAGCGGCTGAGACCTAAGTTCTATGACAGTGAGTCTGACTAGGCCCGAGAAGGTTACGGTAGACTAGAAAGGCCAGGTTCAGGACGAAGAGTCCAACCAGGCTACGACCGAGACCCAAGGTCCAGGACGAAGAGTCTGACCTAGTCCGAGAAGGTTACGGCCGACCAGAGAGGCCAGGTCCAGGCTACTATCGGCCAGGTCAAGGATAAAGTGTCCAACCAGGCTACGATTGAGACCCAATGTTTAGGATGAAGAGTTCGACCAGGTCTAAGAAGTTTACAGCCGACTAGAGAGGAAAGGTCCAGGCTACGACCGACCAGGTCTAGGACGAACTGTCCAACCAGGCCACGATCGAGACCCAACTCCAAGACAAAGAGTCCGACCATGTCCGAGAAGGTTACGGCTGACCAGAGAGGTCAGGTCCAGGCTACGGCCGACCAGGTCCAGGACAACGAGTCCAACCAGGCAGCGACTAAGACCCAAGGTCAAGGACGAAGAGATCGACCAGATCTGAGAATGTTATGGTCGAATAGGTCTAGGACAATGAGTCCAACTAGGATGAAGAGTTTGACCAGGTCTGAGAAGGGTATGACCCGAGAGGCCTGGTCCAGGCTACGGCCGACCAGGTCCAAGACGAAGAGTCCAACCATGCCACGACCGAGACCCAACATCTAGAAGAAAGAGTCTGACCAGGTTCGAAAAGGTTACGGCCGACCAGAGAGGCCAGGTCCAGGTTACGGCCAACCAGGTCCAGGACGAAGAGTCCAACTAGGCTGCGACTGAGACACAAGGTCTAGGACGAAGACTCTGACCAGGTCTGAGAAGGTTACGACAGACCAGAGAGGCCAGGTCTAGGATGAAGGGTCCGACCAGGCTACGACCGAGACCTAAGGACCAGGACAAAGAGTCCGACTAGGCCCGAGAAGGTTACAACCGACTAGAGAGGCCAAGTCCAGGCTACTACTGGCCAGGTCTAGGATAAAGAGTCCAACCAGGTTACGACTGAGACCCATGGCCTAGGATGAAGAGTTCGACCAGGTCCGAGAAGGTTATAGCCGACTAGAGAGGGCAGGTCCAAGCTTTGACCGACCAGGTCTAGGACGAAGAGTCCAACAAGGATACGACCGAGACCCAAGGTCTAGGACGAAGAGTCTGACCAGGTCCAGGAAGGTTACGGCTGACCAAGTCTAGGACATGGTGTCCAACTATGCTACGACTGAGACCGAAGGTCTAGGACGAAGAGTCTGACCAAATCGAGGAAGGTTACGACCGACGAAAGAGGCCAGGTCCAGGCTATGGCAGACCAAGTCCATGACGAAGAGTCCAACCAGGCTACGACCGAGACCCAAAGTATGGGATGAAGAGTCCAAATAAGACCGAGAAGGTTACGGCCGACCAGAGAGGACAGGTCCAGGACAAAGAGTCCAACCAAGCTATGATCAAGACCCAAGGTCCAGGACGAAGAGTTTGAGACCCATGGACTAGGACGAAGAGTTTGACTAGGTCCGAGAAGGTTGCGGCCGACCAGAGAGGCCAGGTCCAGGATACGGCCGACCAGGTCTAGGATGAAGAGTCCAACCAGGCTACGACCGAGACCCAAGGTCCAGGACGAAGAGTCCAACCAGGTCCGAGAAGGTTACGGCCGACCAGAGAAGGCTAGGTTAGGCTACGACCGAGACCCAAGGTCCTGGTCTGAGAAAGTTACGGCCGACCAGGTCTAGGACAAAGAGTCCAACTAGGCTATGACTGAGACCAAAGGTCTAGGATGAAGAGTCCGACCAGGTCCGATAAGGTTACCACCGACCAAAGAGGCCAGGTCTAGGCTACGATAGACCAGGTCCAGGATGAAGAGTCCAACAAGGCTACGACCGAGACCCAAGGTCGAGGACGAAGAGTCCAACCAGGTCTGAGATGGTTACGGTAGTCTAGAGTAGGCCAAGTCCAGGCTACGACCAACCAGATCCGGGATGAAGAGTCCAACCAGGCTACGACGGAGACCCAAGGTCTAGGACGAAGAGTTTGACTAGGTCCGAGAAGGTTACGACAGACCAAAGAGGTCAGGTCCACGCTACGATAGACCAGGTACAGGATGAAGAGTCCAACTAGGCTACGACCGAGACCTAAGGTCCAGGATGAAGAGTCCAACCAGGCTACGACCGAGACCCAAGGACCAGGACGAAGAGTCTGACCAGGTCTGAGAAGGTTACGGCCGACCAGAGAGGCCAGGTCCAGGCTACTACCAGCCAGGTCTAGGATGAAGAGTCCAACTAGGCTACGACTGAGACCCAAGGTCTAGGATGAAGAGTTCAACCAGGTCTGAGAAGGTTACGGCTGACCAGAGAGGCCAGGTCCAGGCTACGGCTGACCAGGTCCAGGACGAAGAGTCCAACCAGGCTACGACTGTGACCCAAGGTCCAGGACGAAGAGTCTGACCAGGTCTGAGAAGGTTATAACCAACCAGAGAAGCAAAGTCCAAGCTACAGCCGACCACGTCCAGGACGAAGAGTCCAACCAGGCTGTGACTGAGACCCAAGGTCTTGGACGAAGAGACCGTCCAAGTCTGAGAATGTTACGGCCAACCAGGTCTCGGACAAAGAGTTTAACTAGGCTACTAAGACCCAAAGTCCAAGATAAAGAGTCTGACCAGGTTCGAGAAAGTTACGGTCGACCAGAGAAGGCCAGGTCTGAGCTATGGCCGACCAGGTCCAGGACGAAGAGTCTAAGCAGGCCACGAACGAGACCCAAGGTCAAGGACGAAGAGTCCAAGTAGGCTATGAATGAGTTCCAAGGTCCTAGATGAATAGTCTGACCTGGTCTAAGAAGGTTACGGCCAACTAGAGAGGCAAGGTCCAGGTGACGACCAACTAGGTGCAGGGCAAAGAGTCCAATCGGTCAACGATCGAGACCCAAGGTCCAAGATGAAGAGTTCAACTAGGTCTGAGAAGTTTACGGTTGACTAGAGAAGGCCAGGTCCAGGCTATGAACGACTAGGTCCAGGATGAAGAGTCCGACCAAGCTACGAACGAGACCCAAGGTCTGGGATAAAGACTTTGACCAGGTCCGAGAAGGTTATGGTCGACTAGAGAGGCTAGGTCCAGGCTACGACTAACAAGGTCTAGGATGAAGAGTCCAACTAAGCTACGACTGAGGCCCAAGGTCTAGGATGAAGAGTCTGACCGGGTCCAAGAAGGTTACGGCCGACCAGGTCTAGGACAAAGGGTCCAACTAGGCTATGATTGAGACTCGAGGTCCAGGACGAAGAGTCCGACCAGGTCTGAGAAGGTTACGGCCGACCAAAGAGGCTAGGTCCAGGCTATGGTAGACCAGATCTAGGAGGAAGAGTCCAACCAGGCTACGACCGAGAACCAAGGTCTAGGACGAAGAGTCCAACCAGGACGAGATGGTTACGGCCGTCCAGAGAAGGCTCGGTCTAGGCTACGATCAACCAGGTCTAGGACGAAGAGTCCAACCAGGCTATGACTGAGACCCAAGGTCCAGGACAAAGAGTCTGACCAGGTCTGAGAAGGTTACGGCCGACCAGAGAGGCCAGGTCCAGGCTACTACCAGCCAGGTCTAGGATAAAGTGTCCAACTAGGCTACGACTGAGACCCAAGGTCTAGGATGAAGAGTTCAACCAGGTCTGAGAGGGTTACGGCCGACCAGAGAGGCCAGGTCCAGGCTACGGCTGACCAGGTCCAGGATGAAGAGTCCAACCAGGCTACGACTGAGACCCAAGGTCCAGGACAAAGAGTCCGACCAGGTCTGAGAAGGTTATAACCAACCAGAGAAGCAAAGTCCAAGCTACAGCCGACCACGTCCAGGACGAAGAGTCCAACCAGGCTGTGACTGAGACCCAAGGTCTTGGACGAAGAGACCGTCCAAGTCTGAGAATGTTACGGCCAACCAGGTCTCGGACAAAGAGTTTAACTAGGCTACTAAGACCCAAAGTCCAAGATAAAGAGTCTGACCAGGTTCGAGAAAGTTACGGTCGACCAGAGAAGGCCAGGTCTGAGCTATGGCCGACCAGGTCCAGGACGAAGAGTCTAAGCAGGCCACGAACGAGACCCAAGGTCAAGGACGAAGAGTCCAAGTAGGCTATGAATGAGTTCCAAGGTCCTAGATGAATAGTCTGACCTGGTCTAAGAAGGTTACGGCCAACTAGAGAGGCAAGGTCTAGGTGACGACCAACTAGGTACAGGGCAAAGAGTCCAATCGGTCAACGATCGAGACCCAAGGTCCAAGATGAAGAGTTCAACTAGGTCTGAGAAGTTTACGATTGACTAGAGAAGGCCAGGTCCAGGCTATGAATGACTAGGTCCAGGATGAAGAGTCCGACCAAGCTACGAACGAGACCCAAGGTCTGGGATAAAGACTTTGACCAGGTCCGAGAAGGTTATGGTCGACTAGAGAGGCTAGGTCCAGGCTACGACTAACAAGGTCTAGGATGAAGAGTCCAACTAAGCTACGACTGAGGCCCAAGGTCTAGGATGAAGAGTCTGACCGGGTCCAAGAAGGTTACGGCCGACCAGGTCTAGGACAAAGGGTCCAACTAGGCTATGATTGAGACTCGAGGTCCAGGACGAAGAGTCCAACCAGGTCTGAGAAGGTTACGGCCGACCAAAGAGGCTAGGTCCAGGCTATGGTAGACCAGATCTAGGAGGAAGAATCCAACCAGGCTACGACCGAGAACCAAGGTCTAGGACGAAGAGTCCAACCAGGACGAGATGGTTACGGCCGTCCAGAGAAGGCTCGGTCTAGGCTACGACCTACCAGGTCCAGGACGAAGAGTCCAACCAGGCTATGACCGAGACCCAAGGTCAAGGACAAAGAGTCTGACCAGGTCTGAGAAGGTTACGGCCGACCAGAGAACGCCAGGCCCAGGCTACGGCTGACTAGGTCCAAGACGAAGAGTCCAACCAGGCACGACTGGGACCCAAGGTGCTGGATGAAGAGTCTAACCATGCTACGACTGAGACCCAAGGTCCAACTAGGTCTATGAAGGCTACGGCCGACCAAAGAGACCAAGTCCAGGATGAAGAGTCCAACCAGGCTACGATCAAGACCCAAGGTCTAGGACGAAGAGTCCGACCAGGTCCGAGAAGGTTACGGCCGACCAGAGAGGCTAGGTCCAGGCTACGACCGACCATGTCCAGGGCGAAGAGTCCAACTAGGCTACGACCGAGACCCAAGGTCCAGGACGAAGAATCTGACCAAGTCTGAGAAGGCTACGACTGAGACCCAAGGTCCAGGATGAAGAGTCCGACCAGGTCCGAGAAGGTTACGGCCAACCAGAGAGGCCAGGTCCAGGCTACGACCAACCAGGTCCAGGACGAAGAGTCCAACCAGGCTACGATCGAGACCCAAGGTCCAGGATGAAGAGTCCAACCAGGTCCGAGAAGGTTACGGCCGACCAGAGAAGGCCAGGTCTAGGCTACGACCGACCAGGTGCAAGACGAAGAGTCCTACCAGGCAACGACCGAGACCCAAGGTCAAAGACGAAGAGTCCGACCAGGTCCGAGAAGGTTACGGCTGACCAGAGAGGCTAGGTCTAGGCTACGGCCGACCAGGTCCTAGAGGAAGAGTCCAACCAAGCTACGATCGAGACCCAATGTCCAACCAGGTCCGAGAAGGTTACGAATGACCAGAGATGCTAGGTCCAAGATGAAGAGTCCAACCAGGCTACGACCATGACCCAAGGTCCAGGACGACGAGTCCGACTAGGTCTGAGAAGGTTACGGTCGACCAGAGAGGCCAGGTCCAGGCTACGACCTACTAGGTCCATGACGACGAGTCCAACCAAGGTACGACAAAGACCCAAGGTCCAAGATGAAGAGTTCGACCAAGTAAGAGAAGGTTACGGCCGACCAGAGAGGCCAGGTCTAGGCTACGACTGACCAGGTCTAGGATGAAGACTCCAACTGGGTCTGAGAAGGTTATAGCTGACTAGAGAAGGCCAGGTTCAGGCTACGGCCGACCAGGTGCTGGACAAAGAGTCCAACTAGGCTACAGCCGACCAGGTGCTGGACAAAGAGTCCAACTAGGCTACGGCTGGGACCCAAGGTCTAGGATGAAGTGTCCGACCAGGTTCGAGAAGGTTACGGCTGACTAGAGAGGCTGGGTCCAGGCTACGGCCGACCAGGTCCTGGACGAAGAGTCTAACCATGCTACAACTGAGACCCAAGGTCCAACCAGGTCTGAGAAGGTTAAGATCGACAAAAGAGGCCAAGTCTAGTATGAAGAGTCCAACCAGGCTACGACCGAGACCCAAGATCCAGGACGAAGAGTCAGACCAGGTCCGAGAAGGTTACGTCCGACCCTAGAGTCTATGTCCAGGCTACGACCGACCATGTCCCGGGCGAAGAGTCCAATCAGGCTACGACCGATACCCAAGCTCTAGGACGAAGAGTCCGACCAAGTCCGAGAAGGTTAAGGCCGACCAGAGAGGCCAGGTCTAGCCTACAGCTGACCAGGTCCCAGACGAAGAGTCCAACCAGGTTACGACCGAGACCCAAGGTCCAGGACGAAGAGACTGACCAGGTCCAAGAAGGATATGGCCGACCAAAGAGGACATGTCACGCCCCAGAGTACGGGAGGTGACGTGGGAGATTATTTAAATTAATTAAAAGAGAATTTAATTAAAATCTAGAGTTTAAGGGGATAAATTAAATATAAAATATGAAAATTTAAGGAAAACCATTCATAAAAAAAATTATATAAATGAATAACATAGCGAGTATGGGTTCCACAAACCCACAACTTGTGCACCCATTGCGGAAGGAAGAACACTAGCCTACCGATCCCCATTCCGGCCTGTCGAACTGGGAAAACCTTAGAAATCCCAGCCACGGGTTTCTCGATCCCCAAAATATTCTAACCTATTTTTCTCAAATCCCAGGCATAGAAAATAATCATAGTTGATAGAAAAACATACTAGAACATGTTTGGACTCATTTAAACAAGATTTAAACTCAAAAATCTCAAAAATCTGAAAATGAGAAAATAGGGAGAAAAATGAAAAATCTTGAATTCAATCCATTTTTCTTCAATCTAAGCTTAGATTCTAGTTGTTCTAAGTTCATTTAACTCAAATCCAAGGTTTTCTAAGCTTAAACAAACCTAGATTTCAAAAATGCACAAAATTGAAAATTTTGGAAAAAGTTTAGAAATTTCAAAACTAACCTCGAATCAAAGCTTTAATCTGCGTTCTCGGTTGCCAAATCACGTCCCCGAGCTTCCTCCTTGCTAACCCGAAGCTTGGATCCAAAATTGGGTCTCAAAATTTTGAGAGAGATAGAGAGAGAGAGGGTTGCCGAGAGAGATCAAGAGAGAGAGAGAGTGTGTGTCATGAAAGTGAAGAGAGAAAGAGGGAGAGAAAGAGAATAAATAGAGAAAATCGGTGGGCGGTTTTTACTGTGCGAAAACCATGTGCCGCCCACGGTTTTGTAAAACGGAGTATTTTTAACATTTTACAAATTGTGTGTTTTAAAACTCAAAACATTATTTTAAAACAATATAAAATCATTTGAATTCATCAAATTAACAAAACAACTAAAAATTCAAAATCCAACCAAATAATCTAATTAATGTTAAAACATTAATTATGGCACACTAATTCATCATTTATATTACATTAACATTAAATAAATTTTGGGGCGTTACAACTCTTCACCCCTAAAAGAAATTTCACCCTCGAAATTTACAACTCATTTCATAAACAAAACAAATGCGGATACAATTCTTGCATACTCGACTGTAGCTCCCAAGTGGCTTCATCAACCCCATTATGCTGCCACACGACTTTTACCAATGGTATCTCATGACGACGCAAACTAATCACTTTCCGGTCGATAATCTGAATCGACACTTCTTTGTACGTCGTATCATCCTGAACTGCACATCTCGAAATGAAACTATTTTACCCTGCTCAGGTGGACACTTCCTAAGCATCGACACATGAAACACATCGTGCACATGAGAAAGTTCAGGCGGAAGATCAAACCGATAAGCGACCACACCAACATGCTGAGTGATCTCGAACGGCCCAATATACCTCGGCGCAAGCTTTCCACTCACTCCGAACCGCATAGTTCCCTTACGAGGCGATACCCTCAAGAGAACAAAATCTCCAACCTCGAACTCTAAGGGTCTACGTCTCCTATCTGCGTAACTCTTCTGTCGACTCTAAGCTACCCTCAACCGATCTCGAATCACCGCGACCTTCTAGTTGCTATCACGGATCTCATCCGGCCCAAGAATAACCCTATCTTCTGGCTCGGCCCAACACACAGGTGACTGACACGGTCGCCCATACAACGCCTCAAATGGTGCCATACCAATACTCTCTTGATAACTGTTGTTGTATACGAACTCTGCCAGATGCAAACATTGCTTCCAATTCCTGTCGAAGTCCAATGCACAGGCACGTAACATATCCTCGAGTACTTGAATAACCCGCTCAGACTGCCCATCAGTCTGAGGATGAAATGCCATATTGAAGTTCAAATCCATACCTAAAGCCTCTTGAAAACTCCTCCAGTACTTAGCATTAAACCTGGTGTCTCGATCAGAGGTGATGGGCAAAGGAACTCCATGCAACCTCACAATGTTCTGCAGATACAACTCCTCGAGAACCTTCCTAGAACATGTCAACCTAAACGGAATGAAATGTGTCAATTTTGTCAACCTATCGACCACGACCAAAACTGCATCATGCCACTGCTTCCGTCCTTGACAAACCTATGAGAAAATCCATCGTCATATGCTCCCATTTCCACCCTGGAATAGGAAGCGACTGAAGCTGACCTGCAGGCTTCTGGTGCTTGGCTTTCACCTGAAGACACGTCGAACACTTGGCCACGTACTCACGAACATCTTTCTTCATGCCTCTCCACCAATACTTGCCTCTTCAAATCACAATACATCTTGGTGCTCCCCGGATGAATAGCGAACTGAGACCTATGAGCTTAGTCCAAAACGACTTTCATCACTTCGGCGATAGCTGGAACTGCAAGACGCTTCCAGAAGTATAACGACCCATCTGCCTACAAGCTCCATTCCTCGAACTGCTCCCTGTTCTGAATCTGCGACCAAATCCCCTGCAAATGTCGATCTTGCCACTGACTTTGCTTCACCATCTAAACAAGAGCTGGAGTGGCTTCCACATGATACACCTAAACGCGATCATAGTCTTCATGATACCGTAGCCGATACTTACTCACTGTCGTATCCTTGCTCCAGTCCTCAAAAGCCAAACAAGTGAGAATCCTTGAAGACTTCCTGCTAAGCGCATCTACGACCACATTAGCTTTCCCGGGATGATACTGCAACGCAAAATCATAATCCTCCATATACTCTACCCATCTACGCTGCCTCAAATTAAGATCCCTCTGAGTAAACAGATGCCTCAAACTTTTGTGATCGGAGAAGACCTGAAACGACGCTCCATACATGTAACACCCCTAAATCTTCAACGCGTAAATCACCGCCGCAAGCACTAAATCATGAGTAGGATAACTCCGCTCGTGAGGTCATAGCTGTCTCGATCCGTACGCAACCACACGTCCATGCTACATCAACGCACATCCAAGTCCGTGCCCTGAAGCATCCGCATAAACCTCATACGGCTTGTCACTGCTAGGAATAACCAACACTGGAGCGGAAGTTAACCGATTCTTTAATTCCTGAAAAGCAAGCTCACAATCTTCATTCCACTCAAACCTAACATTTTTCTTGATCAATCTCGTCAATAGAGCTGCAATCTTCGAAAAATCCTTTACAAATTTCCTGTAATATCCAGCAAGACCTAAGAGGCTGTGAATCTCCGCTACATTCTTTGGTCGTTCCCACTCCAATATAGCTTCAATCTTGGACGGATCCATAGAAATACCATGCTCCGAGATAACATGACCCAGAAACTTGACCTCAGTCAACCAGAACTCACACTTTTCCCTCTTAGCATACAACTGGTGCTCCCGTAGAGTCTGAAGCACGATCCGGAGATGCTGCTCATGCTCCTCCCAAGTCTTAGAATACACAAGAATATCATCGATGAACACGATCATGAACTGATCCAGATACGGCCTAAATATTCTATTCATCAAATCCATAAAAGCTACTGGAGCATTCGTCAAACCAAATGACATGACCAAAAACTCAAAGTGCCCATACCGAGTCCTAAAAGCTGTCTTGGGAATATCCTCTTCCTTAATCCTGAGCTGATGATAACCCGACCGCAAATTGATCTTTAAGAAATACCGCGAACCTCCTAGCTGATCAAACAACTCATCAATCCTAGGCAAGGGATACTTGTTCTTCACCGTAACATGATTTAGCTGCCGATAATCCACACACAACCTAAGAGTCCCATCATGCTTCTTAGCAAAAAAAACCGGTGCTCCCCACAGAGATGTGCTGTTCTGAATATACCCTTTATCAGCAAGCTTCTGAAGTTGCTTCCTCAATTCTTTCATTTCTACCGGTGCCATCCGATAAGGTGCCATAGAAATCGGTGCTGTCCCCGAAAACAACTCGATACCAAACTCAATCTCCCAATGCGGTGGTAATCTTGGCAACTCGTCGGGGAAGACATCCTCAAACTCATCAACTACCGAAATTGCTACACTGCCACTCGAAACATAGGGCTCGCAATCTAGGTTGGCAAGAAAAGCACAAAAACCTAGATTTCTTCATCCTCCTAGACACGACCATGAGACGCTCACTCATTAACCAATCACCAACACCCTGGTAAGTGATCACCGTCCCCCTATCAGACACTAGGGTCACTTTTCTAAGTTGACAGTGCACGACTGCACTATACCTGGACAACCAGTCCATCCCTAAAATTACATCATAAGAGCTCATGGGGAGTATAATCAAATCACTTTTCAAAATCTCATCCCCAATCTTTATTTTACAAGATTTACACATACAATTTACACACACCCGCCCTAAGCGAGAAGTTATGACTAGGGGTTCTTTAAACTCTTCTACCTCTAATCCCAAAGCATGTACAAAAGAACTTAAAATGAGAGAATGAGAGGCACCGGTATCAAATAAAACGTGAGCTAATGATTTAGAAACCAATATCATACCATCGACAACCGCGTTACCAGTCTGAGAATCTGACCCTCTAGATGCCATTGCATGAACCTGCACTGGCGCCTTTCCTTTCCCTCTACCGACATTGCTGGGTCCCAGATTATTCTGCCGATACTGCTGAGATGGAGATGACTGCACACTAGCTGTACTCAACACTCGATACTGAGGGACGCTGCGCTGGAAATGCTGCGGTTGCTGCCCCCGTGTCGGATATGAGAATTACTGAGGAGAGAACTGGGGATACTGCAACTGCGGGTACTACGGAGGCAGAGGTAGGGTCTGAGGCTGAGATCAACGACTAGCATCCTCCCCGGTCTGAGATCCAAGATGAGCACTCTTGATCGAGCAATTCCTCTTGATGTGCCCGGGTTGCTGACAGAAATGACAATGGAAGTTGTAGGGATTGCTGCGCCCGTTGCCAGATGAACTGCTGCTACCACTGGTCGCGCCACCTTGCTTGCCTTTCCCTGAAGTTGGACGACTACTAGTACTCTTCCTGCCACTCCTCTACGGTCCTCCTGAAGCCTTGGCTCGGTCCTCGTAATACTGCACATAATCATTCTCCACGGAGATCGCCAACGACACAAGCTCTCCGAAACTCCTAAGCCGTAGAGCAAACAACTGCCGTCGAATAGGAGCCTGGAGCCCTTCTTGAAACTTAATACATTTCTCACGCTCCGATGCCACCGTTGATGGAGCAAACTTAGCCAACTCATCAAACTTTGCCTCATACTCCCGAACTGACAGATCACCCTGCTGCAACCTGTAGAACTCAGTTGCCTTTTGATCTCTATACCCCTGCGAAAAATATCGATCATAGAACAGCTCCTCAAACCTGTCCCAACTGATATCACCACCGCGCTCCAGATGCTTAGGCTGCTTCCACCATGTGTTAGCGCCACCCTCGAGCTTATATGCAGCAAACTCCACACGATACTCCTCAGGCACACCAAGAGTATCCGAATGCTTCAGGATCGAATCCAAGCAATATTCTGCTAACTGCGGATCCCCATTGCCATCAAAAGTCAGAATAGACGCCTGTCAAAATTCCTTAAAGTATGCATGCACCAACATCAGAATCTTCTGGTCTAGCCCTGGCTGCCATCTGCTGGAAAGCTGCAAACATAGACCTCATCATGCTCTCATCATTCCCAAACTCGGCGTCAGTAGTCGAACGACGTCTAGGTGCCATTCTCTCACTACTGAAAACAAAATTTGGACTGTTAGAGGTATTTCATTGTCAAACCTATGTGTGCATAATTCCCAAGGTTCATAACCTTGAGCTCTGATACCATTCTGTCATGCCCTGGAGTACGGGAGCTGATGTGGCAGATTATTTAAATTAATTAAAAGAGAATTTAATTAAAATCCAGAGTTTAAGGGGTTAAATTAAATAAAAAATATGAAAATTTAAGGAAAACCATTCATAAAAAAAAATTTATATAAATGAATACATAGCGAGTATGGGTTCCACAAACCCACAACTTGTGCACACACATGGTATTGACAATATCATAAATACAATCATAGTCTAGGTACAAATAAAGTTAAAGTCTTACATGCCTTGATTAAATGGTACAAAAGATAAATTAATCCTTCTATTGCTCCTGAGTTCAGTCCAAAGAATCCTCTCTAAACCTAAATGGAAAACCACCTAGAGGGGGCAAATTTAAAACAAATAAAACGTGAACGAAAGGCTCAATAGGACTATGTTTTATAAAATAATTTAATTTTAAAAAACAGGTCATTATTCAGGAATTATTTAAAAGAAACCTTGAATAAATAAATAGATAAATAAATAAACAATTTTAGGTCAAACCATTCTTACCTAGAACAGTTTAATTGGATAACCAGAAATATCATCTGCTTTTTCCTAGGCGAACCATAATAACATCACCACCATAGTGGCCCAGCTGGGTTTCGAGACCTGCCCCAAGGTCGATCGCTACACGACCCGATCTCTGATATGGCATCATGCCTATATGTTTAATATCATTATCATTCAAACCCAATTACCAAGTGTTGTCATTTACATTCATTATGAAGTTCATTTCAGTTCACGGTATATTAAAATATAACCGAAAAATCCATTTTTCAAACAACCGTTGAAAGCATTTTAATAGAAATCCTTTTCAAAGCCAAATCATTTCAAAGATAGGCTACCAAAGAAATGGGGTAGAAGTCCTGCCTCAATACTCGTGCCGAAATCTCGGTCCGCTATACATTAGCTCCGCGGAACCACGAACGATCCTAGATACAAACTAAGTCGATCAATATCTAGTTTAAGACATTCTATGTTACTAAATCATTTCATGATGTCCTAGTGTGCCATTTGTATCTTTAAAATCATTCTATAAGGTTGGAATTTAAATCAGGGTTCAAAATAGTGAAAACAGGTGAAAATCACAAAATTTTCCATGCCTCGGTAGGCCTGTCAGACTCCCTGCTTCGGCCGGCAGAATTGTACAGTTCGGCCTGCCGAAAGTCAGGTCCGGTGGGCCGGTCATTTCCCCAGGTTCAGCCTGCAGGACGGAAGAACACCGGCCGGACGATCCCTATTCCCGCCTACCGAATACGCAGTTCGACCTGCCAAACTGGGAAAACAAAAAAATCCCAACCACGGGTTTCTCGATCTCCAAAATTCAAATCTTGATTCTAACCTGTTTTTCTCAAATCCCAGGCATAGAAAATAATCATAGTTGATAGAAAAACATACTAGAACATGTTTGGACTCACTTAAACAAGATTTAAACTCAAAAATCTCAAAAATCTAAAAATGAGAAAATAGGGAGAAAAATGAAAAATCTTGAATTCAATCCTTTTTCTTCAATCTAGGCTTAGATTCTAGTTGTTCTAAGTTCATTTAACTCAAATCCAAGGTGTTCTAAGCTTAAACAAACCTAGATTTCAAAAATACACAAAATTGAAATTTTTGAAAAAGTTTAGAAATTTCAAAACTAACCTCGAATCGAAGCTTCAATCCGCGTTCTCGGTTGCCGAATCACGTCCCCGACCTTCCTCCTTGCTAACCCGAAGCTTGGATCCAAAATTGGGTTTCAAAATTTTGAGAGAGATAGAGAGAGAGAGGGTTGCCGAGAGAGATCAAGAGAGAGAGAGAGAGTGTGTCGTGAGAGTGAAGAGAGAAAGAGGGAGAGAAAGAAAATAAATAGAGAAAATCGGTGGGCAGTTTTTACTGTGCGAAAACCATGTGCCGCCAACAGTTTTGTAAAACGGAGTATTTTTAACATTTTACAAATTGTGTGTTTTAAAACTCAAAACATTATTTTAAAACAATATTAAATCATTTGAATTCATCAAATTAACAAAACAACCAAAAATTCAAAATCCAACCAAATAATTTAATTAAAGTTAAAACATTAATTATGGCACACTAATTCATCATTTATATTACATTAACATTAAATAAATTTTGGGGCGTTACAGGACAGGTCCAGGCTATGGCCAACCAGGTCTAGGACGAAGAGTCCAACCAGGCAACGACCGAGACCCAAGGTCTAGGACGAAGAGTCCAACCAGGTCCGAGAAGGTTACAGCCGACCAGAGAGGCCAGGTCCAGGCTACGGCCGACCAGGTCTAGGACGAAGAGTCCAACCAGGCTACGACTGAGACCCAAGGTCTAGGATGAAGAGTCCGACCAGGTCCGAGAAGGTTATGGCCGACCAGAGAGGACAGGTCCATGCTACAGCCGTCCAGGTCCCGAACGAAGAGTCCAACCAAGATACGACCAAGACCCAAGGTCCAGGATGAAGAGTCCAACCAGGTCTGAAAAGGTTACAGGCAGTCCAGGGAAGGCCAGGTCCAGGCTACGGCTGACTTGGTGCAGGACGAAGAGTCCAACCAGGCTACGACCAAGACCCAAGGTCCAGGACAAAGAGTCCGACCAGGTCCAAGAAGGTTACGGCCGACCAGAGAGGCCAAGTCTAGGATGAAGAGTCCAACCAGGCTACGACCGAGACCCAAGGTCCAGGACGAAGAGTCCGACCAGGTCTGAGAAGGTTACAGTCGACCAGAGATGCCATGTCCAGGCTACGGCTGGCCAAGTCCATGACGACTGAGTCCAACTAGGGTACGACCGAGATCCAAGGTCCAAGATGAAGAGTTTGACCAAGTCGGAGAAGGTTACGGCCGACCAGAGAGGCCAGGCCCAGGCTATGGCCGACCTGGTCTAGGATGAAGAGTCCAACCAGGCTACGACCGAGACCCAAGGTCCAGGACAAAGAGTCCAACCAAGTCTGAGAAGGTTACAGCCGACCAGAGAGGCCAGGTCCAGGGTACGACCGAGCAGGTCTAGGACGAAGAGTCCAACCAGGCTACGACCGAGACCTAAGGTCCAGGACAAAGAGTCTGACCTGGTCTGAGAAGGTTACGGTTGACCAGAGAGGCCAGGTCCAGGCTACGAACTACCAGGTCCAGGCTACAGACGACCATGTCCACGATGATGAGTCCAACCAGGCTACGACGGAGACCTAAGGTCCAAGATGAAGAGTTCGACCAAGTCGAAGAAGGTTACCTAAGGCTACATCTGACCAGGTCTAGGATGAAGAGTGCAGCCAGGCTGCGACCGAGACCCAAGGTCCAGGACAAGAGTCTGACTAAGTCTGAGAAGGTTACGGCCGACTAGAGAAGACCAGATCCAGGCTACGGCTGACCAGGTGCTCGACGAAGAGTCAAACCGAGCTACGACCGAGACCCAAGGTCCAGGCTACAGTCGACCAGGTCCTGGACAAAGACTCTAACCATGCTACGACTAAGACGCAATGTCCAACCAGGTCCGAGAAGGTTACGACTGACCAGAGAGGCCAAGTCCTAGACGAAGAGTCCAACCAGGCTACAACCAAGACCCAAGGTCCAGGACGAAGAGTCCGACCAGGTCTGAGAAGGTTACAACCGACTAGAGAGGCTAGGTCCAGGCTACGGCCGACCATGTCCAGGACGAAGAGTCCAACCAGGCTATGACCGAGACCCATGGTCCAGGACATAGAGTCCGACCAGGTTCGAGAAGGTTACGGCCGACCAGAGAGACTAGGTCCAGGCTACGAGAGATCAGGTCTAGGACGAAGAGTCCAACCTGGCTACGACCGAGACCCAAGGTCCAGGACAAAGAGTCCAACCAAGTCTGAGAAGGTTACGGCTGACCAGAGAGGCTAGGTCCAGGCTACAGCCGACCAGGTCTAGGACGAAGAGTCCAACCAGGCTACGACCGAGACCCAAGGTCTAGGAAGAAGAGTCCGACCAGGTCCAAGAAGGTTACGGTCGACCAAAGAGCCCAGGTCCAGGCTACGGCCGACCAGGTCCAAGATGAAGAGTCCAACCAGGCTACGACAGAGACCCAAGGTCCAGGACGAAGAGTCCAACCAGGTCCGACAAGGTTACGGCCGACCAGGGAAGGCCAGGTCTAAGCTACGGCCGACCTTGTGTACGATGAAGTGTCCAACTAGGCTACGACTAGGACCCAAGGTCTAGGACGAAGAGTCCAACCAGGTCTGAGAAGATTACGGCTGACCAAAGAGGCTAGGTCCAGGCTACGAACGACTAGGTCCTGGGGAAGAGTCCAACCAAGCTACGACCGAGACCCAATGTCCAACTAGGTCCAAGAAGGTTACGGCTGACTAGAGAGGCTAGGTCCAGGACAAAGAGTCCAACCAGGCTACGACCGAGACCCAAGGTCCAGGACGAAGAGTCCGACCAAGTTCGAGAAGGTTACGGCCAACCCGAGAGTCTACGTCCAGGCTACGACCGACCATGTCCCGGACAAAGAGTCCAACTAGGCACGGATCGAGACCCAAGGACCAGGGCAAAGTGTCCGACCAGGTCTGAAAAGGTTACGACCGACCAAAGATGGCCAGGTCCAGGCTACGGCTGACCAGGTCCAAGACGAAGAGTCCAACCAGGCTATGACCAAGACCCAAGGTCTACGACGAAGAGTCCGACCAGGACCGAGAAGGTTACGACTGACCAGAGAGACCCATGATCCAGGACAAAGAGTTCGACTAGGCTTGAGAAGGTTACGGCCGACTAGAGAGGCCAGGTCCAGGCTACAGCCAACCAAGTCCAAGACAAAGAGTCCAACCCGGCTACGACTGAGACCCAAGGTCCGATACAAAGAGTCCGACCAGGTCCGAGGAGGTTATGACCTACCTGAGTGGCCAGGTTCAGGCTACAACCAACCAGGTCTAGGAAAAAAGGTCCAACCAGGCTTCGATTGAAGCCCAAGGTCCAGGACAAAGAGTCCAACTAGGTCTGAGAAGGTTACGGTCAACCAGAGAGGCCAAGTCTAGGGTACGGTCAAGCAGGCCCAGGGCGAAGAGTCCAACCAAGCTACGACCAAGACCCAAGGTCCAGGACGAAGAGTCCGACCAGGTTTGAGAAGGTTACGGCCGACCAGAGAGGCCAGGTCTAGGCTACGGCCGACCAGGTCCAGGACGAAGAGTCCAACAAGCTACGATCGAGACCCAATGTCCAGGACGAGGAGTCCGACCAGGGCTGAGAAGGTTATGACTGACCAGAAAGACCAAGTCCAGGCTACGGCCGACCAGGTCCTGGAGGAAGAGTCCAACCAGGCTACGATCGAGTGTTGGAAATATGGTGCGCAGTAGAATTTTTAAAATTTTTCATCAGAGTAATTTCTAAAACATAAGTTTGACATGCTCTATGTATAAATTAGACAGATCTTACTAACCTTTGTGTGAAAAACCTTCACAACCCGTGTAGAGAAGTAACGATCTAGAAGAGTATCACTCTTAATCTCTCAATTGATCTAAGTAAATCATGAGACTCACTCCCTTTATATAGCCATTGGTCTAGGGGTCAGTCCTTATTAGATTAGGTCTCAAAAACTTGAAACACAATCAAATTCAGATCAATATCTGATAAGATCCGTGTGAAAATGCGTAATCTTATTTCTCACTGATCGGCAGGCCGAGCAGGCTCCATCGGCAGGCCAAACTCATCATTCGGTAGGTCCGAACTCCCGAGAAAAAATCTCCGTGAATCTTTTATTTTTCACCCGAGATTCTAAAGGATAAATTCTCAGTTTTGATTCAAATAACCCAATAGAGAAGATATCTGATCAAAACAAACTTTATCAAGATAATCTCTAAGAAAATAAATCAATTCACAATAATTCTACAAGTTTATCTTGATCAATTTATCCAAAATTAAATCAACCGATAAACAGACAAGAATTATCTGATCCCAATAATTCAACAAGTTTATCTTAAATTAATTTTATTACAAAATTAATTCAACCAATAAACAAAAATGAATTATTTGATTCTTACAATTTTAAACTGATCTGATAATTCCAACATAAGTCACCAATTATTGGAAAAGCACGCCGTGTCGTTACAGGATTTTGTGAGCTAGCAAAGGGGACCAAAATGGACCTATAAAGTTCAAGCTCATAATAATTATGAAACTCAATATCCCATATATACATTTCACAATTATCAACTCCAACGCGACTCCACTAAAAGCTTAGACCTGTACTCTCGAACTTTATAGAATTACAAAGCTCGTATAGCTAAGTTTCCATGACATATCAAAGTGTATCATATCCCCATATGATAATCCATAATCGGCTTAAGGACAAGTTCTATCTTACCTTCCTGATTATTTTTATCTTACGTTCTATTGTCTCACCATTAGAGAACTTACTATCCAAAGACAGTATACCATTTGGTTACACCTATGTATCCAAATGGTTGGGTGCTCCAGTTTTTCAATTACAAGACAATGCATATAAGAGGATATCATTACTCCTAAAGAGGAGCTATGGATTCCTTATCTATGAATAACAAGTCTACGCTATCAACAGTCATGCCTCCAACGTACCGGCATGCATACCACTATTGAGATGTGGAAGTCACCCATTAGTACATCAAAACACACAAGTCGAGACAACGGGCCCACTATTCATCTCAGGATTAAGATACAATGCAAATGATTATCTAAAGTGAATCGACTTGCCAAGATAGAATTATTAATCCAAATCAAATCACTTTATGTCCCGATCCAACACATCATCACCTATGACAACGCGCCAATGTTTTATTCACAAAGTCCAACTCCGATGGTCAAGACAAACCATCTCCGAAAAAGGGATATAGACAACATAACAATCTTTACATCAAAAAAGTGCCCAACTTTATTCCCTCGATTGCGGATCATATGTTTCAGACCATTACCTTAAGAATCGTGTCTTTCGCATAATCATCCCATCATATGCCCAATTCTTAAGGTTTAGACCGATAGTCTTAGACTACTATTTGCTTATCATACATTCAACAAATATGAATGTAAAGAGGACAAGATTTGGTATATATAAATGAATAAATTCTTTATTGATAAAAATGTCTCCAAAAACATATTACATTTTTACTCCTTAGGGCATACATGTCTAACAATCTCCCACTTGCACTAAGTGAGTAAATATAGCAAATTTTGGATCCCTATAGCCTCCACATGCCTCTCGAAGACTCTCGCAGTAAGTGTCTTCGTAAATGGATCAGCTATGCAGAACATCACTATGCATAAGTTCTAGAACCCCTTCGGCCATATTGCTTTTAGACCCGTATGGTCTTTTGGTCATTTTACCCTCCAAAGAGGATTCACATTGAGGTATAGATTCCACCTTTAAGTGACTTAAAGGTCCATCCCTTATCAACCTTTGAATCCTATTCAGGTTAATGTGACCAAGGCGTAAATGCCAAAGATAAGTCTTGTTAGAGTGAGAAGTTTTAAGTCTTTTAGAGTTATTATCATTTATCTCAGCATTAAGCAATAAGTCCATCTTAGGTTTGATAAAATATAGATTATTTTGCATCCATCCAGAATAGATAAAAGATTTGTTTTTACAAATCACCATTTTTTCATTAAAAGATACCACGTAGGAGTCTTTAAATAAACAAGATACAAAAATTAAATTCCTTTTAAATTTAGGAACGTAAAAAAAATCTTGCAAAAATAAATTCCTATATTTATTAAAGTAAAGATGGACGTCTCTCACTGCTTCTGCTGAGACCAAGGATCCATCGCCCATCTGAAGAATGAACTCTTCATGTAGCAGACTTCTCGTTTCTTTAAAACCCTGTAGAGAAACACAAACATGATTAGTTGCACCGGAATCTATGATCCAAATGTCACTGGATTCCTCAACCAAACAAGTTTCTAAATACAGAAGATCACACCTACCTCCTTTGGAAAGGAAGTCCTTGTAATGCTTCTTAATATGACCGACCTTTCCACAGAAGAAGCACTTAAGCTTCTTTGTGTTCTTCTTCTTCTTCTTCTTGCTCTTGGTAGCAACAGGAATAGAAGACTTCTCGTTCTTGGCCCGTTGCTTCTTTCCATTCCCTGAGTTAGGATTGGAACCAGAAGCAGCTACCATGTTGGCCTCACCACCAGCAGGAGACTCCCTGATCAGCAGTTCGACCTCCTCCAACTGTTTCATCAGTTTTGTCAAGGTCATATCCTGTCTATTACTTAAATTAAAAGTAGCTCTAAACGGAATAAATTCCTTAGACAGAGTCTTAAAGACCATAGTCATCTGAGTTTTAGCATCGATGTCGGCTCCATTGGTTTGAGCCTCAGCGGGGTAACCCATGACCAACATCATGTGCTCCTTTACAGATGTCCCCAGTCTCTGTCTATAGTTTAAGAGTTTCCAAAGTGCCCCTTGCGGCTTCGTTATGGCCTGGCCTCCAAACATATCCTTAAGATTATCTAAGATCTGCTTCGCAGTCTCATAATCCTGATGTCGAGCCTACAGCACGTTGTTCATGCTAGCCATAACATAGCAGCGGGCCTGATCATTAGCATCTTTCTAGCGGTCGTACTGCTTAGAATTGCTCAATACTTGAGTCTCTCGTAGGCTCGGGAGGACAAGGGGTTGTCAGTACATATTTCAGTTTCTCAAAGGATAGGACGATGTCCAGGTTCCGTTTCCAATCATTATAATTCTCACCGGCTAATTGGTTTTTGTCAAGTATCGATGATAAAGCGTTTTTAAACATTTTCAATCTACAATAAAGAATCATATACCAAACATAAGCAAACATATAAAATAATTTAGTAAGATAACACAATCATGTAAAATCATACAAATGTGTTTATGTGTCAAAACCTTGAAAATATCACAACCTTACAACGATAATTCCCAACTCAGAATTCAACACGCTCCTAGGGGAGTCATGCCAAATTCAATCAGGAACACGGATCCCCTCCTGATTAATATATGCCATCCAGGACCCATAAGATCCTAGCATATACTAGTAATCATTTCTTTGGTCATTAATTTTATTAACAGAGCTCCTAGGAGGTTAATAATAAAATTAACGTGAGTATATAACCATCGTTTCAATATTTTATCCATGATTTATAATCACCACCTAGGGGTGTGCAACCATAAATCACACTAAAATACCTTATCCTTTCAGAGATCCAATCTAACACATGATAGAAATCGCTTCCTAGGGGCCGGGACCACCATGTTCTTCCTATGGACCAATGATGGAGGCTTAGGTCCTCTCTTCGAAAACCTTCTCCCACTTAATCTTTTGAAATCAAGGTTTTATGTTAAAATTATGCATGAACAGTTTTAATATGAGCGGCACTCCCTATTCTATATGACATGTTATCAATATACATGGTAAATCATATTATAATGCAGACAAGCAAAGCAATCAAGCAAAGTTACAAGAAAAATAATAATAATAACCGTAATATTATGACTCCATCCTAGAGAATATAAAACTAAGATTACAAGAGAATAATCGAGGAATAAATTGATTCTTCTTCCTTGAATCCTCAAGTTGTATCCTTCTTCACATAATTCCCATCTTAAAATCTTCAATCCCGTATGAATCAAATACTTCATATTTTTGGTCATATCAAAATTTAATGTTTCTCAGAATCGTCTCAAAAATAAAATTAAAACTGCATTGCAAAAATTGCACCTTTTTTGAAAATTTTTCAGCTCTCGGTCGACAGGCCGATCTGGATAATCGGCTTGCCGATCATGCTTCATTAGCCTACTGAACTGGAAGATCGGCCTGCCGACCCATGAAAGTTTGGCCTGCCGAAAGAGCCAGCCAATTTCTACCCACTGTCGGTCTATCGAACCATACGTCTGGCCTGTCGATCTGTGACCATCGACCTACCGAACTTGAGGGTTCGGCATGCCGACTGAGCAAAAATCTCCCTTTCCAGAAAATACAATTTTATTGCAATAAATTAATTTTATTTTTAACAATTCAAAAACATAAAATTAGAGACACAGGAAATACCTGGTTGCGCCATCATCAATCTTCTAGATCCGTCTTCTCGATCCGTCTTCTCCGAATAATTATTTAATTACAAAATTCTTATAAATTTTAATTTAAACAATAATTCCTAGACAAAGATGATAGTCTGCCATCTAATTACATGAAAAACCTAGATACACATTCTAACCTCTAAGGAACCATAACCGACATTAATTAATTAATAAATAAATAAATAATAATTTAATCAACCATAATTAATTAATGAACATTCACCACATAATCCATGACAACATATATTAATATAGAAACCTAGAGTGCCATCTCTCTATAAAATTAAATTCAAGCATAGGAGAGATTAAGATCACAATATTAAACATACAACATGATCACAAACTTGCAAATTTATGTAAAAAACCTCGGCTCTGATACCAATTATTGGAAAAAAATCAGTATGAGGTGCATAGCCGAAATTTAAAAATTTTATAACATCAAAGTACTTTTCCAAAACACAAGTGTGACATGCTATATGTATAAATTAAACAGATCTTACTAACCTTTATGTGTCCAAGAACCTCCACAACTCGTGAAGAGAAGTAACGTTCTAGAAGAGCCTCAACCAACTGGTCTTCTTTGCTATTCTCTATCCACGATCAAAGTGAGTGTGGGCTCAGACGTACAGCTCTTCCACCGGTAACTCTCCTTCCAACCAATTGAGAGAACCCAAAGCTAGTGTTCGTGATTTGTGAACAAAAGCTCTCAGGGAGTTTTCAAATGCTCACCAAAAGAGGTTTACTCTTAATCTCTCAATTGATCTAAGTAACTCCTGAGACTTACTCCCTTTATATAGCGATTGGTCCCGGGGTCAGTCCTTATCAGATTAGGTCTCAAAGACTCAAAACAAAATAAAGTTTGGATCAATATCTGATAAGATCCACGTGAAAACACTTAATCTTATCACTCATTGATCGGTAGGCCAAACATCCTGATCGACAGGCCGAACAGGCCCCATCGACAGGCCGAACACATAGATCGGTAGGCCAAACTGCCGCGTAAATATCTCCATGAATCTTTTATTTTGCACCCGAGATTCTATAGGATAAAGTCTCAGTTTTGATTCAAACAACCCAATAGGGAAGTTATCATATCAAAACAAACTTTATCAAGATAATCTCTAAGAAAATAAATCAATTCACAATAATTCTACAAGTTTATCTTGATATAACTTATCCAATTAAATCAACCGATAAACAGATAAGAATTATCTGATCCCAATAATTCAACAAGTTTATCTTAAATTAATTTTATTACAAAATTAATTCAATCAATAAACAGACATGAATTATTTGATTCTTTCAAATTTTAAACCAATCTGATAAATCCGATATAAGTCACTAAAAATTGGAAAAGCACGCCGTGTCATTACAGGATTTTGTGAGCTAGCAAAGGGGACCAAAATGGACCTATAAAGTTCAAGCTCATGATAATTATGAAACCCAATATCCCAGATATATATTTCACAATTATCAACTCCAACGCTACTCCACTAAAAGCTTGGAGCTGCACTCTCAAACATTATAGAATTACGAAGCTCGTACAGCTAAGTCTCCATGACATATCAAAGTGTATCATATCCCCATATGATAATCCATAATCAGCTTAAGGACAAGTGCTATCTTACCTTCCTGATTAATTTTATCTTTCGTTCCATTATCTCACCATTAGAAAACTTACTATCCAAAGATAGTATACCATTCGGTTACACCTATGTATCCAAATGGTTGAGCGCTCCAGTTTTCCAATTACAGGACAACGCATATAAAAGGATATTATTACTCCTAAAGAGGAGCTATGGATTCCATATCTGTGAATAATAAGTCTATGCTATCAAGAGTCATGCCTCCAACGTACCGGCATGCATACCACTATTGAGATGTGGGTGTCACCCTTTTGTACATCAAAAGACACAAGTCGAGACAATGGGCCCACTATTCATCCCAGGATTTTGATACAATACAAACGATTGTCTAAAGTGAATCGATTTGTCGAGACAGAATTATTAATCCAAACCAATTCACTTTATGTCCTGATCGAACACATTGTCACCTATGACAACGTGCCAATGTTTCTATTCACGGAGTCCAACTCCGATGGTCAAGACAAACCATCTCCCAAAAGGGATATAGACAACATAACAATCTTTACATGAATAAAGTGCCCAACTTTATTCCCTCGATTGCGGATCATATGTTTTAGACCGTCACCTTAATATTCGTGTCTTTCGTATTACATTTTTACTCCTTAGGGCATACATGTCGAACACAGACTACGGTCGACCAGGTGCTGGATGAAGAGTCCAACCAGGCTACGACCAGGACCCAAGGTCTAGGACGAAGAGTCCGACCAGGTCCTAGAAGGTTAAGACTGACCAGAGAGGCTAGGTCCAGGCTATGACCGACCAAGTCCTGGACGAAGAGTCCAACCATTGCAACGACTGATACCCAAGGTCCAACCAGGTCCGAGAAGGTTACCGCCGACCAGAGAGGCTAGGCCCAGGATGACGAGTCCAACCAGGCTACTACTAAGACCCAAGGTCTAGGACAAAGAGTCCGACCAGGTCCGAGAAGGTTACGGTCAACCCGAGAGTCTAGGCCCAGGCTACGACCGACCATGTCCAGGACGAAGAGTCCAACCAGGCTACGACCGAGACCCAAGGTCCAGGACGAAGAGTCCGACCAGGTCCGACAAGGTTACGGCCGACCAGAGAGGCCAGGTCCAGGCTACGATCGACCAAAAAGTCCAGGTCCAGGCTATGGCTGACCAGGTCCAGGGCGAAGAGTCCAACTAGGCTACGACCAAGAACAATTGTCCAGGAAAAAGCATCCAACTAGGTCCGAGAAGGTTATGGCCGACCAGAGAAGGCCAAGTCCAGGCTACGGCTGACCAGGTCCAGGATGAAGAGTCCAACCAAGCTACGATTGTGGCCCAAGGTCTCGGACGAAGTGTTCGACCAGGTCCGAGAAGGTTACAGCTGACCAGAGAGGCTAGGTCCAGGGTACGCCTAAGCAGGTCCAGGATGAAGAGTCCTCAGGCTACGACGGAGACCCATGGTCTAGGACAAAGAGTCCGAGCAAGTCCGAGAAGGTTATGGTCGACCAGAGAGGCCAGGTCTAGGCTACGACCGACCAAGTCCATGACAAAGAGTCCAACCAGGCTACGACCGAGACCCAAGGTCCAAGACGAAGAGTCCGACTAGGTCTGAGAAGGTTACGGCCGACCAGAGAGGCCAGGTCCAGGCTACGACAGACCAGGTCCAAGACGAAGAGTCCAACTAGGCTACAACCGAGACCCAAGGTCTAGGATGAAGAGTCCAACTAGGTCCGAGAAGGTTACGGCCGCCTAGAGAGGCCAGGTCCAGGCTACGACTGACTAGGTTTAGGACGAAGAGTCCAGCAAGGCTACGACCGAGGCCCAAGGTCTAGGACAAAGAGTCTGACCAGGTCTGAGAAGGTTACGGCCGGCCAGAGAGGCCAGGTCCAAGGTACGACCGAGCAGGTCTAGGACGAAGAGTCCAATTAGGCTATGACCGAGACCCAAGGTCCTAGACGAAGAGTATGACCAGGTCTGAGAACTTTACGACTGATTAGAGAGGCCAGGTCCAGTCTACAGTTGACCAGGTCCATGACGAAGAGTCCAACCAGGCTACGACCAAGACCTAAGTTCCAAGATGAAGAATCCAACCAGGTGGGAGATTGTTACGACCCACCAGAGAAGGCCAGCTCCAGGCTACAGCCGACCAGGTCCAACATGAAGAGTCCAACCAGGATACAACCAAGACCCAAGGTCTAGGATGAAGAGTCCGACTAGGTTCGAGAAGGTTACGGCTGACTAGAGAGGCCAGGTCCAGGCTATGGCTGACCAGGTCCAAGACAAAGAGTCCAACCAGGCTACGACTGAGACCCAAGGTCCAGGACAAAGAGTCCAACCAGGTCTGAGAAGGTTATGGCCGACCAGAGAAGGCCAGGTCCAGGCTACGGCTGACCAGGTCCAGGACGAAGAGTCCAACCAGGCTACAACCGAGACCCAAGGTCTAGGACGAAGAGTTTGACCAGCACCGAGAAGGTTACGGTCGACTAGAGAGACCCAAGGTCCAAGATGAAGAGTCCAACCAGGCTACGACCGAGACCCAAGGTCTAGAACGAAGAGTCCGACCAGGACCGAGAAGGTTACAGCCGACCAGAGAGACCCAAGGTCTAGGACAAAGAGTCCGACTAGGTCTAAGAAGGTTACGGCCGACCAGAGAGGCCAGGTCCAGGCTACGGCTGACCAGGTCCAGGACGAAGAGTCCAACCAGGCAACGACTGAGACCCAAGGTCTAGGACGAAGAGTCTGACCAGGTCTGAGAAGGTTACGGCCAACCAGAGTGGCCAGGTCCAGGCTACAGCCAACCAGGTCTAGGATGAAGAGTCCAACCAGGCTACGACCGAGACCCAAGTTGCAGGACAAAGAGTCTGGCCAGGTCAGAGAAGGTTACAACCGAACAGAAAGGCCAGGTCTAGGGTACGACCGAGCAGGTCCAGGACTAAGAGTCCAATCAGGCTACGACCGAGACCCAAGGTCTAGGACGAAGAGTCCGACCAGGTCCGAGAAGGTTACGGCCGACCAGAGAGGCCAAGTCCAGGCTACAGCCGACTAGGTCCAAGACGAAGAATCCAACCAGGCTACGATCGAGAACCAAGGTCCAGGATAAAGTGTCCAACCTGGTCCGAGAAGGTTACGACCGACAAGAGAAGGCCAGGTCTGGGCTACGGCTGACCAAGTCTAGGATGAAGTGTCCAACTAGGCTACGACCGAGGCCCAAGGTCTCAGCAAAGAATTTGACCAGGTCTGAGAAGGTTACGACTGACCAAAGAGGCCAAGTCCAGGGTACAGCTGAGCAGGTGTAACACCCACCAATTTTGTTGTAACGGATCATGTTAAGTTAGTAACGACGTTAAGTACAAAATATTAACAATTTATGTTATATGTTATGATTTATGGTCTTAATGTTACTAGATATTTATTTGAAGTGTTATTATAGGTGACGACTGCATGGAATCAATGTGCTCTAGTGTTCTTGTTAATTTTAATGTATGTTTATTTATGATGAAATGATGACTTGAATGTTATAATGTATGGTATTTTAAGGACAGTTCGACAGGCCATACTTTCAGGTTCGACAGGACGAAAAGTCTGCAAAGAATCGACAGCCCGATGGAAACCATCGATAGGCCAAACTTTGAGGAATCGACAGGCCAAAGTGAAGAATCGGCAGGCCGATGACAGCAGACAAGCTATTAGTAGAAATCTCTCCAAATTTATGGCTGAGATAATTAAGTTGATTGGGTGTTTTAATGGGATTAATTCGTATAATTATGGATTAATTTCCTCATTTATGGAAATAAAACGTTTGACTTGGTGTTGATTGAATGTAATCGAGATGGTTTCCTATTTCAAAAAAATGAAATATGGTAAGCGAGACCAATTGATTCGACTCTCCCTCAATCCTCTCCACTTTCCATGTGAAGTTAGCCTCAATTTTAGTCCAGATAGTCAGAAAATTTCTAACATAATAGAGAGCATTGAAATTTTCTTTTTACGTTATTGCTCTCTCTCTCTCTTGGTCTCATGTCTTTCCTTTTTCTCTCTCACTTATTCTGAGACGTTTCTTTTATTCTTCTCTTCTTCTTCTCTTCTCCACGTTTTCTATTCCTCCTCTCTCTCAGAAATTCTCTTGCAAATATTTGAGAAATATTGAGTTTTCTTTGGACGAATTGAAGGAATTTGAGAAGAATCGTTTTGAGGTAAGGGTTCATTTTCGATTTAATTTTGAAATGAAATCCTTCTCGACATGCGACTGCCATATCTTTCTCTAGATATTTTGTTTTACTCTGAATTTTTAATATGTCATCCATGTATGTGTTATGCAATGTTCCTCCAAGTTTCAAGTCATTTCAATTTTTCTAAATTAAGTTATGAATTTTCAATCCTCTACCACTCACAGTAAAATATTGTTGTTTGGCTACAAAGCATGAAAAATGTAATTTTTGTTCAAGGAGTAAATGTGTTTTGTTTGCTACGAAATTTAGCAAGAATGTTCATGTATATGTTATGTTAGGGACTGCAAAGTTTGGTAATGTTTCAATAAGTGAATTATGTGTTATGGAATTTCTATGGGAATAGGTCAAGGAAATTGTTTTAACAATGTTAATTTTTGGGCCTTCATTTTATGTAATGTTTTATATGTTTAAATGATTTTATTAATGATGAAATAATTTTATGATATTGAAATATACGTTAGTATGAATTTTAAAATTAAAATATATGCATTGTAATTGTTAGAAAATGTTTTCAAAAGATTACTCATTACCTTGTTATTGTTAGCAGATTTCATGTTTGAAATCATGGTTTGTTTTTAGATACTTAATGTAATTTCTACGATGAAAGAAAAATCATGGTAATATGTTTGTGTATTAGCTTTACCTTGGATAAGTATGGTGTCTCAAGTATGTGTGAATGTTAAGTTTTTAAGTCTTGGATCCATGTAGGTCAGTGAAGTGTACGTGATGATTTTATGTTTTTGAAGATCTTGGTTAAGGATGCATGTTATACATCATGTTTGTAAGAGATGAATGTAAATGTGATGTTATATGAATGAATGTTTATTTTATGATGATAAGTATTAATTTTATTTTGTATCTTTAATGAATAAATGGCATGAACACACAAAGGAACGAGCACACCAAGACTGCGGCAACGTCACCAATTTTTATATGGTTAAGTAAGCTAGCTTCTAAGGTAAGTACATTCTCACCTGCAACATGATATGTTATAAAGGTTTGAAAATATGTTCTTGATGATATCTATGATGGATTTTATGATGGTTTCATTTAAAGTTTTCTTATGAAATATTTTGATGTTCATAAAGTTATGCATGTATGATGATGATGAATTTTAAAAGCATGAAAAATTATGTGTATATGTATCACCTAATAAGTGTTGCACACCAATGTTATGATATGATATGTTCTGATGTCATGTTTGGTTTAGGATTAGCTACCCTTCTCCTCTCATGACGGTGCGCCTACTATGATGATTATGGTGCAACACTTGGGCCCTTAACATAAAATGGAATAAGTTTGAATATGGTCAATGTAATGAAAGATATGTTTCTATGAAAATGTGCTTAATGCACTATTATGATATGATGATGATGTCAATGATGATGATGATGTTTATGAAATGTTTTTAAATTGTGAGAATTATATGTACTTACTAAGCTTTAGCTTATTCAAGTTTATATCATGTTGCAGATAAGGGTAAGAAAGTCATGGATTAGGCGGAGGACATGGGAAGGCGTGTGAGCATATGGAAGATGAATTTTAACCGAAAGAACACCAATGAAGCAAGTTTTTACGATTTAACTTATGGTTAAATTATTGAACCTATTTTTTTATGATGTGTTTTAAAGAATCCAAGAACTATGTTTCATTATTCTATTTTATCACTTTAAGAATTTGATCTTCCGCATTTTGAAAATTGAAGTTGTTTTACAAATTAAGTTTTCTTAAGAATTTTGGCTCTGTCGACCTGTCGATGAAAGTAAGTTTGGCCTGTCAATCTCATTTTCGGCCTGTCAAACTTTGGAAGTTTTTAAACCCTGTTTTGCAGAGCCTCTGTAGGCCTACCGGTTGACGATTTCTGGCCTGCCGACCATGTTTGGCCTGCCGACCATGTTCGGCCTGCCGAAGTCCCAAGTTCGGCCTGCCGAACTGTGGGAGCAAATAGTTTATAAATGATGTCATGTGATATGAGTTATGATTTTACATTTTGGTATATTTATTTTATTAAAGCAAGTTTATGATTAATTTAAAGTGAAATTGAATTAATTATGGTATGGAATAAGTTAATGAATGTTGTTTAAAAAAAAATGTATGTATGGATCCTGGTTACGTTTTCCTTAACTATGTTTACATTTAAAGTTCAAATAAGTATGTAATGTATGAATGTAACGACATCTGCGACGTCCGTAAGGGGGGCGCTATAGGCTTTGGTATCAGAGCAAATTTCCATTTACAATTCATATCGCCACACGTCAGTCCAAGTCCTCCAAGTAAGTATGTTTTAAAGTTAGATATTTTAATGTAAGTATAAGGATAAGAATGAGGTTTAGGTGTTTAACGATTAATGTTCTAGTAGTGAAAACCTATCTCATATTAGAAGATTATTTCTAAGTTCCTAACTCTTTTAGGAGAATTAATGATGGACGGCCACAGAAGAATGCAAACGCGCACCCAGACCAATGAAAGGCTTATGACTATGATCGTTGAGTTGCAGAGGCAACTTGAGGATCAAAGAAGAGAAATTGCTACGTTAAGGGCCGATGGCAAAAATGACGTGCCTCCTCCTCCTCCTCCTCCGCAGCCACCAGTTAATGAAGTCCCAGTTCCTGCTGCTGAACCAAGAGCGGCCTATCAGGAACCTCTTCTAGTCAGATGGAAGAGGGTTAAGCTAGCAGACTTCGAGGGTTCAAAGGACCCGTTAGTCGCACAAGGATGGTTGAAGACGATTGAGGCCACCTTAAGACTCATGGATTTCACAGACAATGAAAAGGTCCTCTGTGCCTCGTACTGCCTCACCATGGAGGCTAGAATTTGGTGGGATGGCATCGAACAGAGTAGGAATGTAGAAGAAATGACATGGGATGACTTCGTTCATGAGTTCAACACGAAGTTCTTCCATATGAACATCACAAGGAAGCATTATGAGGAGTTCGAGAGCTTGTGCCAAGGGGATATGTCAGTTACTGATGTGGTGGCAAAGTTTGACTAGCTTGCTCGCCTATGCCCAGGAATGGTTATGGATGAAAATGAAAAGGTCAGAAGGCTGATCAAGGTCCTTGGCCTGAAATTGCTGCTATCATTGATGGGGCAAGTCCACCTAGGACTCAAGAGCAGGTTGTCATGAGAGCCCAGCATGCAGAATTCCACTTGTTCAAACTAAGAAGGAACCAGCCTCAATCGTGATGAGAACATTGTTAGCACAAGCAAGAGCATGTGGGAGACATATTCAGATCCAATTCAAGTTCCCATTGGTCCGGTTACGAGAGCTCGTGCGAAGAAGTTTAAAGAAACACTTATTGGGCTGATTCAAGCAACTTGGGCTCAAGCTATTGCATGGAGGCCCATTGAGGCTATTGCATGGAGGCCCATTAAGGGAATTGCATGCGACAACCAGACCAATAAATGCGTGATTCAAGCTATAGAAGGGATTGAGTAATTTCCATTTCAGTTACTTTCCCATTTTGAGGCGACACATGGCGAGAAGAATCAGTTTTGACCTTTTAATGTCTAGTTTCCTTTTTTTCGTTTCTGGTATTTCTATTATTGTAAGGTTTTTAAGCCATTAAGGGAACTTTCCTTATTTAGTCTAGATTTGACTTTTGTTAAATGAGTTTCCCGAAATTTCCATGGGAATTAGGGGCTGAAAATTCGCATAGGAACCCCTATATAATTGTAACGAATTTCAATCAATGGAGACAAGTAATAACACATAATTTTGAGGTTTAATTCTCTTTAGTTCCTAAACGAACTATTCGAACTTATCGAAAATTTCCGTGGCGTTCATCGACTTATCAATCAGTCCATCCATAGCTGATTGTGGCGTCCTCACTTACCAAGACTTATCAATCAGTCCCTCCATAGCTGATTGTGGCGTCCGCACATACCAAGGTTCGTGCTTCTTGTTGGACATCGGGTCGCGGTTCCATTCGAAACCGGTTAGAAATTTGATCTTGGAAACCAACTTCGGTTAGGGTCGCGTCAGCTCTTGGCGTGGTTCGTATCATTTGGTATTAGAGCGAGGTTCTAATCAGGTTTTGCTTATCCGTTCTCTTAGTTTTTTGTTTGTTTCAATTGTTCGTGAGTTTTGATTTCCATTATCAAAGTCGGTTAAAAAAAAAAAAAAAGATCCGAAAAGAAAAGAAAGAAAGAAAGAAAGAAAAGAAACGAAAAGAAAAAAAAAAAGAAGGAAAAGAAGAAAAACAAGAGGATCCGAAAAAAAAAAAAAAAAAAAAAAAAAAAAAAAGGAGTCTGGAAACCTTTCTTAAATTTTTATTTCAGATTCTTGTTATTCATCGTTTAAGGAATCCAAAATTGAATTCCCTGCATAGACCAAAAAATTTTTGCTGAAATTTTGTTCCTTTTGGGTGTGATTCTAAAAAGCCTAAATTCTTTGTTCCTGTTATAGTCTTGTCTCTTTGGTAATCTATTTGTGAATTGTCAAGGAAATTTTTTGATATTGATTTGACTAGTTTTATAGGAACTGAGTGAGAATTAACGAGTTGAAAAAGGCATAGAGGCGAGAGCATTAGAGTGGACAAAAGCCGAAAGTATTGAGTGTAAACACGAGTGAAATTGAGTGAACCATTTCATGAGTGAAACACGTAAGGGAGTGTGGTGAGGTCCTTTGGAAAATGTCAAACAACAGCAAGAACACTATTGAGGGTACCTCGGGTGCAGCAGACCCAAAACTTCTGATGGAAGCGATGATGGGGGAGATGAGGCGATTATTGAGGGGAGAGATAGGACAGCTTCATGAGAGGATAGACCAGATAGAAAACGCACGTGTGGAGCAGCCACAACATGTTCCTCATGCGCGTAGGCGAGAAAGGGTTTCGGTTAGAGGAGAGGTTGATGACTACTATAGGAATGATGGGGAAGAGTTTGACGAAGGAGAAGATTCAGCGGGTAGTCACCGAAGATTTGGACGGGATAGAGGCGTTAGGAACAGGGAAGATGATAGTTTGAGAGGCATAAAAATGAAGATACCATCATTTCAAGGCAAATCCAATCCAGAAGCGTACCTAGAATGGGAGAAGAAAATGCAGTTCATCTTTGACTGCCACTACTATTCTGAGGCAAAGAAGGTAAAATTGGCTGTAATTGAGTTTTCTGATTATGCTATTACTTGGTGGGATCAGCTTGTTATAAACAGGAGACGAAATAGAGAGTGACCTATTGAGTCATGGGAAGAGATGAAGACCGTGATGAGAAAGCGATTTGTGCCAACTTACTACTACCGGGAGTTGTACAACAAACTACAAAACCTTAAGCAAGGCAACCGGAGTGTAGAGGAGTACTATAAGGAGATGGAGGTTATGATGATTCGGGCTAATATAGAGGAGGATCGGGAGGCTACAATGGCAAGGTTTTTGGCGGGCTTGAACCGAGATATTTACAATGCCGTTGAGTTGCAACATTATGTGGAGTTGGAGGACATGGTGCACATGGCTATTAAAGTTGAGAATCAACTTATGAGGAGGGGCAGTAGCACACGTCCTAGCCAAAACCCGAGTACATCGGCTTGGAAAACCAACCAATGGAAGAAGGATGAGAAGCAATCCAACCCCAAGCCAAAGTTCGAGCAAAAACAAGAGGTGGCCAGCCATGGGAATCAAGGTAAATCCGATTCTTCCACTACTCGGACTCGTGATATTAAATGTTTTAAATGTCAAGGCAGGGGTCATATAGCAAGCCAATGTCCGAACAAACGAGTTATGGTGATGCGGGACAATGGAGACATTGAAACCGAGGAGGATTCGGACAATGACTCTATGCCTTCATTAGAGGATGTCGACGATGAGGAGTGCGCTGTCCAAGGAGAATTGTTGGTCACAAGGAGAGCTTTAAGTGTGCAAGCCAAAGAAGAAGATGAAGAGGTGCAACGGGAAAACATCTTCCACACTAGGTGCCACGTTCAAAACAAGGTATGTAGTGTGATTATTGATGGTGGGAGTTGTACTAATGTTGCAAGCACAACCATGGTAGAGAAGTTAGGGCTGCCAACAATTAAGCATCCTCGGCCATATAAATTGCAATGGTTAAATGATATTGGTGACGGTAAAGGTGCATAAACAGGTGTTAGTTCCTTTTCGCATTGGAAGATATGAAGATGAAGTTTTGTGCGATGTGGTTCCGATGCAAGCTGGGCACTTGTTGTTAGGCAGACCATGGCAATTTGATCGGCGAGTTAAGCATGATGGTTTCACCAACAAGTACTCATTTGTTCACAATCAAAAGACGATCACTCTAGTTCCATTAACACCAAAACAGGTCTATGAAGACCAAGTGAGCTTACAGAGAGAAAGTGATAAAAAAATAAAGAGTGAAGAAAAATCAAGAGTGGGAGTGCAGAGAGAGAGTTCGGCCAGTGAGAGAAAAAAGGAAGAGATGGCCGAGAAAAAGGAGAGCAAAGAGAGCAAGGGAGAGAAAATTGAGAGGGCTGAAAAGAATTCACAATCAGCCAATGAGAGAAAAGTAGAGAGAAAAACAAACTTTTATGCAAGAAAGAGTGATGTGAGAAGAGCTTTGTTTTCTAATCAGCCGATGATTTTACTCATGTACAAGGAGGCGTTATTAAACACTAAGGATCTTGATTCCACCTTGCATAGTTCTGTTGTTTCTCTTTTGTAGGATTTTGAGGATATCTTTCCCGAGGAAACACCGCAAGGTTTACCTCCAATCCGCGGGATTGAACATCAAATCGACTTCATACCTGGAGCTACAATCCCAAACTGACCAGCCTATAGGAGTAATCCCGAGGAGACAAAGGAACTCCAACGGCAGGTAAATGAGTTGATGGAAAAGGGACACGTGAGAGAAAGCACGAGCCCGTGCGCCGTACCAGTTTTACTTGTGCCTAAGAAAGATGGGACTTGGAGGATGTGCGTTGATTGTCGAGCCATCAACAACATCACGGTAAAGTATCGACATCCCATTCCTCGCTTGGATGACATGTTAGATGAATTGCATGGTGCTTGTGTGTTTTCTAAAATTGATCTAAAGAGTGGATATCATCAAATTCGCATGAAAGAGGGAGATGAGTGGAAGACGGCTTTCAAAACAAAACAAGGCTTGTATGAGTGGTTGGTAATGCCTTTCGGTTTAACCAATGCGCCCAGCACATTTATGCGTTTAATGAACCATGTTTTGCGAGCTTTTATTGGAAAATTTGTTGTTGTTTATTTTGATGATATCCTTATCTATAGCAGCAATTTGGATGAACATATTGAACATTTGAAACTTGTTTTAGATGTTTTGCGGAAGGAAAAGTTGTATGCTAACCTCAAGAAATGTACCTTTTGCACAGATAAGCTTGTGTTTCTTGGTTTTGTTGTTAGTGCTCAAGGTATACAGGTTGATGAAGAAAAGGTGCGAGCCATCCAGGAATGGCCGAGTCCAACTAGTGTGGGAAACGTACGGAGTTTTCATGGACTTGCTAGTTTCTACCGGCGGTTTGTGAAAGATTTCAGTACTATAGCCGCACCACTGACTGAAGTGATCAAGAAAAACGTTGGGTTTAGATGGGGAGAAGAGCAAGAAAAGGCATTTCAGCTACTCAAGGAGAAGTTGACAAATGCTCCATTGTTATCTTTACCTAATTTTGCCAAAACTTTTGAGATTGAATGTGATGCTTCAGGTGTTGGAATTGGTGCTGTTATAATGCAGGAAGGGAGACCAATAGCATATTTCAGTGAGAAGCTGAATGGGGCAACTCTTAATTACCCAACTTATGATAAAGAGATGTATGCATTGGTTCGGGCATTAGAGACGTGGCAGCACTACCTATGGCCTAAGGAGTTCGTGATTCACACTGATCATGAGTCCCTGAAACACTTGAAGGGCCAGCACAAGCTGAATCAAGAGGCATGCTCGTTGGGTAGAATTCATAGAGACGTTTCCATATGTCATTCGCTACAAGCGAGGTAAGGAAAACGTCATTGCCGATGCACTTTCTCGCAGGTATGTCTTAATCTCAACTCTTAATGCTAAACTACTGGGTTTTGAAAACATTAAAGAGTTATATGCTGATGACCATGACTTTCGTACTGAGTATCAAGCTTGTGAGAGATCTGCTAGTGGTAAATACTTTAGGCATGAGGGATATTTGTTTCGGGAGAATCAATTATGTGTGCCTAATTGTTCATTAAGAGATTTGCTAGTGAGGGAATCCCATGGGGGAGGATTGATGGGACATTTTGGAGTAGTGAAAACTTTAGCTATGTTGCAGGAACACTTCTATTGGCCACATATGAAACGAGATGTTGAGAGGCTTTGTGGTAGATGTGTAACTTGTAGGCAGGCTAAATCAAGAGTGCAGCCCCATGGTTTATACACCCCTTTACCAATACCTAGTGAACCTTGGATTGATATTTCGATGGATTTTGTGTTAGGTTTGCCTAGGTCTAAACGGGGAAGAGACTCAATATTTGTGGTCGTGGATAGGTTTTCAAAGATGGCTCATTTTATTCCATGCCACAAGACAGATGATGCTTCCAATGTTGTTGATTTGTTCTTTAGGGAAATTGTGAGACTTCATGGTATGCCTAGGACAATTGTTTCTGATAGGGACCCCAAGTTCTTAAGCTACTTTTGGAAGACTTTGTGGGCTAAGTTAGGGACTAAGCTATTGTTTTCGACTACTTGTCACCCTCAAACCGATGGTCAAACAGAAGTTGTGAATAGAACCTTGTCTACTTTGTTGAGGGCTGTCATTAAAAAGAACATCAAAACATGGGAGGAGTGTTTACCACATGTTGAGTTTGCTTATAATCGATCTATTCATTCTGCTACTCAATTTTCACCGTTTGAAATTGTTTATGGTTTTAATCCTTTAACTCCTTTGGATTTAATGCCATTACCTTTGTCTGAGCATGTGAATTTAGATGGAAAAAGAAAAGCTGATCTTGTTAAGCAGATACACGAGAAGGCAAGACTCAACATCGAGCGAAGGACCAAACAATATGCTGAACAAGCCAACAAAGGGCGTCACAAGCTCGTCTTCGAGCCCGGTGATTGGGTGTGGTTGCACTTACGCAAGGAACGGTTTCCGAAACAAAGGAAATCCAAGCTATTGCCTAGAGGGGACGGTCCTTTTCAAGTTCTCGAAAGGATCAATGATAATGCGTACAAGCTAGACTTGCCAGGTGAGTATGGTGTAAGTGCCTCCTTTAATGTTTCTGATCTAAGTCCTTTTGATGCAGGCGACGATTTGAGGACAAATCCTTCTCAAGAGGAGGGGAATGATGAGAACATTGTTAGCACAAGCAAGAGCATGTGGGAGACATATTCAGATCCAATTCAAGTTCCCATTGGTCCGGTTACGAGAGCTCGTGCAAAGAAGTTTAAAGAAACACTTATTGGGCTGATTCAAGCAACTTGGGCTCAAGCTATTGCATGGAGGCCCATTGAGGGAATTGCATGCGACAACCAGACCAATAAATGCGTGATTCAAGCTATAGAAGGGATTGAGTAATTTCCATTTCAGTTACTTTCCCATTTTGAGGCGACACATGGCGAGAAGAATCAGTTTTGACCTTTTAATGTCTAGTTTCCTTTTTTCCGTTTCTGGTATTTCTATTATTGTAAGGCTTTTAAGCCATTAAGGGAACTTTCCTTATTTAGTCTAGATTTGACTTTCGTTAAATGAGTTTCCCAAAATTTCCATGGGAATTTGGGGGCTGAAAATTCGCATAGGAACCCCTATATAATTGTAACGAATTTCAATCAATGGAGACAAGTAATAACACATAATTTTGAGGTTTAATTCTCTTTAGTTCCTAAACGAACTATTCGAACTTATCGGAAATTTCTGTGGCGTTCATCGACTTATCAATCAGTCCATCCATAGCTGATTGTGGCGTCCTCACTTACCAAGACTTATCAATCAGTCCCTCCATAGCTGATTGTGGCGTCCGCACATACCAAGGTTCGTGCTTCTTGTTGGGCATCGGGTCGCGGTTCCATTCAAAACCGGTTAGAAATTTGATCTTGGAAACCAACTTCGGTTAGGGTCGCGTCAGCTCTTGGCGTGGTTCGTATCCAATCGGGCCAACAAGCCAATAATGCAAACAATCAAAACTGCCCTCCACACAGGAACAACCACAACAACAACAACAACAGCAACAACAGCAACCATAACTGGAGGAATAACAAGAGGAAGGGTAGTCCTCAAAACCAATAGGGCCAGGACAACCATAGGAATAACGATGGTCAGCACAACAACAATAGTAGGCGGTTTCAACCATGTGCCAAATGTGGAAAGAAACATCCAGGGGAATGCCTCTTGGGAAAAAATCAATGTTTCATATGTGGGCGTGAAGACCACTTTGTCAAGAACTGCCCCAAACTGATGAATGCCAATGCCCCCTAGAGAGCTCCTCCTCAAGCCCAGCTCCATCAGATGCAAGCTTCCCTTGAAGGGCCACTTATCAGTCAAGGGAGACTTGAAGCCCCACCAACGAATGCCCGAATCTATGCCATGACGAAAGAACAATGGCTGCTGAAGCCTCCAATGTGGTCACAGGTCAGATAACAAGTTTATCTAACGATGCTTATGTTCTCTTTGATACGGGTGCTACTCATTCTTTTATATCCACATCATTTGTTAAAAAGTTAGGGGTTTGTTTAGAGCCTATGAGACAGAGATTCACTATGACACTACCCTCTGAGGAAGTGATATTATCTACGTACTGTCCACGTACAGTACCCCTATGGATTTCTGATAGGGAACTTTTCATCAACCTCATCGTGATCGACATGCATGACTACGATATGATTCTTGGGATGGACTTCCTAAGCAAGTATAATGCTTCTATTGAATTTCAAAAACGAAACGTGATCTTCCATCCTGAAGGTGATCAAAAGTTTGTTTATGTTGGCGAGTCCAGAAAGAAACCAAGCATGTTTTTATCTATTATGAAAGCAAGGAAGTTATTAGCAAGTGTATGCATGGGCTATCTGGCGAACATTGTAGACAAAAGCCAAGAAGAAAAGATAAGAATTGAAGATGTGCCTGTAGTTCATGAATATGCGAAAGTCTTTCCTATGATCTGACAAGTCTACTGCCAGAACGAGAAGTCGAATTCGAGATTGAGCTCGTTCCAGGCACCAACCCAATCTCAGAAGCACCATACAGAATGGCCCCGGCAAAGTTAAAAGAGCTTCACACGCAATTAAAGGAGCTACTTGACAAAGGTTTCGTCAGGCCAAGCTACTCACCATGGGGAGCCCCAGTTCTATTTGTTAAGAAGAAAGATGGCTCTATGAGACTCTACATTGACTATAATGAGCTGAACAAGGTGACAGTCAAGAACAAGTACCCTTTACCTCGAATAGAAGATTTGTTTGATCAGCTCAAGGGTGCATCTATGTTTTCAAAGATTGATCTACGGTCAGGTTATCACGAGCTGAAGATTAAAGAAGGACATATCCTCAAAATTGCCTTCAGATCGAGATATGGCCACTATGAATTTGTGGTTATGCCTTTCGGTCTGATGAATGCACCAGTAGCTTTTATGGATTTGATGAATCGGATATTCAAGGATTTCCTCGATAAATTTGTTGTTGCATTTATCAATGATATTCTTGTCTATTCAAAGAATCAAGAACAACATGTGGAGCATTTAAGGATTGTGTTGGAGACTTTAAGAAGACACCAGCTATATGCAAAGTTCTCCAATTGCGAGTTTTGGCTTGATAAAGTGTCTTTCTTGGGGCATGTTATATCGAAGGAAGGACGAAGAGTCTGAGCAGGTCCGAGAAGGTTATGGCCAACCAGAGAGGCCAGGTCTAGGCTACGGCCGACCAGGTCTAGGAGAAAGAGTCCAACCAGGCTACGACCGAGGCCCAAGGTCTAGGACGAAGAGTTCGACCAGGTCCGAGAAGGTTACGGCCGACCAGAGAGGCTAGGTCTAGGTAAAGACCGAGCAGGTCCAGGACGAAGAGTCCAATCAGGCTGCGACTGAGACCCAAGGTCCACGACAACGAGTCCAAACAGGTCCAAGAAGGATACGGCCGATCAGAGAGGCCAGGTCTAGGCTACGGCCAACCAGGTCTAAGACGAAGAGTCCAACCAGGCTACGACCGAGACCCAAGGTCCAGGATGAAGAGTCCGACTAGGTTCAAGAAGGTTACGGCTGACCAGAGAGGCCAGGTCCAGGCTACGACCGACCAAGTCCAGGACAAAGAGTCCAACCAGGCTACGACCGAGACCCAAGGTCCAAGACGAAGAGTCTGACAAGGTTCGAGAAGGTTACAGCTGACCAGAGTGGCCAAGTCCAGGCTACGGCCGACTAGGTCTAGGATGAAGAGTCCAACCAGGCTACGATCGTGACCCAAGGTCCTAGACGAAGAGTACGACCAGGTCTGAGAACTTTTTGGCCTACCAGAGAGGCCAGGTCTAGGCTACGGTCGACCAGGTCCATGACAAAGAGTCCAACCAGGCTACGACCAAGACCCAAGGTCCAGGACGAAGAGTCCAACCAGGTGGGAGATCGTTACGACCGACCAGAGAAGGCTAGCTCCAAGCTGTAGCCAACCAGGCCCAGGATGAAGAGTCCAACCAGGCTACGACCGAGACCCAAGGTCTAGGATGAAGAGTCTGACTAGGTCTGAGAACTTTACGGCTGACTAGAGAGGCCAGGTCCAGGCTATGGCCGACCAGGTCCAAGACAAAGAGTCCAACCAGGCTACGACCGAGGCCCAAGGTCCAAGACGAAGAGTCCGACCAGGTCTGAGAAGGTTACGGCTGACCAGAGAAGGCCAGGTCCAGGCTACGGCCGACCAGGTCTAGGACGAAGAGTCCAACTAGAATACAACCGAGACCCAATGTTTAGGAAGAAGATGCATTAGTTGAAATCACGACTTTATTTTCCTTTGGGTTATAAAAATAACCCCCTTTAGTCCCTTTTGGATATCCTACAAAGATGCAAACTTCTGAACGTTCTTCCAACTAATTTGGATCCTTAAACAGGAAATGAGCCGAACATCCCCATATGCAAATATGGTTTAAGGATGTCTTCCTTCTTGTCCACAACTCGTGAGGAGTTTTAGGGATCGATTTTGAAGGCACATTGTTCAAAAGATAACATGCAGTTTGTAGTGCATATCCCCAAAAGGATAAAGGTAATGATGAATAACTCATCATGGACCTAATCATTTCCAACAAAGTCTTATTCCTTCTCTCCGCTACGCCATTCTGCTGCGGAGTGCCTGACGCAGTCAAATGGGATAAAATCCCATTCTCTAACAAGTGTCCCAAGAACTCATTAGAAACGTATTCTCCACCACGATCAAATCGAAGTGCTTTTATGGGTCTACCCAATTACTTTTCCACTTCAGCCCGAAACTCCTTGAAATAATCATAAGTTTCACTTTTACAGTGCATCAGGTACACATACCCATATCTTGAGTGATCGTCAATAAAAGTGACGAAGTACTCATACCCTCCTCGTGCCCAGATGTTCATCGGTCCGCAAACATCACTATGCACAAGTTCGAGAACCCCTTCGGTCCTATTGCCCTTAGACCTGTATGTTCTTTTGGTCATTTTACCCTCCAAACAAGATTCACATTGAGACATAGATTCCACCTTTAAGTGACTTAAAGGTCCATCCGTTACCAACCTTTGAATCCTATTTAGGTTAATATGGCCAAGGCACAAATGCCAAAGATAAGTCTTATTAGAGTGAGAAGTTTTAAGTCTTTTAGAGTTATTATCATTTATCTCAGCATTAAGCAATAAGTCCATCTTAGGTTTGATAAAATATAGATTATTTTGCATCCATCCAGAATAGATAAAAGATTTGTTTTTACAAATCACCACTTTTTCATTAAAAGATACCACGTAGGAGTCTTTAAATAAGCAAGATAGAAAAATTAAATTCCTTTTAAATTTAGGAACATAAAAACAATCTTGCAAAAATAAATTCCTATATTTATTAAAGTAAAGATGGATGTTTCTCACTGTTTCTGTTGAGACCAAGGATCCATCGCCCATCCGAAGCGTGAAGTCTTCATGCAGCAGACTTCTTGTTTCTTTCATACCCTGTAGAGAAATACAAACATGATTAGTCGCATCGGAATCTATGACCCAAATGTCACTAGATTCCTCAACCAAACAAGTTTCTAAATACAGAAGATCACACCTACCTCCTTTAGAAAGGAAGTCCTTGTAATGCTTCTTAATATGACCGACCTTTCCACAGAAGAAGCACTTAAGCTTCTTTGGCTTCTTCTTCTTCTTCTTCTTGCTCTTGGTAGCAGCAGGAATAGAAGACTTCCTGTTCTTGGCCCATTGCTTCTTTCCATTCCCTAAGTTAGGATTGGAACCAGAAGCAGCTACCATGTTGGCCTCACCATCAGTAGGAGACTCCCTGATCAGCAGTTCGAACTCTTGTAACTGTTTCATCAGTTCTGTCAAGGTCATATCCCGTCTATTACTTAAATTAAAAGTAGCTCTAAACGGAATAAATTCCTTAGACAGAGTCTCAAAGACCATAGTCATCTGAGTTTCAGCATCGATGTAGGCTCCATTGGTTTGAGCCTCAGCGAGGTAACCCATGACCAACATCATATGCTCCTTTACAGATGTCCCCGGTCTCTGTCTACAGTTTAAGAGTTTCTGAAGCGCCCCTTGCCGCTTCGTTATGGCCTGGCCTCCAAACATATCCTCAAGATTATCCAAGATCTGCTTCGCAGTCTCATAATCCTGATGTTGAGCCTGCAACACGTTGTTCATGCTAGCCATAACATAGCAGCGGGCCTGATCATTAGCATCTTTCCAGCGGCCGTACACTTAGAATTGCTCATTACTTGAGTCTCCCATAGGCTCGGGAGGACAAGGGGTTGTCAGTAAATATTTTAGTTTCTCAAAGGATAGGACGATGTCCAGGTTCCATTTCCAATTGTTATAATTCTCACTGGTTAATTGGTTTTTGTCAAGTATCAATGATAAAGCGTTTTTAGACATTTTCAATCTACAATAAAGAATCATATACCAAACATAAGCAAACATATATAATAATTTAGTAAGACAACACAATCATGTAAAATCATACAAATGTGTTTATGTGTCAAAACCTTGAAAATATCACAACCATACAACGATAATTCCCAACTCAGAATTCAACAAGCTCCTAGGGGAGTCATGCCAAATTCTATCAGGAACACAAATCCCCTCCAGATTAATATATGCCATCCAGGACCCGAATGATCCAGCATATACAAATAATCGTTTCTTTGGCCATTAATTTTATTAACAGAGCTCCTAGGGGAGGTTAACAATAAAATTAACGTGAGTGTATAACCATCGTTTCAATATTTTATCCATGATTTATAATCATCACCTAGGGGTGTGCAACCATAAATCACACTAAAATACCTTATCCTTTCAAAGATCCAATCTGGTACATGATAGAAATCCCTTCCTAGGGGTCGGGACCACCATGTTCTTCCTATGGACCAGTGATGGAGGCCTTAGGTCCTCTCTTCGAAAACCTTCTCCCACTCAATCTTTTGAAATCAAGGTTTTATTTCAAAATTATGCTTGAATAATTTTAATATGAGCGGCACTCCCTATTCTATATGACATGTTATCAATATACATGGTAAATCATATTATAATGCAGACAAGCAAAGCAATCAAGCAAAGCTACAAGCAAAATAAAAATAATAACCGTAATATTATGGCTCCATCCTAGAGAATAGAAAACTAAGATTACAACAGAATAATCAAGACATAAATTGATTCTTCTTCCTTGAATCCTCAAGTTGTATCCTTCTTCACATAATTCCCATCTTAAAATCTTCAATCCCGTATGAATCAAATACTTCATATTTTTGGTCATATCAAAATTTAATGTTTCTCAGAATCATCTCAAAAATAAAATTCAAACTGCATTGCAAAAATTGCACCTTTTCTAAAAATTTTTCAGCTCTCGGTCGGCAGGTCGATCTGGATAATCGGCCTGCCGGCCCATGAAAGTTCGGCATGCCGAACTGGAAGTTCGGCCTGCCGACAGAGCCAGCCAATTTCTGCCCCATTGTTAGCCTGTCGAACCATACGTCCGGCCTGCCAATCTGTGACCATCGGCCTACCGAACTTGAGGATTTGGCATGCCGACCGAGCAGAAATCTGTCTTTCCAGAAAATACAATTTTAATGCAATTCATCAATTTTATTTTTAACAATTCAAAAACATAAAATTAGAGACACATGAAACACCTGGTTGCGCTAGCATCAATCTTCTAGATCCGTCTTCTCGATCCGTCTTCTAGATCCATCTTCTCTGAATAATTATTTAATTCCAAAATTCCTACAAATTTTAATTTAAACAATAATTCTTGGACAGAAATGATAGTCCGCTATCTAATTACATGAAAAACCTAGATATACATTCAACCTCTAAGGAACCATAACTGACATTAATTAATTAATAAATAAATAAATAATAATTTAATCAACCATAATTAATTAATGAACATTCACCACATAATCCATGACAACATATATTAATATAGAAACCTAGAGTGCCATCTCTCTATAAAATTAAATTCAAGCATAGGAGAGATTAAGATCACAATATTAAACATACAACATGATCACAAACTTGCAAATTTATGTAAAAAACCTCGGCTCTGATACCAATTGTTGGAAAAAAATCAGTGTGAGGTGCGTAGCAGAAATTTAAAAATTTTATAACATCAAAGTACTTTTCCAAAACACAAGTGTGACATGCTATATGTATAAATTAAACAGATCTTACTAACCTTTATGTGTCCAAGAACCTCCACAACTCGTGAAGAGAAGTAACGTTCTAGAAGAGCCTCAACCAACTAGTCTTCTTTGCTATTCTCTATCCACGATCAGAGTGAGTGTGGGTTCACGTGTACAGCTCTTCCATCGGTAACTCTCCTTCCAACCAATCGAGAGAACCCAAAGCTAGTGTTCGTAATTTGTGAACAAAAGCTCTCAAGGAGTTTTCAGAAGCTCACCAAAAGAGGTTTACTCTTAACCTCTCAATTTACCTAAGTAACTCATGAGACTTACTCCCTTTATATAGTGATTGGTCATGGGGTCAGTCCTTATCAGATTAGGTCTCAAAGACTCAAAACAGAATCAAGTTCGGATCAATATCTGATAAGATCCGAGTGAAAATGAGTAATCTTATCTCTCGTTGATCGGTAGGCCAAGCATCCTGATCGGCAGGCCAAACAGGCCCCATCGGTAGGCCGAACACGTAGATCGGTAGGCCAAACTGCCGCGTAAATATCTCCACGAATCTTTTATTTTCCACCTGAGATTCTATAGGATAAAGTCTCAGTTTTGATTCAAATAACCCAATAGAGAAGTTAACTTATCAAAACAAACTTTATCAAGATAATCTCTAAGAAAATAAATCAATTCACAATAATTCTACAAGTTTTTCTTGATATAATTTATCCAATTAAATCAACCGATAAACAGACAAGAATTATCCAATCCCAACAATTCAACAAGTTTATCTTAAATTAATTTTATTAGAAAATTAATTCAATCAATAAACAGACATGAATTATTTGATTCTTTCAAATTTTAAACCAATCTGATAAATTCGACATAAGTCACCAAATATTGGAAAAGCACGCCGTGTCGTTATAGGATTTTGTGAGCTAGTAAAGGGGACCAAAATGGACCTATAAAGTTCAAGCTCATGATAATTATGAAACCCAATATCCCAGATATATATTTCACAATTATCAACTCCAACGCTACTCCACTAAAAGTTTGGAGCTGCACTCTCAAACTTTATAGAGTTACGAAGCTTGTACAGCTAAGTCTCCATGACATATTAAAGTGTATCGTATCCCCATATGATAATCCATAATCAGCTTAAGGACAAGTTCTGTCTTACCTTCCAGAGTAATTTTATCTTACGTTCCATTATCTCATAATTAAAAAACTTACTATCCAAAGATAGTATACCATTCAGTTACACCTATGTATCCCAAATGGTTGAGCGCTCCGGTTTTCCAATTACAGGACAACTCATATAAAAGGATATCATTGCTCCTAAAGAGGAGCTATTGATTCCATATCTATGAATAATAAGTCTACACTATCAAGAGTCATGCCTCCAATGTACCGGCATGCATACCACTATTGAGATGTCGGTGTCACCCTTTTGAACATCAAAAGACACAAGTCGAGACAATAGGCCCACTATTCATCTCAGGATTAAGATACAATACAAATGATTGTCTAAAGTGAATCAATTTGCTGGGACAGAATTATTAATGAAAACCAATTCACTTTATGTCCCGATCCAACACATCGTCACCTATGACAACGTGCCAATATTTCTATTCACGGAGTCCAACTCTGATGGTCAAGACAAACCATCTCCCAAAAGGGATATAGGCAACGTAACAGTCTTTACATGAATAAAGCGCCCAACTTTATTCCCTCGATTGCGGATCATATGTTTTAGACCGTCACCTTAAAAATCGTGTCTTTCGCATAATCAACCCATCATATGCCCAATTCTTAAAGGTTTAGACCGACAGTCTTAGACTACTATTTGCATATTGTACATTCAACAAATATGAACGTAAAGAGGATGACATTTGGTATATATAAATGAATAAATTCTTTATTGATAAAAATGCCTCCAAAAACATATTACATTTTTACTCCTTAGGGCATACATGTCTAACACAGGCTACGGCCGACCAAGTGCTGGACGAAGAGTCCAGCCAGGCTACGACCAGGACCCAAGGTCTAGGACAAAGAGTCCGATCAAGTACGAGAAGGTTACGGCTGACTAGAGAGGCTAGGTCCAGGCTATGGCCGACCAGGTCCTAGACGAATAGTCTAACCATTGGAACGACTGATACCCAAGGTCCAACCAGGTCTGAGAAGGTTATGGCCGACTAGAAAGGCTAGGTCCAGGGCGACGAGTCCAACTAGGCCACTACCGAGACCCAAGGTCTAGGACAAAGAGTCTGACCAGGTCCGAGAAGGTTACAGCTGACCCGAGAGTCTAGGCCCAGGCTACGACCGACCATGTCCAAGATGAAGAGTCCAACCAGGCTACAACCAAGGTCCAGGACGAAGAGTCCGACCAAGTCTGACAAAGTTACGGCTGACCAGAGAGGCCAGGTCTAGGCTACGACCGACCAGCAAGCCAAAGTCCAAGCTATGGCTGACTAGGTCCCAGACGAAGAGTCCAACTAGGCTACGACCAAGAACAAACATCTAAGAAAAAGCATCCAACTAGGTCCAAGAAGGTTACGGCAGACTAGAGAAGGCCAAGTCTAGGCTACGGCCGACCAGGTCCAGGATGAAGAGTCTAACCAGGCTACGACTATGGCCCAAGGTCTCGGACGAAGTGTTCGGCCAAGTCCGAGAAGGTTACAGCTGACCAGAGAGGCCAGGTCCAGGGCACGCCCGAGCAGGTCCAGGACGAAGAGTCCAATCAGGCTATGACGAAGACCCATGGTCTAGGACAAAGAGTTCGAGCAGGTCTGAGAAGGTTACGGTCGACCAGAGAGGACAGTCTAGGCTACGACTGACCAGGTCCATGATGAAGAGTCCAATCAGGCTACGACCCAGACCCAACGTTCAAGACGAAGAGTCCGACCAGGTCAGAGAAGGTTACGGCTGACTAGAGAGGCCAGGTCCAAGCTACGGAAGACTAGGTCCTAGACGAAGAGTCCAACTAGGCTGCGACCAAGAGCAAAGGTCTAGGACATAGAGTCCGACCAGGTCCGAGAAGGTTATGGCTGCCTAGAGAGGCCAGGTCCAGGCTACGGCCGACCACGTCTAGGCCAAAGAGTCCAACCAGGCTACGACCGAGGCCCAAGGTCCAAGACAAAGAGTCCGACCAGGTCTGAGAAGGTTACAACCGACCAGAGAGGCCAGGTCCAAGGTAAGATCGAGTAGGTCTAGGACGAAGAGTCCAATTAGGCTACGACTGAGACCCAAGGTCCTGGACGAAGAGTACGACCAGGTCCGAGAACTTTACGACCAACCAGAGAGGCCAGGTCAAGGCTACGATCGACTATGTCCATGATGAAGAGTCCAACTTGGCTATGACCGAGACCCAAGGTCCAAGACGAAGAGTCCAACTAGGTGGGAGATGGTTACAGCCGACCAGAGAAGGCCAGCTCCAAGCTACGGTTGACCAGGTCGAGGATGAAGAGTCCAACCAGGATACGACCGAGACCCAAGGTCGAGGACGAAGAGTCTGACCAGGTTTGAGAACTTTACGGCTGACTAGAGAGGCCAGGTCCAGGTTATGGCCGATCAAGTCCAAGACAAAGAGTCCAACCAGGCTACGACCGAGACCCAAGGTCTACGACAAAGAGTCCGACCAGGTCTGAGAAGGTTACGGTCGATCAAAGAAGGCCAGGTCCAGGACGAAGAGTCCAACCAGACTACGACTGAGAGCCAAGGTCTAGGACGAAGAGTTCGACTAGGACCGAGAAGGTTACGGCCGACCAGACAGACCCAAGGTCTAGGACAAAGAGTCATACCAGGTCTGAGAAATTTACGACCAACCAGAGAGGCCAGGTCCAGGCTACGGCCGACCAGGTCCAGGATGAAGAGTCCAACCAGGCAACGACCGAGACCCAAGGTCCAGGACGAAGAGTCCGACCAGGTCTGAGGAGGTTGCGGCCGACTAGAGTGGCCAGGTCTAGGCTACAACCGACTAGGTGTAGGATGAAGAGTCCAACTAGGCTACGACCGAGACCCAAGGTACAGGACGAAGAGTCCAGCCAGGTCAAAGAAGGTTATGGCCAAACAGAAAAGCCAGGTCCAAGGTACGGCCGAGCAGGTCCAAGACTAAGAGTCCAATCAGGCTACGGCCGAGACCCAAGGTCTAGGACGAAGAGTCCAACCAGGTCTGAGAAGGTTACGGCTGATCAAAGAGGCCAGGTCTAGGCTACTACCGACTAGGTATAGGAGGAAGAGTCCAACCAGGCTACGACCGAGAACCAAGGTCCAGGATAAAGCGTCCCACCAGGTCTGAGAAGGTTACGGCCGACCAAAGAACACCAGGTCTGGGCTACGACCGACCAAGTCCAGGACAAAAATTCCAACTACGCTACGACCGAGGCCCAAGGTCTCAGCAAAGAATTTGACTAGGTCTGAGAAGGTTACGGTCGACCAGAGAGGCTAGGTCTAGGGTACAGCTGAGCAGGTGTAACACCCACCAATTTTGATGTAACGGATCATGTTAAGTTAGTAACGACGTTAAGTAAATTTTATTTACAATTTATGTTATATGTTATGATTTATGATCTTAATGTTACTAGCTATTTATTTGAAGTGTTATGACAGGTGACGACCGCATGGAATCGATGTGCTCTAGTGTTCATGTTAATTTTAATGTATGTTTATTTATGATGAAATGATGACTTGAATGTTATAATGTATGGTATTTTAAGGACAGTTCGGCAGGCCATACTTTAAAGTTTGGTAGGCCAAAAAGTCTATAAAGAATCGATAGGCCGATAGCAACCATCGGCAGGCCAAACTTTGAAGAATCGGCAGGCCGAAGTGAAGAATCGGTAGGCCGATGACAGCAGACAAGCAGTCAGCAGAAATCTCTCCAAATTTATGGCTAAGATAATTAAGTTGATTGGGTGTTTTAATGGGATTAATTGGTATAATTATGGATTAATTTCCTCATTTAAGGAAATAAAACATTTGACTTGGCATTGATTGAATGTAATCGAGATGGTTTCCTATTTTAAAAAAAATGAAATATGGTAAGTGAGACCAATTGATTCGACTCTCCCTCAATCCTCTCCACTTTCCATGTGAAGCTAGCCTCAATTTTAGTCTAGATAGTCAGAAAATTTCTAACATAATAGAGAGCATTGAAATTTTCTTTTCATGTTATTGCTCTCTCTCTTTCTCTCACGTCTTTCCTTTTTCTCTCTCACTTATTCTGAGACGTTTCTTTTATTCTTCTCTTCTTCTTCTCTTCTCCACGTTTTCTATTCCTCCTCTCTCTCGAAAATTCTCTTGCAAATATTTGAGAAATATTGAGTTTTTTTTGGACGAATTGAAGGAATTTGAGAAAATCGTTTTGAGGTAAGGGTTCGTTTTTGGTTTAAGTTTGAAATGAAATCCTTCTCAACATGTGAATGCCATATCTTTCTCTAGGTATTTTGTTTTACTTTGAATTTTTAATATGTTATCCATGTATGTGTTATGCAATGTTCCTCCAAGTTTCAAGTCATTTCAATTTTTCTAAATTAAGTTATGAATTTTCTATCATCTACCACTCATAGTAAAATATTGTTGTTTGGCTATGATGCATGAAAAATGTAATTTTTGTTCAAGGAGTAAATGTGTTTTGTTTGCTTTGAAATTTAGCAAGAATGTTCATGTATATGTTATGTTATGGACTGCAAAGTTTGGTATTGTTTTGATGAGTGAATTATGTGTTATGGAATTTCTATGAGAATAGGTCAAGGAAATTGTTCTGACAATGTTAATTTTTGGACTTTTGTTTTATGTAATGTTTTATATGTTTAAATGATTTTATTAATGATGAAATAATTTTATGATATTGAAATATACGTTAGAATGAATTTTAAAATTAAAATATATGCATTTTAATTGTTAGAAAATGTTTTCAAAAGATTACTCATTACCTTGTTATTGTTAGCAGATTTCATGTTTGAAATACATGGTTTGTTTTTAGATACTTAATGTAATTTCTATGACGAAAGAAAAATCATGGTAATATGTTTATGTATTAGCTTTACCCTGGATAAGTATGGTGTCTAAAGTATGTGTGAATGTTAAGTTTTTAAGTCTTGGATCCATGTAGGTCAGTGAAGTGTATGTGATGATTTTATGTTTTTGAAGATCTTGGTTAAGGATGCATGTTATAAATCATGTTTGTAAGAGATGAATGTATATGTGATGTTATATGAATGAATGTTTATTTTATGATGATAAGTATTAATTTTATTTTGTATCTTTAATGAATAAATGGCATGAACACACAAAGGAACGAGCACACCGAGACCGCGGCGACGTCACCAATTTTTATAAGGTTAAGTAAGCTAGCTTCTAAGGTAAGTACATTCTCACCTGCAACATGATATGTTATAAAGGTTTGAAAATATGTTCTTGATGATATCTATGATGGATTTTATGATGGTTTCATTTAAAGTTTCCTTATGAAATATTTTGATGTTCATAAAGTTATGCATGTATGATGATGACGAATTTTCAAGGCATGAAAATTTATATATATATGTATCACCTAATAAATGTTGCACACCAATGTTATGATATGATATGTTATGATGTCATGTTTGGTTTAGGATTAGCTACCCTTCTCCTCTCATGACGGCGTGCCTACGATGATGATTATGGTGCAACACTTGGGCCCTTAAGATAAAATGGAATAAGTTTGAATATGGTCAATGTAATGAAAGATATGTTTCTATGAAAATGTGCTTAATGCACTATTATGATATGATGATGATGATGTTTATGAAATGTTTTTAAATTGTGAGAATTATATGTACTTACTAAGCTTTAGCTTATTCAAGTTTATATCATGTTGCAGATAAGGGTAAGAAAGTCATGGATTAGATGAAGGACATGGGAATGCGTGTGAGCATATGGAAAATGAATTGTAATCGAAAGAAGGCCAATGAAACAAGTTTTTACGATTTAACTTATGGTTAAATTATTTAACCTATTTTTTATGATGTGTTTTAAAGAATCCAAGAACTATGTTTCATTATTCTATTTTATCACTTTAAGAATTTGATCTTCCGCATTTTGAAAATTGAAGTTGTTTTACAAATTAAGTTTTCTTAAGAATTTTGGCTCTGTCGGCCTGCCGAACATCATTGGTCGGCATGCCGATGAAAGTAAGTTTGGCCTGTCGATCTCATTTTCGGCCTGTCGAACTTTGGAAGTTTTTAAACCCTGTTTTGTAGAGCCTCTACCGGCCTGTCGATTGACGATTTTTGGCCTGCCGACCATGTTCGGCCTACCGAACTGTGGGAGCAAATAGTTTATAAATGATGTCATGTGATATGAGTTATGATTTTACATTTTGGTATATTTATTTTATTAAAGCAAGTTTATGATTAATTTAAAGTGAAATTGAATTAATTATGGTATGGAATAAGTTAATGAATGTTGTTTAAAAAAAAATGTATGTATGGATCCTGGTTACGTTTTCCTTAACTATGTTTACATTTAAAGTTCAGATAATTATGTAATGTATGAATGTAACGACATCTGGGATGTCAGTAAGGGGGTCAGGTTATCACCAGCTGAAGATTAAAGAAGGAGATATCCTCAAAACTGCCTTCAGATCGAGGTATGGTCACTATGAATTTGTGGTTATGCCTTTCGGTCTGATGAATGCACCAGTAGCTTTTATGGATTTGATGAATCGGATATTCAAGGATTTCCTCGATAAATTTGTTGTTGTATTTATCAAGGATATTCTTGTCTATTCAAAGAATCAAGAACAACATGTGGAGCATTTAAGGATTGTGCTGGATACTTTAACAAGACACCAGCTATATGCAAAGTTCTCCAAGTGCGAGTTTTGGCTTGATAAAGTGTCTTTCTTGGGGCATGTTATATCGAAGGAAGGACGAAGAGTTCAAGCAGGTCCAAGAAGGTTATGGCCAACTAGAGAGGCCAGGTCCAGGCTATGGCCGACCAGGTCTCGGACAAAGAGTCCAACCAGGCTACGACCGAGGCCCAAGGTCTTGGACTATGAGTTCGACCAGGTCCGAGAAGGTTATGGCCGACCAGAGAGGCCAGGTTCAGGCAAAGACCAAGTAGGTCCAGGACGAAGAGTCCAACCAGGCTACGACCGAGACCCAAGGTCCAGGACAATGAGTCCAAGCAGGTCCGAGAAGGTTACGGCCAACCAGAGAGGCCAGGTCCAGGCTATTACCGACCAGGTCTAGGACGAAGAGTCCAACCAGGCTACGACCGAGACCCAAGGTCCAAGACGAAGAGTCCGACTAGGTTTGAGAAGGTTACAGCCGACCAGAGAGGCCAGGTCCAAGCTACGGCTGACCAGGTCCAGGACAAAGAGTCCAACCAAGCTACGACCAAGACCCAAGGTCCAGGACAAAGAGTCCGACCAGGTCCGAGAAGGTTACGGCCGACCAGAGTGGCCAGGTCCAGGCTATGGCTACTAGGTCTAGGACGAAGAGTCCAACCAGGCTACGACCGAGACCCAAGGTCCAGGACGAAGAGTCTGACCAGGTCTGAGAAGGTTACGGCTGACCAGAGAGGCCAGGTCTAGGGTACGGCCGAGCAGGTCCAGGACGAAGAGTCCAATCAGGCTACGACCGAGACCCAAGGTCTAGGACGAAGAGTCCGACCAGGTCCGAGAAGGTTACGGCTGACCAGAGAGGCCAGGTCCAGGCTACGGCCGACCAGGTCCATGACGACGAGTCCAACTAGGCTACGACCGAGACCCAAGGTCCAAGATGAAGAGTCTGACCAAGTCGAAGAAGGTTACGGCCGACCAGAGGGGCCAGGTCCAGGCTACGGCCGACCAGGTCCAAGATGAATAGTCAAACCAGACCACAACTAAGACCAAAGGTCCAGGACGAAGAGTCGGACCAAGTCTGAGAAGGTTACAGTTGCCTAGAGAGGCCAGGTCCAGGCTACGGCCGACCAGGTCTAGGACGAAGAGTCCAACCAGGCTACGGCCAAGACCCAAGGTCTAGGACGAAGAGTCTGACCAGGTCTGAGAAGGTTACGGCCGACCAGAATGGCCAGGTCCAGGCTACGGCCGACCAGGTCCTGGAGGAAGAGTCCAACCAGGCTACGACCAAGTGTTGGAAACGTGGTGCGTAGCAGAATTTTTAAAATTTTTCATCAGAGTACTTTCCAAAACACAAGTTTGATATGCTATATGTATAAATTAGACAGATCTTACTAACCTTTGTGTGAGGAACCTCTGCAACCTGTGTAGAGAAGTAACGTTCCAGAAGAGCCTCAACCAACTGGTCTTCTTTGCTATGCTCTATCCACAACCGGAGTGAGTGTGGGCTCACACGTACAGCTCTTCCACCGGTGACTCTCCTTCCAACCACTAGAGAGAACCCAAAGCTAGTGTTCGTGATTTGTGAACAAAAGCTCTCAGGGAGTTTTTCAGATGCTCACTAGAAGAGTATCACTCTTAATCTCTCAATTGATATGAGTAAATCATGAGACTCACTCCCTTTATATAGCCATTGGTCCAGGGGTCAATCCTTATCAGATTAGGTCTCAAAAACTCAAATTAGAATCAAATTTGGATCAATATCTGATAAGATCTGTGTGAAAATGCATAATCTTATTTCTCGCTGATCGACAGGCCGAACATCCTCCATCGACAGGCCAAACTCGTCATTCGGCAGGATGAAATCCTGAGAAAAAATCTCCGCAAATCTTTTAATTTTTACCCGAGATTCTAAAGGATAAAGTCTCAGTTTTGATTCAAATAACCCAATAGAGAAGATATCTGATCAAAACAAACTTTATCAAGATAATCTCTAAGAAAATAAATCAATTCACAATAATTCTACAAGTTTATCTTGTTCTAATTTATCCAAAATTAAATCAACCGATAAATAGACAAGAATTATCCGATCCCAATAATTCAACAAGTTTATCTTAAATTAATTTTATTACTAAATTAATTCAACCAATAAACAAAAATGAATTATTTGATTCTTATAAATTTTAAACCAATCGGATAATTCCGACATAAGTCACCAATTATTGGAAAAGCACGCCGTCTCGTTATAGGATTTTGTGAGCTAGCAAAGGGGACCAAAATGGACCTATAAAGTTCAAGCTCATGATAATTATGAAGCCCAATATCCCATATATACATTTCACAATTATCAACTCCAACGCGACTCCACTAGAAGCTTGGAGCTGCACTCTCGAACTTTATAGAATTACGAAGCTCGTATAGGTAAGTCTCCATGACATATCAAAGTGTATCATATCCCTATATGATAATCCATAATCGGCTTAAGGACAAGTTCTGTCTTACCTTCCTGATTATTTTTATCTTACGTTCCATTGTCGATTACACCTATGTATCCAAATGGTTGAGCGCTCCAATTTTCCAATTACAGGATAACGCATATAAGAGGATATCACTGCTCCTAAAGAGGAGTTATGGATTCCATATCTATGAATAACAAGTCTACGCTATCAAGAGTCATGCCTCCAATGTGCCGGCATGCATACCACTATTGAGATGTGGAAGTCACCCATTGGTACATCAAAAGACACAAGTCGAGACAGCAGGTCTACTATTCACCATAGGATTAAGATACAATGCAAATGATTGTCTAAAGTGAATCGATTTGCCAAGACAGAATTATTAATCCAAATCAATTCACTTTATGTCCCGATCTAACAGATCGTCACCTATGACAACGCGCCAATGTTTCTATTCACAGAATCCAACTCCGATGGTCAAGACAAACCATCTCCCAAAAAGGGATACAGACAACATAACAATCTTTACATGAATAAAGCGCCCAAGTTTGTTCCCTCGATTGCGGATCATATGTTTCAGACCATCACCTTAAGAATCGTGTCTTCCGCATAATCATCCCATCATATGCCCAATTTTTAAAGTTTAGACCGACAGTCTTAGACTACTATTTGCTTATCATACATTAAACAAATATGAACGTACAGAGGAGAAGATTTGGTATATATAAGTGAATAAATTCTTTATTGATAAAAATGTCTCCAAAAACATATCACATTTTTAATCCTTAGGGCATACATGTCTAACAATCTCCCACTTGCACTAAGTGAGTAAATATAACAAATTTTGCATCCCCATAGCCTCCACATGCCTCTCGAAGACTCTCGAAGAAGTGTCTTCGTAAATGGATCAGCTAAATTGTCCTCTGACGCAATCTTGCACACCATGATATGCCCGCCCTCAACGAAGTCCTTTATCACATGATACTTTCAATCAATATGCTTACTCTTCTTGTGAAATCTTGGTTCCTTAGCATTAGCTAACGCCGCACTATTATCACAATACAGTGATACCGCTTTATCCATAGCTGGAACTACTTCATGATCCCGAAGGAACTTGCAGAGCCACACTACTTCTTTCGAAGCATCACTAGCCTGCCACATACTCGGCCTCCATCGTTGAATCCGAAGTGCAATCTTGCTTCATACATCTCCAACTGATGGCACCGCCGCCCAAAGTAAACACAAACCCCTAAGTCGATTTCCTAGAATCCGGACAGGATTTAAAATCTGAGTCAGTGTATCCTAGAGGAGTTAAATCCTCACCCGAATACACAAGTATATACCCTCAAGTCCTTCTCGGGTACTTGAAAATATGCTTTACCGCAACCCAATGGTTCAGTCCTAGGTCCGCCTGAAATCGACTTACAATCCCGACTTTATAGCTAATATCCCCTCGTGTGCAAAGCATGGAATACATGAGACTACCCACTACCGAAGCATAAGGCACATTCTTCATGTATTCTCTTTCTTCATAAGACTTTGGAGAGTCTTTCTTAGAAAGAGAAATTCCAAACCTAAATGGTTGCCAACCTTTCTTGGAATCCTGCATTGCAAACCTCTTGAGAATTTTATCTATGTAGCCGGCCTATGACAAAGCTATCATTTTGTTCTTCCTATCCCGAAAGATCTGGATACCAAGAACAAAATTAGCCTCACCCAAGTCCTTATTGTTAAACTGCTTGGTCAATCATAATTTGACTAATGACAACGCCCCAACGTCATTGCCAATTAGCAGAACGTCATCCACATAGAGCAGTAGAAAAACCACCTTCCCATCCTTAATGTGTTTGTAAACACATGGTTCATCCATATTTTGTGAGAACCCATAAGTCTTGATCACTTGGTCAAATCTTATGTTCCAAGAACAGGAAGCCTGCTTAAGTCCATAAATTGACTTTAGCAGCCTACAAACCTTAGCTACCAGTCTAGCATGGCTACAGGCGAAAAGGTTTCCTCATAATCGATTCCTTCCTTTTGCGTATAACCCTTAGCTACCAGTCTAGCCTTAAAGGTTTCGACTTTTCCATCCACTCCTCTTTTTCTCTTGTAGATCCACTTACACCCTATGGGTTTTACCCCTTTGGGAAGATCCACAAGCTCCCAGACCCGATTAGTCTTCATAGACTTCATCTCAATGTTCATGGCCTCTGTCCAGAGTCTTGAATCAACATCCTCCATAGCTTTTGCGTAAGTATAAGGATCCCTGACATGTTTATCTGGTTCAGCCAAGAAGACCTCCCCATTGAACATATACCTCTCAGGTTGACGCCCGATCCTCCCACTGCGCCAAAGCCCCTGAGATTGTTGTTCAAGTTTGTTTGGTTTTTCTACACCGATCGGAATGGTTTCGTTTGGAACCTTCAGAGTGAACGGATCACCCCTTAACTCCTCAAGCACCACTTTGCTTCGAGGTTTAAAGTCGTCCATGTAACTTTCCTCAAGGAAAGTTGCATTAGTTGAAGCCACGACTTTATTTTCCTTTGGGTTATAAAAATAACCCCCTTTAGTCCCTTTTGGATATCCTACAAACACGCAAACTTTCGAACGTGCTTCCAACTTATTCGGATCCTTAAACAGGACATGAGCCGGACATCCCCATATGCAAATATGGTTTAAGGATGTCTTCCTTCTTGTCCACAACTCGTGAGGAGTTTTGGAGATCAATTTTGAAGGCACATTGTTCAGAAGATAACATGCAGTTTGTAGTGCATATACCCAAAAGCATAAAGGTAATGATGAATAAATCATCATGGACCTAATCATGTCCAACAAAGTCTTATTCCTTCTCTCCGCTACGCCATTCTGCTGTGGAGTGCCCGACGCAGTCAAATGGGATAAAATCCCATTCTCTAACATGTGTCCCAAGAACTCATCAGAAAGGTATTCTCCACCTCGATCAAATCAAAGTGCTTTTATGGGTCTACCCAATTGCTTTTCCACTTCAGCCCGAAACTCCCTAAAATTATCATAAGTTTCACTTTTATGGTGCACCAGGTACACATACCCATATCTTGAGTGATCGTCAATAAAAGTGACGAAGTACTCATACCCTCCTCGTGCCCAGATGTTCATCGGTCCGCAAACATCACTATGCACAAGTTCTAGAACCCCTTCGGTCCTATTGCCCTTAGACCCATATGGTCTTTTGGTCATTTTATCCTCCAAACAAGATTCACATTGAGGCATAGATTCCACCTTTAAGTGACTTAAAGGTCCATCCGTTATCAACCTTTGAATCCTATTTAGGTTAATATGGCCAAGGCGCAAATGCCAAAGATAAGGCTTATTAGAGTGAGAAGTTTTAAGTCTTTTAGAGTCATTATCGTTTATCTCAGCATGAAATAATAAGTCCATCTTAGGTTTGATAAAATATAGATTATTTTGCATCCATCCAGAATAGATAAACGATTTATTTTCACGAATCACCACTTTTTTATTAAAAGATACCACGTAGGAGTCTTTAAATAAAGAAGATACATAAATTAAATTCCTTTTAAATTTAGGAACATAAAAACAATCTCACAAAATTAAATTCCTATAATTATCAAAATAAAGATGGACATCTCCCACTGCTTCCGCTGAGACCAAGGATCCATCGCCCATCTGAAGCGTTAAGTCTTCACGTAGCAGACTTCTCGTTTCTTTGAATACCTGTAGAGAAACACAAACATGATTAGTTGCACCAAAATCCATAAACCAGATGTCACTGGATTCCTTAACCAAACAAGTTTCTAAACATAGAAGATCACACCTACCTCCCTTGGAAAGGAAGTCCTTGCAATGCTTCTTTATATGCCCGACCTTACCACAGAAGAAGCACTTAAGCTTCTTTGTGTTCTTCTTTTTCTTCTTCTTGCTCTTAGTAGCAGCAGGAATAGAAGACTTCCCGTTCTTGGCCCATTGCTTTTTTCCATTCCCTGAGTTAGGATTGGAACCAGAAGCAGCTACCATGTTGGCCTCACCACCAGCAGGAGACTCCTTGATCAGCAGTTCAAACTCTTGTAACTGTTTCATCAGTTCTATCAAGGTCATATCCCGTCTATTACTTAAATTAAAAGTAGCTCTAAATGAAATAAATTCCTTAGATAGAGTCTCAAAGACCATAGTTATCTGAGTTTCAGCATCGATGTCGGCTCCATTGGTTTGAGCCTCAGCGAGGTAACCCATGACCAACATCATGTGCTCCTTTACAGATGTCCCCGGTCTTTGTCTGCAGTTTAAGAGTTTCTGAAGTGCCCCTTGCCGTTTCGTTATGGCCTGGCCTCCAAACATATCCTCAAGATTATCCAAGATCTGCTTCATAGTCTCATAATCCTGATGTTGAGCCTGCAGCACGTTGTTCATGCTAGCCATAACATAGCAGCAGGCCTGATCATTAGCATCTTTCCAGCGGTCGTACGCTTAGAATTGCTCATTACTTGAGTCTCCCATAGGTTCGGGAGGACAAGGGGTTGTCAGCACATATTTCAATTTCTCAAAGGATAGGACGATGTCTAGGTTCTATTTCCAATCGTTATAATTCTCACCGGTTAATTGGTTTTTGTCAAGTATCGATGATAAAGCGTTTTTAGACATTTTCAATCTACAATAAAGAATCATATACCAAACATAAGCAAACATATATAATAATTTAGTAAGACAACACAATCATGTAAAATCATACAAATGTGTTTATGTGTCAAAACCTTGAAAATATCACAACCTTATAACGATAATTCCCAACTCAGAATTCAACAAGCTCCTAGGGGATTCATGCCAAATTCAATTAGGAACACAGATCCCCTCCGGATTAACATATGCCATCTAGGACCCGTATGATACAGCATATACTAATAATCGCTTCTTTGGCCATTAATTTTGTTAACAAAGCTTCGAGGGGAGGTTAATAATAAAATTAATGTGAGTGTATAACCATCGTTTCAATATTTTATCCATGATTTATAATCACCACCTAGGGTGTGCAACCATAAATCACATTAAAATACCTTATCCTTTCAGAGATCCAATCTGGTACATGATAGAAATCCCTTCCTAGGGGTCGGGACCACCATGTTCTTCCTATGGACCAACGATGGAGGCCTTAGGTCCTCTTTTCGAAAACCTTCTCCCACTCAATCTTTTGAAATCAAGGTTTTATTTTAAAATTATGCATGAACAATTTTAATATGAGCGGCACTCCCTATTCTATATGACATGTTATCAATATAGATGGTAAATCATATTATAATGCAGACAATCAAAGCAATCTAGCAAAGCTACAAGCAAAATAATAATAATAACCATAATATTATGGCTCCATCCTAGAGAATAAAAAACTAAGATTACAAAAGAATAATTGAGACATAAATTGATTCTTCTTCTTTGAATCCTCAAGTTGTATCCTTCTTCACATAATTCCCATCTTAAAGTCTTCAATCCCGTATGAATCAAATACTTCATATTTTCGGTCATATCAAAATTTAATGTTTCTCAAAATCGTCTCAAAAATAAAATTAAAACTGCATTGCAAAAATTGCTCCTTTTCTGAAAATTTTTCAGCTCTCGGTCGGTAGGCCAATCTGGATAATCGGTTTGCCAATCATGCTTCATCGGCCTACCGATCTGGAAGATCGGCCTGTAGACCCATGAAAGTTTGGCCTGTCGACAGAGCCAACCAATTTTTGCCCCACTATCGGCCTGTCGAACCATACGTCCGGCCTGCCGATCTGTGATCATCGGCCTGCCGAACTTGAGGGTTCGGCATGCCGAACGAGCAGAAATCTCTCTTTCCAGAAATACAATTTTAATGCAATTCATCAATTTTATTTTTAACAACTCAAAACCATAAAATTAGAGACACAGGAAATACCTGGTTGCGCCATCATCAATCTTCTAGATCTATTTTCTCGATCCGTCTTCTAGATCTGTCTTCTCCGAATAATTATTTAATTACAAAATTCTTACAAATTTTAATTTAAACAATAATTCCTGGACAGAGATGATAGTCCGCCATCTAATTACATACAAAACCTAGATACACATTCTAACTTCTAAGGAACCATAATCGGCATTAATTAATTAATAAATAATTAAATAACAATTTAATCAGCCATAATTAATTAATGAACATTCAACACATAATCCATGACAACATATATTAATATAGAAACCTAGAGTGCCATCTCTCTATAAAATTAAATTCAAGCATAGGAGAGATTAAGATCACAAAATTTACACATATAACATGATCACAAACTTGCAAATTTATGTAAAAAACCTCGGCTCTGATACCAATTGTTGGAAAAAAATCAGTGTGAGGTGCGTAGCAGAAATTTAAAAATTTTTTAACATCAAAGTACTTTTCCAAAACACAAGTGTGACATGCTATATGTATAAATTAAACAGATCTTACTAACCTTTATGTGTCGAAGAACCTCCGTAACTCGTGAAGAGTAGTAACGTTCTAGAAGAGCCTCAACCAACTGGTCTTCTTTGCTATTCTCTATCCATGATCAGAGTGAGTGTGGGCTCACACGTACAGCTCTTCAACTGGTAACTCTCCTTCCAACCAATTGAGAACCCAAAGCTAGTGTTCGTGATTTGTGAACAAAAGCTCTTAGGGAGTTTTCAGATGCTCACCAAAAGAGGTTTACTCTTAATCTCTCAATTGATCTAAGTAACTCATGAGAGTTACTCCCTTTATATAGCGATTGGTCCTGGGGTCAGTCCTTATCAGATTAGGTCTCAAAGACTCAAAACAGAATCAAGTTTGGATCAATATCTGATAAGATCCGCGTGAAAATGCGTAATCTTATCTCTCGTTGATCGATAGGCCGAACATCCTGATCGGTAGGCCGAACAGGCCCCATCGGCAGGCCAAACACGTAGATCGGTAGGCCAAACTACCGCGTAAATATCTCCATGAATCTTTTAGTTTCCACCCGAGATTCTATAGGATAAAGTCTCAGTTTTGATTCAAATAACCCAATAGAGAAGTTATCTTATCAAAACAAACTTTATCAAGATAATCTCTAAGAAAATAAATCAATTCACAATAATTCTACAAGTTTATCTTGATATAACTTATCCAATTAAATCAACCAATAAACAGACAAGAATTATCCGATCCCAATAATTCAACAAGTTTATCTTAAATTAATTTTATTACAAAATTAATTCAATCAATAAACAAACATGAATTATTTGATTCTTTCAAATTTTAAACCAATCTGATAAATCCAACATAAGTCACCAAATATTGGAAAAGCACGCCTTGTCGTTATAGGATTTTGTGAGCTAGCAAAGGGGACCAAAATGGACCTATAAAGTTCAAGCTCATGATAATTATGAAACCCAATATCCCAGATATACATTTCACAATTATCAACTACAACGCTACTCCACTAAAAGCTTGGAGCTGCACTCTCGAACTTTATAGAATTACGAAGCTCGTACAGCTACGTCTCCATGACATATCAAAGTGTATCGTATCCCTATATGATAATCCATAATTAGCTTAAGGACAAGTTCTGTCTTACCTTCTTGATTAATTTTATCTTACGTTCTATTATCTCACCATTAGAAAACTTACTATCCAAAGATTGTATACCATTCGGTTACACCTATGTATCCAAATGGTTGAGGGCTCTAGTTTTCCAATTACAAGACAACGCATATAAGAGGATATCATTACACCTAAAGAGGATCTATGGATTCCATATCTATGAATAATAAGTCTACGCTATCAAGAGTCATGCCTCCAACGCACCGGCATGCATATCACTATTGAGATGTGGGTGTCACCCTTTTGTACATCAAAAGAGACAAGTCGAGACAATGGGCCCACTATTCATCTCAGGATTAAGATACAATACAAATGATTGTCTAAAGTGAATCGATTTGCCGAGACAGAATTATTAATCCAAACCAATTCATTTTATGTCCCGATCCAACACATCCTCACCTATGACAACGTGCCAATGTTTCTATTCACGGAGTCCAACTCTGATGGTCAAGACAAACCATCTCCCAAAAGGGATATAGGCAACGTAACAGTCTTTACATGAATAAAGCGCCCAACTTTATTCCCTCGATTGTGGATCATATGTTTTAGACCATCACCTTAATAATCGTGTCTTCCGCATAATCAGTCCATCATATGCCCAATTCTTAAAGGTTTAGACCGACAGTCTCAGACTACTATTTGCATATCATACATTCAACAAATATGAATGCAAAGAGGACAACATTTGGTATATATAAATGAATAAATTCTTTATTGATAAAAATGTCTCCAAAAACGTATTACATTTTTACTCCTTAGGGCATACATGTCTAACACAGGCTACAGCCGACCAGGTGCTGGACGAAGAGTCCAACCAGGCTACGACCAGGACCCAAGGTCTAGGACGAAGAGTACGACCAGGTCCTAGAAGGTTACGACTGACCAAAGAGGCTAGGTCGAGGCTATGGCTGACCTGGTCTTGGACGAAGAGTCCAACCATTGCAACGACTGATACCCAAGGTCCAACCAGGTCTGAGAAGGCTACGGCCGACTAGAGAGGCTAGGCCCAGGATGACGAGTCCAACCAGGCTACTACTGAGACCCAAGGTCTGGGACAAAGAGTCCGACCAGGTCTGAGAAGGTTACGGTCGACCTGAGAGTCTAGACCCATGCTACGACCGACCATGTCCAAGAGGAAGAGTCCAACCAGGCTACGACCGAGACCCAAGGTCTAGGATGAAGAGTCTGACCAGGTCCGACAAGGTTACGGCCGACTAGAGAGGTCAGGTCCAAGCTACGATAGACCAAAAAGTCCAAGTCCAGGCTATGGCTGACCAGGTCCAGGACGAAGAGTCCAACCAGGCTACGACCAAGAACAAAGGTCCAGGAAAAAGCATCCAACTAGGTCCAAGAAGGTTATGGCCGACCAGAGAAGGCCAGGTCCAGGCTACGGCCGACCATGTCCAAGATGAAGAGTCCAACCAAGCTACGACTATGGCCCAAGGTCTTGGACGAAGTGTTCAACTAGGTCCGAGAAGGATACAGCTGACTAGAGAGGCCAAGTTCAGGGTATGCCTAAGCAGGTCTAGGACGAAGAGTCCAATCAGGCTACGACGGAGACCCATGGTCTACGACAAAGAGTCTGAGCAGGTCCGAGAAGGTTACAGCCGACCAGAGGGGCCAGGTCTAGGCTATGACCGACCAGGTCCATGACAAAGAATCCAACTAGGCTACGACCGAGACCCAAGGTCCAAGACAAAGAGTTTGACCTGATTAGAGAAGGTTACGACCGACCAGAGAAGGCCAGCTCCAGGCTACAGCCGACCAGGTCTAGGATGAAGAGTCCAACCAGGATACGACCGAGACCCAAGGTCCCGGACAAAGAGTCTGATCAGGTCTGAGAACTTTACGGCTGACTAGAGAGGCCAGGTCCAGGTTATGGCTGATCAGGTCCAAGACAAAGAGTCCAACCAGGCTACGACTGAGACCCAGGGACCAGGACAAAGTTTGACCATGTCCGAGAAGGTTACAGCTGACTAGAGAGGACAGGTCCATGCTACGGCTAGGCAGGTACAGGACGAAGAGTCCAACCAGGCTACGACTGAGACCCAAGGTCCAGGATGAAGAGTCCGAGCAGCACCGAGAAGGTTACGGCCGACTAGAGAGACCCAAGGTCCAGGATGAAGAGTCCAACCTGACTACGACTGAGACCCAAGGACCAAGATGAAGAGTTCGACCATGTCTGAGAAGGTTACGACCGACTAGAGAGGACAGGTCTAGGCTACGGCTGGCCATGTCCAGGACGAAGAGTCCAACAGGGCCACGACTGAGACCCAAGGTCTAGGATGAAGAGTCTGACCAAGACCGAGAAGGTTACGGCCGACCAGAGAGACCCAAGGTGTAGGACGAAGAGTCATACCAGGTCTAAGAAGGTTACGGCAGACCAGAGAGGCCAGGTGTAGGCTATGACCAACCAGGTCCAGGTCGAAGAGTCGAACCAGGCAACGATCGAGACCTAGGGTCTAGGACTAAGAGTCTGACTAGGTCTGAGAAGGTTACGGCCGACCAGAGTGGCTCGGCCCAGGCTACAACCTACCAGGTCTAGGACAAAGAGTCCAACAAGGCTACGACGAAGAACCAAGGTGTAGGATTAAGAGTCCGGCCAAGTCAGAAAAGGTTACGACCGGACAGAAAGGCCAAGTCCAGGGTACGGTTGAGCAAGTCCAGGACTAAGAGCCTAATCAGGCTACGATCGAGACCCAAGGTCTAAGACGAAGAGTCCGACCGGGTCTAAGAAGGTTACAGCCGACCAGAGAGGCCAGGTCCAGGCTACGGCGGACAAGGTCCAGGACGAAGAGTCCAACCAGGCTACGACCGAGACCCAAGGTCCAGGACAAAGAGTTCGACTAGCATCGAGAAGGTTACGGCTGACCAGAGAGAGCCAAGGTCTAGGATGAAGGGTCTAACCAGGCTACGACTGAGACCCAAGGACCAGGATGAAGAGTTTGACCATCTTCGAGAAGGTTACGACTGACTAGAGAGGATAGGTCTCGGAAAAGAATGGCCAGGTCCAGGACGAAGAGTCCAACCGGGCTACGACTGAGACCCAAGGTCTAGGACAAAGAGTCCGGCTAGGACCGAAAAGGTTACGGCCGACCAGAGAGACCCAAGGTGCAGGACGAAGAGTCATACCAGGTCTGAGTAGGTTACGGCCGACCAGAGAGGTCAGGCCCAGGCTACGACCGACCAGGTCCAGGACGAAGAGTCAAACCAGGCAACGACCGAGACCTAGGGTCTAGGCTATAGTCGACCAGAGAGGCCAGGTCTAGGCTACGGCCGACTAGGTCCAGGATGAAGAGTCCAACCAGGTTATGACCGAGACCCAAGGTCCAAGACGAAGAGTCCAACCAGCGCCGAGAAGGTTACGGCCGACCAGAGAGACCCAAGGTCTAAGATGAAGTGTCCAACCAGGCTACGACTGAGACCCAAGGACCGGGATGAAGAGTTTGACCATGTCTGAGAACTTTACGGCCGACCAAAGAGGCCAGGTCCAGGCTACAGTCATCCAAGTCCAAGACGAAGAGTCCAACCAGGCTACGATCGAGACCCAAGGTCCAAGACAAAGAGTTCGACCATGTCCAACAAGGTTACGGTTGACTAAAGAGGCCAAGTCCAGGCTACGGCCGACCTGGTCCAGTATGAAGAGTCCAACCAGGCTACGACCGAGACCCAAGGTCCAAGATGAAGAGTCAGATCAGGTGGGAGAAGGTTACAGCCGACCAGGTCCAGGATGAAGTGTCCAACCAGGCTACGACTGACACGCAAGGTCCAAGACGAAGAGTCCGACCAGGTCTGAGAACTTTACGGCTGACCAGAGAGGACAGGTCTAGGGTACAGCCAAGAAAGTCCAGGACGAAGAGTACAATCAGGCTACAACCGAGACCCAAGGTCCAGGACAAAGAGTCCGACCTGGTCTGAGAAGGCTACGGCTAACCAGGTCCATGACGACGAGTCCAACCTGGCAACGACCGGGACCCAAGGTCCAAGATGAAGAGTCCGACCAAGTCGGAGATGATTACGACCGGCCAGAGAGGCCAGGTCTAGTCTACGGCCGACCAAGCCTAGGATGATGAGTCCAACCAGGCTACGACAGAGACCCAAGGTCCAGGACGAAGATTCTGACTAGGTCTAAGAAGGTTACAGCCGCCCAAAGAGGCCAAGTCCAGGCTACGACCGACCAGGTCCAGGATGAAGTGTCTGACAAGGTCCGAGAAGGTTACGGCTGACCAGAGAGCCCAGGTCCAGGCTATAGCTGACCAGGTCCAGGACGAAGAGTCCAACTAGGCTATGTACAAGAACCAAGGTCCAAGATAAAGCGTCCAACTAGGTCCGAGAAGGTTACGGCTGACCAGAGAAGGCCAGGTCTGGGCTATGGCTGACAAGGTCCAGGACGAAGAGTTCAACCAGGCTACGACCGAGGCCGAAGGTCTCATACGAAGAGTTCGACTAGGACCGAAAAGGTTACGGCCTGCCAAAGAGGCCAGGTCCATGGTACGACCGAGCAGGTCCAGGATGAAGAGTCCAATTAGGCTATGACCGAGACCCAAGGTCCAGGATGAAGAGTCTGAGCATGTCTGAGAAGGTTACGGCCGGCTAGAGAGGCCAAGTCCAAGCTACGGTCGACCAGGTCCACGATGAAGAGTCCAACCAGGCTATGACCAAGACCCAAGGTCCAAGATGAAGAGTTCGACCAGGTGGGAGAAAGTTACAGCCAACCAGGTCCCGGATGAAGTGTCCAACCAGGCTACGACCGAGATGCAAGGTCCAAGACGAAGAGTCCGACCAGGTCTGAGAACTTTACGGCCGACCAGAGAGGCCAGGTCCAAGCTACGGCTGACCAGTTCCAAGACAAAAAGTCCAACCAGGCTACGACCGAGACCCAAGGTTAAGGGCGAAGAGTCTGACCAGGTCTGATAAGGTTACGGTCGACCAGAGAAGGCAAGTTCCAAGCTACAGTCGACCAGGTCCATGACGAAGAGTCCAATCAGGCTACGACCGAGACCCAAGGTCCTAGACGAAGACTACGACCAGGTACGAGAACTTTACAGCCGACCAGAGAGGCCAGGTCTAGGCTACGGCCCTCTAGGTCCATGACAAAGAGTCCAACCAGGCTACGACCGAGAGCCAAGCTCCAAGACAAAGAGTCCAACAAGGTGGGAGAAGGTTACGGCCGACCAGGTCCAGGACGAAGAGTCCAACTTGGCTACGAACGAGACCTAAGGTCTAGGATGAAGAGTCCGACTAGGTCCGAGAACTTTATGGTTGACCAGGGAGGCCAGGACTAGGCTACGGCCGACTAGGTCCAAGAAGAAGAGTCCAACTAGGCCACGACCGAGGCCCAAGGTCTAGGACAAAGAGTCCGACCAGGTCCAATAAGGTTACGGCCTACAAGAAAAGCCCAAGTCCAGGCTACGGCCGACCAGGTCTAGGACAAAGAGTCCAACCAGGCGACAAACAAGACCCAAGTTCCTGGACGAAGTGTTTGTCCTTGTCCGAGAAAGTTACCGTTGACTAGAGAGGCCAGGTCCAGGCTACGGTCGACAAGGTCTAGGATGAAGAGTCCAACCAGGTTACGATCGAGGCCTAAGGTCCAGAACGAAGAGTCCGACCAGGTCTGAGAAGGTTGCGGCCGACCAAGTCTAGGACGAAGAGTCCAACTAGGCTACGACCGAGACCCAAGGTGCAAGACAAAGAGTCTGACCAGGTCTGAGAAGGTTACGCCCGACCAAAGAGGCCAGGTCCAGGGTACGGTCGAGCAGGTCCAAGACGAAGAGTCCAATCTTGCAGACCAGAGAGGCCAGGTCCAGGCTACGGCCAACCAGAGAGGCCAAGACCTGGCTACGGCTGACCAGGTCCATGATGACGTGTCCAACCAGGCAACGACCGAGACCCAAGGTCCAAGATGAAGAGTCCGACCAAGTCGGGGATGGTTACGGCTGAAAAGAGAGGCCAGGTCCAGGCTACGGCCGACCAGGTCCAAGATGAAGAGTTCGACTAGGTGGGAGAATGTTATGGCCAACCAGCGAAGGCCAGGTCCAGGCTACGGCCTGCTAGGTCCAAGACGAATAGTCCAACCAGGCTACGACCGAGACCCAAGGTCCTAGACGAAGAGTTCGACCAGGTCTGAGAACTTTACGACCGACCAGAGAGGCCAGGTCCAGGCTACGGCCGTCAAGGTTCAAGACAAAGAGTCCAACCACGCTACGATGGAGACCCAAGGTCCAGGACGAAGAGTTCGACCATTTTTGAGAAGGTTAGGGCTGACTAGAGAGGCCAGGTCCAGGAAACGGCCGACCAGGTCTAGGATGAAAAGTCCAACCATGCTACAACCGAGACCCAAGGTCCAGGATGAAGAGTCTGACCAGGACTGATAAGGTTACGGCCGACCAGATAGACCCAAGGTGCAGGACTAAGAGTCCGACCAGGTCTGAGAAGGTTATGCCTGACAAGAGAGGCCAGGTCCAGACTACGACTAACCGGGTCCAAGACGAAGAGTCCAACCAGACTACGACAGTGAGCCAAGGTCAAGGACGAAGAGTCTGACCAGGTCTGAGAAAGATGCGGCCAACCAGAGTGGCCAGGAGTAGGATACGGCCGAGTAGGTCTAGGATGAAAAGCCCAATCAGGCTACGACCGAGACCCAAAGTTCAAGACAAAGAGTCGGAGTAGGTTCGAGAAGGTTACGGCCGACCAAAGAGGCCAAGTCTAGGCTACGACCGACTAGGTCCATGACGAAGAGTCCGACTAGGTCTGAGAAGTTTACGGCCGTCCAAAGAGGCCAGGTCCAGGCTACTACCGACCAGGTCTAGGATAAAGAGTCCAACCAGGCTACGACCGAAACCCAAGGTCCAAGACAAAGAGTCTAACCAGGTCCGAGATGGTTACGGCCGACCAGAGAGGCCAGATCCAAGGTACGACCGAGCAAGTCCAGGACGAAGATTCCAATCTGGCTACGACCGAGACCCAAGGTCCTGGACGAAGAGTACGACCAGGTCTGAGAACATTACGGTCGACCAGAGAGGCCAGGTCCAGGTTACGGCCGTCCGGGTCGAAGATGAATAGTCCAACCAGGGTACGATTGAGACCCATGGTCAAGGACGAAGAGTTCAACCTGGTCCGAGAAGGTCACGGCCGACCAGAGAAGGCCAGGTCTAGGCTACGGCCTACCAAGTCCAAGACGAATAGTCCAACCAGGCTACGACTGAGACCTAAGGTCCAGGACGAAGCGTCCGACCAAGTCCTAGGACTTTATGGCCGACCAGAGAGGCCAGGTCCAGGCTACGACCATCCAAGTCCGAGACAAAGAGTCCAACTAGGCTACGATCGAGACCCAAGGTCCAGGATGAAGAGTTCGACCATGCTTGAGGAGGTTATTGTTGACTAGAGAGGCCAGGTCTAGGCGACGACCGACCTGGTATGGGATGAAGAGTCTAACCAGGCTACGACCGAGACCCAAGGTCTAGGACGAAGAGTCCAACAAGGTCCAAGAAGTTTACGGCCGACCTAGGAAGGCCAGGTCCAGGCTACGGCCGACCTGGTGCAGGACGAAGAGTCCAACCAGGCTACCACCAGGAACCAAGGTCCAGGACGAAGAGTCCAATTAGGTCCGAGAAGGTGACGGCTGACCAGAGAGGCTAGGTCCAGGCTATGGCCGACCAGAGAGACCCAAGGTCCAGGACTAAGAGTCCGACTAGGTCTAAGAAGGTTACGACCGACAAGAGAGGCTAAGTCCAGGCTACGGCCGACCAAGTCTAGGATGAAGAGTCCAACCAGGCTATGACCAAGACCCAAGGTCTAGGACGAACAGTCCGACCAGGTCCGAGAAGGTTATGGCCGACCAGAGTGGCCAGGCCTAGGGTAAGGCTGAGCCGGTCCAGTATGAAAAGTCCAACCAGGCTACGACTCAGACCCAAGGTCCAAGACAAAAAGTCCGAGTAGGTCTGAGAAAGTTACGACCGACCAGAGAGGCCAGGTCACGGCTACGGCCGACCAGGTCCATGACAAAGAGTCCAACCGGGCTACGACGAAGACCCAAGGTCCAAGACGAAGAGTCCGACCACGTTGGAGAAGGTTACGGCTATGGCCGACCAGGTCCAAGATGAAAGAGTCCAACCAGGCTACGACCGAGACCAAAGTTCTAGGACGAAGAGTCCAACCAGGTCTGAGAAGGTTACGGCCTCCTAGAGGGGCCAGGTCCAGGCTACCGCCGACCAGGTCTAGGACGAAGAGTCCAACCAGGCAACGGTCGAGACCCAAGGTCTAGGATAAAGAGTCCGACCAGTTTTGAGAAGGTTACGGCCGACCAGAGAGTCCAATCAGGCTACGACCGAGGCCCAAGCTCCTAGACGAAGAGTACGACCGAGCTTGAGAACTTCACGGTCGACCAGAGAGGCCAGGTCCAGGCTGCGTTCAACCAGGTCCACGACGAAGAGTCCAACTAGGCTACGACCAAGACCCAAGGTCCAAGACAAAGAGTCTGACCAGGTGGGAGAAGGTTATGGCCGACCAGAGAAGGGTAGGTCTTGGCTACGGCAGCCCGGGTCCAGGATGAAGAGTCCAACTAGTCTACGACTGAGACCCGAGGTCCAAGATGAAGAGTCCGACTAGGTCTGAGATGGTTACATCCGACCGGAGAAGGTCATGTGTAGGCTACGGCCGACCAGGTCTTGGACGAATAGTCCAACCAGGCTACGACCGAGACCCAAGGTTCAGGACGAAGAGATCGACCATGTCTGAGAAGGTTATGGCTGACTAGAGAGGCCAAGTCCAGGCTACGGTCGACCAGGTCTAGGACGAAGAGTCCAACCGGGCACGGCCGACACCCAAGGTCTAGGACGAAGAGTCAAAACAGGACCGAGAAGGTGACAGTCGACCAGAGAGACCCATGGTCCAGGACAAAGAGTCTGACTAGGTCTGAGAAGGTTACGGTCGACCAGAGAGGCCAGGTCCAGGCTACGGCCGACTAGGTCCAGAATGAAGAATCCAACCATGCTACGACTGAGAACCAAGGTCCAGGATAAAGCATCCAACTAGGTCCGAGAAGGTTATGGCCGACCAGAGAAGGATAGGTCTGGGTTACGACCTACCCGGTCGAAGGCGAAGAGTCCAACCAGGCTACGACCGAGGCACAAGGTCTTAGATGAAGAGTTCGGCCAGTTCTGAGAAGGTTACAACCGACCAGAGGGGCCAGGTCCAGGGTACGATCGAGCAGATCCAAGGCGAAGAGCCCAATCAGGCTACGACCGAGACCCAAGGTCTAGGACGAAGAGTCTGAGCAGGTCCGAGAAGGTTACGACCAACCAGAGAGGCCTGGTCTAGGCTACGGCCAACCAGGTCCATGACGAAGAGTCCAACCAGGCTACGACCGAGACCAAAGGTCCAGGACGAAGAGTCCGACCAGGGCTGAGAAGGTTACGGCCACCCAGAAAGGCCAGGTCCAGGCTACAGTCGACCACGTCTAGGACAAAGAGACCAACCAGGCTACGACAAACCCAAGGTCCAGGACGAAGAGTCTGACCACGTCCGTGAAGGTTACGACCAACCAGAGAGGCCAGGTGCAGGCTGTTGCTATCCAGGTCCAGGATGAGAGTCCAACCAGGCTACGATCGAGAACCAAGGTCCAAGATAAAGCATCCAACTAGGTCCGAGAAGGTTACGGCTGACTAGAGAAGGCCAGGTCTGGGCTACGGCCGACCTGGTCTAGGACGAAGAGTCCATCATGGCAATGACCGAGGCCCAAGGTCTCGGATGAAGAGTTTGACCAGTTTTGAGAAGGCTACAGCCGACCGGAGAGGCCAGGTCCATGGTACGGCTGAGCAGATCTAGGACGAAGAGTCCAATCAGGCTACGACCGAGACCCAAGGTCCAGGACGAAGAGTCCGAGCAGGTCCGAGAAGGTTACGGCCGACCAAAGAGGCCAAGTCTAGGCTACATCTGACCAGGTCCAGGACAATTAGTCCAACTAGGCTACTACCGAGACCCAAGGTCCAAGACGAAGAGTCCGACTAGGTCAGAGAAGGTTATGGCCGACTAGAGAGGCCAGGTCCAGGCTACGGCCAACCAGATCCAAGACAAAGAGTCCAACCAGGCTACGACAGAGACCAAAGGTCCAGGACAAAGAGTCTGACCTGGTCTGAGAAGGTTACGGCTGACCAAGGAAGGCCAGGTCTAGGCTACGACCGACCTTGTACAGGACAAACAGTCCAACCAGGCTACGACCAGGAACCAAGGTCCAGGATGAATAGTCTGACTAGGTCCAAGAAGGTTACGGCTGACTAGAGAGTCTAGGTCTAGGCGACGGCTGACCAGGGAGACCCAAGGTCAAAGACTAAGAGTCCGACCAGATCTAAGAAGGTTACGGCCAACAAGAGAGGACAGGTCCAGGCTATGGCCGACCTAGTCCAGGATGAAGAGTCCAACCAGGCTACGACCGAGACCCAAGGTCCAGGACGAAGAGTCTGACCAGGTCGGATAAGGTTACGGTCGACCAGAGAAGGCCAGGTCCAGGCTACGGCCGACCTGGTCCATGACAAAGAGTCCAATCAGGCTACAACAAAGAGCCAAGGTCCTAGACGAAGAGTATGACCAGGTACGAGAACTTTACGGTCAACCAGAGAGGCCAGGTCCAGGCTACAGCCCAACAAGTCCAGGACGAAGAGTTCAACCAGGCACGACCGACACCCAAGGTCCAAGACGAAGAGTCTGACCTGGTCTGAGAAGGTTACGGCCGACCAAGGAAGGCCAGGTCCAGGCTACGGCCGACCTAATACAGGACGAAGAGTCCAACCAGGCTACGACCAGGAACCAAGGTCCAGGATGAATAGTCCGACTAGGTCCAAAAAGGTTATCGCAGACCAGAGTGTCTAGGTCCAGGCTACGGCCGACCAGGGAGACCCAAGGTCCAGGACTAAGAGTCCGACCGGATCTGAGAAGGTTACGGCCAACCAGGTCCAGGATGAAGAGTCCAACCAGGCTACGACTGAGGCCCAAGGTCCAAACAGGTAAGAGAAGGGTACGACCGAGCAGAGAGGCCAAGTCCAGGCTACGGCCGACCAGGTCCAAGATGAAGAGTCCAACCAGGCTACGACCGAGACCAAAGGTCCAGGACGAAGAGTCCAACCAGGTCCAAGAAGGTTATGGACGCCCAGAGAGACCAGGTCCAGGCTATAGCCGACCAGGTCTAGGATGAAAAGTCCTACCAGGCTATGACCAAGACCCAAGGTCCAGGACGAAGAGTCCGACCAGGTCGGAGAAGGTTTTGGCTGACCAAAGAGGACAGGTCCAGGCTACAGGTGACTAGGTCCACGACGAAGGGTCCAACCAGGCTACGACCGAGACAAAAGGTCCAGGACGAAGAGTCCGACTAGGTCTGAGAAGGTTACGGCCGCCCAGAGAGGCCAGGTCTGGGCTACAGCCAACCAGGTCTAGGATGAAGTGTCCAACTAGGCTATGATAGAGACCCAAGGTCCAAGACTAAGAGCCCGACCAGGCTCGAGAAGGTTACGACCGACCAAGGAGGCTAGCTCTAAGGTACAACCGAGCAGGTCCAGGATGAAGAGTCCAATCAAGCTATGACCAAGACCGCAGGCCTTGGACGAAGAGTATGACCAGGTCTGAGAACTTTACGGCCGACCAGAGAGGCCAGATCCAAGCTACAGCCAACCAAGTCCATGACGAAGAGTCCAACCAGGCTACGACCGAGACCCGAGGCCTAGGACGAGGAGTCTGACCAGGTCTGAGAACTTTACGGCCGACTAGAGAAGCCTAGGTCCAGGCTACGACAGACCAAGACTTGGACGAAGAGTCCAACCAGGCTACGACCGAGGCCCAAGGTCTCCGGCAGAGAGTTCGACCAGGTCCGAGAAGTTACGGCTGACCAAAGAGGCCGTGTCTAGGGTACGGTCGAGCAGGTCCAGGATGAAGTGTCCAATCAGGCTACCGTCGAGGCCTAAGGTCCAGGACAAAGAGTCCGAGTAGGTCCGAGAACGTTATGGCCAGCAGAAGAGGCCAGGTCTAGGCTACAGCTGACCAGGTCCAGGACGAAGAGTCCAACCAAGCTACGACTGAGGCCCAAGGTCTCGGACGAAGAGTTTGACCAGGTCTGAGAATGTTACGTCATACCAAAGAGGCCATGTCCAGGGTACGACCGAGCAGGTCCAGGATGAAGAGTCCAATCAGGGTACGACTGACACCTAAGGTCTAGGACGAAGAGTCCGAGCAGGTCCGAGAGGGTTACGGCTGACCAGAGAGGCCAGGTCTAGGCTATGGCTTACTTGACCTAGGCTACGGCCGACTAGGTCCAAGAGGAAGAGCCCAACCAGGCTAGGACCGAGACCCAAGGTCCAACTAGGTTGGAAAAGGTTACGGCCGACCAGAGAGGCCAGGTCCAGCCTACGGCCGATCAAGTACAAGACGAAGAGTCCAACCAGGCTACGACCGAGACCAAAGGTCTAGGACGAAGAGTCTGACTAGGTCCAAGAAGGTTACGGCCGCCCAGAGAGACCAAGTCCAGGCTACGGCCAACCAAGTCTAGGACAAAGAGTCCAACCAGGCTACGACCGAGACCCAAGTTCCAGGAAGAAGAATCCGATCAGGTTAGAGAAGGTTACTGCCGACCAGAGAGGCCAGGTCCATGGTACGACTGAGCAGGTCCAGGATGAAGAGTCCAATCATGCTACGACCGAGACCCAAGGTCCTAGACGAAGAGTACGACCAGGTCCAAGAACGTTACGGCAGACCAGAGAGGTCAGGTCCAGGCTACGGCCGACCAGGTCCATGATGAGGAGTCCAACCAGCCTACGACCGAGACCCAACATCCAAGACGAAGAGTCCGACCAGGTAGGAGAAGGTTTTGGCCGACGAGAGAAGGCTAGGTCTAGGCTACGGCCGACCAGGTCTAGGACAAAGAGTCCAACCAGGCTACGACAGAGACCCAAGGTCTAAGGAGAAGAGTCCGACCAGGTCGGAGAAGGTTACGGCCGACCAGAGAGGCCAGGTCTAGGCTACAGCTGACCAGGTCTAGGATGAAGAGTCCAACCAGGCTACGACCGAGTCTGAAGGTCCAGGATGAAGAGTCCGACCAGGTCGAAAAGGTTACGGTCAACCAGAGATGCCAAATCCAGGCTACAAACCCCTTTGGCCCTATTGCCCTTATACCCGTATGGTCTTTGGGTCATTTTACCCTTCAAGCAAGATTCACATTGAGGTATAGATTCTACCTTTCAATGACTTAAAGGTCCATCCCTTACCAACCTTTGAATCCTATTCAGGTTAATATGGCCAAGGCATAAATGCCAAAGATAAGTCTTATTAGAGTGAGAAGTTTTAAGTCTTTTAGAGTCATTATCATTTATCTCAACATTAAGCAATAAGTCCATCTTAGGTTTGATAAAATATAGATTATTTTGCATCCATCCAGAACAGATAAACGATTTGTTTTTACGAATAACCACTTTTTCATTAAAAGATACAACGTAGGAGTCTTTAAATAAAGAAGATACAGAAATTAAATTCCATTTAAATTTAGGAACATAAAAACAATCTCGCAAAATTAAATTCCTATAATTATCAAAGTAAAGATGGACATCTCCCACTGCTTCTGCTGACACCAAGGATCCATTGCCCATTAGAAGCGTTAAGTCTTCACGTAGCAGACTTCTCATTTCTTTGAATCACTGTAGAGAAACACAAACATGATTAGTTGCACCGAAATCTATGACCCAGATGTCATTGGATTCCTCAACCAAACAAGTTTCTAAATATAGAAGATCACACCTACCTCCCTTGGAAAGGAAGTCCTTGCAATGCTTCTTTATTTGCCTGACCTTACCACAGAAGAAGCACTTAAGCTTCTTTGGGTTCTTCTTCTTCTTCTTCTTCTTCTTCTTGCTCTTGGTAGCAACAGAAATAAAAGACTTCCTGTTCTTGGCCCGTTGCTTCTTTCCATTCCCTGACTTAGGATTGGAACTAGAAGCAGCTACCATGTTGGCCTCACCACCAATAGGAGACTACCTGATCAGTAGTTCGAACTCCAATAACTATTTATCAGTTCTATCAAGGTCATACACCGTCTATTGCTTAAATTAAAAGTAACTCTAAACGGAATGAATTCCATAGATAGAGTCTCAAAGACCATAGTCATCTGAGTTTCAACATCGATGTCGGCTCCATTGGTTTGAGCCTCAGCAAGGTAACCCATGACCAACATCATGTGCTCCTTTACAAATGTCCACGGTCTCTGTCTATAGTTTAAGAGTTTTCAAAGAGGCCCTTGCCGCTTCGTTATGGCCTGGCCTCCTAACATATCCTCAAGATTATCCAAGATCTGCTTTGCAGTCTCATAATCCTAATGTTGAGCCTATAGCACGTTGTTCATGCTAGCCATAACATAGCAGCAGGCCTGATCATTAGCATCTTTCTAGCGATCGTACGCTCGGAATTGCTCATTACTTGAGTCTCCCATAGGCTCGGGAGGACAATGGGTTGTTAGTACATATTTCAGTTTCTCAAAGGATAGGACGATGTCTAGGTTTCGTTTCCAATCGTTATAATTCTCACTGGTTAATTGGTTTTTGTCAAGTATCGATGATAAAGTGTTTTTAGACATTTTCAATCTACAATACAGAATCATATACCAAACATGAGCAAACATATATAATAATTTAGTAAGATAACACAATCATGTAATATGAGCGGATCAATGATGGAGGCCTTAGGTTCTCTCTTCGAAAACCCTTCCTGGGGGTCGGGACCACCATGTTCTTCCTATGGATCAACGATGGAGGCCTTAGGTCCTCTCTTCAAAAATCTTCTCCCACTCAATCTTTTGAAGTCAAGGTTTTATTTTAACCTTCGTGCGAAGAGATCTTACTAACCTTTGTGTGAAGATCCTTTGCAGCCTGTGAAGAGAAGTAACGTTCCAGAAGAGCCTCAACCAACTGGTCTTCTTTGTTTTTCTCTATCCAGAACCAGAGTGAGTGTGGGCTCACACGTACAGCTCTCCATCGGCGACTCTCCTTCCAACCAATAGAGAGAGCCCAAAGCTAGTGTTCGTGATTTGTGAACAAAAGCTCTCAAGGAGTTTTTCAGATGCTCACTAGAAGAGTATCACTCTTAATCTCTCAATTGATCTGTATAAATCATGAGACTCACTCCCTTTATATAGCCATTGGTCCTGGGGTCAGTCCTTATCAGATTAGGTCTAAAAAACTCGAAATAGAATCAAGTTCTATCAATATCTGATAAGATCCACGTGAAAACACGCAATCTTATTTCTCTCTGATCGGCAGGCCGAACATCTTGATCGGCAGGCCGAACAGGCTCCATCAGCAGGCCAAACTCGTCATTCGGCAGGCCAAACTCTCGAGAAAAAATCTTCGCGAATCTTTTATTTTCCACCTGGGATTCTAAAGGATAAAGTCTCAGTTTTGATTCAAATAACCCAATAGAGAAGTTATCTGATCACAACAAACTTTATCAAGATAATCTCTAAGAAAATAAATCAATTCATAATAATTCTACAAGTTTATCTTGATCCAATTTATCCAAAATTAAATCAACCGATAAACAGACAAGAATTATCCGATCCCGATAATTCAACAAGTTTATCTTAAATTAATTTTATTATAAAATTAATTCAACCAATAAAAAAACATGAATTATTTAATTCTTACAAATTCTAAACCAATCTGATAAATCTGACATAAGTCACCAATTATTGGAAAAACATGCCATGTCGTTACAGGATTTTGTGAGCTAGCAAAGGGGACCAAAATGGACCTATAAAGTTCAAGCTCATGATAATTATGAAGCCCAATATCCTAGATATACATTTCACAATTATCAACTCCAATGCCACTCCACTAAAAGCTTGGAGCTGCACTCAAACTTTATAGAATTACCAAGCTCGTGTAGCTAAGTCTCCATGGCATATCAAAGTGTATCGTATCCCCATATGATAATCCATAATCGGCTTAAGGACAAGTTCTGTCTTACCTTCCCGTTTATTTTTATCTTACGTTCCATTGTCTCACCATTAGAAAACTTACTATTCAAAGACAGTATACCATTCTGTTACACCTATGTATCCAAATGGTTGAGCACTCCAGTTTTCCAATTACAGGACAACGCATACAAGAGGACATCATTACTCCTAAAGAGGAGCAATGGATTCCATATCTATGAATAACAAGTCTACGCTATCAAGAGTCATGCGTCCAATGTACCAGCATGCATACCACTATTGAGATGTGGAAGTCACCCATTGGTACATCAAAAGACACAAGTCGAGACAACGGGCCCACTATTCATCTCAGGATTAAGATACAATGCAAATGATTGTCCAAAGTGAATCGATCTACCAAGACAGAATTTTTAATCCAAATCAATTCACTTTATGTCCCGATCCAACACATCATCACCTATGACAATGCACCAATGTTCCTATTCACGGAGTCCAACTCTGATGGTGAAGACAAACCATCTCCCAAGAGGGATATAGACAACATAACAATCTTTACGTGAATAAAGTGCCCAACTTTATTCCCTCGATTGCGGATCATATGTTTTAGACCATCACCTTAAGAATCATGTCTTAAGCATAATCTTCCCATCATATGCCCAATTCTTAAGGTTTAGACTCACAGTCTTAGACTACTGTTTGCTTAACATACATTCAACAAATATGAACGTAAAGAGGACCATATTTGGTATATATAAATGAATAAATTCTTTATTGATAAAAATGTCTCCAAAATGTATTACATTTTTACTCCTTAGGGCATACATGTCTAACAGCAGGTCTAGGCTATGGCCGACCAGGTGCAGGACGAAGACTCCTACCAGGTCTGAGAAGGTTACGGACGATCAGAGAGGCCAGGTCCATGGTGTGGCCGACCAGGTCCAAGGCGAAGAGTCTAACCAGGCTGCAACAGAGACCCAGGGTCTAGGACGAAGAGTCCGACCAAGTCTGAGAAGGTTACGGCCAACCAGAGAGGCCAGGTCTGGGCTACAGAAGACCAGGTCCTAGACGAAGACTCCAACAAGGCTACCACCGAGACCCAAGGTCCAAGAAAAAGAGTTCGACTACGTCTGAGAAGGTTATGGCCAGCCAGAGAAGGCCATGTCTAGGCTACGGCCGACCAGGCCTAGTACGAAGAGTCCAACCAGGCTATGATAGAGACCCAAGGTCCTGAACGAAGAGTTCGACCAGGTCTGACAAGGTTACGGCAGACTAGAGAGGCCAGGTTCATGCTACGGCTAACTAGGTCTAGGACAAAGAGTCCAACCAGGCTACGACCGAGACCCAAGGCCTAGGACGAAGAGTCTGACCAGGTCCAAGAAGGTCACGGCTGACTAGAGAGACCCAAGGTCTAGGATGAAGAGTCCGACCAACTCTGAGAAGGTTACGGCCGATCAGAGAGCCCAGGTCCAGGGTACGGTCGAGCAGGTCTAGGATGAAGAGTTCAACAAGGCTACGTCCAAGACCCAAGGTATAGGACAAAGAGTCTGACAATCTCCGAGAAGGTTACGGCCGACCAAAGAGGCTAGGACAAGGGTACGGTCGGGCAGGTCCAGGACAAAGAGTCCACCCCGGCTACGACCAAGACCCAAGGTCCAGGACAAAGAGTCTGACCAGGTCTGAGAAGGTTATGGCTGACCAAAGAGGCCAGGTCCAGGCTACAGCCGACCAGGTCCATGACAAAGAGTCCAACCAGGCTACGACCGAGACCCAAGGTTCAGGACGAAGGGTCCGACCAGGTTTGAGAAGGTTACGGTCGACCAGAGAGGCCAGGTCCAAGCTACGGCCAACCAGGTCCAGGGCAAAGAGTCCAACTAGGCTATGACCGAGGCCCAAGGTCCAGGATGTAGAGTCCGACCAAGTCTGAGAAGGTTATGGCTGACCAGAGAGGCCAGGTCTAGGCTACGACTGACCAAGTCTGGGACGAAGAGTCTAACCTACTGCGACCGGGGCCCAAGGTCCAAGATGAAGAGTCCAACCATGTCCAAGAAGGTGCAGGACAAAGAGTCCGACTAGGTCCAGGCTACGGCCGACCAGGTCTAGGATGAAGAGTCCAACCAGGCTACGACCGAGAGCCAAGTTGTAGGACAAAGAGTCCAACCAAGTCTGAGAAGGTTACGGTCTACTAGAGACGCTAGGTCCAGGCTACGCCCAACCAGGTCTAGGGGGAAGGGTCCAACCAGGCTACGACCGAGACCCAAGGTCAAGGACTAACAGTCCGACTAGGTTTGAGAAGGTTACGGCTGACCAGGGAGGCCAGGTCCAGGCTACGGCCAACCAGGTCCAGGATGAAGAGTCCAACCATGCTACGACCGAGACCCAAGGTCTAGGACAAAGAGTTTAACCAAGTTTGAGAAGGTTACGGCCGACCAAAGAGGCCATGTCCAGGCTACAGAAGATGAGGTCCAGGATGAAGAGTCCAACCAGGCTACAACCAAGACCCAAGGTCCAAGACGAAGAGTTTGACCAAGTCTAAGAAGGTTACGGCCAACCAAAGAGGCCAGGTTCAGGCTACGGTAGACCTGGTCCAAGACGAAGACTCTAACCAGGCTACGACCAAGACCCAAGGTCCAGGACGAATAGTCCGACCAGGTCCGAGAAGGTTACGACTGACAAGAGAGACCCAAGGTCCAGGACAATGAGTCCGACTAGGTCTGAGATGGTTACGACCGACCAGAGAGGCCAAGTTTAGGGTACGATCGAGCAGGTCCAGAACAAAGAGTCCAACCAGGCTACGCCCAAGACCCAAGGTCTAGGATGAAGAGTTTGACCTGTCCAAGAAGGTTATGGCCGACCAGAGAGGCTTGGTCTAGGGCACGGCCGACAAGGTCCAGGACGAAGAGTCCACCCTTGCTACGACCTAGACCCAAGGCCTAGGACAAAGAGTCCAACCAGGTCCGAGATGGTTACGACAGTCCAGAGTAGGTCAGGTCCAGGCTACGACCGACCGGGATGAAGAGTCCAACCAGGCTACGACGGAGACCCAAGGTCTAGGACAAAGAGTTTGACCATGTCCGAGAAGGTTACGGCCGACCGGAGAGGTCAGGTCCATGCTACGGCAGACCAGGTCCAGGATGAAGAGTCCAACCAGGCTACGAGCAGGACCTAAGGACTAGGACGAAGAGTCCAACCAGGCTATGTCCGAGACCCAAGGACTAGGACGAAGAGTCTGACCAGGTCCGAGAAGGTTACGGCTGACCAGAGAGGCCAGGTCCTGGCTATTACCAGCCAGGTTTAAGATAAAGTGTCCAACTAGGCTACGACTGAGACCCAAGGTCTAGGATGAAGAGTTCAACTGGGTCCGAGAAGGTTACGGTTAACCAGAGAGGCCAGGTCCAGGCTACGGCCGACTAGGTCTAGGACGAAGAGTGCAACCAAGCCACAACCGAGACCCAACGTCCAAGACAAAGAGTCCGACCAGGTCCGAGAAGGTTACAACCGACCAGAGAAGCTTGGTCCAGGCTACAGCATACCAGGTCCAGGACGAAGAGTCCAACCAGGCTACGATTCAGACCCAAGGTCTTGGACGAAGAGACCGACTAGGTCTGAGAATGTTACGGTCGACCAGGTCTCGGACAAAGAGTCCAACTAGGCTACTGAGACCCAAGGTCAAGGATGAAGAGTTCGACCAGGTGTGAGAAGATTACGGCTGACCCGAGAGGCTAGGTCCAGGCTACAACCGACCAGGTCTGGGATGAAGAGTATGACCAGGTACGAGAACTTTACGGTCAACTAGAGAGGCCAGGTCCAGGCCACGGCCAACCAGGTCCAGGACGAAGAGTCCGACCAGGTCTGAGAAGGTTCCGGCCGCCCAGAGAGGCCAGGTCTGGGCTACAGCCAACCAGGTCTAGGACGAAGTGTCCAACTAGGCTACGATAGAGACCCAAGGTCCAGGACGAAGAGCCCGACCAGGCTCGAGAAGGTTACAACCGACCAAGGAGGCTAGCTCTAAGGTACAACCGAGCAGCTCTAGGATGAACAGTCCAATCAGGCTATGACCGAGACCGCAGGCCTTGGACGAAGAGTACGACCAGGTCCAAGAACTTTATGGCTGACCAGAGAGGCCAGGTCCAAGCTACGACCGACCAAGTCCATGACGAAGAGTCCAACCACGCTACAACCGAGACCCGAGGCCTAGGACAAAGAGTCTGACCAGGTCTGAGAACTTTACGGCCGACTAGAGAAGCCTAGGTCCGGGCTACGATAGACCAAGACTTGGACGAAGAGTCCAACCAGGCTACGACTGAGGCCCAAGGTCTCGGGCAGAGAGTTCGACCAGGTCTGAGAAGTTGCGGCTAACCAAAGAGGCCAAGTCTAGGGTACGGTCAAGCAGGTCCAGGATGAAGTGTCCAATCAGGCTACCATCGAGACCTAAGGTCCAGGATGAAGAGTCCGAGTAGGTCCGAGAATGTTACGGCCGGCTAAAGAGGCCAGGTCCAGGCTACAGCCGACCAGGTCTAGGACGAAGAGTCCAACCAAGCTACGACTGAGGCCCAAGGTCTCAGACGAAGAGTTCGACCAGGTCCGAGAAGGTTACGTCATACCAAAGAGGCCAAGTCCAGGGTACGACCGAGCAGGTCCAGGATGAAGAGTCCAATCAAGGTACGACCGACACCTAAGATCTAGGATGAAGAGTTCTAGTAGGTCTGAGAGGGTTACGGCAGACTAGAGAGTCTGGGTCTAGGCCATGGCTAACCTGGCCTAGGCTACAGCCGACTAGGTCCAAGACGAAGAGTCCAACCAGGCTAGGACCGAGACCCAAGGTCCAACTAGGTCGAAAAAGGTTACGGCTGACCAGAGAGGCCAGGTCCAGCCTACGGTCGATCAGGTACAAGACGAAGAGTCCACCTAGGCTACGACTGAGACCAAAGGTCTAGGACGAAGAGTCCGACCTGGTCCAAGAAGGTTACGGCCGCCCAGAGAGACCAGGTCCAGGCTACGGCCGACCAAGTCTAGGACAAAGAGTCCAACCAGGCTACGACCAAGACCTAAGTTCTAGGAAGAAGAATCCGATCAGGTTCGAGAAGGTTACGGCCAACCAGAGAGGCCAGGTCCAAGGTACGACTGAGCAGGTCCAGGATGAAGAGTCCAATCATGCTACGACCGAGACCCGAGGTCCTAGACGAAGAGTACAACCAGGTCCAAGAACGTTACGGCAAACTAGAGAGGCCAGGTCCAGGCTACGGCCGACCAGGTCCATGACGAAGAGTCCAACCAGCCTACGACCGAGACCCGACATCCAAGACGAAGAGTCCAACCAGGTAGGAGAAGGTTTCGGCCGACCAGAGAAGGCTAGGTCCAGGCTACGGCTGACCAGGTCCAGGACAAAGAGTCCAACCAGGCTACGACAAAGACCCAAGGTCCAAGGAGAAGAGTCCGACCAGGTCGGAGAAGGTTACAGCCGACCAGAGAGGCTAGGTCTAGGCTACAGCTGACCATGTCCAGGATAAAGAGTCCAACCAGGCTACGACTGAGTCCCAAGGTCTAGGACGAAGAGTCTGACCAGTTCGAAAAGGTTACGGCCAACTAGAGAGGCCAAATCCAGGCTACAAACCCCTTCAGCCCTATTGCCCTTATACTCGTGTGGTCTTTTGGTCATTTTACCCTCCAAGCAAGATTCACATTGAGGTATAGATTCTACCTTTCAGTGACTTAAAGGTCCATCCCTTACCAACCTTTGAATCCTATTCAGGTTAATATGGCCACGGCGTAAATGCCAAAGATAAGTCTTTTTAGAGTGAGAAGTTTTAAGTCTTTTAGAGTCATTATCATTTATCTCAGCATTAAGCAATAAGTCCATCTTAGGTTTGATAAAATATAGATTATTTTGCATCCATCCAGAATAGATAAACGATTTGTTTTTACAAATCACCACTTTTTCATTAAAAGATACCACGTAGGAGTCTTTAAATAAAGAAGATACAGAAATTAAATTCCTTTTAAATTTAGGAACATAAAAACAATCTCGCAAAATTAAATTCCTATAATTATCAAAGTAAAGATGGACATCTCCCATTGCTTCCGCTGACACCAAGGATCCATCGCCCATTAGAAGCGTTAAGTCTTCACGTAGCAGACTTCTCGTTTCTTTGAATCCCTGCAGAGAAACACAAACATGATTAGTTGCACCGAAATCTATGACCCAGATGTCATTGGATTCCTCAACCAAACAAGTTTCTAAATATAGAAGATCACACCTACCTCCCTTGGAAAGGAAGTCCTTGCAATGCTTCTTTATTTGCCCGACCTTACCACAGAAGAAGCACTTAAGCTTCTTTGGTTTCTTTTTCTTCTTCTTCTTCTTCTTCTTGCTCTTGGTAGCAGCAGGAATAAAAGACTTCCTGTTCTTTGCCCGTTGCTTCTTTCCATTCCCTGACTTAGGATTGGAACCAGAAGCAGCTACCATGTTGGCCTCACCACCAGCAGGAGACTACCTGATCAGCAGTTCGAACTCCTATAACTATTTATCAGTTCTGTCAAGGTCATATACCGTCTATTGCTTAAATTAAAAGTAGCTCTAAACGGAATGAATTCCTTAGACAGAGTCTCAAAGACCATAGTCATCTGAGTTTCAGCATCGATGTCGGCTCCATTGGTTTGAGCCTCAGCAAGGTAACCCATGACCAACATCATGTGCTCCTTTACAAATGTCCACGGTCTCTGTCTATAGTTTAAGAGTTTTCAAAGCGGCCCTTGCCGCTTCGTTATGGCCTGGCCTCCGAACATATCCTCAAGATTATCCAAGATCTGCTTTGCAGTCTCATAATCCTAATGTTGAGCCTGTAGCACGTTGTTCATGCTAGCCATAACATAGCAGCGGGCCTGATCATTAGCATCTTTCTAGCGATCGTACGCTTGGAATCGCTCATTACTTGAGTCTCCCGTAGGCTCGGGAGGACAAGGGGTTGTTAGTACATATTTAAGTTTCTCAAAGGATAGGACGATGCCTAGGTTTCGTTTCCAATCGTTATAATTCTCACCGGTTAATTGGTTTTTGTCAAGTATCGATGATAAAGCGTTTTTAGACATTTTCAATCTATAATAAAGAATCATATACCAAACATAAGCAAACATATATAATAATTTAGCAAGATAACACAATCATGTAATATGAGTGGATCAATGATGGAGGCCTTAGGTTCTCTCTTCGAAAACCCTTCCTGGGGGTCGGGACCACCATGTTCTTCCTATGGATCAACGATGAAGGCCTTAGGTCCTCTTTTCGAAAACCTTCTCCCACTCAATCTTTTGAAGTCAAAGTTTAATTTTAACCTTTGTACGAAGAGATCTTACTAACCTTTGTGTGAAGATCCTCCGCAGCCTGTGAAGAGAAGTAACGTTCCAGAAGAGCCTCAACCAACTGGTCTTCTTTGCTTTTCTCTATCCACAACCAGAGTGAGTGTGGGCTCACACGTACAGCTCTCCACCGGTGACTCTCCTTCCAACCAATAGAGAGAGCCCAAAGCTAGTGTTCGTGATTTGTGAACAAAAGCTCTCAAGGAGTTTTTCAGATGCTCACTAGAAGAGTATCACTCTTAATCTCTCAATTGATCTGTGTAAATCATGAGACTCACTCCCTTTATATAGCCATTGGTCCTGGGGTCAGTCCTTATCAAATTAGGTCTCAAAAACTCGAAACAGAATCAAGTTCTATCAATTTTTGATAAGTTCCACGTGAAAACGTGTAAACTTATTTCTCGCTGATCGGCAGGCCGAACAGGCTCCATCAGCAGGCCGAACTCCCGAGAAAAAATCTCTGCGAATCTTTTATTTTCCACCTGAGATTCTAAAGGATAAAGTCTCAGTTTTGATTCAAATAACCCAATAGAGAAGTTATCTGATCACAACAAACTTTATCAAGATAATCTCTAAGAAAATAAATCAATTCATAATAATTCTACAAGTTTATCTTGATCCAATTTATACAAAATTAAATCAACTGATAAACAGACAAGAATTATCCGATCCCAATAATTCAACAAGTTTATCTTAAATTAATTTTATTACAAAATAAATTCAACCAATAAACAAACATGAATTATTTAATTCTTACAAATTCTAAACCAATCTGATAAATCTGACATAAGTCACCAATTATTGGAAAAACATGCCATGTCGTTAAAGGATTTTGTGAGCTAGCAAAGGGGACCAAAATGGACCTATAAAGTTCAAGCTCATGATAATTATGAAACCCAATATCCCAGATATACATTTCACAATTATCAATTCCAATGCTACTCCACTAAAAGCTTGGAGCTACACTCAAACTTTATAGAATTACCAAGCTCGTGTAGCTAAGTCTCCATGGCATATCAAAGTGTATCGTATCCCCATATGATAATCCATAATCGGCTTAAGGACAAGTTCTGTCTTACCTTCCCGTTTATTTTTATCTTACGTTCCATTGTCTCACCATTAGAAAACTTACTATTCAAAGACAGTATACCATTCTGTTACACCTATGTATCCAAATGGTTGAGCACTCCAGTTTTCCAATTACAAGACAACGCATATAAGAGGACATCATTACTCCTAAAGAGGAGCTATGGATTCCATATCTATGAATAACAAGTCTACGCTATCAAGAGTCATGCATCCAATGTACCGGCATGCATACCACTATTGAGATGTGGAAGTCACCCATTGGTACATCAAAAGACACAAGTCGAGACAACGGGCCCACTATTCATCTCAGGATTAAGATACAATGCAAATGATTGTCCAAAGTGAATCGATTTGCCAAGACAGAATTTTTAATCCAAATCAATTCACTTTATGTCCCGATCCAACACATCATCACCTATGACAATGCACCAATGTTCCTATTCACGGAGTCCAACTCTGATGGTGAAGACAAACCATCTCCCAAGAGGGATATAGACAACATAACAATCTTTACATGAATAAAGTGCCCAACTTTATTCCCTCGATTGCGGATCATATGTTTTAGACCATCACCTTAAGAATCATGTCTTCCGCATAATCTTCCCATCATATGCCCAATTCTTAAGGTTTAGACTCACAGTCTTAGACTACTGTTTGCTTAACATACATTCAACAAATATGAACGTAAAGAGGACCAGATTTGGTATATATAAATGAATAAATTCTTTATTGATAAAAATGTCTCCAAAATGTATTACATTTTTACTCCTTAGGGCATACATGTCTAACACTAGGTCCAGGGTACGGACAACCAGGTCCAGGATGAAGAGTCCAACCAGGCTATGACCAAGACCCAAGGTGCAGGACGAAGAGTCCTACCAGGTCTGAGAAGGTTACGGACGATCAGAGAGGCCAGGTCCATGGTGTGGCCGACCAGGTCTAGGGCGAAGAGTCCAACCAGGCTGCAACAGAGACCCAAGGTCTAGGACGAAGAGTCCGACCAAGTCTGAGAAGGTTACGGCCAACCAGAGAGGCCAGGTCTGGGCTATAGAAGACTAGGTCCTAGAAGAAGACTCCAACAAGGCTATGACCGAGACCCAAGGTCCAAGACAAAGAGTCCGGCTAGGTCCGAGAAGGTTATGGCCGACCAGAGAAGGCCATGTCTAGGCTACGGCCGACCAGGCCCAGTACGAAGAGTCCAACCAGGCTACGACAGAGACCCAAGGTCCCGAACGAAGAGTTCGACCAGGTCTGAGAAGGTTACGGCAGACCAGAGAGGCCAGGTTCAGGCTACGGCTAACTAGGTCTAGGACAAAGAGTCCAACTAGGCTACGACCGAGACCCAAGGCCTAGGATGAAGAGTCCGACCAGGTCCAAGAAGGTCACGGCTGACTAGAGAGACCCAAGGTCTAGGATGAAGAGTCCGACCAACTCTTAGAAGGTTACGGCCGATCAGAGAGCCTTGGTCCAGGGTACGGTCGAGCAGGTCTAGAATGAAGAGTTCAACAAGGCTACGTCCAAGACCCAAGGTATAGGAAAAAGAGTCTGACAAGGTTCGAGAAGGTTACGGCCGACCAGAGAGGCTAGGACAAGGGTACGGTCGGGCAGGTCCAGGACAAAGAGTCCACCCCGGCTACGACCGAGACCCAAGGTCCGGGACAAAGAGTCCGACCAGGTCTGAGAACGTTATGGCTGACCAAAGAGGCTAGGTGTAGGCTACAACTGACCAGGTCCATGACGAAGAGTCCAACCAGGCTACGACCGAGACCCAAGGTTCAGGACAAAGGGTCCAACTAGGTCTGAGAAGGTTACGGTCGACCAGAGAGGCCAGGTCCAAGCTACGGCCAACCAGGTCAAGGGCAAAGAGTCCAACCAGGCTACGACCGAGGCCAAGGTCCAGGATGTAGAGTCTGACTAAGTCCGAGAAGGTTACGGCTAACCAGAGAGGCCAGGTCTAGGCTACGGCTGACCAGGTCTGGGATGAAGAGTCTAACCTACTACGACCGAGGCCCAAGGTCCAAGATGAAGAGTCCAACCAGGTCCAAGAAGGTGCAGGACAAAGAGTCCGACTAGGTCCAGGCTACGGCCGACCAGGTCTAGGATGAAGAGTCCAACAAGGCTACGACCGAGAGCCAAGGTGCAGGACAAAGAGTCCAACCAGGTCTGAGAAGGTTACGGTCGACCAGAGAGGCTTGGTCCAGGCTACGGCCAACCAGGTCTAGGGGGAAGAGTCCAACCAGGCTACGACCGAGACCCAAGGTCAAGGACTAACAGTCCGACTAGGTCCGAGAAGGTTATGGCTGACCGGGGAGGCCAGGTCCAGGCTACGGCCAACCAGGTCTAGGATGAAGAGTCCAACCAGGCTACGACCGAGACCCATGGTCTAGGACGAAGAGTTTAACCAAGTTTGAGAAGGTTACGGCCGACCCAAGAGGCCATGTCCAGGCTGCAGAAGATGAGGTCCAGGATGAAGAGTCCAACCAGGCTACAACCAAGACCCAAGGTCCACGACGAAGAGTTTGACCAAGTCTGAGAAGGTTACGGCCAACCAAAGAGGCCAGGTTCAGGCTACGGTAGACCAGGTCCAAGACGAAGAGTCTAACCAAGCTATGACCAAGACCCAAGTTCCAGGATGAAGAGTCCGACCAGGTCCGAGAAGGTTACGACTGACAAGGGAGACCCAAGGTCCAGGACAATGAGTCCGACTAGGTCTGAGATGGTTACGACCAACCAGAGAGGCCAGGTTTAGGGTAGGGTCGAGCAGGTCCAGGACAAAGAGTCCAACCAGGCTATGCCCAAGACCCAAGGTCTAGGACGAAGAGTTTGACCTGTCCAAGAAGGTTATGGCCGACCAAAGAGGCGAGGTCTAGGGTACAGCCGACTAGGTCCAGGACGAAGAGTCCACCCTCGCTACGACTGAGACCCAAGGTCTAGTACAAAAAGTCTGACCAGGTCCGACAAGGTTATGGCCGACCAAATGGCCAGGCGTAGGCTATGGCTGACCAGGTCCATGAAGAAGAGTCCGACCATGCTATGATCGAGACCCAAGGTCCAGGATGAAGAGTCTGAGAAGGTTATGGTAGACCAGAGTGGCTAGGTCTAGGCTACGGTCGACTAGGTCTAGGATGAAGAGTCCAACTAGGCTACAATCTAGACCAAAGGTCCAAGAGGAAGGGTCCGACCAGGTCCGAGAAGGTTACGGCTGACCAGAGAGGCTAGTTCCAGGCTACGGCCGACCAGGTCTAGGACAAAGAGTCTAACCAGGCTATGACCGAGGCCCAAGGCCTAAGACGAAGAGTCTGACCAGGTTCGAGAAGGTTACGGCCGACCTGAGAGACCTAAGGTCTAGGACGAAGAGTCTAACCAGGTTTGAGAAGGTTACGGCCGACCAGAAAGGCCAAGTCTAGGGTACGGTCAACCAGGTCTAGGACGAAGAGCCCAACAAGGCTACGACCGAGACCCTAGGTCTAGGACGAAGATTCTGACCAGGTCTAGGAAGGTTACGGCCGACCAGAGAGGCTAGGTCTAGGGTATGGCCGAGCAGGTCTAGGATGAAGAGTCCATCGTAGCTACGACCGAAACCCAAGGTCTAGGACGAAATGTCCAACCAGGTCCGAGAAGGTTATGGCCAACCAGAGAGGCCAGGTCTAGGCTACAACTGACCAGATCCATGGCGAAGAGTCCAACCAGGCTATGACTGAGACCCAAGGTCTAGGACGATGAGTCTGACCAGGTCCGAGAAGGTTACGGCTGACCAGAGAGGCCCGGTCTAGGCTACGGCCGGCCAGGTCCAGGATGAAGAGTCCAACCAGGCTACGACCGAGACCCAAGGTCTAGGATGAAGAGTTCAACCAGGTTCAAGAAGGTTATGGTCGACCAGAGAGGCCAGGTCCAGGACGAAAAGTCCAACCAGGCTACAACCGAGACCCCAGGTCTAAGACGAAGAGTTCGACCAAGTCTATGAAGGTTACGGCAGACCAAAGAGGCCAGGTCCAGGCTACGGCTGACCAAGTCCAAGACGAAGAGTGTAACCAACTGCGGCCGAGGCCCAAGGTCCAGGACGAAGAGTCCAACCAGGCTACAACTGAGACCCAAGGTCCAGGGCAAAGAGTTCAACCAGGTCTGAGAAGGTTACGGTCGACCAGAGAGGCTAGGTCCAGGCTACGGCCAACCAGGCTACGACCGAGACCCAAGGTCTAGGACAAAAAGTCTGACCAAGTTCAAGAAGGTTTCGGCTGGCCAAAGAGGCCAGGTATAGGCTATAGCTGACCAGGTCTAGGACGAAGAGTCCAACCAACTGCGACCGAGGCCCAAGGTCTAGGACTAAGAGTCCAACCAGGTCCGAGAAGGTTACGGCCGACCAGATAGGCTAGGTCCAGGTCCAGGACGAAGAGCCCAACCAGGCTATGACCGAGACCCAAGGTGCAGGGCAAAGAGTTCAACCAGGTCCGAGAAGGTTACGGTCGACCGGAGAGGCTAGGTCCAGGCTACAGCCAACCAGACTACGATCGAGACCCAAGGCCTAGGACAAAAAGTCCGACCAAGTTCAAGAAGGTTCCGGCTGGCCAAAGAGGCCAGGTATAGGCTATAGCTGACCAGGTCTAGTACGAAGAGTCCAACCAACTACGACCGAGGCCCAAGGTCCAGGACTAAGAGTCCAACCAGGTCCGAGAAGGTTACGGCCGACCAGATAGGCCAGGTCCAAGTCCAAGACGAAGAGTCCAACCTGGCTATGACCGAGACCCAAGGTGCAGGACAAAGAGTCCAACCTGGTCCCAGAAGGTTACGGCCGACCAGAGAGGCCAGGTCCAGGCTACAGCCAACCAGGTCCAGGGCAAAAAGTCCAACCTGGCTATGACCGAGACCCAAGGTCCAGGATGAAGAGTCTGACTACGTCCGAGAAGGTTACGACCAACCAGAGAGGCCAGGTCCAGGCTACGGTCGGCCAAGTCCAGGACGAAGAGTCCAACCAGGCTATGACCAAGACCCAAGGTCTAGGACAAAGAGTTTAACCAGGTTAGAGAAGGTTACGGCCGACCAAAGAGGCCAGGTCTAGGCTACAAAAGATGAAGTCCCGGATGAAGAGTCCAACCAACCTACATCCAAGACCCAGGGTCCAGGACGAAGAGTTCAACCAGGTCCGAGAAGGTTACGACCGACCAAAGAGGCCAAGTTCAGGCAACGGCTGACTAGGTCCAAGATGAAGAGTCTAACTAGGCTACGACCAAGACCCAAGGTTCAGGACGAAGAGTCCGATTAGGTCCGAGAAGGTTACGACTGACAAGAGAGACCCAAGGTCCAAGACAAAGAGTCTGACTAGGTATGAGAAGGTTACGGCCGACCAGAGAGGCTAGGTCTTAGGTACAGTTGAGTAGGTCCAAGATGAAGAGTCCAACTAGGCTACGCCCGAGACCCAAGGTCTAGGACGAAGGGTCCAACCCGTCCGAGAATGTTACGGCCGACCAAAGAGGCTAGGTCTAGGGTACGGTCGAGCAGGTCCAGGACGAAGAGTCCACCCCTGCTACGAGTGAGACCCAAGGTCTGGGACGAAAAGTTTGACCAGGTCTGATAAGGTTATGGCCAACCAGAGTGGCCAGGTCCAGGCTATGGCTGACCAGGTCCGTGAAGAAGAGTCCAACCAAGCTACGACCGAGACCCAAGCTCTAGGACAAAGAGTCCGAGAAGGTTACGGTACACCAGAGTGGCCAAGTCTAGGCTACGGCTGACTAGGTCCAGGACGAAGAGTCCAACAAGGCTACGATCTAGACCAAAAGGTCCAAGAGGAAGGGTCCGACCAGGTCCGAGAAGGTTACGGCTGACCAGAGAGGCTAGGTCCTGGCTACGGTCGACTAGGTCTAGGACAAAGAGTCTAACCAGGCTATGACCGAGGCCTAAGGTCCAGGATGAAGAGTCTGACCAGGTCCGAGAAGGTTACGGCCGACCAGAGAGACCTAAGGTCCAGGACGACGAGTTTGACCAGGTCTAAGAAGGTTATGGCCGACCAGAAAGGCCAGGTCCAGGGTACGGTTGAGCAGGTCCAGGACGAAGAGCCCAACCAGGCTGTGGCCGAGACCCTAGGTCTAGGACGAAGATTAGGACCAGGTCTGAGAAGGTTACGGCTGACTAGAGAGGCCAGGTCCAGGCTACAAAAGACTAGGGTCTAGGATGAAGAGTCCAACCAGGCTAGAACCAAGACCCAAGGTCCAAGACAAAGAGTTCGACCAGGTCTGAGAAGGTTAAGGCCGCCAGAGAGGCCAGGTCCAGGCTACGGCTGACCAGGTTCAGGACGAAGAGTCTAACCAACTGTGACCGAGGCCCAAGGTCCAGGATGAAGAGTCCAACCAGGCTTCAACCAAGACCTAAGGTCCCAAGCGAGGAGTTTGGCCAGTCTGAGAAGGTTATGGCCGACCAAAGAGGCCAGGTCCAAGCTATGACCGAGATGTAAGGTCCAGGACTAAGAGTCCAACAATGTCCGAGAAGTTTACGGTGGGCCAGAGAGGCCAGGTATAGGCTAGGGCTGACTAGGTCTAGGACGAAGAGTCTAACCAACTACGACCGAGGCCCAAGGTCGAGGGCAAAGAGTCGAACTAGGTCTGAGAAGGTTACGTCTTACTAGATAGGCTAGGTCCAGGCTACGGTCGACCAAGTCTAGGATGAAGAGTCCAACCAGGCTACGACCCAGGCCCAAGGTGCAAGACAAAGAGTCCAACCAGGTCTGAGAAGGTTACGGCCGACCAGAGAGGCCAAGTCCAAGCTACAGCCAACCAGGTCCAGGGCGAAGAGTCCAACCAAGCTACGACCCAGACCCAAGGTCCAGGACGAAGAGTCTGACTAGGTCCGAGAAGGTTATGGCAGACCAGAGAGTCTAGGTCCAGGCTACGGCCGGCCAGGTCCAAGACAAAGAGTCTAACTAGGCTACGACCGAGACCCAAGGTCTCAGACGAAGAGTTTAACTAGGTTCGAGAAGGTTACGGTCGACTAGAGAGGCCAGGTCCAGGCTACAGAAGACGAGGTCCAGGATGAAGAGTCCAACCAGGCTACAACCGAGACCCAAGGTCCAGGATGAAGAGTTCGACTAGGTCCCTGAGAGCTTTTGTTCACAAATCATGAACACTAGCTTTGGATTCTCTCTATTGGTTGGAAGGAGAGTCACCGGTGGAAGAGCTGTACGTGTGAGCCCACACTCACTCCGGTTGTGGATTGAGAATAGCAAAGAAGACCAGTTGGTTTTGACTCTTCAGGAACGTTACTTCTCTATACAGGTTACGAAGGTTCTTCACACAAAGGTTAGTAAGATCTGTCTAATTTATACATATAGCATGTCAAACTTGTGTTTTGGAAATTACTCTAATGAAAAATTTTAAAAATTTTGCTGCGCACCACGTTTCCAACAACTGGTATCAGAGCCGTGGTTTTTACATAAATTTACAAGTTTGTGATCATGTTATATGCATAAATTTTGTGATCTTAATCTCTCCTATGCTCGAATTGAATTTTGTAGAGAGATGGCACTCTAGGTTTCCATAAATTATGTATGTTGTCATGGATTATGTGGTAAAGTTTATTAATTAATTATGGTTGATTAAATCATTGTTTAATTATTTATTAATTAATTAATACCGGTTATGGTTCCTTAGAGGTTAGAATGTGTATCTAGGTTTTTAATGTAATTAGATGGCGGACTATCATCTCCGTCTAGGAATTGTTATTTAATTTTAAATTTGTCAGAATTTTTGTAATTAAATAATTATTCAGAGAATACGGATCTAGAAGACGGATCTAGAAGAATGATGATGGCGCCCCCAGGGATTTCCTAAGTCTCTAATTTTATGTTTTTGAATTGTTAAAAATAAAATTGATGAATTGCATTAAAATTGTATTTTCTAGAACAAGGGATTTCTGCTCGGTTGGCATGCCGAATGTCACAGTTTGGCAGGCTGAAGGTCATAGATCGACAGGCCAGACGTGTGGTTCGGCAGGCCGACAGTGGGGCAGAAATTGGGGTGCTTTGCCGGCAGGCCGAACCTTCATTGGTTGGCAGGCCAATCAGTATGATCGGCAGGCCAAACCTTCATGGGTCGGCAGGCCGATCAGTATGATTGGCAGGGCGATGAAGCATGACTGGCAGGCCGATCACCCAGATCGGCCTGCCGACTAAAAGCTGCCAAATGTCCAGAAAAGGTGCAATTTTTTAGTGAAGTTTTAATTTTATTTTTGAGATGATTCTAAGAAACATTTAAATTTGGATATGACCGAAAATATAAAGTTTTTGATTCATACGGGATTGAAGACTTGAAGATGGGTATTGCATGGAGAAGGATACAACTTGAGGATTCAAGGATGAAGAATCGATAAATGTCTCGATTATTCTCTTGTAATCTTAGTTTTCTATTCTCTAGGGTGGAACTATAATATTATGGTTTTTATTATTTTGCTTTTAGCTTTGCTTGATTGCTTTGCTTGTCTGCATTATAATATGATTTACCATGTATATTGATAACATGTCATATAGAATAGGGAGTGCCGCTCATATTAAAATTGTTCATGCATAATTTTAAAATAAAACCTTGACTTCAAAAGATTGAGTGGGAGAAGGTTTTCGAAGAGAGGACCTAAGGCCTCAATCGTTGGTCCATAGGAAGAACATGGTGGTCCTGACCCCTAGGAAGGGATTTCTATCATGTACCAGATTGGATCTCTGAAAGGCTAAGGTATTTTAGTGTGATTTATGGTTGCACACCCCTAGAGTAAAACATCCATTCATGTAACATTACATATACTTTCATCTCATGAAAAATAATTCATAACATGCATCCTTAACTATAATCATCAAAAACATAAAATCATTATCACATACACTTCATTGACCTACATGGATTTAAGACTTAAAAACTTAATATTCACACATACTTTAGACACCATACTTAATAGGAGTAAAGTTAAAACATAAACATATTATCATAATTTTTTCTTTAGTCATAAAAATTACATTAGGTATCTAAAAAAAACAACCCATACATTTCAAACATGAAATCTGCCAACAATAATAATAAGGTAGTGAGTAATCTTTTAAATACATTTTCTAAAAATTAAAACACATATATTTTAAATTTTAAAATTCATTCTAACATCTTATTATCACACATTACAATATCATAAAAATTAGTTCATCATTGATAAAATAATTTAAACATATAAAACATTACATAAAATGAAAGTCCAAAATTAACATTGTTAAAACAGTTTTCTTGACCTAATCTCATAGAAATTCCATAACACATAATTCACTAATCAAAACATTACCAAAATTTGCAATCCATAACATAACATATAAATGATCATTCTTACAAAATTTCGTAGCAAACAAAGCACGTTTACCCCTTGAACGGGAATCATATTTTCATGCATCATAACCAAACAACAATATTTTACTGTGAGTAGTAGAGAGAAGAAAATTCATAACTTATCATAGAAATATCAAAATAACGTGAAATTTGGAGGGTCATCACATAACACATCCATGGACAACATATTAAAATTTTAGAACAAAATAAAATACCTAGACAAAGTTATGGTAGTTGGATTATGGAGAAGAAATGCATTTCAGAAACACCAACAGAAATTCTTACCTTAAATAAATTTCTTCACAAAACTCTTTCAATTCAACCAATGAAATTATCAATTTTTCTTTCAAATATTCTGAAGAAAACAAGGAGAAGAAGGGGAGGAGAAAACGCGAGGAAAAGGGAGGGAGTGAGAAAGAAAAGGAAACGTCGGAGAGAGAAAATAAAATTATCGTGAAAAGGGAAATAAAAAAAATAAGAATGCTTGTCTTTGCCGTTATTATCAGAAATTTTCCGATTAAATGAGATTACGGCCGACCAGAGAGACCCAAGGCCCAGGACGAAGAGTCCAAGCAGGCTACTCCCAAAGCCAAGGTCTAGGACGAAGAGTCCGCCCAAGTACGAGAAGGTTACGGCTGACTTGAGAGGCTTGGTCTAGGGTACGGCTGAGCAGGCCCTGGACAAAGAGTCCGACCAGGTCTGAGAAGGTTGCGGCTGACCAAAGAGGCCAAGTCCAGGCTACGGCCAACCAGGTCCAGGACGAAGAGTCCAACAGGGCTACGACTGAGACCCAAGGTCTAGGACGAAGAGTCGAACCAGGTCCGGGAAGGTTACAGCAGACCAGAGAGGCCAAGTCTAAGCTAAGGCCGACCAGGTCTAGGTTGAAGTGTCCAACTAGGCTACGTCCGAGACGCAAGGTCCAGGACGAGGAGTCCGACCAGGTGAGAGAAGGTTACGGGCGACCAGGTCCAGGACAAAGAGTCTAACCAGGATAAGACCGAGGCCCAAGGTCTAGGACGAATAGTCCGACTAAGTCCGAGCAAGTTACAGCCGACCATAGAGGCCAGGTCCAGGCTACGGCCGATCAGGTCTAGGACGATGAGTCCAACTAGGCTACGACCGAGACCCAAGGTCCAGGACGAAGAGTCCGACCAGGTTCGAGAAGGTTACGGCCGACCAGAGAGGCCAGATCCAGGTTACGGCCGACCATGTCTAGGATGAAAAGTCTAACCAAGCTACGACCGAGGCCCAAGGTCGAGGACAAAGAGTCCGACCAGGTCGAAGAAGGTTACGACCGACCAAAGAAGGCCAGGTCCAGGCTACGGCCAACCAGGTCCAAGACGAGGAGTCCAACCAGGCTACGACTGAGACACAAGGTCTAGCACGAAGAGTTCGACCAAGTCCGAGAAGGTTAGGGTTGGCCGAGAGGCCAGGTTCAGGCTACGGTTGACCAGGTCCAAGACGAAGAGTCCAACCAGGCTACGACCAAGAACCAAGGTCCAGGACGAAGAGTCCGACCAGGTCTAAAGCATTGTAAAATATACGATTGCTCTTACTTTTTTTGTGGATTATCTCGGGGAAAGGATTAATTTTTGTTCTATTCGGAATTTTTTCTCTGATTTCTTTTATCCCAATAGCTTGCTTTCTAATTGCTTTATCATTAGGATCAAATAACCATTTTACGCCTTTGAGCGCGCATTAAGCCTTCGATTATGTATCGATGAAAATCTGATTGTTGTGAATAACGTCTCAAAGCAATGCCCTATCTTTGATTATTATTATTAGTATCGAAGAGTCCGACCAGGTCCGAGAAGGTTACGGCCGATCAAAGAGGCCAGGTCCAGGCTACGGCCAACCAGGTCCAGGACGAAGAGTCCAACAAGGCTACGACCGAGACCGAAGGTCCAGGATCAAGAGTCCAACCAGGTCCGGGAAGGTTACGACCGACCAGAGAGGCCAGGTCCAGGCTACGGCCGACCAGGTCCAGGTTGAAGAGTCCAACCAGGCTACGGCCGAGACCCAAGGTCCAGGACGAAGAGTCCGACCAGGTCGGAGAAGGTTACGGGCGACCAGGTCCAGGACAAAGAGTCTAACCAGGATAAGACCGAGGCCCAAGGTCTAGGACGAATAGTCCGACCAAGTCCGAGCAAGTTACAGCCGACCATAGAGGCTAGGTCCAGGCTACGGCCGACTAGGTCCAGGACGATCGAGACCCAAGGTCCAGGACGAACAGTCCGACCAGGTTCGAGCAGGTTACGGCCGACCAGAGAGGCCAGGTCTAGGTTACGGCCGACCAGGTCCAGGACGAAGAGTCTAACCAAGATATGACCGAGGCCCAAGGTCGAGGACAAAGAGTCCGACCCGGTTCAACAAGGTTACGACCGACCAAAGAAGGCCAGGTCCAGGGTACGGCCAACCAGGTCCAAGACGAGGAGTCCAACCAGGCTACGACTGAGACACAAGGTCCAGGACGAAGAGTTCGACCAAGTCTGAGAAGGTTACGGCTGGCCAAAGAGGCCAGGTTCAGGCTACGGTTGACCAGGTCCAAGACGAAGAGTCCAACCAGGCTACGACCGAGACCCAAGGTCCAGGACAAAGAGTCCGACTAGTCCTAGAAGGTTACGGCCGGCCAAAGAGGGCAGGTCCAGGATGAAGATTCCAACTAGGCTACTCCCGAGACCCAAGGTCTAGGACGAAGAGTCCGACCAGGTCTGAGAAGGTTACAGCTGACCAAAGAGGCTACGTTTCGTCCGAGCAGGTCTAGGACGAAGAGTCCGACTGGGTCCGAGAAGGTTACAGCTGAGCAAAGAGGCCAGGTCCAAGCTACGACCGTCCAGGTCCAGGACGAAGAGTCCAACCTGGCTACGACCGAGACCCATGGTCCAGGACGAAGAGTCCAACCAGGTCCGAGAAGGTTACGGCCGACCAGAGAGGCCAGGTCCAGGCTTCAGTCGACTAGGTCAGGGTCGAAGTGCCCAACCAGACTACGACCTGAGACCCAAGGTCCAAGTTGAAGAGTCCAACCAGGTCCGAGAAGGTTACGACTGACCAGAGAGGCCAGGTCCTGACTATGGCCAACCAGGTCTAGGGCGAAGAGTCCAACAAGGCTACGACCGAGACCCAAGGAAAAGGTCGAAGAGTCTGACCTGGTCTGAGAAGGTTACGGCCAAGCAGAGAGGCCCGGATTAAGCGATGGCGGGCCAGGTCCAGGACGAAGAGTCCAACCAGGCTATGACCGAGACCCAAGGTCTAGGACGAAGAGTTCGACTAGGTCTGAGAAGTTTACGGCTGACCAAAGAGGCTACGTTACATTCGAGCAGGCCTAGGACGAAGAGTCCGACCAGGTCCGAGAAGGTTACGGTTGAGTAGAAAAGCTAGGTCAAAGCTATGGCCGTCCAGGTCCAGGATGAAGAGTCCAACCAGGCTATGATCGAGACCCAAGGTCCAATACGAAGAGTCTGACCAAGTCCGAGAAGGTTGCAAACGACCAGAGAGACCCAAGGTCTAGGACGAAGAGTCCGACCAGGTCTGAGAAGGTTACGGCCGACCAGAGAGGCCAGGTCCAGGGTACGGCCGAGCAGGTCCAAGATGAAGAGTCCAACTAGGCTACGCCTATGACCCAAGGTCCCGGACGAATTGTCTGACCAGGTCAGAGAAGGTTATGGCCGACTAGAGAAGCTAGGTCTAGGATACGACCGAGTAGGTCCAAGATAAAAACTCCACCCTGGCTACGACCGAGACCCAAGGTCGACGACGAAGAGTCCGACCAGGTCCGAGAAGGTTACGGCTGACCAGAGAAGGCCAGGTCCAGGCTACGGCCGACTAGGTCCAGGACGAAGAGTCCAACCAGGCTACGACTAAGACCCAAGTTCCTGGACGAAGAGTTCGACCAGGTCCAAGAAGGTTATGGCCGACCAGAGAGACCCAAGGTCCTGGATGAAGAGTCCAATCAAGCTACGACCGAGACCAAAGGCAGAAGAGGAAGTGTCCTACTGGGTCTGAGAAGGTTACGATCGACTAGAGAGGCCATGTCCAGGCTACGGCTGAACAGGTCTACGACAAAGAGTCTAACCAGGCTACGACTAAGGCCCCAGGTCCAGGACGAAGAGCTCGACCAGGGCCGGGAAGGTTACGGCCGACTAGAGAGTCTGACCAAGTCCAGGCTACGGCCGACTAGGTCCAGGACGAAGAGTCTAACCAAGCTACGATCGAGACCCAAGGTCCAGGACTAAGAGTCCGACCAGGTCTGAGAAGGTTACGGCCAACCATAGAGACCCAACGTCCATGACAAACAGTCCGACCAGTTCTAAGAAGGTTACAGCTGACCAGAGGGGCCAGGTCTAGGCTACGGCCGAGCAGGTCTAGGACGAAGTGTCCAACCAGGCAAAGCCTAAGACCCAAGGTCCAGGACGAAGAGTCCGACCAGGTCCAAGAAGGTTACAGCTGACCAGAGGTTCTAGGTCTTGGGTACGGTCAAGCAGGTCCAGGACGACGAGCCCAACCAAGTCCGAGAAGGTTATCGCGACCTAGAGAGGCCAGGTCCAGGTTACGGCCGACTAGGTCCATGACGAAGAGTCCAACCAGGCTACGACCGAGACCCAAGTTCCAGGACGAAGAGTCTGACTAGGTCCGAGAAGGTCACGACCGACCAGAGAGGCCAGGCTAGGCTACGGGCGATTAGGTCCAAGATGAAGACTACAACCAGGTTACGAACGAGACCAAAGGTCTAGGATGAAGAGTTCGACCATGTCCGAGAAGGTTATGGCTAACTAGAGAGGCCAGGTCCATGCTACGGCCAACCAGGTCCAGGACGAAGAGTCTAACCAGGCTACGACCGAGGCCTAAGGTCCAGGATGAAGAGTCCGACTAGGGCCGAGAAGGTGACGGCCGACGAGAGAGGCCAAGTCCAGGCTACGGCCGACCAGGTCCAAGACGAATAGTCCAACCAGGCTATGACTGAGACCCAAGGTGCTGGACGAAGAGTCCAACCATGTCCTAGATGGTTACGGCCGACAAGAGAGGCCAGGTGTCAGCTACGGCCAACCAGGTCCAGGGCGAAGAGTCCAACCAGGCTACAACTGAGACCCAAGGTCTAGGATGAAGAGTCTGAACAGGTTTGACAAGTTTACGGCTGACAAGAGAGGCCAGGTTCAGGCTACGACTGACCAGGTCTAGGATGAAGAAGTCCAACCAGGCCATGACCGAGGCCCAAGGTCCAGGATGAAGAGTCCGACCAAGTCCAAGATGGTTACGGCCGACCAGAGAAGGCCAGGTCCAGGCTACGGTAGACCAGTTATGGGGCAAAGAGTCTAACCAGGCTACGACTACGACCCAAGGTCCAGGATGAAGAGTTCAACCAAGTCTGAGAAGGTTATGGCAGACCAGAGAGGCCAGGTTCAAGCTACGGCTGACTAGGACCAGGACGAAGAGTCCAACCCAGTTACGCCCAAGACCCAAGGTCTAGGAGGAAAAGTCTGACTGGGTCCGAGAAGGTTACAGTCGACAAGAGAGGTTAGGTCTAGGGTACGGCCGAGAAGGTTGCGGCCGAGCAGAGAGACCCGAGGTCCAGGACAAAGAATCCGACCAGGTCTGAGAAGGTTACGGACGACCAGAGAGGCAAGGTCCAGGGTACGGCCGAGCAAGTCCAAGATGAAGAGTCCAAATAGGCTACGCCTGAGACCCAAGGTCCAGGATGAATTGTCTGACCAGGTCAGAGAAGGTTTCGGCCGACCAGAGAAGCTAGGTCTAGGATACGGCTGAGTAGGTCCAGAATGAAGACTCCACCCCGGCTACGACCGAGACCCAAGGTCCTTGACGAAGAGTCCGACCATGTCCGAGAAGGTTACAACCGACCAGAGAAGGGCAGGTCCAGGCTACGGCCGACCAGGTCCAGGACGAAGAGTCCAACCAGGCTACGACTAAGACCCAAGTTCTAGGACGAAGAGTTTGACCAGGTCCAAGAAGGTTACGACCGACCAGAGAGACCCAAGGTCCAGAATGAATAGTCCAACAAAGCTACGACTGAGACCGAAGGCCCAAGAGGAAGTGTCCGACTAGGTCTGAGAAGGTTACGATCGACTAGAGAGGCCATGTCCAGGCTACGGCCGACCAGGTCTAGGACAAAGAGTCTAATCAGGCCGCGACTGAGGCCCCAGGTCTAGGATGAAGAGTCCGACCAGGGCCGGGAAGGTTACGGCCGACTAGAGAGTCTGACCAAGTCCAGGCTACGGCCGACTAGGTCCAGGACGAAGAGTCTAACCAAGCTACGATCGAGACCCAAGGTCCAGGACTAAGAGTCCGACCAGGTCTGAGAAGGTTACGGCCAACCATAGAGACCCAACGTCCATGACAAACAGTCCGACCAGTTCTAAGAAGGTTACAGCTGACCAGAGGGGCCAGGTCTAGGCTACGGCCGAGCAGGTCTAGGACGAAGTGTCCAACCAGGCAAAGCCTAAGACCCAAGGTCCAGGACGAAGAGTCCGACCAGGTCCAAGAAGGTTACAGCTGACCAGAGGTTCTAGGTCTTGGGTACGGTCAAGCAGGTCCAGGACGACGAGCCCAACCAAGTCCGAGAAGGTTATCGCGACCTAGAGAGGCCAGGTCCAGGTTACGGCCGACTAGGTCCATGACGAAGAGTCCAACCAGGCTACGACCGAGACCCAAGTTCCAGGACAAAGAGTCTGACTAGGTCCGAGAAGGTCACGACCGACCAGAGAGGCCAGGCTAGGCTACGGGCGATTAGGTCCAAGATGAAGACTACAACCAGGTTACGAACGAGACCAAAGGTCTAGGATGAAGAGTTCGACCATGTCCGAGAAGGTTATGGCTAACTAGAGAGGCCAGGTCCATGCTACGGCCAACCAGGTCCAGGACGAAGAGTCTAACCAGGCTACGACCGAGGCCTAAGGTCCAGGATGAAGAGTCCGACTAGGGCCGAGAAGGTGACGGCCGACGAGAGAGGCCAAGTCCAGGCTACGGCCGACCAGGTCCAAGACGAATAGTCCAACCAGGCTATGACTGAGACCCAAGGTGCTGGACGAAGAGTCCAACCATGTCCTAGATGGTTACGGCCGACAAGAGAGGCCAGGTGTCAGCTACGGCCAACCAGGTCCAAGGCGAAGAGTCCAACCAGGCTACAACTGAGACCCAAGGTCTAGGATGAAGAGTCTGAACAGGTTTGACAAGTTTACGGCTGACAAGAGAGGCCAGGTTCAGGCTACGACTGACCAGGTCTAGGATGAAGAAGTCCAACCAGGCCATGACCGAGGCCCAAGGTCCAGGATGAAGAGTCCGACCAAGTCCAAGATGGTTACGGCCGACCAGAGAAGGCCAGGTCCAGGCTACGGTAGACCAGTTATGGGGCAAAGAGTCTAACCAGGCTACGACTACGACCCAAGGTCCAGGATGAAGAGTTCAACCAAGTCTGAGAAGGTTATGGCAGACCAGAGAGGCCAGGTTCAAGCTACGGCTGACTAGGACCAGGACGAAGAGTCCAACCCAGTTACGCCCAAGACCCAAGGTCTAGGAGGAAAAGTCTGACTGGGTCCGAGAAGGTTACAGTCGACAAGAGAGGTTAGGTCTAGGGTACGGCCGAGAAGGTTGCGGCCGAGCAGAGAGACCCGAGGTCCAGGACAAAGAATCCGACCAGGTCTGAGAAGGTTACGGACGACCAGAGAGGCAAGGTCCAGGGTACGGCCGAGCAAGTCCAAGATGAAGAGTCCAAATAGGCTACGCCTGAGACCCAAGGTCCAGGATGAATTGTCTGACCAGGTCAGAGAAGGTTTCGGCCGACCAGAGAAGCTAGGTCTAGGATACGGCTGAGTAGGTCCAGAATGAAGACTCCACCCCGGCTACGACCGAGACCCAAGGTCCTTGACGAAGAGTCCGACCATGTCCGAGAAGGTTACAACCGACCAGAGAAGGGCAGGTCCAGGCTACGGCCGACCAGGTCCAGGACGAAGAGTCCAACCAGGCTACGACTAAGACCCAAGTTCTAGGACGAAGAGTTTGACCAGGTCCAAGAAGGTTACGACCGACCAGAGAGACCCAAGGTCCAGAATGAATAGTCCAACAAAGCTACGACTGAGACCGAAGGCCCAAGAGGAAGTGTCCGACTAGGTCTGAGAAGGTTACGATCGACTAGAGAGGCCATGTCCAGGCTACGGCCGACCAGGTCTAGGACAAAGAGTCTAATCAGGCCGCGACTGAGGCCCCAGGTCTAGGATGAAGAGTCCGACCAGGGCCGAGAAGGTTACAGCCGACTAGAGAGTCTGACCAAGTCCAGGCTACGGCCGACCAGGTACAGGATGAAGAGTCTATCGAAGCTACGATCGAGACCCAATGTCCAGGACAAAGAGTCCGACTAGGTCCGAGAAGGTTATGGCCGACCAGAGAGGCCAGGTCTAGGCTTTGGCCAACCAGGCCTATGACGAAGAGTCCAACCAGGCTACAAACGAGACCCAAGGTCCAGCACGAAGTGTCCAAGAAGGTTACGGTCGACCCGAGAGGCCAGGTCCAGGCTACGGTTGACTAGGTCCAAGATCAAGAGTCCAACCTGGCTACGATCGGGACCAAAAGTCCAGGGCGAAGAGTCCGAACAAGTTTGAGAAGTTTACGACAGACCAAAGAGGCCAGGTCCAGGCTACGACCGACCGGGTCCAAGACAAATAGTCCAACCAGGCTACGTCCGAGGCCCAATGTGTAGGACAAAGAGTCCAACCAAGTTCGAGAAGGTTACGGCCGAACAGAGAGGCCAGGTCCAGGCTACGACCAAACAGGTCCAAGGCAAAGAGTCCAACCAAGCTACGGCTGAGACCCAAGGCCCAGGACGAAGAGTCCGACCAGGTCCGAGAAGGTTACGGCCGACCAAAGAGGCCAGGTCCAGGCTACGGCTGACCAGGTCCAGGACAAAGAGTCCAACCAAGCTACAACAGAGACCTAAGGTATAGGACGAAGAGTCCAACCAGGCTACAACAGAGACCTAAGGTATAGGACGAAGAGTCCAGCCAGGTCTGAGAAGGTTATCGCCAACCAAAGAGGCCAGGTCCAGGCTACGACCGACTAGGTCCAGCACGAAGAGTTCAACCAAGTCCGAGAAGGTTACAGCCTAACAGGGAGGCAGGACCAGGCTGCAGAAGACCAAGTCCGGGACGAAGAGTCTAGCCAAGCTATGACCGAGACCCAAGGTCCAGGACGAAGAGTCCGACCAAGTCTGAGAAGGTTACGACTGACTAGAGAAGGCCAGGTCCAGGCTACGGTCGACCATGTCTAGGACTGAGGAGTCCAACCAGGTTATGCCTGAGACACAAGGTCCAGGATGAAGAGTTTGACCAAGTCCGAGAAGGTTACGACCGGCCTGAGAGGCCAGGTTCAGGCTACGACTGACCAGGTCTAAGACGAAGAGTCCAACCAGGCTACGACCGAGACCCAAGGTCCAAGACAAAGAGTCTGACCAGTCCGAGAAGATTACGGCCGACCAGTGAGACCCAAGGTCCAGGACGAAGAGTCCAAGCAGGCTACTCCCAAAGCCAAGGTCTAGGACGAAGAGTCCGCCCAAGTACGAGAAGGTTACGGCTGACTTGAGAGGCTTGGTCTAGGGTACGGCTGAGCAGGCCCTGGACAAAGAGTCCGACCAGGTCTGAGAAGGTTGCGGCTGACCAAAGAGGCCAAGTCCAGGCTACGGCCAACCAGGTCCAGGACGAAGAGTCCAACAGGGCTACGACTGAGACCCAAGGTCTAGGACGAAGAGTCGAACCAGGTCCGGGAAGGTTACAGCAGACCAGAGAGGCCAGGTCCAGGCTACGGCCGACCAGGTCCAGGTTGTAGAGTCCAACCAGGCTACGACCGAGACCGAAGGTCTAGGACGAAGAGTCTGACCAGGTCGGAGAAGGTTACGGGTGACCAGGTCCAAGACAAAGATTCTAACCAGGATAAGACCGAGGCCCAAGGTCCAGGATTTACAGTCCCACAAAGTCTGAGCAAGTTACAGCCGACCATAGAGGCCAGGTCCAGGCTACTGCCGATCAGGTCTAGGACGATGAGTCCAACTAGGCTACGACCAAGACCCAGGGTCCAGGACGAAGAGTCCGACCAGGTTCGAGAGGGTCACGGCCGACCAGAGAGGCCAAATCCATGTTACGGCCGACCATGTCTAGGACGAAAAGTCTAACCAAGCTATGACCGAGGCCCAAGGTCGAGGACAAAGAGTCCAACCAGGTCCAAGAAGGTTACGACCGATAAAAGAAGGCCAGGTCCAGGCTACGGCAACCAGGTCCAAGACGAGTAGTCCAACCTAGGCTATGACTAAGACACAAGGTCTAGCACAAAGAGTTCAACCAAGTCCGAGAAGGTTACGGCTGGCCGAGAGGCCAGGTTCAGGCTACAATTGACCAGGTCCAAGACGAAGAGTCCAACTAGGCTACGACCAAGACCCAAGGTCCAGGGAAAAGAGTTCGACCAGGTCTGAAGCATTGTAAAATATACGATTGCTCTTACTTTTTTTGTGGATTATCTCGGGGAAAGGACTAATTTTTGTTCTATTTAGAATTTTTTTTCTGATTTCCTTTATCCCAATTGCTTGTTTTCTAATTGCTTTATTGTTAGAAACAAATAACCATTTTACGCCTTTGAGTGCGCATTAAGCCTTTGATAATGTATCGACGAAAATCTGGTTGTTGTCAATAACGTCTCAAAGCAATGTCCTTTCTTTGATTATTATTTTTAGTATCGAAGTGTCCGACCAGGTCCGAGAAGGTTACGGCCGACCAAAGAGGCCAGGTCTAGGCTACGGCCAACCAGGTCTAGGACGAAGAGTCCAACAAGGCTACGATCGAGACCCAAGGTCCAGGATGAAGAGTCCGACTAGGTCTGAGAAGGTTACGACCGACCAGAGAGGCAAGGTCCAGGCTACGGTCGACCAGGTCCAGGTTGAAGAGTCCAACCAGGCTACGACCGAGACCGAAGGTCTAGGACGAAGAGTCTGACCAGGTCGGAGAAGGTTACGGGTGACCAGGTCCAAGACAAAGATTCTAACCAGGATAAGACCGAGGCCCAAGGTCCAGGATTTACAGTCCCACAAAGTCTGAGCAAGTTACAGCCGACCATAGAGGCCAGGTCCAGGCTACTGCCGATCAGGTCCAGGACGATGAGTCCAACTAGGCTACGACCGAGACCCAAGGTCCAGGACGAAGAGTCTGACCAGGTTCGAGAAGGTTACTGCCGACCAGAGAGGCCAGATCTAGGTTACGACCGACCATGTCTGGGATGAAAAGTCTAACCAAGCTACGTCGAGGCCCGAGGTCGAGGACAAAGAGTCCGACCAGGTCCAAGAAAGTTACGACCGACCAAAGAAGGCCAGGTCCAGGCTATGGCCAACCAGGTCCAAGACGAGGAGTCCAACCAGGCTACGACTGAGACACAAGGTCCAGGACGAAGAGTTCGACCAAGTCCGAGAAGGTTACGGCTGGCCAGAGAGGCCAGGTTCAGGCTACGGTTGACCAGGTCCAAGACGAAGAGTCCAACCAGGCTACGACCAAGACCCAAGGTCCAGGACGAAGAGTCCGACCAGGTCTGAGAAGGTTACGGCCGACTAGAGAGACCCAAGGTCCAGGACAAAGAGTCCGACCAGGTCTGAGAAAGTTACAGCCGACCAAAGAGGGCAGGTCCAGGATGAAGATTCCAACCAAGCTACACCTGAGACCCAGGGTCTAGGACAAAGAGTTCTACTAGGTCCGAGAAGGTTACGGCCGACCAAAGAGGCTACGTTATGTCCGAGCAGGTATAGGACGAAGAGTCCGGCCAGGTCCGAGAAGGTTACAGCTGAGCAGAGAGGCCAGGTCCAAGCTACGGCCATCCAGGTCCAGGACGACGAGTCCAACCTGGCTACGACCGAGACCCAAGGTCCAGGACAAAGAGTCGAACCAGGTCTGAGAAGGTTACGGCCGACCAGAGAGGCCAGGTCCAGGCTACGGTCGAACAGGTCCAGGGCAGAGAGTCCAACCAAGCTACGGCTGAGACCCAAGGTCCAGGACGAAGAGTCCGACCAGGTCCGAGAAGGTTACGGCCGACCAAAGAGGCCAGGTCCAGGCTACGGCTGACCAGGACCAGGGCAAAGAGTCCAACCAAGCTACAACAGAGACCTAAGGTATAGGACGAAGAGTCCAGCCAGGTCTGAGAAGGTTATCGCCAACCAAAGAGGCCAGGTCCAGGCTACGACCGACTAGGTCCAGCACGAAGAGTTCAACCAAGTCCGAGAAGGTTACGGCCTAATAGAGAGGCAAGACCAGGCTGTAGAAGACCAAGTCCAGGACGAAGAGTCTAGCCAAGCTATGACCGAGACCCAAGGTCCAGGACGAAGAGTCCGACCAAGTCTGAGAAGGTTACGACTGACTAGAGAAGGCCAGGTCCAGGCTATGGTCAACCAGGTCCAAGACAAGGAGTCCAACCAGGCTATGACTGAGACACAAGGTCCAGGATGAAGAGTTTGACCAAGTCCGAGAAGGTTACGACCGGCCTGAGAGGCCAGGTTCAGGCTACGGCTGACCAGGTCTAAGACGAAGAGTCCAACCAGGCTACGACCGAGACCCAAGGTCCAGGACAAAGAGTCCGACCAGGTCCGAGAAGGTTACGGTTGACCAGAAAGGCTTGGTCTAGGGTACGGCCGAGCAGGTCCTGGACAAAGAGTCTGACCAGGTCCGAGAAGGTTACGACCGACCAAAGTGGCCAAGTCCAGGCTACAGCCAACCAGGTCTAAGACGAAGAGTCGAACAAGGCTACAATCGAGACCCAAGGTCCAGGATGAAGAGTCAAACCAGGTCTGGGAAGGTTACGGGCGACCAAAGAGGCCAGGTCCAGGCTACGGCTGACCAGGTCCAGGTTGAAGAGTCCAACTAGGCTACGGACGAGACCCAAGGTCCAGGACAAAGAGTCTGACCAGGTTGAAGAAGGTTACGGGGAACCAAGTCTAGGAAAAAGAGTCTAACCAGGATAAGACCGAGGCGAAAGGTCCAGGGCAAATAGTCCGACCAGGTCCGAGCAGGTTATAGCCGACCATAGAGGCCAGGTCCAGGCTACGGCTGATCAGGTCCAGGACGATGAGTCCAACCAGGCTACGATCGAGACCCAAGGTCCAAGATGAAGAGTCTAACCAGGTTCGAGAAGGTTACGACCGAGCAGAGAGGCCAGGTCTAGGTTACGGCCGACCAGGTCCAAGATGAAGAGTCTAACCAAGCTATGACTGAGGCCCAAGGTCAAGGACAAAGAGTCCGACCAGGTCCAACAAGGTTACGACCGACCAAAGAGGGCCAGGTCCAGGCTACAGCCAACCACGTCCAAGACGAGGAGTCCAACCAGGCTACGACTGAGACACAAGGTCCAGGACAAAGAGTTTGACCAAGTCCGAGAAGGTTACAGCTGGCCGAGAGTTTAGGTTCAGGCTACGGTTGACCAGGTCAAAGATGAAGAGTCCAACCAGGCTAAGACCAAGACCCAAGGTCCAGGACGAAGAGTCCGACCAGGTCTAAAGCATTGTAAAATATACGATTGCTCTTACTTTTTTTGTGGATTATCTCGGGGAAAGGATTAATTTTTGTTCTATTCGGAATTTTTTTTCTGATTTCTTTTATCCCAATAGCTTGTTTTCTAATTGCATTATTGTTAGGATCAAATAACCGTTTTATGCCTTTGAGCGCGCATTAAGACTTTGATTATGTATCGACAAAAATTTGATTATCGCGAATAACGTCTCAAAGCAATTTCCTTTCTTTGATTATTATTATTACTATCGAAGAGTCCGACCAGGTCCGAGAAGGTTACGGCCGATCAAAGAGGCCAGGTCCAGGCTACGGCCGACTAGGTCCAGGACGAAGAGTCCAACCAGGCTACGACCAAGACCCAAGGTCCAGGACAAAGAGTCCGACTAGGTCCGAGAAGGTTACGACCGACCAGAGAGGCCAGGTCCAGGCTACAGCCGACCAGGTCCAGGTTGAAGTGTCCAGCCAGGCTACGGCTGAGACCCAAGGTCCAGGACGAAGAGTCCAACCAGGTCGGAGAAGGTTACGGGTGACCAGGTCCAGGAAAAAGAGTCTAACCAGGATAAGACCGAGGCCCAAGGTCCAGGACGAACAGTCCGACCAAGTCCGACCAAGTTACAGCCGATCATAGAGGCTAGGTCCATGCTACCGTCGATCAGGTCCAGGACGACCGAGACCCAAGGTCCAGGATGAAGAGTCTGACCAGGTTCGAGCAGGTTATGGCTGACTAGAGAGGCCAGATCCAGGTTATGGCCGACCATGTCCAGGACGAAGAGTCTAACCAAGCTACGACCGAGGCCCAAGGTCCAGGACAAAGAGTCTAACCAAGTCAGAGAAGGTTACGGCCAACCAGAGAGGGCAGGTCCAGGGTATGGCTGAGCAGGTCCAGGATGAAGAGTCCAAGTAGGCTACACCCGAGACCCAAGGTCTTGGACGAAGAGTTCTACCAGGTCCGAGAAGGTTACGGTCGACCAAAGAGGCTACGTTTCGTCTGAGCAGGTCTAGGACGAAGAGTCCGACTGGGTCCGAGTAGGTTACGGCTGAGCAGAGAGGCCAGGTCCAAGCTACGACCGTCCAGGTCTAGGACGAAGAGTCCAACCTGGCTACGACCGAGACCCAAGGTCCAGGATGAAGAGTCCAACCAGGTCCGAGAAGGTTACGGCCGACCAGAGAGGCCAGGTCCAGGCTTCGGTCGACTAGGTCCAGGATGAAGAGTCCAGCAAGGTCTGAGAAGCTTACCGCCGACGTAAGAGGCCAGGTCCAAGCTACGGCCGACCAGGTCCAGCATGAAGAGTTCAACCAGGTCCGAGAAGGTTACGGCCTAACAGAGAGGCGGGACCAGGCTGTAGAAGACCAAGTCCAGAATGAAGAGTCTAGCCAAGCTATGACCGAGACCCAAGGTCCAGGACGAAGAGTCTGACCAAGTCCGAGAAGGTTACGACTGACCAGAGAAGGCCAGGTCCAGGTTACGGTCGACCAGGTCCAGGACAAAGAGTCCAAACAGGCTACGACTGAGACACAAGGTCTAGGACGAAGAGTTTGACCAAGTCTGAGAAGGTTACGACCGGCCAGAGAGGCCAGGTTCAGGCTACGACTGACCAGGTCGAAGACGAAGAGTCCAACCAGGCTACGACCGAGACCCAAGGTCCAGGACAAAGAGTCTGACTAGTCCTAGAAGGTTACGGCCGGCCAAAGAGACCCAAGGCCTAGGACGAAGAGTCCAAGTAGGCTACTCCCGAGACCCAAGGTCTAGGACGAAGAGTCCGACCAGGTCTGAGAAGGTTACGGCTGACTAGAGAGGCTTGGTCTAGGGTACGGCCGAGCAGGTCCTGGACAAAGAGTCCGACAGGTCTGAGAAGGTTATGGCCGACTATAGAGGCCAAGTCCAGGCTACGACCAACCAGGTCCAGGATGAAGAGTCCAACCAGGCTACGACCGAGACCCAAGGTCCAGGACGAAGAGTCCAACTAGGTCTGAGAAGGTTACGGCTGACCAAAGAGGCCAGGTCCAAGCTACGGCCGACCAGGTCCAGGCTACGGCCGACCAGGTCCAGGTTGTAGAGTCCAACCAGGCTACGGACGAGACCCAAGGTCCAGGACGACGAGTCCGACCAGGTCGGAGAAGGTTACGGGTTACCAAGTCCAGGACAAAGAGTCTAACCAGGATAAGACCGAGGCCAAAGCTCCGGGGCAAATAATCCGACAAAGTCTGAGCAACTTACAGCCGACCATAGAGGCTAGGTCCAGGCTACGGCCGATTAGGTCCAGGACGATGAGTCCAAGTAGGCTGCGGCCGAGACCCAAGGTCCAAGACAAAGAGTCCGACTAGGTTCGAGAAGGTTACGGCCGACCAGAGAGGCCAGATCCAGGTTACGGCCGACCATGTCTAGGATGAAAAGTCTACACAAGCTACGACCGAGGCCTAAGGTCAAGGACAAAGAGTCCGACCAAGTCCAAGATGGTTACGACCGACCAAATAAGGCCAGGTCCAGGCTACGGCCAACCAGGTCGAAGACGAGGAGTCCAACCAGGCTACGACTGAGACACAAGGTCCAGCAAGAAGAGTTCGACGAAGTCCAAGAAGGTTACGGCTGGCCGAGAGTCCAGGTTCTGGCTACGGTTGACCAGGTCAAAGACGAAGAGTCCAACCAGGCTATGACCAAGACCCATGGTCCATGACGAAGGGTCCGACCAGGTCTGAAGCACTGTAAAAAATACGATTGCTCTTACTTTTTTTGTGGATTATCTCGGGGAAAGGATTAATTTTTGTTCTATTCGGAATTTTTTTTCTGATTTCTTTTATCCCAATAGCTTGTTTTCTAATTGCTTTATTGTTAGGATCAAATAACTGTTTTACGCCTTTGAGCGCGCATTGAGCCTTTGATTATGTATCGACGAAAATCTGATTGTTGTGAATAACGTCTCAAAGCAATGTCCTTTCTTTGATTATTATTATTAGTATCGAAGAGTCCGACTAGGTCCGAGAAGGTTACGGCCGACCAAAGAGGCCAGGTCCAGGCTACGGCCAACCAGGTCCAGGACGAAGAGTCCAACAAGGCTACGACCGAGACCCAAGGTCCAGGACGAAGAGTCCAACCAGGTCCGGGAAGGTTACGACCGACCAGAGAGGCCAGGTCCAGGCTACGGCCGACCAGGTCCAGGTTGAAGAGTCCAACCAGGCTACGGCCGAGACCCAAGGTCCAGGACGAAGAGTCCGACCAGGTCGGAGAAGGTTACGGGTGACCAGGTCCAGGAAAAAGAGTCTAACCAGGAAAACACCGAGGCCCAAGGTCCAGGGTGAACAGTCCGAGCAAGTTACAGCTGACCATAGAGGCTAGGTCCACGCTACGGCCGATCTGGTCCAGGACGACCGAGACCCAAGGTCCAGGACAAAGAGTCTGACCAAGTTCGAGTAGGTTATGGCTGACTAGAGAGGCCAGATCCAGGTTATGGCCTACCATGTCCAGGACGAAGAGTTTAACCAAGCTACGACCGAGGCCCAAGGTCGAGGACAAAGAGTCCGACTAGGTCCAAGAAAGTTACGACCGACCAAAGAAAGCCAGGTCCAGGCTATGGCCAGCCAGGTCCAAGACGAGGAGTCCAACCAGGCTACGACTGAGACACAAGGTCCAAGACGAAGAGTTCAACCAAGTCTGAGAAGGTTACGGCTGGCCAGAGAGGCCAGGTTCAGGCTACGGTTGACCAGGTCCAAGATGAAGAGTCCAACCAGGCTACGACCAAGACCCAAGGTCTAGGACAAAGAGTCCGACCAGGTCTGAGAAGGTTACGGCCGGCCAGAGAGACCCAAGGTCCAAGACAAAGAGTCTGACCAGGTCCCGGCTACGGTCGACCAGGTCTGACATGAAGAGTCCAACCAGGCTACAACCGAGACCTAAGGTCCAGGACTGAAGAGTCCGACCAGGTCGCAAAAGGTTACGACCGACCAAAGAGGCCAGGCCCAGGCTACGGCTATTCTAGTCAAGGACGAAGAGTCTAACCAGGCTACGACCGAGGCCCATGGCCCAGGACGAAGAGTCCAACCAGGTCCGAGAAGCTTAGGGTCAACTAGAGAAGGCCAGGTCCAGGCTTCGGTGAACCAGGACTAGGACAAAGAGTCCAACCTGGATACAAACGAGACCCAAGGTCTAGGACGAAGAGTCCGACTAGGTCTGAGATGGTTACGGCCAGCCAGAGAGGCCAGTCCAGGCTACGGACGACCAGGTCTAGGACAAAGAGTCCAACCAGGCTACGACTGAGACCCAAGGTCTAGGACGAAGAGTCCGACCAGGTCCAAGAAGGTTACGGCCAACCAGAGAGGCCAGGTCCAGGCTACTGTCGACTAGGTCCAGGACAAAGAGTCCAACCAAGCTACGACTGAGACCCAAGGTCTAGGACAAAGAGTCCAACCAAGTCCGAGAAGGTTACGGCTGACCAGAGAGGCCAGGTCCAGGCTACGGCCTGACCAGGTCAATGGCGAAGAGTCCAACCAGGCTACGACCGAGGCCTAAGGTCTAGGACAAAGAGTCCAACTAGGTCTGAGAAGGTTACGGCTGACCAGAGAGGCCAGGTCCAGGACAAAAATTCTAGCCAAGCTATGACAAAGACCCAAGGTCCAGGACGAAGAATTCATCTAAGTCCGAGAAGGTTACGACCCACCTGAGAAGCCAAGTCTAGGCTACGGCCGACCAGGTCCAAGACGAGGAGTCCAGCCAGCCTACGATGTAGACCCAAGGTCCAGGACAAACACTCCGTCTAGGTCCGAGAAGGTAACGGCCGACCAAAGAGGCCAGGTCCAGGCTACGGCCGACCAGGTCCAGGATGAAGAGTCTAACTAGGCAACGACTGAGACCCAAGGTCTAGGATGAAGCATCCAACCAGGTCCAAGAAGGCCAGGTCCAGGCTTCGGCCAACCAGGCCTAGAACGAATAGTCCAGCCAGGCTATGACCAAGACCCAAGGTCCAGGACGAAGAGTCTGAGACCCAAAGCCTAGGACGAAGAGTTTGACCAGGTCTGAGAAGGTTTCAGCCGACCAGAGAGGCCAGGTCCTGGCTACGGACAACCAGGTCCAGGACGAAGAGTCCAACTACACTACGACCGAGACCCAAGGTCCGGGATGAAGAGTCTGTGTAGGTCTGAGAAGGTTATGGCCGACCAGAGAGGCCAGGTCTAGGCTACGGCTAACCAGGTCCAAGATAAAGAGTCCAACAAGGCTACGACCGAGACCCAAGGTCCAGGACGAAGAGTCCGACCAGGTCCGAGAAGGTTACGACCGACTAGAGAGGCCAGGTCTAGGCTACGGCCGACCAGGTCCAGGATGAAGAGTCCAACCAGGCTACGACTGAGACCCAAGGTCTAGGATGAAGAGTCCGACCAGGTCCGAGAAGGTTACGGCTGACCAGAGAGGCCAGGTCCAGGCAACTACCGACCAGGTCTAGGACAAAGAGTCCAACCAGGCTACGACTGAGACCCAAGGTCCAGGACGAAGAGTCTGACCAGGTCCGAGAAGGTTACAGCCGACCAGAGAGGCCAAGTCTAGGCTACGACCTTACAGGTCTAGGACAAAGAGTCCAACCAGGCTACGACCAAGACCCAAGGTCCAGGACGAAGAGTCCAACTAGGTCTGAGAAGGTTACGGCTGACCAAAGAGGCCAGGTCCAGGCTACGGCCGACCAGGTCCAGGACGAAGAGTCCAACCAGGCTACGACCGAGACCCAACGTCCAGGATGAAGAGTCCGACCAGGTCCGAGAAGGTCACGACCGACCAGAGAGGCCAAGTCCAGGCTACTGCTGACCAGGTCTAGGACAAAGAGTCCAACCAGGCTATGACAGAGACCCAAGGTCCAAGACGAAGAGTCCGACCAGGTCCGAGAAGGTTTCGGACGACTAGAGAGGCCAGGTCCAGGCTACGGTCGACCAAGTCCAAGATGAAGAGTCCAACCAGGCTGCGAACGAGACACAAGGTGCAGGACAAAGAGTCTGACCAGGTCCAAGAAGGTTACGGCCGACCAGAGAACGGCACGTCCAGGCTACAGTTGAGCAGGTTCAAGACGAAGAGTCCGACCAAGCTCGAGAAGGTTATGGCCGACCATAGAAGGCCAGGTCTAGGCGACGGACGACCAGGTCTAGGATGAAGAGTCCAAGCAGGCTACGACTGGGACCCAAGGTCTAGGACAAAGAGTCCAACCACGTCTGAAAAAGTTATGGCCGACCAGAGTAGGCCAGGCCCAGGCTACGACAGACCAGGTCCAGGACGATGAGTGCAACCAAGCTACGACCGAGACTCGAGGTCCAGGACGAAGAGTCCGACCAGGTCCGAGAAGGTTACGGCCAACTAGATAGGCCAAGTCCAGGTAACGGCCGACCAGAGAGGCTAGGTCTTGGACGAAGAGTTCAACCAGGCTACGACCGAGATACAAGGTGTAGCACAAAGAGTCCAACCAGGTCCGAGAAGGTTACGACCGACTAGAGGGACCAGGTTCAGGCCACTACCGACTAGGTCCGGGACAAAGAGTCCAACCAAGCTACGACTATGACCCCAGGTACAGGACGAAGAGTCTGACTAGGTTCGAGAAGGTTAGGCCGACCAGAGAGGGCAAGTAAAGGCTATGGCAGACTAGGTCTAGGACGAAGAGTCCAGCCAGGCTACGATCAAGACCCAAGGTCCAGGATGAAGAGTCCAACCAAGTACGAGAAGGTTACGGCCGACCAGAGATGGCCTGGCCCAGGCTACAGCCGACCAGGTCTAGGATGAAGGGTCAAACCAGGCTACGACCGAGACCCAAGGTCTAGGACGAAGAGTTTGACTAGGTCTGAGAAGGTTACGACCGACCAAAGAGGCTAGGTCCAGCTACGGTCGACCAGGTCTAGGACGAAGAGTCCAACCAGGCTACGAACGAGACCCAAGGTATAGGACGAAGAGTCTGACCAGGTCCGAGAAGGTTACAGCTGACAAGAGAGGCCAGGTCCAAGTAACGGCCGACCAGACTAGCTAGGTCTTGGACGAAGAGTCAAACCAGGCTACGACCTAGACCCAAGGTCTAGCACGAAGAGTCCAACCAGGTTCGAGAAGGTTACGGCAGACCAAAGAAGGCCATGTCTAGGCTACAGCCGACCAAGTCCAGGACAGAGTCCAACCAAGCTACGATCGACACCCAAGGTCCCGAATGACGGGTCCGACCAGGTTCGAGAAGGTTATGGCCGACCAGAGAAGCCAGGTCCAGGCTACGGCCGACCAGAGAGGCCAGGTCAAGGCTAAGGCTAACCAAGTCTAGGATGAAGAGTCCAACCAGGCTACGATCAAGACCCAACATCCAGGACGAAGAGTCCAATTAGGACCGATAAGGTTACGGCCGACCCGAGAAGCAAAGTCCAGGCAAGCACCGACCAGGTTTAGGAGAAATAGTCCAACAAGGCTAGGACTGAGACCCAAGGTCAAGGACGAAGAGTCCGACTGGGTCCAAGAAGGTTATGGCCGACAAGAGAAGGCCAGGTCAAAGCTACGGCCGACAAGGTCCAGGACGAAGACTCCAACAACGCTACGATCGAGACCCAACGTCCAGGATGAAGAGTCCAACCAGGTCCGAGACGGTCACGGCCGACCAGAGAGGCCAAGTCCAGGCTACTGTCGACCAAGTCTAGGACAAAGAGTCCAACCAGGCTACGATCGAGACCCAAGGTCCAAGACGAAGAGTCAGACCAGGTCTGAGAAGGTTACGGCCAACTAGAGAGGCCAGGTCCAGGCTACGGTCGGCCAAGTCCATGACGAAGAGTCCGACCAGGCTGCGATCGAGACCCAAGGTCCAGGACGAAGAGTCCGACCAGGTCCAAGAAGGTTACGGTCGACCAGAGAATGTTACGTCCAGGCTGCGACTGAGCAGGTCCAGGACGAAGAGTCCAACCAGGCTACGACCAAGACCCAAGGTCCAGGATGAAGAATCTGACCAGGTCTGAGAAGGTTATGGCCGACCAGAGAAGGCCACGTCTAGGCTATAGATGACCAGGTCTAGGACGAAGAGTCCAACCAAGCTACGACCGAGACCCAAGCTCTAGGATGAAGAGTCCGACCACGTCCGAAAAGGTTACGGCCGACCAGAGTAGGCCAGGTCCAGACTACGGCAGACCTGGTCTAGGACTAAGAGTCCAACCAGGCTACGACCGAGACCCGAGGTCCAGGATGAAGAGTCTGACCAGGTCTGAGAAGGTTACGACCAACTAGAGAGGCCAGGTCCAGGTAACGGCTGACCAGAGAGGCTAGGTCTTGGATGAAGAGTCGAACCAGGCTATGACCGAGACCTAAGGTCTAGCACGAAGAGTCCAACCAGGTCCGAGAAGGTTACAACCGACTTGAGGGACCAAGTCCAGGCTACTGCCGACCAGGTCCAGGACAAAGAGTCCAACCAAGCTATGACTGAGACCCAAGGTCTAGGATGAAGAGTCTGACCAGGTCTGAGAAGGTTACGGCCGACCAGAGAGGCCAGGTCCAGGCTACAGTCGACTAGGTCCAAGACGAAGAGTCCAACCAGGCTACGATCGAGACCCAAGGTCCAGGATGAAGAGTCCAACTAGGTCCGGGAAGGTTACGGCCGACCAGGTCTAGGATGAAGAGTCAAACCAGGCTACAACTTAGACCCAAGGTCTAGGATGAAGAGTTTGACCAGGTCTAAGACGGTTACGGGCAACCAGAGAGGCCTGGTCCAGCTACGGCCAACCAGGTCTAGGACGAAGAGTCCAACCAGGCTACGAACAAGAGCCAAGGTCCCGGACGAAGAGTCCAACCCGGTTCGAGACGGTTACGGCCGACCAGAGAAGGCCAAGTCCAGGTTACAGCGGACCAGGTCCAGGACAGAGTCCAATCAGGCTACGATCGAGACCCAAGGTCTTGGACGAAGAGTCTGACCAGCTCCGAGAAGGTTATGGTCGACTAGAGAGGCTAGGTCCAGGCTACGGCCGACCAGAGAGGCCAGGTCAAGGCTAAGGCTGACCAAGTCCAGGATGAAGAGTCCAACCTAGCTACGATCGAGACCCAACACCCAGGACGAAGAGTCCAATCAGGTCCGAGAAGGTTACGGCTGACCAGAGAGGCCAAGCCCAGGCTACCACCGACCAGGTTTAGGGCAAAGAGTCCAACAAGGCTAGGATTGAGACCCAAGATCCAAGACGAAGAGTCCAACCAGGTCTAAGAAGGTTACGGTAGACCAGAGTAGGCCAGGTCCGGGCTACGGCCGACCAGGTCCAAGATGAATAGTCCAACAAGGCAACGATTGAGACCCATGGTCTAAGACGAAGAGTCCGACCAGATCTAAGAAGGTTACGGCCGACTAGAGAGGCCAGGTCCAGGCTACGGCCGACCAGGTCCAGGATGAAGAGTCCAACCAGGCTACGACCAAGACCCAAGGTCTAGGATGAAGAGTTCGACCAGGTTTGAGAAGGTTACGGCCGACCAGAGTTGGCCAGGTTCAGGCTACGACAGACCAGGTCTAGGACGAAGAGTCCAACCATGCTACAACCGAGACCCAAGGTCTAGGATGAAGAGTCTGACTAGGTCAGAGAATGTTACGACCGACCAGAGAAGGTCAGTAACAGGCTATGGCCGACTAGGTCTTGCACGAAGAGTACAACCAGGCTACAATCGAGACCCAAGGTCTAGGACGAAGCATCCGACCCTGTCTAAGAAGGTTACGGCCGACAAGAGAGGCCAAGTCCAGGTTACGGTCGATCAGATAGGCCAGGTCCAGGACGAAGAGTCCAACCAGGCTACGACCGAGACCCATGGTCTAGGACGAAGAGTCCGACTAGCTCCAAGAAGGTTACGGCCGACCAAAGGGGCTAGGTCTAGGCTATGGCAGACCAGGTCCAGGACAAAGAGTCCAACCAGGCTACGATTGAGACCCAAGGTCTAGGACGAAGAGGCCGACCAAGTCCGAGATGGTTAGACCGACCAGAGAGGCCAAGTCCAGGCTACGGCAAACCAGGTCCAAGACGAAGAGTCCAACAAGGCAACGATGGAGACCCAAGGTCCAGGACGAAGAGTCTGACCAAGTCTGAAAAGGTTACGGCCCACCAAAGTGGCCAAGACTAGGCTACGACCGACAAGGTCTAGGACGAAGAGTCCAACCAGGCTATGAACGAGACCCAAGGTCAAGGACAAAAAGTTCGACCAGGTTCGAGAAGGTTACGGCAGACCAGAGAAGGCCAGGTCCAGGCTACGGCTGACCAAGTCCAGGACGAAGTGTCCAACCAGTCTACGTCCAAGACACAAGGTCTAGGACGAAGAGCCCGACCAGGTCCAGGAAGGTTACGACCGACCAGAGTAGGCCAGTTCTAGGCTACGGCAGGCCAGGTCTAGGACGAAGAGTCCAACCATGCAACGACTGAGACCCAAGGTCCAGGATGGAGAGTCCAACCATGTTTGAGAAGGTTATGGCCGACCAGAGAAGGCCAGTTCTAGGCTATGGCCGACCAGGTCTTGCACAAAGAGTACAACCAGGCTACAACCGAGACCCAAGGTCCCAGACGAAGAGTCTGACCCTGTCCGAGAAGGTTACATCTGACCAGAGATGCCAAGTCCAGGTTACGATCGATCAGATAGGCGAGGTCCTAGACGAAGAGTCCAACCAGGCTACGACCGAGACCCAAGGTCTAGGACGAAGAGTCCAACCAAGTCCGAGAAGGTTACAGCCGACCAGAGAGGCCAGGTCTAGGCTACTGCCAGCCAGGTCTAGGACAAAGAGTCCAACCAGGCTACGACTAAGACCCAAGGTCTAGGATGAAGAGTCCGACCAAGTCCAAGAAGGTTACGGCCGACCAGAAATGCCAAGTCTAGGCTACGGCTGACCAAGTCCATGATGAGGAGTCGAACAAGGCAACGACCGAGACCCAAGGCCCAAGACGAAGAGTCTGACCAGGTCTGAGAAGGTTACAGCCCACCAAAGAGGCCAGGTCCAGGCTATGGCTGTCCTGGTCCAGGACAAAGATTCCAACCAGGCTACGACTGTGACCTAAGATCCAAGACGAAGAGTTCGACCAGGTCCGAGATGGTTATGGCCGACCAGAGATGGTTAGGTCTAGGCTACGTCCGACCAAAGAGGCCAGGTCCAGGGCAAAGAGTCCAACCAACTACGACCGAGACCCAACATCTAGGACGAAGAGTCTGACCAAGTCCGAGAAGGTTACGGCCGACCAGAGAAGCCCGAAAAAGGCTACGGCCGACCAGAGAGTCCAGGTCCTGGCTAAGGCCAACCAGGTCTAGGGCGAAGAGTCCAACCAGGCTACGACCGAGAACCAACGTCTCAGACAAAGAGTCCAACCAGGTCCGAGAAGGTTACGGTTGACCAGAGAGGTCAGGTCCAGGCTACGACCGACCAGGTCCAAGACAAAGAGTCCAACAGGGCAACGACCAAGACCTGAGGTCCAAGACAAAGAGACCGACCAGATCCGAGAAGGTTACGGCCGACTAGAGATGCCGGGTCTGGGCTATGGCCTACCAGGTCCAGGACGAAGAGTCCAACCAGGGTACAATTGAGACCCAAGGTGTAGGACAAAGAGTCTGTCTAGGTCCGAGAAGGTTACGGCCGACCAGAGAGGCTAAGTCCAGGCTCCGGCTGACCAGGTCCAAGACAAAGAGCCTAACAAGGCAACGACCGTGACTCAAGGTCCAGGACGAAGAGTCTGACCAGGTCTGAGAAGGTTACGGCCCACCAAGGAGGCTAGGTCTAGGCTACGACCGACAAGGTCCAGGACGAAGAGTCCAACTAGGCTACGAACGAGACCCAAGGTCAAGGACGAAGAGTTTGACCAGGTTCGAGAAGGCCATGGCCGACCAAAGAGACCAAGCCTTGGACGATGAGTCTGACTAGGCTACGATAGAGACCCAAGGTCCAAGACAAAGAGTCAGACCAGGTCCGAGAAGGTTACGGCCGACCAGGTCTCCTACAAAGAGTCCAACTAGGCTACGACTGAGACCAAAGGTCTAAGACGAAGAGTTTGACCAGGTCTGAGAAGGTTACGGCCCACCAAAGAGGACAAGTCTAGGCTACAGCCATCCAGGTCCAGGACGAAGAGTCCAACTAGGCATCGAGACCTAAGGTCCAGGGCGATGAGTCTGACTAGGTCCGAGAAGGTTACGGCCGACCAGACTAGGCCAGGTCCAGGCTACGACAAACTAGGTCGAGGATGAAGAGTCCAACCATGCCTCAACTGAGACCCAAGGTCCAGGATGAAGAGTCCAACCCGGTCTGAGGAGGTTACGGCCGACCAGAGTAGGCCAGTTCCAGGCTACGGCCGACCAGGTCTTGCATGAAGAGTACAACTGGGCTACAACTAAGACCCAAGGTCTGGATGAAGAGTCTGACCCTGTCCGAGAAGGTTATGGCCGACCAGAGAGGCCAAGTCCATGTTACGATCGATCAGATAGGCCAGGTCCTTGACGAAGAGTCCAACCAGGCTACAACCGAGACCCAAGGTCTAGGACGAAGAGTCTGACCAGGTCTGAGAATGTTACGACTGACCAGAGAGGCCAGGACAAGGCTACTATCGACTTGGTCCAGGACAAAGAGTCCAACCAGGCTACGACTCAGACCCAAGGTCCAGGACAAAGAGTCCGACCAAGTCTGCGAAGGTTACGACCGGCTAGAGAGGCCAGGTCCAGGCTACCGCTGACCAGGTCCATGACGAAGAGTCCAACAAGGCAACGACCGAGACCCAAGGTCTAGGACAAAGAGTCTGACTAGGTCTGAGAAGGTTACGGCCTGCCAAAGAGGCCAGGTCCAAGCTACGACTGTCCAAGTCCAGCACAAAGATTCCAACCTGGCTATGATTGAGACCCAAGATCCAGGACGAAGAGTCCGACCAGGTCCGAGAAGGTTACGGCCGACCAGAGAAGGTTAGGTCCAAGCTACGGCCGACCAGAAAGGCCAGGTCTACGCTACGGTCGACCAGGTCTAGGGCGAAGAGTCCAACCAAGCTACGACCGAGACCCAACGTCTAGGACATAGAGTTCGGCCAGGTCCAAGAAGGTTACGGCCGACCAGAGAGTTCAGGTCCTGGCTAAGGCCGACCAGGTCCAGGGCGACGAGTCCAACCACGCTACGACCGAGACCCAACGTCTAGGATGAAGAGTCCAACCAGGTCCAAGAAGGTTACGACCGACCAGAGAGGCTAGGTCCAGGCTACGGCCGACCAGGTCCAAGATGAAGAGTCCAACAAGGCAACGATCGAGACCCGAGGTCCAAGACGAAGAGTCTGACCAGATCCGAGAAGGTTACGGCCGACTAGAGAGGCCAGGTTCAGGCTACCGCTGACCAGGTCCATGACGAAGAGTCCAATAAGGCACCGACCGAGACCCAAGGTCGAGGACAAAGAGTCTGACTAGGTCTGAGAAGGTTACGGCCTGCCAAAGAGGCCAGGTCCAAGCTACGACTGTTCAAGTCCAGCACAAAGATTCCAACCTAGCTACGACTGAGACCCAAGATCCAGGACGAGGAGTCCGACTAGATCCGAGAAGGTTACGGACAACCAGAGAAGGTTAGGTCCAAGCTACGGTCGAGACCCAACGTCTAGGATGAAGAGTCCAACCAGGTCCAAGAAGGTCACGACGGACCAGAGAGGCCAGGTCCAGGCTACGGCCGACCAGGTCCAAGACGAAGAGTCCAACAAGGCAACGTCTGAGACCCAAGGTCCAAGACGAAGAGTCTGACCAGATCCGAGAAGGTTACGGCCGACTAGAGAGGCTAGGTCCAGGCTACGGCCAATCAGGTCCAGGACGAAGAGTCCAACCAGGGTACGATTGAGACCCAAGGTCTAGGACGAAGAGTCCGTCCAGGTCTGAGAAGGTTATGGCCTACCAGAGAAGTCTAGGTCCAGGCTACGACTGACCAGGTCCAGGACAAAGAGTCCAACCAGGCTATGACCGAGACCCAAGGTCCAGGACAAAGAGTCTGACTAGGCTCAAGAAGGCTACGGCTGACCAGAGAAGGCTAAGTCCAGGCTACGGCAGACCAGAGAGGCCAGGTCCAGGCTATGGTCGACCAGGTCTAGGGCGAAAAGTCCAACCAAGCTACGAATGAGACCCAACATCTAGGATGAAGAGTCTGACCAGGTCCGAGAAGATTATAGCCTACCAGGGAGGCCAGGTCTGGGCTACGGCTGTCCAGGTCCAAGACGAAGATTCCAACCAGGCTACGACTGAGAACTAAGGTCCAGGATGAAGAGTATGACTAGGCTCGACAAGGTTACGGCCGACCAGAGAAGGCTAGGTCCAGGCTACGGCCGACCCGAGAGGCCAAGTCCAGGCTATGGTCGACCAGGTCTAGGGCAAAGAGTCCAACCAAGCTACGAACGAGACCCAACAACTAAAATGAAGAGTTTGACCAGGTCCGAGAAGGTTACGGCCTACCAGAAAGGCTAGGTCCAGGCTACGGCCTGCCAGGTCCAAGACGAAGAGTCCAACTAGGCAAAGACCGAGACCCAAGGTCCAGGATGAAGAGTCTGACCAGGTCCGAGAAGGTTAGGGCCCATGAAAGAAGGCCAGGTCCAGGCTTCGATCGACCAGGTGTAGGATAAAGAGTCCAACTAGGCTACGAACGAGACCTAAGGTCTAGGACAAAGAGTTCGACCAGGTCCGAGAAGGTTATGGCCGGCTAGAGAGGCCAGGTCCAGGCTACAGCCGACCAGGTTTAGGACGAAGAGTCCAACCACACTACGACTGAGACCCAAAGTCTAGGATGAAGAGTCCGACTAGGTCCAACAAGGTTACGGCCAACCAAAGAGGCCAGGTATAGGCTACGGCCGACCAGGTCTAGGGCGAAGAGTCCAACCAGGCTACGACCGAGACCCAACGTCCAAGACGAAGAGTCTGACCAGGTCTGAGAAGGTTACGACCGACAAAAGAGGCCAGGTCCAGGCTACAGCCGACCAGGTCCAAGACGAAGAGTCCAACAAGGCAACGACCGAGACAGAGTTCCAAGACGAAGAGTTCGACCAGGTCCGAGAAGGTTACAGCCGACTAGAGAGGCTAGATCCAGGCTACGGCCTACGAGGTCCATGACGAAGAGTCCAACCAGGCTATGACCAAGACCCAAGGTCTAGGATGAGGAGTCCGCCCAGGTCTGAGAAGGTTACGGCCGACCAGAGAGGCCAGGTCTAGGCTACTGCCGACCAGGTCCAGTCTAAAGAGTCCAACCAGGCTACGACTGAGACTCAAGGTCAAGGACGAAGAGTTTGACCAGGTCCGAGAAGGAAACGGCCGACCAGAGAGGCCAGGTCCAGGCAACGAACGACCAGGTCTTGGACAAAGAGTCCAACAAGGCTACGATCGAGACCCATGGTCTAGGACGAAGAGTCCGACCAGGTCCGAGAAAGTTACGGCTGACCAAAGAGGCCAGGTCTAGGCTACAGCAGACCAGAGAGGCCAGGTCTAGGATACGACCGACCAAATCTAGGACAAAGAGTCTAACCAGGCTACGACCGAGACCCAACATCGAAGACGATGAGTCTGACCAGGTCTGTGAAGGTTATGACTAACCAGAGAGGTGAGGTCCAGACTACGGCCGACCAGGTCCAAGACGAAGAGTCCAACAAGGCAACGACCGAGACCAAGTTCCATGACGAAGAGTCCGACCAGGTCCGAGAAGGTTACGGCCGACCAAAGAAGGTTAGGTCCAAGCTACGGCCGACCAGAAAGGCCAGGTCTAGGCTACGGTTGACCAGGTCTAGGGCGAAGAGTCCAACCAAGCTACGAAAGAGACCCAACGTCTAGGACATAGAGTTCGGCCAGGTCCAAGAAGGTTACGGCCGACCAGAGAGTTCAGGTCCTGGCTAAGGCCGACCAGGTCCATGGCGAAGAGTCAAACCAGGCTACGACCGAGACCCAACGTCTAGGATGAAGAGTCCAACCAGGTCCAAGAAGGTTACGACCGACCAGAGAGGCCAGGTCCAGGCTACAGCCGACCAGGTCCAAGACGAAGAGTCCAACAAGGCAACGACCGAGACCCGAGGGCCAAGACGAAGAGTCTGACCAGGTCCGAGAAGGTTACGGCCAACTAGAGAGGCCAGGTCTAGGCTACGGCCAATTAGGTCTAGGACGAAGGGTCCAACCAGGGTACGATTGAGACCCAAGGTCTAGGACAAAGAGTCCGTCCAGGTCTGAGAAGGTTACGGCCTACCAGAGAAGTCCAGGTCCAGGCTACGGCTGACCAGGGATAGGACAAAGAGTCCAACCAGGCTACGACTGAGACCCAAGGTCCAGGACGAAGAGTCCAACCAGGCTCGAGAAGGCTACGGCCGACCAGAGAAGGCTAAGTCCAAGCTACAGCCGACCCGAGAGGCCAGGTCCAGGCTATGGTCTACCAGGTCTAGGGCGAAGAGTCCAACAAAGCTACGAACGAGACCCAACATCTTGGATGAAGAGTCTAACCAGGTCTGAGAAGGTTACAGCCTACCAGAGAGACCAGGTTTAGGACGAAGAGTCCAACCACACTGCGACTGAGACCCAAGGTCTAGGATGAAGAGTCTGAGTAGGTCCAACAAGGTTACGGCCAACCAAAGAGGCCAGGTATAGGCTACGGCCGACCAGGTCTAGGGCGAAGAGTCCAACCAGGCTACGACCGAGACCCAACGTCCAAGACGAAGAGTCTGACCAGGTCTGAGAAGGTTACGACCGACAAAAGAGGCCAGGTCCAGGCTACAGCCGACCAGGTCCAAGACGAAGAGTCCAACAAGGCAACGACCGAGACAGAGTTCCAAGACGAAGAGTTCGACCAGGTCCGAGAAGGTTACAGCCGACTAGAGAGGCTAGATCCAGGCTACGGCCTACGAGGTCCTTGACGAAGAGTCCAACTAGGCTATGACCAAGACCCAAGGTCTAGGATGAGGAGTCCGCCCAGGTCTGAGAAGGTTACGGCCGACCAGAGAGGCCAGGTCTAGGCTACTGCCGACCAGGTCCAGTCTAAAGAGTCCAACCAGGCTACGACTGAGACTCAAGGTCAAGGACGAAGAGTTTGACCAGGTCCGAGAAGGAAACGGCCGACCAGAGAGGCCAGGTCCAGGCAACGAACGACCAGGTCTTGGACAAAGAGTCCAACAAGGCTACGATCGAGACCCATGGTCTAGGACGAAGAGTCCGACCAGGTCCGAGAAAGTTACGGCTGACCAAAGAGGCCAGGTCTAGGCTACAGCAGACCAGAGAGGCCAGGTCTAGGATACAACCGACCAAATCTAGGAGAAAGAGTCTAACCAGGCTACGACCGAGACCCAACATCGAAGACGATGAGTCTGACCAGGTCTGTGAAGGTTATGAGTAACCAGAGAGGTGAGGTCCAGACTACGGCCGACCAGGTCCAAGACGAAGAGTCCAACAAGGCAACGACTGAGACCAAGTTCCAAGACGAAGAGTCCGACCATGTCCGAGAAGGTTATAGCCGACTAGAGAGGCCAGGTCCAGGCTACGGCCTACGAGGTCCAAGACCAAAAGTCCAACCATGGTACGACTGAGACCCAAGGTCTAAGACGAGGAGTCCGCCTAGGTCTAAGAAGGTTACGGCTGACCAGAGAGGCTAGGTCCAGGCTACTGCCGACCAGGTCTCGGACAAAGAGTCCAACCAGGCTACAACTGAGACTCAAGGCCAAGGACGAAGGGTTTGACTAGGTCCGAGAAGGTAACGGTCGACCATAGAGGCTAGGTCCAGGCTACGGCCAACCAGGTCTAGGCTGAAGAGTCCAACCAAGCTTCGACCGAGACCCATGGTCTAGGACGAAGAGTCCAACCCAGTCTGAGAAGGTTACGGCCGACCAGAGAGGCCAAGTCCAGGCTACGGTCTACCCGGTCCTAGACAAAGAGTCCAACCAGGCAATGACCGAGACCCAAGGTCTAGGACGAAGACTCCATCCAGGTCCGAGAAGGTTACGGTCGACCGGAGAAGCCAGGTCCAGGCTACGACTGACCAGGTCCAAGAAGAAGAGCCCAACCAGGCTACGACCAAGTCCCGAGGTCTAGGATGAACAGTTCGACTAGGTCCGAGAAGGTTACGGCCGACCAGAGAGGCTAGGTCTAGGATGAAAATTCCAACCAGGCTATGACCGGGACCCAAGGTCCAGGATGAAGAGTCTGAGACCCAAGGTCTAGGATGCAGAGTCCGACCAGGTCCGAGAAGGTTATGGCCGACCGAAGAAGCCAGGTCCAGGCTACGGCTGACCAAGTCCAGGATGAAGAGTCCAACCAGGCTACAACTGAGACCCAAGGTCTAGGACAAACAGTCCGACCTGGTCCGAGAAGGTTACGGCTGACCAAAGAGGCCAAGTCTAGGCTACGGCTGACTAGGTCAAGGGCGAAGAGTCTAACCAGGCTATGAACGAGACCCAAGATCTAGGACAAAGATTCCAACCAGGTTTGAGAAGGCCAGGTCCAGGCTTCGGCCGACCAGGTCTAAGATAAAGAGTCCAACCAGGCAACGAACGAGACCCAAGGTCGAGGACGAAGTGTCCGTCCAAGTCCGAGAAGGTTACGGCCTACCAGAGAAGTCCAGGTCCAGGCTACGGCTGACCAGGGATAGGACAAAGAGTCCAACCAGGCTACGACTGAGACCCAAGGTCCAGGACGAAGAGTCCAACCAGGCTCGAGAAGGCTACGGCCGACCAGAGAAGGCTAAGTCCAAGCTACAGCCGACCCGAGAGGCCAGGTCCAGGCTATGGTCTACCAGGTCTAGGGCGAAGAGTCCAACAAAGCTACGAACGAGACCCAACATCTTGGATGAAGAGTCTGACCAGGTCTGAGAAGGTTACAGCCTACCAGAGAGACCAGGTTTAGGACGAAGAGTCCAACCACACTGCGACTGAGACCCAAGGTCTAGGATGAAGAGTCCGAGTAGGTCCAACAAGGTTACGGCCAACCAAAGAGGCCAGGTATAGGCTACGGCCGACCACGTCTAGGGCGAAGAGTCCAACCAGGCTACGACTGAGACCCAACATCCAAGACGATGAGTCTGACCAGGTCTGTGAAGGTTAAGAGCGACCAGAGAGGCTGGGTCCAAACTACGGCCGACCAGGTCCAAGACGAAGAGTCCAACAAGGCAACGACTGAGACCAAGTTCCAAGACGAAGAGTCCGACCAGGTCCGAGAAGGTTATAGCCGACTAGAGAGGCCAGGTCCAGGCTACGGCCTACGAGGTCCAAGACCAAAAGTCCAACCATGGTACGACTGAGACCCAAGGTCTAAGACGAGGAGTCCGCCTAGGTCTAAGAAGGTTACGGCTGACCAGAGAGGCTAGGTCCAGGCTACTGCCGACCAGGTCTCGGACAAAGAGTCCAACCAGGCTACAACTGAGACTCAAGGCCAAGGACGAAGGGTTTGACTAGGTCCGAGAAGGTAACGGTCGACCATAGAGGCCAGGTCCAGGCTACGGCCAACCAGGTCTAGGCTGAAGAGTCCAACCAGGCTTCGACCGAGACCCATGGTCTAGGACGAAGAGTCCAACCCGGTCTGAGAAGGTTACGGTCAACCAGAGAGGCCAGGTCTAGGCTATGACCTACCCGATCCTGGACAAAGAGTCCAACCAGGCAATGACCGAGACCCAAGGTCTAGGATGAAGAGTCCGTCCAGGTCCAAGAAGGTTACGGCCGACCGAAGAAGCAAGGTCCAGGCTACGACCGACCAGGTCCAAGATGAAGAGTCCATCCAGGCTACGACCAAGTCCCGAGGTCTAGGATGAACAGTTCGACTACGTCTGAGAAGGTTACGGCCGACCAGAGAAGCTAGGTCTAGGATGAAAATTCCAACCAGGCTATGACCGGGACCCAAGGTCCAGGATGAAGAGTCTGAGACCCAAGGTCTAGGATGCAGAGTCCGACCAGGTCCGAGAAGGTTATGGCCGACCGAAGAAGCCAGGTCCAGGCTACGGCTGACCAAGTCCAGGATGAAGAGTCCAACCAGGCTACAACTGAGACCCAAGGTCTAGGACAAACAGTCCGACCTGGTCCGAGAAGGTTACGGCTGACCAAAGAGGCCAAGTCTAGGCTACGGCTGACTAGGTCAAGGGCGAAGAGTCTAACCAGGCTATGAACGAGACCCAAGATCTAGGACAAAGATTCCAACCAGGTCTGAGAAGGCCAGGTCCAGGCTTCGGCCGACCAGGTCTAAGATAAAGAGTCCAACCAGGCAACGAACGAGACCCAAGGTCGAGGACGAAGTGTCCGTCCAAGTCCGAGAAGGTTACGGCCTACCAGAGAAGTCCAGGTCCAGGCTACGGCTGACCAGGGATAGGACAAAGAGTCCAACCAGGCTACGACTGAGACCCAAGGTCCAGGACGAAGAGTCCAACCAGGCTCGAGAAGGCTACGGCCGACCAGAGAAGGCTAAGTCCAAGCTACAGCCGACCCGAGAGGCCAGGTCCAGGCTATGGTCTACCAGGTCTAGGGCGAAGAGTCCAACAAAGCTACGAACGAGACCCAACATCTTGGATGAAGAGTCTGACCAGGTCTGAGAAGGTTACAGCCTACCAGAGAGACCAGGTTTAGGACGAAGAGTCCAACCACACTGCGACTGAGACCCAAGGTCTAGGATGAAGAGTCCGAGTAGGTCCAACAAGGTTACGGCCAACCAAAGAGGCCAGGTATAGGCTACGGCCGACCACGTCTAGGGCGAAGAGTCCAACCAGGCTACGACTGAGACCCAACATCCAAGACGATGAGTCTGACCAGGTCTGTGAAGGTTAAGAGCGACCAGAGAGGCTGGGTCCAAACTACGGCCGACCAGGTCCAAGACGAAGAGTCCAACAAGGCAACGACTGAGACCAAGTTCCAAGACGAAGAGTCCGACCAGGTCCGAGAAGGTTATAGCCGACTAGAGAGGCCAGGTCCTAGGCTACGGCCTACGAGGTCCAAGACCAAAAGTCCAACCATGGTACGACTGAGACCCAAGGTCTAAGACGAGGAGTCCGCCTAGGTCTAAGAAGGTTACGGCTGACCAGAGAGGCTAGGTCCAGGCTACTGCCGACCAGGTCTCGGACAAAGAGTCCAACCAGGCTACAACTGAGACTCAAGGCCAAGGACGAAGGGTTTGACTAGGTCCGAGAAGGTAACGGTCGACCATAGAGGCCAGGTCCAGGCTACGGCCAACCAGGTCTAGGCTGAAGAGTCCAACCAAGCTTCGACCGAGACCCATGGTCTAGGACGAAGAGTCCAACCCAGTCTGAGAAGGTTACGGCCGACCAGAGAGGCCAAGTCCAGGCTACGGTCTACCCGGTCCTAGACAAAGAGTCCAACCAGGCAATGACCGAGACCCAAGGTCTAGGACGAAGACTCCATCCAGGTTCGAGAAGGTTACGGTCGACCGGAGAAGCCAGGTCCAGGCTACGACCGACCAGGTCCAAGAAGAAGAGCCCAACCAGGCTATGACCAAGTCCCGAGGTCTAGGATGAACAGTTCGACTAGGTCCGAGAAGGTTACGGCCGACCAGAGAGGCTAGGTCTAGGATGAAAATTCCAACCAGGCTATGACCGGGACCCAAGGTCTAGGATGAAGAGTCTGAGACCCAAGGTCTAGGATGCAGAGTCTGACCAGGTCCGAGAAGGTTATGGCCGACCTAAGAAGCCAGGTCCAGGCTACGGCTGACCAAGTCTAGGATGAAGAGTCCAACCAAGCTACAACTGAGACCCAAGGTCTAGGACAAACAGTCCGACCTGGTCCGAGAAGGTTACGGCTAACCAAAGAGGCCAAGTCTAGGCTACGGCTGACTAGGTCAAGGGCGAAGAGTCTAACCAGGCTATGAACGAGACCCAAGATCTAGGACAAAGATTCCAACCAGGTCTGAGAAGGCCAGGTCCAGGCTTCGGCCGACCAGGTCTAAGACAAAGAGTCCAACCAGGCAACGAACGAGACCCAAGGTCGAGGACGAAGTGTCCGACCAGGTCCAAGAAGGTTACGGCCAACCAGAGAGGCCAGGTCCAGGCTTCAGTCGACCACGTCCAAGATGAACAGTCCAAGCAAGCTTCGACCGAGACCCAAGGTGTAGGACAAAGATTCCAACCAGGTCCGAGAAGGTTACGACCGACTGGAGAACCCAGGTCCAGGCTACGGCCAACCAGGTCCGAGAGGAAAAGTCCAACCAGGCTACGACCGAGACCCAAGGTCTAGGATGAGCAATCCGACCAGGTCCGAGAAGGTTACGGTTGACCAGAGAGTCTAGGTCCAGGCTACGGCTACCCAGGTCTAGGATGAAGAGTCTAACCAGGCTATGAACGTGACCCAAGGTCTAGGACAAAGAGTCCAACCCGGTCTGAGAAGGTTAGGTCCAGGCTACGGCTTACCAGGTCTAGGATGAAGAGTCCAATTAGGTTATGGCTGACCAGAGAGGCCAGGTCCAGGACGAAAAGTCCAACCAGGCTATGACCTAGACCCAAGGTCCACGACGAAGAGTCCGAGACCCAAGCTCTAGGATGAAGAGTCTGACCAAGTCCGAGAAGGTTACGATCGACTAAAGAAGCCAGGTCTAGGCTACAGCCGACCAGGTCCAGGACGAAGAGTCCAACCAGGCTGCGACCGAGACCCAAGGTCTGGGATGAACAGTCCGACCAGGTCCGAAAAGGTTACGGCTGACCAAAGAGGCCAGATCCAGGCAACGGCTGACAAGGTCCAGGACGAAGAATCTAACCAGGCTACGAACGAGACCCAAGGTCTAGGACAAAGAGGCCAACTAGGTCCGAGAAGGCCAGGTCCAGGCTTCGGCTGACCAAGTCTAGGACGAAGAGTCCAAGCAGGCTACGAACAAGAGCCAAGGTCCCAGACGAAGAGTCCGACCAGGTCTGAGAAGGTTACAGCTGACCAGAGAGGCTAAGTCCTGGCTGCCACCGATCAAGTTTAGGACAAAGAGTCCAACAAGGCAAGGACTGAGACCCAAGGTCGAAGACGAAGAGTTCGAAGGTCCAAGAAGGTTACGACAGACCAGAGTAGGCCAGGTCCAGGCTACGGATGACCAGGTCCAAGACGAAGAGTCCAACAAGGCAACGACCGACACCCATGGTCTAACACGAAGAGTCTGACCAAATCTAAGTAGGTTATGGATGACTAGAGAGGCCAGGACTAGGCTACCGCCTACCAGGTCCAGGATGAAGAGTCCAACCAGGGTACGATTGAGACCCAAGGTCTAGGACGAAGAGTCCGTCCAGGTCTGAGAAGGTTACGGCCAAGCAGAGCGGCTAGGTCTAGGCTACTGCAGACCAGGTCCAGGACAAAGAGTTAAACCAGGCTACGATTGAGACCCAAGGTCCAAGACGAAGAGTCCAACCAGGTCCGAGAAGGTTACGGCCAACTAGTGAGGTCAGGTCCAGGCTACGGCTGATAAGGTCCAGACAAAGAGTCCAACCAGGCTATGAACGAGACCTAAGGTCAAGGATGAAAAGTCCGACCAGGTCTGAGAAGGTTACGGCCAACCAGAGAGGCCAGGTCTAGGCTACTGCCGACCAGGTCTAGGACAAAGAGTCCAACTAGGCTACGACTAAGACCCAAGGTCTAGGACGAAGAGTTTGACCATGTCCAAGAAGGTTACGGCCGACCAGAGAGGCCAGTCCAGGCTACAACTGACCAGGTCCATGAGGAAGAGTCCAACAGGGCAACAACCAAGACCCAAGGTCTAGAACGAAGAGTCTAACCAGGTCTGAGAAGGTTACGGCCCACCAAATAGGCCAGGTCCAGGCTATGGCTGTCCAGGTCTCGAAAAAAGATTCCAACCAGGCTACGACTGTGACCCAAGACCCAAGACGAAGAGTCCGACCAGGTCCGAGAAGGTTACGGCCGACCAGAGTAGGTTAGGTCTAGGCTACGGCCGACCAGAGAGGCCAAGTCTAGGCTACAGTCGACCAAGTCCAGGGCGAAGAGTCCAACCAACTACGACCGAGACCCAACATCTAGGATAAAGAGTCTGACCAGGAACGAGAAGGTTACGACCGACCAGGGAAGCCCGAACAAGGCTACGGCCGACCAAAGAGTTTAGGTCCTGGCTAAGGCCAACCCGGTCCAGGGCAAAGAGTCCAACTAGTCTACGAACGAGACCCAACGTCTAGGACGAAGAGTCCAACCAGGTCCGAGAAGGTTGCAACCGACCAGAGAGGCCAGGTCTAGGCTACGGTCGATTAGGTCCAAGACGAAGAGTCCAACAAGGCAACGACCGAGACCTGAGGTCCAAGACGAAGAGACCGACCAGATCCGAGAAGGTTTTGGCTGACTAGAGAGGCCAGGTCCAGGCTACGGCCTACCAGGAGAGTCCAACCAGGGTACGATTAAGACCCAAGGTCTAGGACGAAGAGTTTGTCCAGGTCCGAGAAGGTTACGGCCGACCAGAGAGGCTAGGTCCAGGCTACGGCTGACCAGGTCCAAGACAAAGAGTCCAAGAAGGCAACGATCGAGACCCAAGGTCCAGGACGAAGAGTCTGACTAGGTCTGAGAAGGTTACGGCCCACCAAGGAGGCCCGGTCTAGGCTACGGCCGACAAGATCCAGGATGAAGAGTCCAACCAGGCTAGGAACGAGACCCAAGGTCAAGGATGAAAAGCCAGACCAGGTAAGAGAAGGTTACGGCCGACCAGAGAAGGCCAGGTCTAGGCTACGGCTGACCAAGTCCAGGACTAAGAGTCCAACCTGGCTACGACCGAGACCCAAGGTCCAGGACGAAGAGTTCGACCAGGTCCGTGAAGGTTACGGCTGACCAGAGAAGGCCAAGTCCAGGCTACAGCCGACCAGGTCTAGGACGAAGAGTCCAACTAGGCTACGACCGAGACCTAAGGTCTAGGACAATGAGTCCGACCAGGTCTGAGAAGGTTATGACCGACTAGACTAGGCCAGGTCCAGGCTATGATAGACCAGGTTGAGGAGGAAGCATCCAATCATGCTTCGATTGAGACCCAAGGACTAGGATGAAGAGTCCAACCAGGTTTGAGAAGGTTATGGTTGACCAGAGAAGGCCAGCTCCAGGCTATGGCCGACCAAGTCTTCCATGAAGAGTACAACTAGGCTACAACCGAGACCCAAGGTCCCGGATGAAGAGTCCGACCCTGTCCGAGAAAGTTATGGCCTACCAGAGAGGCCAAGTCTAGGTTACGGTCGATCAGATAGGCCAGGTCCTTGACGAAGAGTCCAACTAGGCTACGACCGACACCCAAGGTCTAGGACGAAGAGTCCGACCAGGTCTGGGAAGGTTACGGCCGACCAGAGAGGCCAGGCCTAGGCTACTACCGACCAGGACCAGGACAAAGAGTCCAACCAAGCTATGATTGAGACCCAAGGTCTAGGACAAAGAGTCTGACCAAGTCCGAGAAGGTTACGGCCGGCCAGAGAGGCTAGGTCCAGGCTACTGTTGACTAGGTCCATGACGAAGAGTCCAACAAGGCAACGATCGAGACCCAAGGTCCAAGACAAAGAGTCTGACCAGGTCTGAGAAGGTTACGGCCCGCCAAAGAGGCCTGGTCTAGGCTACGGCTATCCAGGTCCAGCATAAAGATTCCAACCTGGCTACGACTAAGACCCAATATCCAAGACAGAGAGTCTGACCAGGTCTTTGAAGGTTACGGCCGACCAGAGAAGGTTAGGTCCAAGCTACGGTCGACCAGAAAGGCCAGGTCTAGGCTACGATTGACCAGGTCCAGGGCGAAGAGTCCAACCAAGCTACGACCGAGACCCAATGTCTAGGGCGAAGAGATCGACTAGGTCCTAAAAGGTTACGGCCGACCATAGAGTTTAGGTCCTGGCTAAGGCCGACCTTGTCCAAGGTGAAGAGTCCAACCTGGCTATGATCGAGACCCAACATCCAGGACGAATAGTCCAACCAAGTCCAAGAATGTTACGACCGACCAGAGAGGCTAGGTCTAGGCTACGACTGACCAGGTCCAAGACGAAGAGTCTAACAAGGCAACGACCGAGACCCAAGGTCCAAGACCAAGAGCTTGACTAGATCCGAGAAGGTTACGGCCGACTAAAGAGGCCAGGTCCAGGCTACGGCCTACCAGGTCTAGGACAAAGAGTCCAACCAGGGTACGATTGAGACCCAAGGTCTGGGATGAAGAGTCTGTCTAGGTCCGAGAAGGTTATGGCCTACCAGAGAGGCTAGGTCCAGGCTACTACTGGCCTGGTCCAGGACAAAGAGTCAAACCAGGCTACGACTGAGACCCAAGGTCCAAGACGAAGAGTCAGACCAGGTCTGAGAAAGTTACGGCCGACTAGTGAGGCCAGGTCTGGGCTACGGCTAATAAGGTCCAGGACGAAGACTCCAACCAGGCTACGAACGAGACCCAAGGTCAAGGGTAAAAAGTCTGACCAGGTCCGAGAAGGTTACGGCCGACCAGAGAAGTCCAAGTCCAGGCTACGGCTAACCAAGTCTAGGACAAAGAGTCCAACCAGGCTACGACCGAGACCCAAGGTCCAGGACTAAGAGTCCGACCCAGTCAAGAAGGCCAAGTCCAGGCTAGGCAGACCAGGTCCAGGACAAAGAGTCCAACCAGGCTACGACCGAGACCTAAGGTCAAGGACAAAGAGTACGACCAGGTCCGAGAAGGTTACGGCCGACCAAAGTAGGCCAGGTCCAGGCTACGGCAGACCAGGTCTAGCATGAAGAGTCCAACCATGCTACGACCGAGACCCAAGGTCTAGCATGAAGAGTCTGACCAAGTCCGAGAAGGTTACGACAGACCAGAGAAGGCTAGTTCTAGGCTATGGCCGACCAGGTTTTGTACAAAGAGTACAACCAGGCTACAACCGAGTCCCAAGGTCCAGGTCGAAGAGTATGACCTTGTCCGAGAAGGTTACAGCCAACCAGAGAGGCCAAGTCCAAGTTATGGTCGATCAGATAGGCCAGGTTCTATACAAAGAGTCCAACCAGGCTACGACCGAGACCCAACATCCAAGACGAAGAGTCTGACCAGGTCTGAGAAGGTTACGACCAACCAGAGAGGCTAGGTCCAGGCTACGGCCGACCAGGTCCAAGACAAAGAGTCCAACAAGGCAACGACCAAGACCAAGTTCCAAGATGAAGAGTCTGACCAGGTCTGAGAAGGTTACAGCCGACTTGAGAGGCCAGGTCTAGGCTACGACCTACGAGGTCCAAGATGAAAAGTCTGACCAAGCTACGACTGAGACCCAAGGTCTAGGATGGGATTAGCTACCCTTCTCCTCTCATGACGGTGCACCTACAATGATGTTCATTGTGCAACACTTAGGCCCTTAAGATAAAATGAAATAAGTTTTTAAATGGTCAATGCAATGAAAGATATGTTTATATGAAATTGTGCTTAAGGCACTTTTATGATATGATGACAATGAGGATGATGATGTTTATGTAATGTTTTAAATTGTGAGAATTATATGTACTTACTAAGCATTAGCTTAATCATGTTTTATGTCATGTTGCAGATAAGAGCAAGAAAATCATGGATTAGGCAAAGGACATCGGAAGGCGTGTGAGCACTAAGCACGATGAATTGTTACCGGAAGCACGCCAAGAAGAATGAATTGATGTTTTAAATCAAGTTTTATATTTTGAATATTATTTTTATGTTAAGTTTTAAGAATATTTAAACTATGGACTTATATTATATTTTATCATTTTTTTTAAGAATTTCGATCTTTCACATTTTTTTGAAAAGTTAAATCTGTTTTGCAAAATAAGTTATCTCTAAGATTTTGGCTTGGTTGGCCTACCGAACATCCTTGGTCGGCCTGCCGATGTCCAAAAGTTTAGCCTGCCGATCACATTTTTGGCCTGCTAAACGATGATGAGATTTTAAGCCAGTTTTGCAAAGCCTCTACCGGCCTGTCAGGTGAGGGAACTCCAGCCTGCCGATCACGTTTGGCCTATTGAAGTCCCAAGTTCGGCCTACCGAACTGTGGGAGTAAGTAAACTTTAAATAATGTGATAATTAATGAGATATGATGTGATGTTTTTATATGTCTTGATTTTACAACTTGGTATATCTATGTCATTAAAATAAGTTTATGATTAATTTAAAGTATAATTGAATAAATTATGACATGGAATGAGTTTAGCAATGTGATTTAACATTGTTAAGTTATTAAAAAAAATGTATGAATGGATCCTGGTTAAGTATGTTTATTTTCTTTTATAATTAAAAGTATCGTTTAAGTTTTGTATTCAGATATATGTTTAGCGTTAAATAAGTATGAATGTAACGACATCTGTGACATCCATACAGACTTTGGTATCAGAGCATTTTTTTTAATTACAATTCATATCGCCACACGTCAATCCAAGTCCTCCAAGTAAGTATGTTTTGAAGTTAGATGTATTGATGCAAGTATGATGATAAGATTAAGGTCTTAATAGTGAATGATTAATGATCTAGTAGTTAAAACCTGTCTCATAATTGGAAGATTATTTCTAAGTTCCTAATTCATTTAGGAGAATTTATGATGGATGGCTCCAAAAGAATGTAGACTCGCACCCAAACCAATGAAAGACTCATGACGATGATTGCTGAACTGCAAAGGCAGTTGGACGATCAACGAAGGGAAATTGCTCCGTTAAGGGCCAATGGACAGAATGATGACCGATGAGGTAATGATGTGCCTCCTCCTCCTCCACAGCCACGAGTAAATGAAGTCCTAGTTCCTGCTGCTGAACTAAGAGCGGCCTATCAGGAACCCCTACTGGTCAGATGGAAGAGAGTTAAGCCAGCAGATTTCAAAGGTTCTAAGGATCTGCTAATAGCTCAGGGATGGTTAAAGATGATTGAGGCCACCTTACGACTCATGGATTTTACGGCCAACGAAAAGGTCCTCTGTGCATCGTACTGCCTTACGATGGAGGCTAGGATATGATGGGATGACATCGAATAGAGCAGGAATGTTAAAGAGATGACATGGGTTGACTTCGTTGATGAATTCAACACGAAGTTCTTCCATATGAATGTCATGAGGAAACATTATGAGGAGTTTGAGAGCTTGCGCCAAGGGAATATGTCATTCACTGATGTGGTGATGAAGTTTGATCAGCTAACCTGTTTATGTACAGGAATGGTTATGGATGAAGGTGAAAGGGTCAGAAGATTGATCAGAGCTCTTAGGCCAGATATTGTTGCGATCGTTGATGGGGCAAGTCTGCCAAGGACTCAAGAACAGGTTGTTATGAGGGCTCAACATGCTGAGTTTCATCTGTCCAAGCTAAGAAGGAACTAGCCTCAGTCAGGTCAGCAGGCCAACAATGCAAGCAACCAAAATCGCCCTCCCTATAGGAACAACAGCAACAACAACAACCAAAGCTGGAGGAATAACAAGAGGAAGGGTAATCCTCAAAAGCAGCAGGGCCAAGACAACAAGAGGCATAATGATGGCCAGCCTAACAATAATAACAAGTAATTTCAACCGTGTGCCAAATGTGGAAAGAAGCATCCAGGGGAATGCCGATTGGGAACAAACCAATGTTTCATCTGTGGGCGAGAAGACCACTTTGTAAAGAATTGCCCCAAGCTGATGAATGCTAATGCCCTGTAGAGAGCTCCTCCTCAAGCCCAGCTTCATCAGATGCAAGCCTCCCTTGAAGGGCCACTTATTAGTCAAGGGAGAATTGAAGCCCCACCGACGAATGCTTAAATCTATGCCATGACAAAAGAATGAGATATCCTTAAGACTACTTTCAGGTCGAGGTATGATCACCATGAATTTGTGGTTGTGCCTTTCGGTCTGACTAATGCACCTGTTGCCTTTATGGATTTGATGAACAAGGTATTCAAGGATTTCCTTGATAAATTTGTTGTTGTATTTATCAATGATATTCTTGTCTATTCTAAGAATCACGAAGAGCATGAGGAACATTTAAGAATTGTGCTGGAGACTTTAAGAAGACACCAGCTGTATGCAAAGTTCTCCAAATGTGAGTTTTGGCTAGATAAAGTGTCTTTCTTGGGGCATGTTATTTCGAAGGAAGGGATTATGGTTGACCCTGCTAAAGTAGAAGCTATTCTCAACTGGAAGCAACCGATGAATGCAAGTGAAATAAGGAGCTTCTTGGGCTTAGCAGGTTATTACCAGAGATTCGTAGAAGATTTCTCCAAGATAGCAGCTCCACTTACAAACCTGACTCGTAAAGGAAAGAAGTATGAATGGACAGATGCATGTGAAAAGATTTTTCAAGAACTGAAGAGAAGGTTAACGACGGCACCAGTGTTGGCAATTCTTGAAGGAAATATGGGTTTGTTATTTATAGTGGTGCATCCAAGATGGGCCTCGGAGCTGTATTGATGCAAAATGAAAGGGTGATTGCTTATGCTTCAAGACAACTGAAGGATTATGAAAAGAACTATCCTACTCATGACCTCGAGTTAGCAGCAGTCGTTTTTGCTTTGAAGATATGGAGACACTACTTATAAGGTGTCCAATGTAAGATCTTCATTGATCATCAAAGTCTGAAGTATTTCTTCATGCAAGGAGACCTGAATATGAGACAACGAAGATGGCTAGAGTTGGTGAAGGATTATGATTGTGAAATCCTTTATCATCCTGGAAAAGCTAACCGAGTGGCTGATGCTCTAAGTAGGAAGTCAGTTGCCACATTGATGTCAATGCAAGCAATGTCTCCACCTTTAAGAAAGGAAATTCTAAACTTCGGTCTGGAACTTTTAGCAGGCCAGCTATTAGCACTCTCTCTTGCTCCGACGATGTACGATGAAATTCAGAGAAAATAAGATGAAGATGTAAGTCTTGTAAGGATCAAGCAAGAAATGAAAGAAGGAAAATGTCAAGAGTTTCGTATCACGGATGACGAAACTTTGTATCTCAAGGATAGTTTATGTGTTCCCAATGTTGATGATTTTAGGGAAAAGATCTTGGCAGAAATTCATGATACTCCTTACTCTATTCATCAAGGTGCAACAAAGATGTATAATGATCTAAGGGGTAACTTTTGGTGGTTTGGAATGAAACGTGATGTTACAAAGTATGTGAAGAAATGTATGACATGTCAGCAAGTAAAGGCTGAACACCAGAGACCTGGTGGTGAACTGCAGTCTATCCAAATACCAGAATGGAAATAGGAGGATATAGCAATGGATTTCATTATTAGTTTGCCCAGAACTATGAACTGTTATGATGCAATTTGGGTAGTTGTGGATCGACTGACTAAGACGGCGCATTTCATTCCTTTCAAAATCACTTACTCCATGGAACGGTTAACGAAACTCAACGTCAAGAAAATTGCACGACTTCATGGGATTCCCAAGTCAATCATCTCAGATTGTGATGGCAGGTTCACATCTAAGTTTTGGAAGAGTGTACAGACTGCTATGGGAACCAAGCTACATTTCAGTATAGCTTTCCATCCTTAGACAGACGGCCAAACGGAGAGGACAAACTTGATTTTAGAAGATATGCTTCGGGCTTGTTCTCTCAAATTTAAGACCAGCCGGTGTAAAATGTTGCCGTTAGCAGAGTTTGCTTACAACAACAGCTTTCAGGCGACAATTGGGATGGCATCATATGAGGCTTTGTATGGACGAAACTGCAGATCGCCTATATGTTGGCACGAAGCTGGTGAAAAGAAGATGATGGAAAGCGTCGATGCTGAAAGAACTGATTTTGTGAATGAAACATCGGAGATGATAAAGTTGATAAGAAGAAGAATAGAGACCGCACAAAGCCGTTAGAAGAGTTTTGTTGACAAGACAAGAAGACCCTTAGAGTGCGCCGTGGGTGAATATGTGTTTCTGAAGGTTGCACCAACGAAAGGAGTTATGAGATTTGGGAAGAAAAGCAAGTTAAGTCCAAGATTCATCGGTCCTTATGAAATTGTTAAGCGGATAGGCAAAGTAGCTTATCAGCTGAAGTTGCCTTCTAAGATGTTCGCAATGCACGATGTGCTCCATATCTCCATGCTCAAGAAGTATTTTTCGGACCCTACGCATGTGATTGAGCCACAAGTGATCGAGATACGAGAAGACTTAAGTTATGAAGAAAAGCCAATGAAGATACTTGATATGAAAACTAAGACCTTGAGGAATAAGGAAATTCCATTGGTCAAGGTGTTATGGCGAAATCATCAAGTTGAAGAAGCCACATGGGAATGTGAAGATGACATGAGAGCTATGTATCCGCATTTATTCTAAGTTTCGAGGACGAAACTTTTATAAGGTGGGGAGAATTGTAACTCTCGCCTATTTTTATGTAATAAATCACGTTAAGTTAGTAACGACGTTAATGATATCTTGTTAATAATTTATGTTATATGTAATGATATATGATGTTAATGTTACTAACTTTTTATGTCAAGTTTTATGACAAGTGACGACCGCATGGAATCGTTGTGCTCAAGTGTTCATGATTATTTAAATGTATGTTTAATTATGATGCAATGATGTATGAATGTTTTAATGTATGGCATTTATGGACAGATCGGCAGGCCAGACTTTTAAGATCGGTAGGCTGAAATGTCTGCCCAAGATCAGCAGGCCAAAGAAATCCATCGGCAGGCCGAAGGAGAAAATTGACATGCCTAATACGGCTGACGAGCAATCAGCAGAAATCTCTCCAAATTTATAATTGAGATAATTACATTAAATGGGTGATTTATTGTGATTAATTGGCATATTAATGAAATAATTTTGTCAGTTAAGGAAATAAAAGGGTTGACTTCGCATTGATTTGTCTAATTTTAAATGGTTTCCTATTTTAAGAGGGCAAAAATATGGCAAGTGAGACTAAAATTTTGAATTTCCCTCTTTTCTTTCCTTCCTCCATGCCAATTAGCACCATTTGAGTCAGAAAACTTCTGACTTAATGAAGATTTTTGACTCTCCTTCTTTGTACGTTATGCCATTAACTTACGTTAAAAAATTTTTAACGTTCTTTTCCATTTTTCTCTCATCCTCTCACGTTTTCTCTCTCAATTTCTGACGCTTCTTTGTCTTTCTTTCTTCCTTTTCTCTTCTCCACGAATTCCATCCTTCTTCCTCTCAAAAATTTTCTAAGAATATTGAAAGAAAAATTGAAATTTTGTTGGTTGAATTCAAGGGTTTTGAGAAGAAATTTCAAGGTAAGAACTCAGTTTTTTTTTTGGTGTTTTGAAAAGAAATTCTCCTCCTCAATCGTCTGCAATATCCTTCTATAGGTATTGTATTTTGACTCGAGTCTTTTTATATGATGTTTATGTATGTATTATGTAATGTTTCTTTAAGTTTCAAGTTGTTTCAACGTTTCTATGATAAAATATGAATTTTTCTATCTTCTACCCCTCACAGTAAAATATTACTGTTTGGATATAGTGCAAGAAAATGTAATGTTTATTCAATAGGTAAATGAATGATGTTTTTCATGAAAGTTGTCAAGAATATGCATGTATAATTTATGATGAATGTATTTTATGTTATGAAATTTTTATGAGATTACATTAAGAAAATTGTTTTAACAATGTTATTTATGAATTTTTGTCTATGAAATGTTATTTATGTTTAAAAGATTTTAGGATAATGAAATAATTTTATTCATGATAATAAGATGTTTGAAGGAATTAAAAAAATTAAAATATATGTATTTTAATTGTTCAAAAACGTTTTTAACAGATATTCATGTCTAAAATGTATGGTTTGTTTTTGCATGCTTAAAGTAATTTTTATGATTTAAGAAAAATCATGATAACATGTTTATGTGATGACAATTTTTATTATGGTTATGAATTATGTTTGTAATATGAGAATAATATATATATGAATGTTATATGAAAGAATGATATATGAATGAATGTTTTATGATAAGTATTAATTTTATTATATTTTTAAATAGATAAATGACATGAACACTCAAAGAAGCAAGCACATCGAGACCGCGGCGCCGCCACCAAAAGTATATTAAGGTTAAGTAAGCTAGCGTTAAAGAAAGTACATTCTCACCTGCAACATGACATGTTTTACAAAGTTTGATGATACGTTCACTATGATATTCATGATAATTTTATGGTTGTTTTCCCTAAAGGAATTCTTATGAAAGATTTTCATAATTTAAAGTTATGTATGCGTGATGATGACATGTTTTAAAGCATGAAAATTATGTATATATATGTATCACCTAATAAGTGTTGCACACCAATGTTATGAAATGATATTTTATGATGGCATGATTGGTTTGGGATTAGCTACCCTTCTCCTCTCATGACGGCGCGCCTACAATGATGTTCATGGTGCAACACTTGGGCCCTTAAGATAAAATGAAATAAGTTTTTAAATGGTCAATGCAATGAAAGATGTGTTTATATGAAATTGTGCTTAAGGCACTTTTATGATATGATGACAATGAGGATGATGATGTTTATGTAATGTTTTAAATTGTGAGAATTATATATACTTACTAAGCATTAGCTTAATCATGTTTTATGTCATGTTGCAGATAAGGGTAAGAAAATCATGGATTAGACGAAGGACATGGGAAGCCGTGTGAGCACTAGGCACGATGAATTATAACCGGAAGTATGCCAAGAAGAATGAATTGATGTTTTAAATCAAGTTTTATATTTTGAATATTATTTTTATGTTAAGTTTTAAGAATATTTAAACTATGGACTTATATTATATTATATCATTTTTTTTAAGAATTTTGATCTTCCGCATTTTTTTGAAAAGTTAAATCTTTTTTGCAAAATAAGTTTTCTCTAAGTTTTTGGCTCGGTCGGCCTGCCGAACGATGATGAGATTTTAAGCCAGTTTTGCAAAGCCTCTGCCGGCCTGCCGGTAAAGGGAACTCCAGCCTGCCGATCATGTTCGGCCTGCCGAACTGTCGGAGTAAGTAAACTTTAAATAATGTGATGATTAATCAGATATGATGTGATGTTTTTATAAGTCTTGATTTTACAACTTGGTATATCTATGTCATTAAAATAAGTTTATGATTAATTTAAAGTATAATTGAATAAATTATGACATGGATTGAGTTTAGCAATGTGATTTAACAACGTTATGTTATTAAAAAAAAATGTTCGAATAGATACTGGTTAAGTATGTTTATTTTCTTTTACAATTAAAAGTATCGTTTAAGATTTGTATTCAAATATATGTTTAGAGTTAAATAAGTATGAATGTAACGACATCTGTGACGTCAGTAAGGGGGCGTTACACCCAAGGTCCAGGACGAAGAGTCCAACCAGGTCGGACAAGGTTACGGCCAAGTAGAGAAGGCCAAGTCCAGGCTACGACCGACCAAGTTCATGACGAAGAGTGCAACCAGGCTACGACCGAGACCCAAGGTCCTGGATGAAGAGTCCAACCAGGTCCGAGAAGGCCAGGTCCAGGCTTTGTCCGACCAGGTCTAGGACTAAGAGTCCAACCAGGCTACAAACGAGACCCAAGGTCTAGGACGAAGAGTTCGACCAGGTCCAAGAAGGTTTCGGCCGACCAGAGAGGCCAGGTCCAGGCTACGGCCGACTAGGTCGAGGAGGAAGAGTCTGACCAGGTTCGAAAAGGTTACAACCGACCAGAGAGGCCAGATCCAGGCTACGGCCGACCAGGTCCAAGACGAAGAGCCCCATTAGGCAACGACTGAGACTCGAGGTCCAGGATGAAGAGTCCGACCAGGTCCGAGAAGGTTACGACCGACCTAAGAGGCCAAGTGCAGCCTATAGCCGACCAGAGAGGACAGGTCCAGGCCAAGGCCGACCAGGTCCAGGGCGAAGAGTCCAACCAGGCTACGACCGAGACCCAACATCTAGGACGAAGAGTACGAACAGGTCGGAGAAGGCTACGGCTGACCAGAGAGGCCAGGTCTGGGCTACGGCCGATCATGTCCAAGATGAAGAGTCCAACCAGGCAATGACCGAGACCCAAGGTCCAGTACGAAGAGTCCGACTAGGTCCGAGAAGGTTACGGCCGACCAGAGAGGCCAGGTCCAGGCTACGGTCGACCAGAGAGTCCAAGTCCAGGCTATGGCCGACCAGGTCCAGGGCCAAGAGTCCAGCCAGGCTACGACCGAGACCCAACGTCCAGGATGAAGAGTCCGACCAGGTCCAAGAAGGTTACGGCCGACCAGAGAGGCCAGGTCCAGGCTGCGACCGACCAGTTCCAAGATGAAGAGTCCAACAAGGCGACGAACGAGACCCAAGGTCCAGGATGAAGAGTCCGACCAGGTCTGAGATGGTTACGGCCGACTAGAGAGGCCAGGTCCAGGCTACGGCCAACTAGGTCCAGGAGGAAGAGTCGAACTAGGCTACGACTGAGACCCAAGGTCCAAGACGAAGAGTCCGACCAGGTCTGAGAAGGTTACGGCCAACTAGAGAGGCCAGGTCAAGGCTATGACCGACCAGGTCCAAGACGAAGAGTCCAACAAGGCAATGACCGAGACCCAAGGTCCAGGACGAAGAGTCCAACCAGGTCCGAGAAGGTTACAGTTGACCAGAGAAGGCAGGTCCGACCAGGTCTAGGACAAAGAGTCTGACCAGGTCCAAGAAGGTTACGGCCAACCAGAGAGGCCAGGTCCAGGCTAATGCCGACCAGGTCTAGGGCAAAGAGTCCAACCAGGCTACGACTGAGACCCAAGGTTTAAGACGAATAGTCTGACCATGTCTGAGAAGGTTATAGCTGACTAAACGGGCCAAGTCCTGGCTACGGCCGACCAAGGCTAGGATGAAGAGTCCAACTAGGCTACGACCAGGACCCAAGGTCCAGGATGAAGCGACCGACCAGGTTCGAGAAGTTTACGGCCGACCAGAGAGGCCAGGTCCAGGCTTCGACTGACCAGGTCCAGGACGAAGAGCCCAACCAGGCTACTACCGAGACCCAAGGTCTAGGACAAAGAGTCTGTCTAGGTCAAAGAAGGTTACTGCCAACTAGAGAGGCCAGGTCCAGGTTACGGCTGGCTAGAGAGGCCAGGTCCAGGACGAAGAGTCCAACCAGGCTACGACCGAGACCCAAGGACTAGGACGAAGAGTCCGACCAGGTCCGAGAAGGTTACGGCCGACCAAAGGGGCCAGGTCTAGGCTACTACCGACTGGTCCAGGACAAAGAGACCAGCCAGGCTATGACTAAGACCCAAGGTCCAAGACGAAGAGTCCGACCAGGTCTGAGAAGGTTACGGCCAACTAGAGAGGCCAGGTCAAGGCTATGACCGACCAGGTCCAAGACGAAGAGTCCAACAAGGCAATGACCGAGACCCAAGGTCCAGGACGAAGAGTCCAACCAGGTCCGAGAAGGTTACAGTTGACCAGAGAAGGCAGGTCCGACCAGGTCTAGGACAAAGAGTCTGACCAGGTCCAAGAAGGTTATGGCCGACCAGAGAGGCCAGGTCCAGGCTAATGCCGACCAGGTCTAGGGCAAAGAGTCCAACCAGGCTACGACTGAGACCCAAGGTTTAAGACGAATAGTCTGACCATGTCTGAGAAGGTTATAGCTGACTAAACGGGCCAAGTCCAGGCTACGGCCGACCAAGGCTAGGACGAAGAGTCCAACTAGGCTACGACCAGGACCCAAGGTCCAGGATGAAGCGACCGACCAGGTTCGAGAAGTTTACGGCCGACCAGAGAGGCCAGGTCCAGGCTTCGACTGACCAGGTCCAGGACGAAGAGTCCAACCAGGCTACGACCGAGACCCAAGGTCTAGGACAAAGAGTCTGTCTAGGTCAAAGAAGGTTACTGCCAACTAGAGAGGCCAGGTCCAGGTTACGGCTGGCTAGAGAGGCCAGGTCCAGGACGAAGAGTCCAACCAGGCTACGACCGAGACCCAAGGACTAGGACGAAGAGTCCGACCAGGTCCGAGAAGGTTACGGCCGACCAAAGGGGCCAGGTCTAGGCTACTACCGACTGGTCCAGGACAAAGAGACCAGCCAGGCTATGACTAAGACCCAAGGTCCAAGACGAAGAGTCCGACCAGGTCTGAGAAGGTTACGACCTACCGGATAGGACAGGTCAAGGCTACGGCCGGCCAGGTCCAAGTCGAAGAGTTCAACCAGGCTACGACCGTGACCCAAGGTCCAGGATGAAGAGTCTGACTAGGTCTGAGAAGTTTACGGCCGACCAGAGAGGCCAGGTCTCAGACAAAGAGTCCAACCAGGCTACGACTAAGACCCAAGGTCCAAGACGAAGAGTCCGACCAAGTCTGAGAAGGTTACAGCCGACTAGAGAGGCCAGGTCCAGGCTACAGCCAACCAGGTCTAGGACAAAGAGTCCAACCAGGCTACGACAGACACCAACGGTCTAGGACAAAGAGTCCGACTAGGTCCGAGAAGGTTACGGCCGACCATAGAGGCCAGGTCCAGGCTTGGACGGACCAAGTCTTGGACGAAGAGTCCAACCAGGCCACGATCGAGACCCAAAGTCTAGGACAACGAGTCTGTCCAAGTCTGAGAAGGTTACTACTGACCAGAGAGGCCAGGTCCAGGTTACGGCCGACCAGAGAGGCCAGGTCTAGGATGAAGAATCCAACCAGGCTACGACCGAGACCCAAGGACTAGGACGAATAGTCTGACCAGGTTCGAGAACGTTGCGGCCGAGACCCAAGGTCCAAGATGAAGAGTTCAACCTGGTCCGAGAAGGTTATGGTCGACCAGAGAGCCAGGTCCAAGCAACGGTCGACCAGTTCTAGGACGAAGAGTCCAACAAGGCTATGACTGAGACCCATTGTCCAGGACGAAGTGTCCAACCAGGTCCGGGAAGGTTACAGCCTACTAGAGAAGGCCAGGTCCAAGCTACGACCGACCAGGTCCAGGACAAAGAGTCCAACCAAGCTACGACCAAGACCCAAGGCCTAGGACAAAGAGTTTGACCAGGTTTGGGAAGGTTACGACCGACCGGAGAGGCCAAGTCCAGGCTACGGCCGACCAGGTCCAGGATGAAGAGGCCAAGTAGGCTACAACCAAGACCCAAGGTCCAGGACGAAGTGTCCGACCAGGTCCGAGAAGGTTACGGCCGACCAGAGTGGCCAGGTCCAGGCTACGGCCTACCAAGTCTAGGGCAAAGAGTCCAACTAGGCTACGACTAACACCCAAGGTCCAGGACAAAGAGTCCGACTAGGTCCGAGAAGGTTAAGGCCAACCAAAGGGGCCAGGCCCAGGCTACAGCCGACAGGACCATGACGAAGAGTACAACCAGGCTACGACCGCGGCGCAAGGTCCAAGACAAAGAGTCCAACCAGGTCCAAAAAATTTACGGCCGACCAGAGAGGCTAGGTCTAGTCTACGACCGACTAGGTCCAAGACGAGCAGTCCAATCAGGCTACGACCTAGACCCAAGGTCCAAGTAGAAGAGTCCAACTAGGTCTGACAATGTTACGGCCGACTAGAGAAGGCCAGCTCCTGGCTACGGCCGACCATGTCCAAGATGAAGTGTCCAACCAGGCTACGACCGAGACCCAAGGTCCAGGATGAAGAGTCCAAGCAGGCTACGAATGAGACCCAAGGTCTAGGACTAAGAGTTTGACCAGGTCAAAGAAGGTTACGGCCGACCAGAGAGGCCAAGTCGGGACTACGACCGACCAGGTCTAGGACAAAGAGTCCAACTAGGCTACGACTGAGACCCAAGGTCCAGGACAAAGAATTCGACAAAGTCCAAGAAGGTTACGGCTGACCAGGTCTAGGACAAAGAATCCAACTATGCGACGACTAAGGCCTAAGGTCCAGGACGAAGAGTCCGGCTAGGTCCGAGAAGGTAACGGCCGATGAAAGAGGCCATGATCAGGACGAAGAGTCCAACCAGGTTACGACTGGGACCCAAGGTCTAGGATGAAGAGTCCAAATAGGTTTGAGATGGTTACGGAGGACCTAAGAGGCCAGGTCTAGGACGAAGAGTCCAACCAGGCTACGACCGAGAACCAAGGTCTAGGACCAAGAGTCTGACTGGGTCCGAGAAGGTTAAAGCCGGGTCCAGGCTATGGCCGACCAAGTCCTGGACGAAGAGTCCAACCAGGCTACGACCGAGAACCAAGGTCAAGGACGAAGAGTCTGACCAGGTCCGAAAGGTTATGGCCGACTAGAGAGGCCAGGTCCGGGCTACAACCGACCATGTCCAAGATGAAGATTCCAACCAGGCTACGACCGAGACCCATGGTCCAGGGCAAAGAGACCGACCAAGTCCGAGAAGGTTACGGTACGGCCGACCTAGTGCAGGATGAAGAGTCCAACCAGGCTACAACCAGGACCCAGGGTCTAGGACGAGGAGTCTGACCAGGTCCGAGAAGGTTACGACTAACCAGAGAGGCTAGGTCCAGGCCACGGCCGACCAGGACCTGGAGGAAGAATCCAACCAAGCTACGACCAAGACCCAAGGTCCAACCAGGTTTGAGAAGGTTATGACCGACCAAAGAGGCCAGGTCCAGGATGAAGAGTCTAACCAGGCTACGACCGAGACCCAAAGTCCAAGACGAAGAGTTCGACCAGGTCCGAGAAGGTTATAGTCGACCAGAGAGGCCGGGTCAAGGCTACGGCCTGCCAGGTCCATGACGACGAGTCCAACCAAGGTACGACCAAGACCCAAGGTCCAAGATGACAAGTTCGACCAAGTCGGAGAAGGTTACGGCCGACTAGAGAGGCCAAGTCTAGGCTACAGCCGAGCAGGTCTAGGTCGAAGAGTCCAACCAGGCTACAACCAAGACCCAAGGTCCCGGACGAAGAGTCTGACCAAGTCTGAGAAGGTTACGACCAAAATGAGAGGCCAGGTCCAGGCTACGGCCTAGCAGGCCCAGGACGAAGAGTCTAATCAGTCTAATCAGGTCCAGGCCATGGTCGACTAGGACCAGGATGAAGAGTCCAACTAGGCTACGACTGAGACCCATTAGGCAACGACTGAGACTCGAGGTCCAGGATGAAGAGTCCGACCAGGTCTGAGAAGGTTATGGCCGACCAAAGAGGCTTGGTCCGGGCTACAGCCGACCAGGTCCAAGACGAAGAGTCCAACCAAGGTACGATTGTGGCCCAAGGTCCAACACAAAGAGTCTGACTATGTCCAAGAAAGTTATGGCTAACCAGGGAGGCCAGGTCCAGGCCAGGTCCAGGCCACGGCCGACTAGGTCTAGGACGAAGAGTCCAACCAGGCTACAACCAAGACCCAAGTTCTTGGACGAAGAGTCCAACCAAGTCCAAGAAGGTTACGAACGACTAGAGAAGGCCAAGTCCTGGCTATGGCCGACCAAGTCCAGGATGAAGAGTCCAAGCAGGCTACGACCAAGACCCAAGGTCCTGGACAAAGAGTCCGACCAGGACTAAGAAGGTTACGGCTCACCAGAGAGGCTAGGTCCAGGCTACGACTGACCAGGTCCTGGACAAAGAGCCTAACCATGCTACAACTGAGACCCAAGGTCTGACCAGGTCTGAGATGGTTACGGTCGACCAGAGAGGACAAGTCCAGGACGAAGAGTCCAACCAGGCTACGAACGAGACCCAAGGTCTAGGACGAAGAGTACGACCAAGTCTAAGATGGTTACGGCCAGCCAGAGAAGGCCAGGTCTAGGTTACGGCTGACCAGGTCCAGGGCGAAGAGTCCAACCAGGCTACGATCGAGACCCAAGGTCTAGGACAAAGAGTGTGACCAGGTCTAAGAAGGTTATGGCCGACCAGAGAGGCCAGGTCTAGGCTACGGCCGACCAGGTCCAGGACGACGAGTCCAACCAGGCTACGACCGAGACCCAAGGTCCACGATGAAGAGACCGACCAGGTCCGAGGAGGTTACGGTCGACCTGAGTTGATCGGTCCATGCTACGACCGACCAAGTCAAGGATGAAGAGTCCAACCAAGCTACGACCGAGACCCAAGGCCTAGGAAGAAGAGTCCAACTTGGTCCGAGAAGGTTACGGCCGACCAGGGAAGGCCAAGTCCAGGCTACGACCGACTTGGTGCAGGTCGAAGAGTCCAAGCAAGCTACGAACAAGAACCAAGGTCCAGGACGAGGAGTCCAACTTGGTCTGAGAAGGTTACGGTTGACCAGAGAGGCTAGGTCCAGGCTACGATCGACTAGGTCCTGGAGGAAGAGTCCAACTAAGCTACATCCAAGACCCAAGGTCCAAACAGGTCCGAGAAGGTTACGACCGACCAGAGAGGCCAGGTCCAGGATGAAGAGTCCAACCAGGCTACGACCGAGACCCGAGGTCCAGGATGAAGATTTCGACCATGTCTGAGAAGGTTACGATCGACCAGAGAGGCTAGGTCCAGGCTACGGCCGACTAGGTCCACAACGACCAGTCCAACCAGGGTACGACCAGGACCCAAGGTCCAAGAGGAAGAGTTTGACCAAGTCGGAGAAGGTTACGGTCGACCAGAGAGGCCAGGTCTAGGCTACGGCCGACCAGGTCTAGGATGAAGAGTCCAACCAGGCTACGACCGAGACCCAAGGTCTAGAACGAAGAGTCCGACCAAGTCCGAGAAGGTTACGGCTGACAAGAAAGGCCAGGTCCAAGGTGCGGCCGAGCAGGTCCAGGATGAAGAGTCCAATCTGGCTATGACATCGACCCAAGGTCCAAGACGAAGAGTTTGACCTAGTTTGAGAAGGTTACGGTAGACCAGAGAGGCCAGATCTAGGCTGCAAATGAATAGTCCAACCAGGACCGAGAAGGTTACGGCTGACCCGTGAGACCCAAGGTCCAGGACAAAGAGTCCGACTAGGTCTGAGAAGGTTACGGCCGACAAGAGAGGCCAAGTCTAGGCTACGGCCGACCAAGTCCAGGATGAAGAGTCCAACCCGGCTACGACTAAGACACAAGGTCTAGTACGAAGAGTCCAACCAGGTCTGAGAAGGTTACGACCGACCTAAGAGGCCAGGTCCAGGCTACAGCCGACCAGATCTAGGATGAAGGGTCCAACCAGGCTACGAACGAAGCCCAAGGTCCAGGACAGAGAGTCTGACTAGGTCTGAGAAGGTTACAATCGACTAGTGAGGCCAAGTCTAGGGTACGACCGAGCAGGTCCACGACGAAGAGTCCAACCAGGCTACAACCGAGACCCAAGGTCCAGGACGAAGAGTCCGACCATGTTTGAGAAGGTTACGGCCGACCAGAGAGGCCAGGTCCAGGCTACGGCCGACCAGGTCCATGACAAAGAGTCCAACCAAGGTACGACCGAGACCCAAGGTCCTGGACAAAGAGTCTGACAAGGTCCAAGAAGGCTACGGCCGACCAGAGGGGCAAGCTCTAGGCTACAACCAACCAAGTGCAGGGCGAAGAGTGTAAGTAGGCTACGACCGAGACCCAAGGTCTAGGACAAAGAGTCCGACCAGGTCTGAGAAGGTTACGGCCAACCCGAGAGTCTAGGTCCAGGACAAAAAGTACAACCAGCCTACAATCGAGACCCAAGGTCCAGGACAAAGAGTCCGACCAAGGCCAAGAAGGTTACGGCCGACTAGAGAAGGACAGGTCAAGGCTACGGCCGAGCAGGTCCAAGATGAAGAGTCCAACCAGGCTACGACTAAGACCCAAGGTCCAGGGTGAAGAGTTCGACAAGGACCGAGAAGGTTACGGCTGGCCAGAGAGACGCAAGGTCCAGGACGAAGAGTCCGACCAGGTCTGAGAAGGTTATGGCCAACCTGAGAGGCCAGGTCTAGGCTACGACCTATCAGGTCTAGGACGAAGAGTCCAACCTAGGTACGATAAAGACCCAAGGTCCAGGATGAAGAGTTCGACCAAGACCGAGGAGGCTATGGCTGACCAGAGAGGCCAGGTCCAGGCTACAGCTGACCAGGTCTAGGACGAAGAGTCCAACTTGGCTACGACCGAGACCAAAGGTCCAGGACGATGAGTCTGACTAGGTCTAAAAGTTTATGGCCGACCAGAGAGGCCAGGTCCAGGCTACGGCTGACCAAGTCCAAGACGAAGAGTCCAACTAGGCTACGATCGAGACCCAAAGTCCAAGAGGAAGAGTCTGACCAGGCTATGACCGAGACCAAAGGTCCATGACGAAGAGTTTGACCAGGTTCGAGAAGTTTACGGCCGACCAGAGAGGCCAGGTCCAAGGTACGACCGAGCAGGTTGAAGACGAAGAGTACAATCAGGCTACGACCGAGAACCAAGGTCCCGGACGAAGAGTCTGACCAAGTCTGAGAACTTTACGGCCAACCAGCGAGGCCAGGTCCAGGCTACGGCCAACCAGGTCAAAGACAAAGTGTCCAACCAGGCTACGACCAAGACCCAAGGTCCAAGACGAAGAGTCCGACTAGGTCGCAGAAGGTTACAGTCGACCAGAGAAGGCCAGGTCCAAGCTACGGCCGACTAGGTCCAGGACGAAGAGTCCAACCAGGCTACGACCAAGACCCAAGGTCCAGGATGAAGAGTCCGACTAGGTTCGAGAAGGTTACGGCCGACCAGAGAAGGCCAGGTCTAGGTTACGGCTGACCTGGTCCAGGATGAAGAGTCCAATCAGGCTACGACTGAGACCCAAGGTGTAGGACGAAGAGTTCTACCATGTCCGAGAAGGTTACGGCTGACTAGAGAGGCCAGGCCCCAGATACGACCGACCAGGTCCTGGATGAAGAGTTCAACCGGGCTACGTCTGAGACCCAAGGTCTAGGACGAAGAGTCCAACCAGGACCAAGACGGTTACGATCGATCGGAGAGACCCATGGTCCAGGACAAAGAGTCTGACCAGGTATGAGAAGGTTACGGCCAACCGAAGAGGCCAGGTCTGGGCTACGGCTGACCAAGTCCAGGATGAAGAGTCCATCCTGGCTATGCTGAGAGCCAAGATCCAGACGATGAGTCCGACCAGGTCCGAAAAGGTTATGGCTGACCAGAGTGGCCAGGTCTAGGCTACGACCGACCAGGTCTAGGATGAAGGGTCCAACTAGTCTACGACCGAGACCCAAGGTCTAGGACGAAGAGTCCAACCAGTCTACTACCGAGACCCAAGGTCTAAGATGAAGAGTCTGACCAAGTCCGAGAAGGTTACGGCAGACCAGAGAGGCCAGGTCCAGGGTACGACCGAGCAGGTCCAAGACAAAGAGTCCAATAAGGCTCCGACATAGACCCAAGGTCCAAGACGAAGTGTCCGACCAGGTCCGAGAAGGTTACGGCTGACCAGAGAGGCTAGGTCTAGGCTACGGCTGACCAGGTCCATGACGATGATTCCAACCACGCTATGATCAAGACCCAAGGTCCAATATGAAGAGTCTGACTAAGTCGAAGAAGGTTACGGCAGACCAGAGAGGCCAGGTCCAGGCTACGGCCGACCAGGTCCAAGACGAAGAGTCCAACCAGGCTACGACCAAGACCCAAGGTCCAGGACGAAAAGTCTGACTAGGTCCGAGAAGGTTATAGCCGACTAGAGAAGGCTAGGTCCAGGCTGTTGGAAAAAAATGTTCGAGAAGGTTACGGCCGACTAGAGAAGGCCAGGTCCAGGCTGTTGGAAAAAAATCAGTGTGAGGTGCACAGCGAAAATTTAAAAATTTTATAACATCAGAGTACTTTTCCAAAAGACAAGTTTAACATGCTATATGTATAAATTGAACAGATCTTACTAACCTTTATGTGTCGAAGAACCTCTGCAACTTGTGAAGAGAAGTAACGTTCTAGAAGTGCCTCAACCAACTGGTCTTCTTTGCTATTCTCTTTCCACGATCAGAGTGAGTGTGGGCTCACATGTACAGCTCTTCCACCGATAACTCTCCCTCCAACCAATCGAGAGAACCCAAAGCTAGTGTTCGTGATTTGTGAGCAAAAGCTCTTAGCGAGTTTTCAGATGCTCACCAGAAGAGTATTACTCTTTATCTCTCAATTGATCTAAGCAACTCATGAGATTTACTCCCTTTATATAGTGATTGGTCTTAGGGTCAGTCCTTATCAGGTTAGGTCTCAAAGACTCGAAACAAAATCAAGTTTGGATCAATATCTAATAAGATCCACGTGAAAATGCGTAATCTTATCTCTCGCTGAACGGCAGTCCGAACATCCTGATCGCTAGGCCAAATAGGCCCCATCGACAGGCTGAACTGCCGCGTAAATAGCTCCGTGAATCTTTTATTTTCCACCCGAGATTCTATAGGATAAAGTCTCAGTTTTGATTCAAATAACCCAATAGAGAATTATCTTAATCAAAACAAACTTTATTAAGATAATCTCTAAGAAAATATATCAATTCACAATAATTCTACAAGTTTATCTTGATTTAATTTATCTAATTAAATCAACCGATAAACAGACAAGAATTATCCGATCCCAATAATTCAACAAGTTTATCTTAAATTAATTTTATTACAAAATTAATTCAATCAATAAACAGACATGAATTATTTGATTCTTTCAAATTTTAAACCAATCTGATAAATTCGATATAAGTCACCAAATATTGGAAAAGCACGCCGTGTCATTACAGGATTTTGTGAGCTAGCAAAAGGGACCAAAATGGACCTATAAAATTCAAGTTCACGATAATTATGAAACCCAATATCCTAGATATACATTTCAGAATTATCAACTCTAACGTTACTCCACTAAAAGCTTGGAGCTGCACTCTTGAACTTTATATAATTACGAAGCTTGTACAGCTAAGTCTCCATGACATATCAAAGTGTATCGTATCCTCATGTGATAATCCATAATTAGCTTAAGGACAAGTTCTGTCTTACCTTCTAGATTAATTTTATCTTACGTTCCATTATCTCACCATTAAAAAAATTACTATCCAAAAATAGTATACCATTCGTTTACACCTATGTATCCAAATGGTTGAGTGCTCCAGTTTTCCAATTACAGGACAACGCATATAAGAGGATATCATTACTCCTAAAGAGGAGTTATCGATTCCATATCTATGAATAATAAGTCTACGCTATCAAGAGTCATGCCTCCAACGTACTGGCATGCATACCACTATTGAGATGTGGGTGTCACCCTTTGGTACAACAAAAGACACAAGTCGAGACAACGGGCCCACTATTCATCTCAAGATTAAGATACAATACAAATGATTATCTAAAATAAATCGATTTGCCAAGATAGAATTATTAATCCAAATCAATTCACTTTATATCCCGATCCAACACATCGTCACCTATGACAACGTGCCAATGTTTCTATTCACGGAGTCCAACTCCGATGGTCAAGACAAACCATCTTCCAAAAGGGATATAGACAACATAACAATCTTTACATGAATAAAGCGTCCAACTTTATTCCCTCGATTGTAGATCATATGTTTTAGACCGTCACCTTAAGATTCGTGTCTTCAGCATAATCAGTCCATCCTATGCCTAATTCTTAAAGGTTTAGACCGACAATCTCAAACTACTGTTTGCTTATCATACATTCAACAAATATGAACGTAAAAAGGACAACATTTGGTATATATAAATGAATAAATTTTTTATTGATAAAAATGTCTCCAAAAATGTATTACATTTTTACTCCTTAGGGCATACATGTCTAACAATCTCCCACTTGCACTAAGTGAGTAAATACAACAAATTTTGCACCGCCATATCTTCCACATGCCTCTCGAAGACTCTCCCAGTAAGTGTCTTCGTAAATGGATCAGCTAAATTGTCCTCTGACGCGATCTTACACACCATGATATGCCTGCCCTCAACGAAGTCCTTTATCACATGATACTTTCGATCAATATGCTTACTCTTCTTGTGAAATTTTGGTTCCTTAGCATTAGCTATCGCCGCACTGTTATCCCAGTACAGAGATACCGCCTTATCCATTCCAGGAAGAACCTCAAGATCCCCAAGGAACTTGCAGAGGCACACTGCTTCTTTCAAAGCGTCACTAGCTGCCACATACTCAGCCTCCATCGTTGAATTCAAAGTGCGATCTTGTTTAGCACTTCCCCAACTAATGGCACCGCTGCCCAGAGTAAACACAAAACCCGAAGTTGATTTCCTAAAATCCAGACAGGATTGAAAATCCAAATCAATATATCCTAGAGGAGTTAGGTCCTCACCCGAATATACAAGCATATATCCTCGAGTTCTTTGCAGGTATTTGAAAATATGCTTTACCGCAACCTAGTGGTTTGGTCCTAGATCCGCCTGAAATCGACTTACAATCTCGACTGCATAGCTTATATCCGACCATGTGCAAAGCATGACATACATGAGACTACCTACTGTCGAAGCATAAGGCACCTTCTTCTTGTATTTTCTTTCTTCATAAGACTTTGGAGAGTCTTTCTTAGAAAGAGTACTTCTAGACCTAGATGGTTGCCCACCTTTCTTGGAATCCTGCATTGCAAACCTCCTGAGAATTTTATCTATGTAGCCAGCTTGTGACAAAGCTATCATTTTGTTCTTCCTATCCCGAAAGATCTGAATACTGAGAACAAAATTAGCCTCGCCCAAGTTCTTCATGTTAAACTGCTTGGTCAACCATAATTTGACCGATGACAATGCCCCAACGTCATTGCCAATTAGCAAAATGCCATCTACATAGAGTAGCAGAAAAACCACCATCCCATCCTTTATGTGTTTATAAACACATGGTTCATCCACATTTTGTGAGAACCCATAAGTCTTGATCACTTGATCAAATCTTATGTTCCAAGAACGAGAAGCCTGCTTAAGTTCATAAATTCACTTTAACAGCTTACAAACCTTACCTTGTTGACCCGTGACCTTGAACCCATCTGGTTGTTCCGTATAAATGGACTCATAAAGATAGCCATTTAGAAAAGCCATCTTGACATCCATCTACCAAATCTCATAGTCAAGAGCAGCAGCTATGGATAAGAGAATCCAGATGGACTTAAGCATGGCTACAGGCAAAAAGGTTTCCTCATAATTGATTCCTTCCTTTTGCGTATAACCCTTAGCTACCAGTCTAGCCTTAAAGTTTTGACCTTTCCATCCACTCCTCTTTTCCTCTTGTAGATCCACTTACACCCTATGGGTTTTACCCCTTCGAGAAGATCCACAAGCTCCTAGACCTGATTAGTCTCCATAGACTTCATCTCTATGTTCATGGCCTCTGTCCAGAGTTTCGAATCAACATCCTCCATAGCTTTTACGTAAGTATAAGGATCCCTATCTTGTTCATCCGGTTCAGCCAAGAAGACCTCCCCATAGAACATATACCTCTCAGGTTGACACCCAATCCTCCCACTACGCCGAATCCCCTGAGATTGTTGTTCAATTTTGTTTGGTTTTTCTACACTGATCGGAATGGTATCATTTGGAACTTGCGGAGTGATTTGATCACTCCTTAACTCCTGAAGCACCACTTTGCTTCTAGGTTTAGTAGAAACCATGGCTTCATTTTCCTTTGGGTAATAAAAATAACCCCCTTTAGTCCCTTTTGGATATCCTACAAACACGCAAACTTCCGAACGTGCTTCCAACTTACTCGGATCTTTAAATAGGACATGAGCCGGACATCCCCATATGTGAATATGGTTTAAGGATATCTTCCTTCTTGTCCACAACTCGTGAGAAGTTTTAGGGACCGATTTTGAAGGCACATTGTTCAAAAGATAACATGCAGTTTGTAGTGCATATCCCCAAAAAGATAAAGGTAATGATGAATAACTCATCCTAGACCTGACCATGTCCAAGAAAGTCCTATTTCTTCTCTCTGATACGCCATTCTGCTGCGGAGTGCCCGGCACAGTTAAATGGGATAAAATCCCATTCTCTAACAAGTGTCCAAAGAACTCATCAGAAAGGTATTCTCCACCTTGATCGGATCGAAGTGCCTTTATGGGTCTACCCAATTGCTTTTCCACTTCAACCCGAAATTCCTTAAACTTGTCAAAAGTTTCACTTTTGTGGTGCATCAGGCACACATACCCATATCTTGAGTAATCGTCAATAAAAGTGACGAAGTACTCATACCCTCCTTGTGCCCGGATGTTCATCGATCCGCAAACATCACTATGGACAAGTTCTAGAACCCCTTTCGGCCATATTGCCTTTAGACCCGTATGGTCTTTTGGTCATTTTACCCTCCAAAGAGGATTCACATTGAGGTATAGATTCCAGCTTTAAGTGACTTAAAGGTCCATCCCTTATCAACCTTCGAATCCTATTCAGGTTAATGTGACCAAGGCGCAAATGCCAAAGAAAAGTCTTATTAGAGTGAGAAGTTTTAAGTCTTTTAGAGTTATTTTCATTTATCTCAGCATTAAGCAATAAGTCCATCTTAGGTTTGATAAAATATAGATTATTTTGCATCCATCCAGAACAGATAAAAGATTTGTTTTTACGAATCACCACTTTTTCATTAAAAGATACCACATAGGAGTCTTAAATAAAGAAGATACAGAAATTAAATTCCTTTTAAATTTAGGAACATAAAAACAATCTTGCAAAAATAAATTCCTATAGTTATCAAAGTAAAGATGGACGTCTCCCACCGCTTCTGCTGAGACCAAGGATCCATCGCCCATCCGAAGCGTGAAGTCTTCATGTAGCAGACTTCTTGTTTCTTTGAAACCCTATAGAGAAACACAAACATGATTAGTCGCACCAGAATCTATGGCCCAAATGTCACCAGATTCCTCAACCAAACAAGTTTCTAAATACAGAAGATCACACCTACCTCCTTTGGAAAGGAAGTCCTTGCAATGCTTCTTAATATGACCGACCTTTCCATAGAAGAAGCACTTAATCTTCTTTGGGTTCTTCTTCTTCTTCTTCTTTCTCTTAGTGTTAGTAGGAACAGAAGACTTCCCATTTTTGGCCCGTTGCTTCTTTCCATTCCAGAGTTAGAATTGGAACCAGAAGTAGCTACCATGTTGGCCTCACCACTAGCAGGAGACTCCCTGATCAGTAGTTCAAACTCCTATAATTGTTTCATCAGTTCTGTTAAGTTCATATCCCGTCTATTGCTTAAATTAAAAGTAGCTATAAACAGAATAAATTCCTTAGATAGAGTCTCAAAGACCATAGTCATCTGAGTTTCAGCATCGAGGTAACCCATGACCAACATCATGTGCTCCTTTACAGATGTCCCCGGCCTCTATCTACAGTTTAAGAGTTTCCAAAGCGCCCCTTGCCGCTTTGTTATGGCCTAGCCTCCAAACATATCCTCAAGATTATCCAAGATCTGCTTTGTAGTCTCATAATCTTGATGTTGAGCCTACAGCATGTTATTCATGCTGGCCATAACATACCAGCGGGCCTGATAATTAGCATCTTTCCAGCAGTCATACGCTTGGAATTGCTCATTAGATGAGTCTCTCGTAGGCACGGGAGGACAAGGGGTTGTCAGTACATATTTTAGTTTCTCAAAGGATAGGACGATATCCAGGTTCTGTCCCCAATCATTTTAATTCTCACCAATTAACAGGTTTTTGTCAAGTATCGATGATAAAGCATTTTTAGACATTTTTAATCTACAATAAAGAATCATATACCAAACGAAGCAAACATATAATAATAATTTAGTAAGTTAACACAATCATGTAAAATTATACAAATGTGTTTATGTGTCAAAAACCTTGAAAATATCACAACCTTACAACGATAATTCCCAACCCAGAATTCAACAAGCTACTAGGGGAGTCATGTCAAATTCAATCAGGAACATGGATCCCCTCCTGATTAATATATGCCATCCAGGACCCGTATGATCCAGCATATATTAATAATCATTTCTTTGGCCATTAATTTTATTAACAGAGCTCCTAGGGGAGGTTAATAATAAAATTAACACATTATAAAATTATGCATGAACAATTTTGAAGTCTTCTCCCACTCAATCTTGAACAATTTTGAAGTCTTCTCCCACTCAATTTTGAACAATTTTGAAGTCTTCTCCCACTCAATCTTTTGAAGTCAAGGTTTTATTTTAAAATTATGCATGAACAATTTTAATATGAGTGGCACTTCCTATTCTATATGACATGTTATCAATATACATGGCAAATCATATTATAATACAGACAAGCAAAGCAATCAAGCAAAGCTACAAGCAAAATAATAATAACCGTAATATTATGGCTCCATCCTAGAGAATAGAAAACTAAGATTACAAGAGAATAATCGAGACATAAATTGATTCTTCTTCCTTGAATCCTCAAGTTGTATCCTTCTTCACATAATTCCCAACTTAAAGTCTTCAATCCCGTATGAATCAAATACTTCATATTTTTGGTCATATCAAAATTTAATGTTTCGTCTCAAAAATAAAATTAAAACTGCATTGCAAAAATTACACCTTTTTTGAAAAATTTTTAGCTCTCAGTCGACAGGCCGATCTAGATAATCGGCCTGCTAATCTGGAAGATCGGCCTGCACCCATGAAAGTTTGGCATGCCGAACTGGAAATTCATCCTGCCAGCAGAGCCAGCCAATTTCTGCCCCATGTCGGCCAGCCGAACCATACGTCCCACCTATCGATCTGTGACCATCGGCCTGCCGAACTGGAGGGTTCGGCATGCCGATTGGGTAGAAATCTCTCTTTCCAAAAAATACAATTTTAATGCAATTCATCAATTTTATTTTTAACAATTCAAAAACATAAAATTAGAGACACAGGAAATACCTGGTTGCGCCATCATCAATCTTCTAGATCCGTCTTCTCCAAAAAATTATTTAATTACAAAATTCTTACAAATTTTAATTTAAACAATAATTCTTGGACGGAGATGATAGTCCGCCGTCTAATTACATGAAAAACCTAGATACACATTCTAACCTCTAAGGAACCATAACCGGCATTAATTAATTAATAAATAATTAAATAACAATTTAATCAACCATAATTAATTAATGAACATTCACTACATAATCCATGACAACATATATTAATATAGAAACCTAGAGTGCCATGTCTCTATGAAATTAAATTTAAGCATAGGAGAGATTATGATCACAAAATTTACACATATAACATGATCATAAACTTGCAAATTTATGTAAAAAACCTCGGCTCTGATACCAATTGTGGGAAAAAAATCAGTGTGAGGTGCGCTGCAAAAATTTAAAAATTTTATAACATCAAAGGACTTTTTCAAAACACAAGTTTGATATGCTATATGTATAAATTAAACAGATCTTATTAACCTTTATGTGCCGAAGAACCTCCACAACTCGTGAAGAGAAGTAACATTCTAGAAGAGCCTCAACCAACTGGTCTTCTTTGCTATTCTCTATCCACGATCAGAGTGAGTGTGGGCTCACACGTACAGCTCTTCCACCGGTAACTCTCCTTCTAACCAATTGAGAGAACCCAAAGCTAGTGTTCGTGATTTGTGAACAAAAGCTCTCAGGGAGTTTTCAGATGCTCACCAAAAGAGGTTTACTCTTAATCTCTCAATTGATCTAAGTAACGCATGAGACTTACTTACTTTATATAGCGATTAGTCCTAGGGTCAGTCCTTATCAGATTAGGTCTCAAAGACTCAAAACAGAATCAAGTTCGAATCAATATCTGATAAGATCCGCATGAAAACGCGTAATCTTATCTCTCACTAATCAGTAGGCCGAACATCCTAATCGGCAGGCCGAACAGGCCCCATCGACAGGCCGAAGACATAGATAGGCAGGCCAAACTACCGCGTAAATATCTTTGCGAATCTTTTATTTTTAACCCAAGATTCTATGGGATAAAGTCTTAGTTTTGATTCAAATAATGCAATAGAGAAGTTATCTTATCAAAAAAAACTTTATCAAGATAATCTCAAAGAAAATAAATCAATTCACAATAATTCTACAAGTTTATCTTGATTTAACTTATCCAATTAAATCAACCGATAAACAGACAAGAATTTTCCGATCTCAATAATTCAACAAGTTTATCTTAAATTAATTTTATTACAAAATTAATTCAATCAATAAACAGACATGAATTATTTGATTCTTTCAAATTTTAAACCAATCTGATAAATCCGACATAAGTCACCAAATATTGAAAAAGCACACCGTGTCATTACAAGATTTTATGAGCTAGCAAAGGGGACCAAAATGGACCTATAAAGTTCAAGCTCACGATAATTATGAAACCCAATATCCCAGATATACATTTCACAATTATCAACTCCAATGCTACTCCACTAAAAGCTTGGAGCTATACTCTCGAACTTTATAGAATTACGAAGCTCGTACAGCTAAGTCTCCATGACATATCAAAGTGTATCGTATCCCCATATGATAATCCATAATCAGCTTAAGGACAAGTTCTATCTTACCTTCCTAATTAATTTTATCTTACGTTCCATTATCTCACCATTAGAAAACTTACTATCCAAAGATAGTATACCATTCGGTTACACCTATGTATCCAAATGGTTGAGCGCTCCAGTTTTCCAATTACAGGACAACACATATAAGAGGATATCATTACTCCTAAAGAGGAGCTATGGATTCCATATCTATGAAAAATAAGTCAACGCTATCAAGAGTCATGCCTCCAACGTAGCGGCATGCATACCACTATTGAGATGTGGGTGTCACCCTTTTGTACATCAAAAGACACAAGTCGAGACAACAGGCCCACTATTCATCTCAGGATTAAGATACAATACAAATGATTATCTAAAGTGAATCGATTTACCGAGATAGAATCATTAATCCAAACCAATTCACTTTATGTCCCGATCCAACACATCGTCACCTATGACAACGTGCCAATGTTTCTATTCACGGAGTCCAACTCCGATGGTCAAGACAAACCATCTCCCAAAAGGGATATAGACAACATAACAATTATCAAAATGTAGGAACATAAAAGCAATCTTGCAAAATTAAATTCCTATAATTATCAAAATAAAGATGGACATCTTCCACTGCTTCCGCTGAGACCAAGGATCCATCGCCCATCCGAAGCATGAAGTCTTCATGTAGTAGACTTCTCGTTTCTTTGAATCCCTACAGAGAAACACAAACATGATTAGTTGCACCAGAATTTATGACCCAGATGTCACTGGATTCCTCAACCAAAAAAGTTTCTAAATATAGAAGATCACACCAACCTCCCTTGGAAAGGAAGTCCTTGCAATGCTTCTTTATATACCCGACCTTAACACAGAAGAAGCACTTAAGCTTCTTTGGGTTCTTCTTCTTCTTCTTCTTACTCTTGGTAGCAGCTGGAATAGAAGACTTCCCGTTCTTGGCCCGTTGCTTCTTTCCATTCCCTAAGTTAGGATTGGAACTAGAAGCAGCTACCATGTTGGCCTCACCACCAGTAGGAGACTCCCTGATCAGCAATTCAAACTCCTGTAACTGTTTCATCAGTTCTGTCAAGGTCATATCCTGTCTATTACTAAAATTAAAAGTAGCTCTAAACAGAATAAATTCCTTAGACAGAGTCTCAAAGACCATAGTCATCTGAGTTTCAGCATCGATGTAGGCTCCATTGGTTTGTGCGTCAGCGAGGTAACCCATGACCAACATCATATGCTCCTTTACAGATGTCCCCGGTCTCTGTCTACAGTTTAAGAGTTTTTGAAGTGCCCCTTACCACTTCGTTATGGCCTGGCCTCCAAACATATCCTCAAGATTATCCAAGATCTGCTTCGCAGTCTCATAATCTTGATGTTGAGACTGCAGCATGTTGTTCATGCTAGCCATAACATAGCAGCGGGCCTGATCATTAGCATCTTTCCAGCGGTCATACGCTTGGAATTGCTCATTACTTGAGTCTCCCATAGGCTCGGGAGGACAAGGGATTGTCAGTACATATTTCAGTTTCTCAAAGGATAGGATAATGTCGAGGTTCCATTTCCAATCGTTATAATTCTCACCGGTTAATTGGTTTTTGTCAAGTATCGATGATAAAGCGTTTTTAGACATTTTCAATCTACAATAAAGAATCATATACCAAACATAAGCAAACATATATAATAATTTAGTAAGATAACGCAATCATGTAAAATCATACAAATGTGTTTATGTGTCAAAACCTTGAAAATATCACAACCTTACAACAATAATTCCCAACTCAGAATTCAACAAGCTCCTAGGGGAGCCATGCTAAATTCAATCAAGAACACGGATCCCCTCCTAATTAATATATGCCATCCAAGACCCGTATGATCCAGCATATACTAATAATTGTTTCTTTGGCCATTAATTTTATTAACAGAGCTCCTAGGGGAGGTTAATAATAAAATTAACTTGAGTATATAACCATCGTTTTAATATTTTATCCATGATTTATAATCACCACCTAGGGGTGTGCAACCATAAGTCACACTAAAATACCTTATCCTTTCAGAGATCCACTCTGGTACATGATAGAAAACCCTTCCTAGGGGTCGGGACCACCATGTTCTTCCTATGGACCAACGATGGAGGCCTTAGGTCCTCTCTTCGAAAACCTTCTCTCACTCAATCTTTTGAAATCAAGGTTGTATTTTAAAATTATGCATGAACAATTTTAATATGAGCAGCACTCCCTATTCTATATGACATGTTATCAATATACATGGTAAATCATATTATAATGCAGACAAGCAAAGCTACAAGCAAAATAAAAATAACCGTAATATTATGGTTCCACCCTAGAGAATTGAAAACTAAGATTACAAGAGAATAATCAAGACAATTATCGATTCTTCATCCTTGAATCCTCAAGCTGTATCCTTCTTCATGCAATACCCATCTTCAAGTCTATAATCCCGTATGAATCACGAACTTCATATTTCTGGTCATATCCAAATTTAAATGATTCTTAGAATCGTCTCAAAAATAAAATTAAAACTGCACTGAAAAATTGCGCCTTTTCTAGACATTTGGCAACTCTCGATCGGCAGGCTGATTTAGGTGATTGGCCTGCCGATCATGCTTCATCGGCCTGCCGACCCATGAAGGTTCGGCCTGCCAAACTGAAAGTTTGGCCTACCGGCAGAGCACCCTAATTTCTGCCCCACTGTCTGAGACGCCCCTTTTTAGACGTCACAGATGTCGTTACATTCTTACATTCTTACTTATTTAACTCAAAACATATATATGAATACAAAACTTAAACGATGCTTTTAATAATAAAAGTAATGAAACATACTTAACCAGGATCCATTCATATACATTTTTTTTTTATAACTTAACATTGTTGATTCACATGCTAAACTCATTCCAAGTAATAATTTATTCAATTAAACTTTAAATTAATCATAAACTTATTTTAATGACATAGATATACTAAGTTGTAAAATCAGAACTTATAAAAATTATCACATCATATCCCATTAATCATCACATCATATAAAAGTCATTTACTCCCACAGTTCGACAGGCCGAACTTGGGACTTCGGCATGCCGAACATGATCGGCAGGCCGGAGTTCCCTCAACCGACAGGCCGACAGAGGCTTTGCAAAACAAGCTTAAAAACAAATCATCGTCTGGCAGGCCGAAAACGTGATCGGTAAGCCAAACTTTTGGACATCGGCAGGCCGACCGAGCCTAAAATCTTGGGGAAAAACTTAATTTTAAAACAAAACCATCCTTTCATAAAAATGCGGAAGATCATAATACTTAAGATAATGAAATAAAATATAAAATATAGTTCAAGAATCCTTTAAATCTTTATCATAAAAATATGTGTTCAGAATATGAAACTTGATTTAAAACATCAATTCATTGTTCTAGGCGTGCTTCCGGTTCCAATTCATCGTGCTTAGTGCTCACACGCCTTCCCATGTCCTCTGCCTAATCCATGATTTTCTTACCTTTATCTGTAACATGACATAAAACATGATTAAGCTAATGCTTAGTAAGTACATATAATTCTCACAATTTAAAACATTTCATATACATCTTCATCATCAACATATCATAGAAGTGCCTTAAGCACAATTTCATAGAAACATATCTTTCATTACATTGACCATTTTAAAACATCTTCCATTTTATCTTTAGGGCCCAAGTGTTGCACCATGAACATCATCGTAGGCGCACCATCATGAGAGGAGAAGGGTAGCTAATCCCAAACAAAACATGACATCATAACATATCATTTCATAACATTGGTGTGCAACACTTATTAGGTGATACATGTATACATAATTTTCATACTTTGAAACATGTCATCATCATACATACACAACTTTAAATCATGAAAATCTTTCATAAGAAATCCTTTAAGGAAAATAACCATAAAATCATCATAAATATCATAGTGAACATATCATCAAACTTTGTAAAACGTGTCATGTTGCATGTGAGAATGTACTTACCTTAACGCTAGCTTACTTAACCTTAATATACTTTTGGTGACGATGCTTCGGTCTCGATGTGCTCGCTTCTTTGAGTGTTTATGCCATTTATCCATTTAAAAATACAATAAAATTAATACTTATCATAAAACATCCATTCATATAGCATTCATATATACATTCATATATATATATTCATCTCATATTATAATCATAATCATCATTGAGAAAACATAACATTATCATCACATATAAATACTATTCATAACATGCTTCCTTAAATATTATTATCAAAACATTTCATACATTATAAACATGAAAATCTTTTTGAAAAACGTTTTCTAATAATTTAAAATACATACATTTTAAAATTCATACAGACATCTTATTATTATGTATTTCAACATCATGTAAATATTTCATCATTAATAAAAATCTTTTAAACATATAAAACATTTTATAAAACAAAAATCCAAAGATAACATTATCAAAATAGTTTTCTCATAGGAATCTCGTAACATCAAATATACTCACCATAACATACACATGCACATTCTTGTCGATTTTCATGAAAAACATCATTCATTTACCCCTTAAATAACATTACATTTTTCATATATTATAGTCAAATAGTAATATTTTACTGTGAAGGGTAGAGGATAGAACATTCATATTTTTTTTTCATAGAACACCCAAATGACATGAAACTTAGAAAAACATCACATAATATATACATATCATCATATTAAAAAAAAAATCGAGACAAAATACAATACCTGTAGAAGGATATTACAGACGAATTGAGGAGGAGAATTTCTTTTCAAAAACACAAAGAAAAACTGAGTTCTTACTTTGAAACTTCTTCTCAAAACCCTTGAATTCAACCAACAAAATTTAAATTTTTCTTTCAATACTTGCAGAGAATTTTTGGGAGAGATGGAGACAGGATTCGTGGAGAAGAGAAGAGGAAGAATGAGAATGAGAGAACGTCTTAGAACTGAGAGAGAAAAGATGAGAGAATATTTGAGAAAAAGAACGTTAAAAATTTTTAACGCAACGAGCATAATGAAAATTCATTACCATCCATTAAGTCAGAATTTTTTGACTGTTAGATGGCAAATGGCGTGGAGAACGGAGAGAGAGGAGGGAAAGTCAAATTCATTAGTCACACTTACCATATCTTGCCCTCTTAAAATAGGAAACTATATAAAATTAGACAAAGTAATGCAAAGTCAACCCTTTTATTTCCTTAACTGACAAAATTATTCCATTAATATGCCAATTAATCACAATAAATCACTCAATTAACGTAATTATCTTAGCCATAAATTTGGAGAGATTCTGCTGACTGTTCGTCAGCCGTGTTCTGCCTGCCGGTTCCACCAAGTTCGGCCTACCGATCTTGGGCAGACATTTCGGCCTGCCGAACTGTCCATAAATGCCATACATTAAAACATTCATACATCATTGCATCATAATTAAACATACATTAAAATAATTATGAACGCTTTAGCACAACGATTCTATGCAGTCGTCACCTGTCATAAAACTTGACATAAAAAGTTAGTAACATTAACATCATATATCATTACATATAACATCAATTATTAATAAAATATCATTAACGTCGTTACTAACTTAATGTGATTCATTACATAAAAATAGGCGGGTGTTAAACTGTCGGCCTGCCGATCTGTGACCTTCGGCCTGCCGAACTATGATGCCCGGCATGCCGATCGAGCAGAAAAACTTTTGTTCCAGAAAATACAATTTTAACGCAATTCATCAATTTTATTTTTAACAATTCAAAAACATAAAATTAGAGACTCAGGAAATACCAGGGGGCGCCATCATCATTCTTCTAGATCCGTCTTCTCTGAATAATTATTTAATTACAAAAATTCTTATAAATTTAAAATTAAATAACAATTCCTAGACGGAGATGATAGTCTGCCATCTAATTACATGAAAAACTTAGATACACATTCTAACCTCTAAGGAACCATAGCCGGTATTAATTAATTAATAAATAATTAAACAATGATTTAATCAACCATAATTAATTAATAAACTTTACCACATAATCCATGACAACATACATAATTTATAGAAACCTAGAGTGCCATCTCTCTACAAAATTCAATTCAATCATAGGAGAGATTAAGATCACAAAATTTATGCATATAACAAGATCACAAACTTGTAAATTTATGTAAAAACCATGACTCTGATACCAATTGTTGGAAACGTGGTGCGCAGCAAAATTTTTAAGATTTTTCATCAGAGTAATTTCTAAAACACAAGTTTGACATGCTATATGTATAAATTAGACAGATCTTACTAACCTTTGTGTGAAGAACCTCCTTAACCTGTGCAGAGAAGTAACGTTTCAGAAGAGCCTCAACCAACAAGTGTTTTTTGCTATTCTCTATCCACAACCGGAGTGAGTGTGGGCTCACACGTACAGCTCTTCCACCGGTGACTCTCCTTCCAACCAATAGAGAGAACCCAAAGCTAGTGTTCGTGATTTGTGAACAAAAGTCTCAGGAAGTTTTTCAGATGCTCACTAGAAGAGTATCACTCTTAATCTCTCAATTGATCTAAGTAAATCCAATCAGGCTACGACCGAGACCCAAGGTCCAGGATGAAGATTCCAACTAGGTCCGAGAAGGTTACGGCCGACCAGAGAGGCCAGGTCCAGGCTACAGCCGACTAGGTCCATGACGACGAGTCCAACCAGGCAACGATCGAGACCCAAGGTCCAAGTTGAAAAGTCCGACCAAGTCGGTGAAGGTTACGGCCGACCAGAGAGGCCTGGTACAAGCAACTGCCGACCAGGTCCAAGATGAAGAGTCCAACCAAGCTACGATCGAGGCCCAAGGTCTCGGATGAAGAGTTTGACTAGGTCCGAGAAGGTTACAGCTGACTAGAGAGGCCAGGTCCAGGGTACAGCCAACCAGATCCAAGACGAAGAGTCCGAGCAGGTTTGAGAATGTTACGGCCGACTAGAGAGGCCAGGTCTAGGCTACGACCGACCAGGTCCATGACCAAGAGTCCAACCAGGCTAGGACCGAGACCCAAGCTCCAAGACGAAGAGCCTGACAAAGTCGGAGAAGGTTATGGCCGAGCAGACAGGCCAGGTCCAGGCAATGACCATCCAGGTCCAAGACAAAGACTGTAACCAGGCTACGATCGAGACCCAAGGTCAAGGACGAAGAGTCCGACCTGGTCCAAGAAGGTTACAATTGACCAGAGAAGGCTAGGTCCAGGCTACGACCGACCAGGTCCAGGATGAAGAGTCTAACTGGGCTACGACCGAGACCCAATGTTCAGGACGAAGAGTTCAACCTTGTCTGAGAAGGTTACGGTTGACTAGAAAGGCCAGGTCTAGGCTACAGACGACCTGGCCCAGGACGAAGAGTCCAACTAGGCTACGACCGAGACCCAAGGTCCAGGATGAAGAGTTTGACCAGGACCGAGAGGTTACAACTGACCAAAGAGACCCAAGGTACAGGACTAAGAGTCCGACTAGGTCTGAGAAGGTTAGGCCGACAAGAGAGGCCAGGTCCAGGCTACAGCTGACCAGATCCAGCATGAAGAGTCTAACCAGACTACGACCGAGACCTGAGGTCCAGGATGAAGAGTCTGACCAGGTCTGAGAACGATACGGCCTACCAGAGTGGCCAGGTCCAGGCTACGGCCGACTAGGTCTAGGATGAAGAGTCCAACCAGGCCACGACCAAGACCCAAGGTGCAGGACAAAGACTCCGCCCAGGTCCAAGAAGGTTACGGCAGACTAGAGAGGTTAGGTCCAAGGTACGACTGAGCAGGTCCAGGACGAAGAGTCAAATCAGGCTACGACCAAGACCCAAGGTCCAGGTCGAAGAGTCCGACCAGGTCTGAGAAGGATACAGCCGACCAGAGGGGCCAGGTCCAAGGTACGGACGAGCAGGCCCAGGACGAAGAGTCCAATCAGGCTACGACCGACCAGAGAGGCCAGGTCCAGGGTACGGCCGACCAGGTTCAGGACAAAGAGTCCAACCAGGCTACGACCGAAACCCAAGGTCCAAGACGAAAAGTCCAACCAGGTCTGAGAACTTTACGGCCAACTAAAGAGGCCAGGTCTAGGCTATGGTTGACCAGGTCCAAGACGAAGAGTCCGACCAGGCCAAGACCCAAGGTCCAAGATGAAGAGCCAAACCAGTTGGGAGAAGGTTACGGTCAACCAGAGAAGGTCAGGTCTAGGCTACGGTCGATCGAGTCTAGGACGAAGAGTCTGACCAGGTCTGAGAACTTTTTGGCCGACCAGAGAGGACAGGTCTAAGCTACGGACGACAAGGTCCAGGCTACGGCCGACCAGCTCTAGGCTACGGCCTGTGAGGTCCAAGGCGAAGAGTCCAACCAGGCTACGACTAAGACCCAAGGTCCAGGACGAAGAGTCCGACTAGGTCCGAGAAGGTTACATCCGACTGGAGAAGGCCAGGTCTAGGCTACAGCCAACCAAGTCTAGGATGAAGAGTCCAACCAGGCTACGACCGAGACCCAAGGTCCTGGACGAAGAGTCCGACCAGGACCGAGAAGGTGACGGCCGACCAGAGAGACCCAAGGTCCAGGATGAAGAGTCCGACTAGGTCTGAGAAGGTCACGGCCGACTAGAGAGGCCAGGTCCAGGCTACTACCGACCAGGTCCAAGATGAGGAGTCCAACCAGGCTACGAACGAGGCCCAAGGTCCAGGACGAAGAGTCTGACCAGGTCCGAGAAGGTTACGGCCGACCAGAGTGGCGAGGTCCAGGCTACGGCCGACCAGGTCTAGGATGAAGAGTCCAACCAGGCTACGATCGATACCCAAGTTGCAGGACAAAGAGTCCGACTAGGTCTGAGAAGGTTACGGCTGACTATAGAGGCCAGGTCCAGGCTACGACTAACTAGGTTTATGGCGAAGAGTCCAACCAGGCTACAACCAAGACCCAAGGTGCAAGACGAAGAGTCTGACCAGGTCCGAGAAGGTTACGGCTGACTAGAGTGGCTAGGTCCAAGCTACGGCCGACCAGGAATAGGACGAAGAGTCCAACCAGGCAATGACCCAGGTGCAAGGTGCAGGATGAAGAGTTTGACCAGGTCCGAGAAGGTTACGGCTGACTAGAAAGGCCAGGTCCAGGCTACGGCCGACCAGGTCTAGGATGAAGAGTCCGACTAGGTCCGATAAGGTTACGTCCGACCAGAGAAGGCCAGGTCCAGGCTACGGCCGACCAGGTCCAGGACGAAGAGTCCAACCAGGCTACAAGTGAGACCCAAGGTCCAGGACGAATAGTTTGACCATTTCTGAGAAGGTTACGGCCGACCAGAGAGGCCAGGTCCAGGACAAAGAGTCCAATCAGGCTACGACCGAGACACAAGGTCTAGGATGAAGAGTCTGAATAGGTCCGAGAAGGTTACGGCCGACCAGAGAGGCCATGCCCAGGCTACAGCCGAGCAGGTCTATGACGAAGAGTCTAACCGGGCTACGACCGAGACCTAAGGTCCAAGACGAAGAGTCTGACAAGGTCGGAGAAGGTTATGGCCGACCAGAGAAGCCAGGTCCAGGTTACGGCCGACCTGGTCCAAGATGAAAAGTCCAACCATGCTACGATTGAGACCAAAGTTCCAAGATGAAAAGTTCGACCAGGTCCGAGAAGGTTACGGCCGCCTAACGAGGCCAGGTCTAGGCTACGGCCTATCAAGTCCAAGGCGAAGAGTCCAACCAGGCTATGGCCGAGACCCAAGGTCCAGGACAAAGAGTCTGACCAAGTCTGAGAAGGTTACATCTGACCGGAGAAGGCCAGGTCTAGGCTACAGCCAACCAAGTCCAGGATGAAGAGTCCAACCAGGCTACGACTGAGACCCAAGGTCCTGGACGAAGAGTCCGACCAGGACTGAGAAGGTGACGGCCGACCAGAGAGACCCAAGGTCCAGGATGAAAAGTCTGACTAGGTCTGAGAAGGTCACGGCCGACTAGAGAGGCCAGGTCCAGGCTACTGCCAGCCAGGTCCAAGACGAGGAGTCCAACCAGGCTATAAACGAGGCCCAAGGTCCAGGACGAAGAGTCCGACCAGGTCCGAGAAGGTTACGGCCGGCCAGAGTGGCCAGGTCCAGGCTACGCCCTACCAGGTCTAGGATGAAGTGTCCAACCAGGTTACGATCGAGACCCAAGGTGCAGGACGAAGAGTCCGAGTAGGTCCGAGAAGGTTACGGCTGACTGTAGAGGCCAGGTCCAAGCTACGAACGACCAGGTTTGGGGCGAAGAGTCCAACCAGGCTACGACCTAGACCCAAGGTGCAAGACGAAGAGTCCGACTAGGTTTGAGAAGGTTACGGCCGACCAGAGTGGCTAGGTCCAGGCTACGGCCGACCAGGTATATCCAACCAGGCTATGACCCAGACCCAAGGTGCAGGACAAAGAGTTAGGCCAGGTCCGAGAAGGTTACGGCTGACTAGAAAGGCCAGGTCCAGGCTACGGTCGACCAGGTCCAGGATGAAGAGTCCGACTAGGTCTGATAAGGTTACATCCGACCGGAGAAGGCCAGGTCCAGGCTACGGCCGACCAGGTCTAGGATGAAGAGTCCAACCAGGCTGCGAGCGAGACCCAAGGTCCTGGATGAATAGTTCAACCATGTCTGAGAAGGTTACGGCTGACCAGAGAGGCCAGGTCCAAGATAAAGAGTCCAATCAAGCTACGACTGAGACACAAGGTCCAGGACGAAGAGTCCGACCAGGTCCGAGAAGGTTACGGCAGACCAGAGTGGCTAGGTCTAGCCTACGGCCGACCAGGTATTAGATGAAGAGTCCAACCAGGCTATGACACAGACCCAAGGTGCAGGACGAAGAGTTTGACCAGGTCTGAGAAGGTTACGGCTGACTAGAAAGGCCAGGTCCAGGCTACGACCGACCACGTCCAGGATGAAGAGTCCGACTAGGTCCGATACGGTTACGTCCGACCGGAGAAGGCTAGGTCCAGGCTACGAACGACCAGGTCCAGGACGAAGAGTCCAACCAGGCTACGAGCGAGACCCAAGGTCCAGGACGAATAGTTCAACCATGTCTGAGAAGGTTACGGCCGACCAGAGAGGCCAGGTCAAGGAAAAAGAGTCCAATCAAGCTAGGACCGAGACCTAAGGTCCAGGACGAAGAGTCCGAGTAGGTCCGAGAAGGTTACGGTCGACTAGAGAGGCCATGTCCAGGCTACGGCCGACCAGGTCCATGATGAAGAGTCCAACTGGGCTACGACCGAGACCTAAGGTCCAAGATGAAGAGTCCGACATGGTCGGAGAAGGTTATGGCCGACCAGAGAAGCCAGGTCCAGGTTACGGCCGACCTGGTCCAAGACGAAGAGTCCAACCAGGCTATGATTGAGACCAAAGTTCCAACGAAGAGTCCGACCAGGTCCAAGAAGGTTACGGCCACCTAGCGAGGCCAGGTCCAGGCTACGGCCAACCAGGTCGAGGACGAAGAGTCCAACCAGGCTATGGCCGAGACCCAAGGTCCAGGACAAAGAGTCGACCTAGTCCGAGAAGGTTACTACCTACCAGAGAGGCCAGGTCTAAGGTACGATCGAGCAGGTCTAGGACGAGGAGTCCAATCAGGCTACGACCGAGTTCCAAGGTCCTAGACGATGAGGTCAACCAAGTTTGTGAACTTTTCGGCCGACCAGAGAGGCCAAGTCCAGGCTAGGGCCGACCAGGTCCATGACGAAGAGTCCAACCAGGCTACGACCAAGACCCAAGGTCCAAAACGAAGAGTCTAACCAGGTGGGAGAAGGTTACGGCCGACCAAAGAAGGCCAGGTCTAGGCTACGGCCGACTGGGTCTAGGATGAAGAGTCCAACCAGTCTATGACCGAGACCCAAGGACCAAGATGAAGAGTCCAACCAGTCTATAGGTCTGAGAACTCTTCGGCCGACCAAAGAGGCTAGGTCCAGGCTACGGCCAACCAGGTCCAAGACGAAGAGTCCAACCAGGCTACGAACGAGACCCAAGGCCTAGGATGAAGAGTTCGACTAGGTCTAAGAAGTTTACGTCTGACCGCAGGCTACGGCCGACCAGGTCTAGGATGAAGAATCCTACCAGGCTACGACCGAGACCCAAGGTCTAAGACAAAGAGTTCGACTAGGACCGAGAAGGTGATGGCCGACCAGAGAGACCCAAGGTCCAAGATGAAGAGTCTGACTAGGTCTGAGAAGGTTACGGCCGACCAGAGTGACTAGGTCCAGGCTACGGCCGACCAGGTCTAGGATAAAGAGTCCAATCAGGCTACAACCGAGGCCCAACGTGCAGGACGAAGAGTCTGAACAAGTCCAAGGAGTTTACGACTGACTAGAGAGGCCAGGTCCAGGCTACGACCGAGACCCAAGATGCGGGACGAAGAGTCTGACCAGGTTCGAGAAGGTTGCGGCCGACCAAACTGGCCCGGCCTAGGCTACGGCTGACCAGGTCTAGGATGAAGAGTCCAACCAGGCTACAAAAAGGTTACGGCTGACTAGGGAGGCCAGGTCCTAGTTGCGGCAGACCAAGTCTAGGATGAAGAGTCCAACCGGGCACGACCGACACCCATCGTCCAAGACGAAGAGTCCGACCAAGACGAGAGGGTGACGACCGACTAGAGAGACCCAAGGTCCAAGATGAAGAGTTTGACTAGGCTTGAGAAGGTTACGGCCGACCAAAGAGGCCAAGTCCAGGCTACGACCAACCAGGTCCAAGACGAAGAGTCCAACCAGGCTACGACCGAGGCCCAAGGTCCAGGACGAAGAGTCTGACCAGGTTTGAGAAGGTTACGGCCGACCAGAGTGGCCAGGTCTAGGCTATGGCCAACCAGGTCTAGGACGAAGAGTCCAACCAGGCTATGACTGAAGCCCAAGGTGCAAGACGAAGAGTTTGACCAGGTCTGAGAAGGTTACGACCGACCAAAGATGCCAGGTCCAGGGTACGCCCTAGCAAGTCCTAGACAAAGAGTCCAATCAGGCTACGACCGAGACCCAAGGTCTAGGATGAAGAGTCCAACCAGGTCCGAGAAGGTTACGGCTGACCAGAGAGGCCAGGTCTAGGCTACAGCCAACCAGGTCCATGACGACGAGTCCAACCAGGCAACGACTGAGACCCAAGTTTAGAGTCTGACCAAGTCGGAGAAGGTTATGGCCGATCAGAGAGGCCAGGTCCACGCTACTGTCGACCAGGTCCAAGATGAAGAGTCCAACCATGCTATGACCGAGGCCAAAGGTGCAGGACGAAGAGTCCGACCAGGTCTGAGAAGGTTACGGCCAACCAGAGAGGCCAGTTCCAGGCTACAGCCGTCCAGGTCTAGGATGAAGTGTACAACAAGGCTACGAACGAGAACCAAGGTCTAGGATAAAGCATCCAACCAAGTCTGAGAAGCTTATGGCCGACCAAAGAAGGCCAGGTCTAGGGCACAGCCGAGCAGATCCTGGACGGAGAGTCCAATCAGGCTACGACCGAGACCCAAGGTCCAGGATGAAGAGTCCGAGCAGGTCTGAGAAGGTTACGGTCGACCAGAGAGGCCAGGTCTAGGCTATGGCCGACCAGGTCCATGACGAAGAGTCCAACCAGGCTACAACCGAGACCCAAGGTCCAAGACGAAGAGTCCGACCAGGTCAGAGAAGGTTACGGCCGACCAGAGAGGCCAAGTCCAAGCTACGACTGACCAAATCTAAGACGAAGGGTCCAACCAGGCTACGACTGAGACCAAAGGTCCAGGATGAAGAGTCTGACGAGGTCGGAGATTGTTATGGCCTCCCAAAGAGGCCAGGTTGATGCCACGGCTGACCAGGTCTAGGATGAAGGGTCCAACCAGGCTAAGACCGAGACACAAGGTCCAGGACAAAGAGTCCGACTAGGTCTGGGAAGGTTACGGCCGACCAGAGAGACCAGGTCCAAGGTACAATCGAGTAGGTCCAAGCCGAAGAGTCCAATCAAGCTACGACGGATACCCAAGGTCTTGGACAAAGAGGATGACCAGGTCTAAGAAGGTTACGGCCACCTAGAGAGGCCAGGTCCAGGCTACGGCCGACCAGGTCCATGACGAAGAGTTCAACCAGGCTACGACTGAGCCCCAAGGTCGAAAAAGAAGAGTCCAACCTAGTGGGAGAAGGTTACGGTAGACCAGAGAAGGCCAGGCCCAAGCAACGGCCTACCAGGTCCAGGACGAAGAGTCCAATTATGCTACGACCCAGACCCAAGGTCCACAATGAAGAGTCCGACATGCTCAGAGAACTTTACGGCCGACCAGAGAGTCCAGGTCCAGGCTACGGCCATCCAGGTCCAAGACGAAGATGGCAACCAGGCTACTTTTGAGACCCAAGGTCAAGGATGAAGAGTTCGACCGAGTCTGAGAAGGTTACAGCCGACCAGAGAAGGCCGGGTCTGGGCTACGGCCGACCAGGTCGAGGACGAAGAGTCCAACTAGGCTACAACCCAGACCCAAGGTCCACGACGAAGAGTCCGACCAGCTCAAAGAACTTTACGGCCGACCAGAGAGGCCAGGTCCAGGCTGCGGCCATCCAGGTCCAAGATGAACAGTGCAACCAGGCTACGATCGAGACCCAAGGTCAAGGACGAAGAGTTTGACCTAGTCCGAGAAGGTTACAGTGGGCCAGAGAAGGCCAGGTCTAAGCTACGGCCGACCAGGTCCAGGACGAAGAGTCCGAGTAGGTCCGAGAAGGTTACGGCAAACCAAAGAGGCCATGTCCAGGCTACGACTGACCAGGTCCATGACGAAGAGTCCAACCGGGCTACGACCGAGATCTAAGGTCCAAGACAAAGAGTCTGACAATGTCGGAGAAGGTTATGGCCGACCAGAGAAGCCAGGTCTAGGCTACGGCCGACCAGGTCTAGGACGAAGAGTCCGAGTAGGTCTGAGAAGGTTACGGCCGACCACAGAGGCCATGTCCAGGCTACGGCCGACCAGGTCCATGACGAAGAGTCCAACCAGGCTACGACCGAGACCTAAGGTCCAAGACAAAGACTCCGACAAGGTCAGAGAAGGTTATGGCCGACCAGAGAAGCCAGGTCTAGGCTACGGTAGACCTGGTCCAAGACGAAGAGTCCAACCAGGCTACAATTGAGACCAAAGTTCCAGGATGAAGATTTCAACCAGGTCTGAGAAGGTTACAGCCGCCCAGAGAGGCCAGGTCTAGGCTACGACCAACCAGCTCTAGGACGAAGAGTCCAACCAGGCTACGCCCAAGACCTCAGGTCTAGGACGAAGAGTCCGACCAGGTCCTAGAAGGTTACGGCCTATCGGAGAGGCCTGGTCCAAGGTACGATTGAGCAGGTCTAGGACGAAGAGTCCAATCAGGCTACGACCAAGACCCAAGGTCCTAGACGAAGAGTACGACCAAGTTTGAGAACTTTACGGCCGACCAGAGAGGCCAGGTCCAGGCTAGGGCCGACCAGGTCCATGACGAAGAGTCCAACTAGGCTACGACCGAGACCCAAGGTCCAAAACGAAGAGTCCAACCAGGTGGGAGAAGGTTACGGCCGACCAGAGAAGGCCAGGTTTAGGCTACGGCCGACCTGGTCCAAGACGAAGAGTCCAACCAGGCAACGACTGAGACCAAATTTCTAGGACAAAGAGTCCGACCACGTCCGAGAAGGTTATGGCCGCCCAGAAAGGCCAGGTCTAGGCTACGGCCGCCCAGAAAGGCCAGGTCTAGGCTACGGCCGACCAGGTCCATAACGAAGAGTCCAACCAGGCTACAACCAAAACCCAAGGTCCAAGACGAAGAGTCCGACCAAGTCGGAGAAGGTTACGGCCGAGCAGAGAGGCCAGGTCCAAGACGAAGCGTGCAACCAGGCTACGATCGAGACCCAAGGTCAAGGATGAAGAGTCTGAACTGGTCCGAGAAGGTTACAACTGATTAGAGAAGGGCAGGTCCAGGCTACGACCGACCAGGTCCAAGATGAAGAGTCCAACCGGGCTACAACCGAGACCCAAGGTTAAGGACGAAGAGTTCGACCATGTCTGAGAAGGTTACAGTTGACTAGAAAGGCCAGGTCTAGGCTATGGAGGACCAGGACCAGGATGAAGACTCCAACTAGGCTATGACCGGGACCCAAGGTCCAAGATGAAGAGTCTGACCAGGACCGAGAAGGTTACGGTCGACCAGAGAGACCCAAGGTATAGGACTAAGGGTCCGACCAGGTCTAAGAAGGTTAGGCCGACAAGAGAGGCCAGGTTCAGGCTACAGCCGACTAGGTCTAGGATGAAGAGTCCAACCAGACTACGACCGAGACCCAAGGTCCAGGATGAAGAGGATGACCAGGATTGAGAACGATACAGCCAACCAGAGTGGCCAGGTCCAGGCTACAGCAGACTAGGTCTAGGACGAAGAGTCTGACCAAGCTGCGACCAATACCCATGGTGCAGGACGAAGAGTCCGCCCAGGTCTAAGAAGGTTATGGCAAACTAGAGAGGTCAGGTCCAAGGTACGACCGAGTAGGTCTAGGACGAAGAGTCCAATCATGCTACGACCAAGACCCAAGGCCTTAGACGAAGAGTTCGACTAGGTCTCAGAACTTTACGGCCGACCAGAGAGACCAGGTCTAGGCTATGACTGACCTGGTCCATGATGAAGAGTCCAACCAGGCAACGATCGTGACCCAAGGTCCAAGACAAAGAGTCTGACCAGGTCAGAAAAGGTTACGGCCGACCAGAGAAGGCCAAGTCTAAGCTACGACCCACTAGGTTCAGGACAAAGAGTCCAACCAGGCTACGATCGAGACCTAGGGTCCAGGACAAAGAGTCCAACCAGGTCCGAGAACTTTACGGCCAACCAGAGAGACCAGGTCCAGGCTATGGCCGACCAAGTCCAAGATGAAGAGTCCAACAAGGCTACGACAGAGACCCATGGTCCAGGACGAAGAGTCTGACTAGGTCCGACAAGGTTACGGTCAACCAGAGAAGGCCAGGTCCAGGCTACAGTCGACCAAGTCCAGGACGAAGAGTCCAACCAGGCTACAAACGAGACCCAAGGTCCAGGACGAAGAGTTCTACCATCTCCGGTAAGGTTACAGCTGACAAGAGTGGACAGGTCCAGTCTACGACCCACCAGGTCCAGGACGAAGGGTCCAACCAGGCTACGACCGAGACCCAAGGTCCAGGACAAAGAGTCTGACCAGTTTCGAGAAGGTCACGGCCAACCAGAGAGGCTAGGTCTAGGGTACGGCCGAGCAGGTCCAGGACAAAGAGTCCAATCACGCTAGGACTGAGACCCAAGGTCAAGGACGAAGAGTCCGACTAGGTTCGAGAAGGTTACGGCTGACCAAAGAGGCCAGGTCTAGGCTACGACCAACCAGGTCCACGACGAAAGGTCCAATCAGGCTACGACCGAGACCCAAGGTCCTGGACGAAGAGTATGACCAGGTTCGATAACTTTACGACCGACCAGAGAGGCCAGGTCCAGGCTACAGCCGACCAGGTCCATGACGATGAGTCCAACCAGGCTACGACCGAGACCCAAGGCCAAGACGAAGAGTCCGACCAGGTGGGATACCGTTACGACCGACCAGAGAGGCCAGGTCCAAGCTACGGACGACTAGGTCCAAGACGAAGAGTCCAACCAGGCTACGACCAAGACCAAAGGTCCAGAACAATGAGTCTGACCAGGTCTGAGATGGTTACGACCGCCCAGAGAGGCTAGGTCCAGGCTACGGCCGGCCAGGTCTACGCTACAGCCGACCAGGTCCATGACGAAGAGTCCAACCAGGCCATGACTGAGAACCAAGGTCCAACCAGGTCGGAGAAGGTTACGATCGACCAGATAGGCCAGGTCCAGGCTATGGCCGACTAGGTCCAAGACGAGGAGTCCAACCAGGCTACGACTGAGACCAAAGGTCCAGGACGAAGAGTCCGGCCAGGTCAAAGAAGGTTACGGCTGCCCAGAGAGACCAGGTCAAGGCTATGGCCGACCAGGTCTAAGACGAAGAGTCCAACCAGTCTACGGCCGAGACCCAAGGTCCAACCAGGTCGAGAAGGTTATGGTCGACCAGATAGGCCAGGTCCAGGCTACGGCCGACCAGGTCGAAGACGAAGAGCCCAACTAGGCTACGATTGAGACCAAAGGTCCAGGACGAAGAGCCCAACCAGGTCCAAGAAGGTTACGGCTGCCTAGATAGACCAGGTCAAGACAAGGAGTCCAACCAGGCTCCTATTGAGACCCAAGGTCCAACCAGGTCGGAGAAGGTTACGGTCGACCAGATAGGCTAGGTCTTGGCTATGACCCACCAAGTCCAAGATGAAGAGTCCAACCAGGCTATGACTGAGACCAAAGGTCCAGGACGAAGAGTCCGACTAGGTCCAAGAAGGTTACGGCTACCGAGAGAGACCAAGTCAAGGCTACGGCCGACCAGGTCTAAGATGAAGAGTCCAACCAGTCTAGGGCCGAGACCCAAGGTCCAACCAGGTCGAGAAGGTTGCGATCGACCAGATAGGCCAGTTCCAGGCTACGGCCGACCTGGTCCAAGACGAAGAGTCCAACCAGGCTGCGATTGAGACCAAAGGTCCAGGACGACAAGTCCGACCAGGTCCAAGAAGGTTACGGTCGCCCAGAGAGACCAGGTCAAGGCTACGGCCAAACAATTCTAGGATGAAGAGTCGAACCTGTCTACGACCGAGACCCAAGGTAGAAGATGAAGAGTTCGACAAGGTGGGAGAAGGTTACGGCTGACCAGAGAAGGCTAGGTCCAAGCTACGGCTGACCAGGTTCAGGATGAAGAGTCCAACCAGGCTACGACCAAGACCCAAGGTCCAGGACAAAGAGTCCGACCAGGCCCGAGAGCATTAGGGCCAACCAAAGAGGCCAAGTCCAGGCTACGTCCGACCAAGTCCAAGGCGAAGAGTCCAACCAAGCTACGATCGAGACCCAAGGTCAAGGACATAGAGTCCAACCATGTCTGAGAACGTTAAGGCTGACTTGAGTGGCCAGGTCTAGGCTACAACCAACCAGGTCCAGGACAAAGAGTCCAATCAGGTTACGACCGAGACCCAAAGTCCTAGACAAGGAGTACGACTAGTTCTGAGAACCTTACGACCGACCAAAGAGGCCAGGTCCCTGACAAAGAGTACAACTAGGCTACGACCGAGACCCAAGGTCCAAGATGAAGAGTCCGACCAAATGGGCGAAGGTTACGGTCGACCAGAAAAGGCCAGGTCTAGGGCGAAGAGTCCAACCAGGCTACGACCAAGACCCAAGGTCCAAGGAGAAGAGTCTGACTAGGTCGGAGAAGGTTACGGCCGACCAGAGGGGACAGGTCCAGGCTACGGTCATCCAGGTCCAGGATGAAGAGTCCAACCAGGCTATGACCGAGAACCAAGGTCCAAGATAAAGCATCCAACTAGGTCCGAGAAGGTTACGGCCAACCAGGTCTATGACCGAGAACCAAGGTCCAGGATAAGGCCAAGTCTAGGCTACGGCCGACCAGGTCTAGGATGAAGTGTCCAACCAGGCTACGACCGAGGCCCAAGGTCTCGGATGAAGAGTTCGACCAGGTCTCAGAAGGTTACAGATGACCAGAGAGGCCAGGTCCAGGGTACTGTCGAGCAGATCCAGGACGAATAGTACAATAAGAATACGACCGAGACCCAAGGTCCAAGACCAAGAGTCTGACTAGGTCGGAGAAGCTTACCGCCAAGCAGAGAGGCCAGGCCCAAGCTATGGCCGTCCAGGTCAAAGACGAAGAGTGCAACCAGTCTACGATCAAGACCCAAGGTCAAGGACGAAGAGCCCGACCTGGTCCAAGAAGGTTACGGCCGACCAAAGAAGGCCAGGTCCAGGCTACGGCCGACCAGGCCCAGGATGAATAGTCCAACCAGGCACGACCGAGACCCAAGGTTAAGGATGAAGAGTCTGACCATGAACGAGAAGGTTATGGTTGACTAGAGAGGCCAGGTTTAGGCTACGGTCGACCAGGTCCAGGCTACGGCCGACGAGGTCCAGGATGAAGAGCCCAACCAGGCTACGACTGAGGCCCAAGGTTAAGGACAAAGAGTCAGACCATGACCGAGAAGGCTACGGTTGACTAGAGAGGCCAGGTCTAGGCTATGGCGACTAGGTCTAGGATGAAGAGTCCAACCAGGCTACGACCGAGACCCATGGTCTAGGATGAAGAGTCTGACCAAGACCGAGAAGGTTACGGCCGACCAGAGAGACACAAGGTATAGGACAACGAGTCTGACCAGGTCTGAGAAGGTTATGGTCGACCAGAGCAGGCCAGGTCTAGGCTACAGCCGACCAGGTCTAGGACGAAGAGTCCAACCAGGCTACGAACGGGACCCAAGGTCCAGGATGAAGAGTTCTACCATGTTTGATAAGGTTACAGCCGACTAAAGTGGACAAGTCTACGCTATGGCCCACCAGGTCCAGGATGAAGGGTCTAACTAGGCTATGACCGAGACCCAAGGTCCAGGATGAAGAGTCCGACCAAGATCGAGAAGGTTACAACCGACCGGAGAGACCCAAGGTCTAGGACGAAGAGTCTGACCAGGTCTGAGAAGGTTACGACCAACCAGAGAAGGCCAAGTCTAGGCTACGGCCGACCAGGTCTAGGATGAAGTGTCCAACCAGGCTACGACCGAGGCCCAAGGTCTCGGATGAAGAGTTCGACCAGGTCTCAGAAGGTTACAGATGACCAGAGAGGCCAGGTCCAGGGTACTGTCGAGTAGATCCAGGACAAAGAGTACAATAAGAATACGACCGAGACCCAAGGTCCAAGACGAAGAGTCTGACTAGGTCGGAGAAGCTTACCGCCAAGCAGAGAGGCCAGGCCCAGGCTATGGCCGTCCAGGTCAAAGACGAAGAGTGCAACCAGGCCACGATCAAGACCCAAGGTCAAGGACGAAGAGCCCAACCTAGTCCGAGAAGGTTACGGTCGACCAGAGAAAGCCAGGTCCAGGCTACGGCCTACCAGGCCCAGGATGAATAGTCCAACCAGGCTACGAACGAGACCCACGGTCCAGGAAGAAGAAACCGTCTAGGTCTGAGAATGTTACAGTAGACCAGAGAGGCTAGGTCCAGGCTACGGCAGACCAGGTCCAAGACGAAGAGTCCAATCAGGCTACGAACGAGACCTGAGGTCCTGGATGAAGAGTACGACAAGGTCTGAGAATGTTATGGCCGACAAGGGAGGCTAGGTCCAGGCTACGGCCGACCAGGTCCATGAAGAAGAGTCCAACCATGCTACGACTGAGACCCAAGGTCCAAGATGAAGAGTCTGACCAGGTGGGAGAAGGTTACGGCCGACCAGAGAAGGCTAGGTCCAGGCAACGACCGACTAGGTCTAGGACAAAGAGTCCAACCAGGCTACGACCGAGACCCAAGGTCGAGGACGAAGAGTTCGACCATGTACGAGATGGTAAAGGTTGACTAGAGAGGACAGGTCCAGGCCACGGCCAACCAGGTCCAAGACGAAGATTCCAACCAGGCTATGACTGAGACCAAAGGTCCAGGACGAAGTGTCCGACTAGGTCTGAGAAGGTTACGACCGACCAGAGAGACCCATGGTCCAGGACGAAGAGTCTGACCAGGTCTGAGAAGGTTACGGCCGACCAGAGAGGCCAGGTGAAGGCTACGCCCGACCAGGCCTAGGACGAAGAGTCCAAGCAGACTACGATTGAGACGCAAGGTCCAGGACGAAGATTTCGACCAGGTCTGAGAAGGTTACGGCTGACAAGCGAGGCTAGGTCTAGGCTGCGGCCGACCAGGTCTTGGATGAAGAGTCCAACCAGGCTACGACCGAGACCCAAGGTCCAGGACGAAGAGTTCCACCATTTTTGACAAGGTAACGGCTAACTAGAGAGTCCAGGTCCAGGCTTCGGTCGACCAGGTCCAGGACAAAAAGTCTAACCAGGCTACGATCGAGACCCAATGTCCAGGACGAAGAGTCCAACCAGGACCAAGAAGGTTACAGCTGGCCAGAGAGACCCAAGGTCTAGGAAGAAGAATCCGACCAGGTCCAAGAAGGATACGGCCAACCAGAGAGGCCAAGTCAGAGGTACAACCAAGCAGGTCTAGGACGAAGAGTCCGATCAGGCTACGACCGAGACCCAAGTTCCTAGACGAAGAGTACGACCAGGTCTGAGAACATTATGGCCGACCAGAGAGGCTAGGTTCAGGCTACGGCCGACCAGGTCCATGACAAAGAGTCCAACCAGGCTACGACCGAGACCCAAGGTCCAAGACAAAGAGTCTGACCAGGTGGGAGAAGGTTACGGCCGACCAGAGAAGGCCAGGTCCAGGCTACGACCTACTAGGTCTTGGACAAAGAGTGCAACTAGGCTACGATCGAGACCCAAGGTCTAGGACCAAGAGGCGACCATGCCCGAGAAGGTTAAGGCTAACTAGAGAGGCCAGGTCCAGGTTACAACCAACCGGGTCCAAGACGAAGAGTCCAACCAGGCTACGACCAAGACCCAAGGTCCAGGACGAAGAGTCCGACCAGGACCGAGAAGGTTACGATCGACCAGAGACACCCAAGGTCTAGGATGAATAGTCTAACCAGGTCTGAGAAGGTTACGGCCGACAAGAGAGGCCAGGTCCAGGCTACGGTCGACCAGGTCCAGGGCGAAGAGTCCAACCAGGCTACGACCAAGTCCCATGGTCCAGGACGAAGAGTCTGACCAGGTCCGAGAACGATACGGCCGACCACAGTGGCCAGGTCCAAGCTACGGCCGACCAGGTCTAGGACGAAGAGTCCAACCAAGCTACGACCAATACCCAAGTTGCAGGACGAAGAGTCCGCCTAGGTCCAGGGAGGTTACGGCCGACCAGAGAGGCCAGGTGCAAGGTACAACCAAGCAGGTCTAGGATGAAGAGTCCAATCAGGCTACGACTGAGAGCCAAGGCCTTGGACGAAGAGTACGACCAGGTCTGAGAACGTTACGGTCGACCAGAGAGCCCAAGTCTAGGCTACGTTCGACCAGGTGCATGACGAAGAGTCCAAACAGGCTACGACCAAGACCCAAGGTCCAAGACAAAGAGTCCGACCAGGTGGGAGAAGGTTACAGTTGACCAGAGAAGGCCAGGTCCTAGCTACGGCTAACCAGGTCCAGGACGAAGAGTCCAACCAGGCTACGACTAAGGCCGAACGTCCAGGACGAAGAGTCCGACCAGGTGCAAGAAGGTTACGGCTGCCTAGAGGGACCAGGTCCAGGCTACGACCGACCAAGCCTAAGACGAAGAGTCCAACAAGGCTACGACCGAGACCCAAGGTCCAGGAAGAAGAATTCGACTAGGTCCAAGGAGGTTATGGCCGACCAAAGAGGCTAGGTCCAAGGTACGAAGGAGCAGGCCCAAGACGAAGGTCCTGGACAAAGAGCACGACCGGGTCTGAGAATGATATGGCTAACCAGAGAGGCCAGGTCCAAGCTACGGCCAACCAGGTCCATGACAAAGAGTCCAACCAGGCTGCGACCAAGACCCATGGGCCAAGACGAAGAGTTCGACCAGGTGGGAGAAGGTTACGGCCGACCAGAGAAGGCAAGGTCCAGGCTACGATTGACCAGGTCTAGGATGAAGAGTCCAACCAGGCTACGACCGAAACCCAAGGTCTAGGACTAAGAGTCCGACCAGGTCTGACACCATTACGGTCGACCAAAGAGGCCAAGTCCAGGCTACGACTGACCAAGTCCAAGACGAACAGTCCAACCAGGCTACGATCGAGACCCAAGGTCAAGGACAAAGAGTCCAACCAGGTCCGAGAAGGTTATAGCCGACTAGAGAAGGCCAGGTCCAAGATACGGCCTACCAGGTCTAGAATGAAGTGTCCAACAAGGCTACGACCGACTCCCAAGGTCAAGGACGAGGAGTTCGACCATGTTCGAGAAGGTTAAGGCTAACTAGAGAGGCCAGGTCTAGCCTATGGCCAACCAGGCCCAGGACAAAGAGTCCAACCAGGCTACGACAGAGACCCATGGTCCAGGACAAAGAGTCCGACCAGGACCGAGAAGGTTTCGATTGACCAGGGAGACACAAGGTCCAAGACAAAGAGTCTGACTAGGTCTGAGAAGGTTACGGCTGACCAGAGAGGCCAGGTATAGGCTACGACCGACTAGGTCGAGGACGAAGAGTCCAACCAGGCTACGACCGAGACCCAAGGTCCAGGATAAAGATTTCGACCAGGTCTGAGAAGGTTACGGCCGACAAGAGAGGCCAGGTCTAGGCTACGATCGACCAGGTCCAAGACGAAGAGTCCAACTAGGCCACAACCGAGACCCAAGGTCTAGGATGAAGAGTCTGACCAGGTCTGAGACCATTACGGCCGACCAGAGAGGCCAAGTCTAGGCTACGACCGACCAAGTCTAAGACGAAGAGTCCAACTAGGCGACGATCGAGACCCCAGGTCAAGGACAAAGAGTCCAACTAGGTCCAAGAAGGTTGCAACAGACCAGATTAGGCCAGGTCTAGGATGAAGAGTCCAACCAGGCTACGACCGAGATCCAACGTCTAGGACGAAGACTTCGACTATGTCTGAGAAGGTTAAGGCTGGCTAGACAGGCTAGGTCCAGGCTACGGCCAACCAGGTCCAGGACGAAGAGTCAAACCAGGCTACGACCGAGACCCAAGGTCCAGGACGAAGAGTCCGACCAGGAACAAGAAGGTTACGACCGACTAAAGAGACCTAAGGTCCAGGATGAAGAGTCTGACCAGGTCTGAGAAGGTTACGGCTGACCAAAGAGGCCAGGTCCAGGCTACGACCGACCAGGTCTAGGATAAAGAGTTCAACCAGGCTACAACCGAGACCCAAGGTCGAGGATGAAGATTTCGACCAGGTCCAAGAAGGTTACGGCAGACAAGGTCCATGACGAAGAGTCCAACCAGGCTACGACCGAGACCCAAGGTCCAAGACGAAGAGTCTGACTAGGTGGGAGAAGGTTACGGCTGACCAGAGAAGGCTAAGTCCAGGCTACGGCTGACCAGGTCCACGACGAAGAGTCCAACCAGGCTACGACCGAGACCCAAGGTGCAGGAAGAAGAATCTGACCAGGTTCGAGGTGGTTACGGTCGACCAGAGAGGCTAGTTCTAAGGTACGATCGAGCAGGTTGGAGACTAAGAGTCCAATCAGGCTATGATCGAGACCCAAGGTCCTGGATGAAGCGTACGACCAGGTCCGAGAAAGTTACAGCCAATTAGGGAGGCCAGATCCAGGCTACGGCCAACCAAGTCCATGACGAAGAGTCCAACCAGGCTACGACTGAGACCCAAGGTCCAAGACAAAGAGTTCGACCAGGGAGGAGAAGGTTAGAGCCGACCAGAAAAGGCTAGGTCTAGGCTACGGCCGACCAGGTCCAAGACGAAGAGTCCAACCAGGCTACGACTGAGACCCAAGGTCTAGGACGAAGAGTCTGACCAGGTCTGAGACCATTACGGCCGACCAGAGAGGCCATGTCCAGGCTACGACCGACCAAGTCGAAGACAAAGAGTCCAAACAGGCTACGATTGAGACCCAAGGTCAAGGACAAAGAGTCCAACTAGGTCTGAGAAGGTTACAGTCGACTGGAGAAGGCCAGGTCCAGGCTACGACCTACGAGGCCTAGGATAAAGAGTTCGACCAGGCTACGACCGAGACCCATGGTCCAGGACCAAGAGACGACCATGACTGAGAAGGTTAAGGCTGACTAGAGAGGCCAGGCCTAGGTTACGGCCAACCAGGTCCAGGACGAAGAGTCCAACCAGGCTACGATCGAGACCCAAGGTCAAGGACGAAGAGTATGAAGAGACCCAAGGTCCAGTATGAAGAGTCTGACCAGGTATGAGAAGGTTACAGCCGACCAGAGAGGCCAGGTCTAGGGTGCAGCCGAGCAGGTCCAAGACGAAGAGTCCAACCAGGCTACACCCAAGACCCAAGGTCGAGGACGACGAGTCCGACCAGGTCCGAGAAGGTTACGGCCGACCAGAGAGGCTAGGTCTAGGGTACGGCTGAGTAGGTCCAGGACAAAGAGTCCACCCTGGCTACGACCGAGAGCCAAGGTCAAGGATGAAGAGTCCGACCAGGTCCGAGAAGGTTACGGCCGATGAGAGAGGCCAAGTCCAGGCTACGGCCGACTAGGCCCAGGACAAAGAGTCCAACCAAGCTACGACAGAGACCAAAGGTCCAGGACGAAGAGTCCGACCAGGTCTGAGAACGTTACAACCGACCAGAGAGGCTAGGTCGAGGGTGCGACCGAGTAGGACCAGGATGAAGACTCCACCCCAGCTACGACCGAGACCCATGGTCTAGGATAAAGAGTCCAGCCAGGTCCAAGAAGGTTATGGCCAACTAGAGAGGCCAGGTCCAGGCTAGGGCACCAGGTCCAAGACAAAGAGTCCAACCAGGCTACGACCGAGAACAAAGGTCGAGGACGAAGAGTTCAACCAGGTCAAAGAAGGTTACGGGAGATCAGAGAGGCCAGGTCCAGGCTATAGAAGACCAGGTCCAAGATGAAGAGTCCAACCAGGCTATGACCGAGACCCAAGGTCTAGGACGAAGAGTCCAACCAGGTTCGAGAAGGTTACGGCTTACTAGAGAGCCCAAGTCCAGACTACACCCGACCAGGTCCTGGACGAAGAGTCCAACCAGGCTACAACCGAGACCCAAGGTCCAGGAAGAATAGTCCGACCAGGTCCGAGAAGGTTACGGCCGACCAAAGAGGCCAGGTCCAGGCTACAGCTGACCAGGTCCAGGACAAAGAGTCCAATCAGGCTACGACTAAGACCCAACATCCAGGACGAAGAGTCCGACCAGGTCTGAGAAGGATACGACCGGCCACATCGTCCAGGTCCAGGACAAACAGTCCAATCAGGCTACGACCAAGACCCAAGGTCCTGGAAGAAGAGTCCAACCAAGTCTGAGAAGGTTATGGCCAACTAGAGAGCCCAAGTCCAGGCTACAGCCGACCAGGTCTAGGACGAAGAGTCCAACCAGGCTACGACCGAGACCCAAGGTTCTGGAAGAAGAATTCGACCAGGTCCAAGGAGGTTACGGCTGACCAAAGAGGCTAGGTCCAAGGTACGAACGAGCAGGTCCAAGACGAAGGTCCTGGACAAAGAGTACGACCAGGTCTGAGAACGGTACGGCTAACCAGAGCAGCCAGGTCCAAGCTACTGCCAACCAGGTCCATGACGAAGAGTCCAACTAGGCTGCGACCGAGACCCATGGGCCAAGACGAAGAGGTCTACCAGGTGGGAGAAGGTTGCGGTCGACTAGAGAAGGCTAGGTCCAGGCTACAGTCGACCAAGTCTAGGACGAAGAGTCCAACCAGGCTACGACCGAGACCCAAGGTCTAGGACGAAGAGTCCGACCAGGTCTGAGACCATTACGATAGACCAGAGAGGCCAAGTCCAGGCTACGACTGACCAAGTCCAAGACGAACAGTCCAACCAGGCTACAAGAATGTTACAGCCGACCAGAGAAGGCCAGGTCCAGGCTACGGCCTACCACGTCTAGAATGAGGTGTCCAACCAGGCTACGACCGAGTCCCATGGTCAAGGACGAGGAGTTTGACCATGTTTGAGAAGGTTAAGGCTGACTAGAGAGGCCAGGTCTAGGCTATGGCCAACCAGGTCCAAGACAAAGAGTCCAACCAGGCTACGACCGAGACCCAAGGTCTAGGACAAAGAGTCCGACCAGGACCGAGAAGGTTTCGATTGACCAGGGAGACACAAGGTCCAAGACAAAGAGTCTGACCAGGTCTGAGAAGGTTACGGCTGACCAGAGAGGCCAGGTCTAGGCTACGACTGACCAGGTCCAGGATGAAGAGTCCAACCAAGCTACGACCAAGACCCAAGGTCCAGGATGAAGATTTCGACCAGGTCTGAGAAGGTTACGACCGACAAGAGAGGCCAGGTCTTGGCTACGACCGACCAGGTCCAGGATGAAGAGTCTAACTAGGCCACAACCGAGACCCAAGGTCTAGGATGAAGAGTCCGACCAGGTCTGAGACCATTACGACCGACCAGAGAGGCCAAGTCCAGGCTACGGCTGACCAAGTCCAAGATGAGGAGTCCAACTAGGCTACGATCGAGACCCAAGGTCAAGGACAAATAGTCCAACTGGGTCTGAGAAGGTTGCAACTGACCAGAGGAGGCCAGGTCTAGGCAACGGCTGACCAGGTCTAGGACCAAGAGTCCAACTAGGCTACAACCGAGACCCAAGGTCCAGGGCGAAGAGTTTGACTATGTCTGAGAAGGTTAAGGCTGGCTAGAGAGGCCAGGTCCAGGTCGAAGAGTCAAACCAGGCTACGATCGAGACCCAAGGTCTAGGACGAAGAGTCCGACAAGGAACAAGAAGGTTATAGCCGACCAAAGAGACCCAAGATGCAAGATAAAGAGTCTAACCAGGTCTAAGAAGGTTACGGCCGACCAGAGAGGCCAGGTCCAGGCTACGACCGACCAGGTCCAGGATAAAGAGTTCAACCAGGCTACGACCGAGACCCAAGGTCGAGGATGAAGATTTCGACCAGGTCCAAGAAGGTTACGGCCGACAAGAGAGGCTAGGTCCAGGCTACAACCGGCCAGGTCCATGACGAAGAGTCCAACCAGGCTATGACCGAGATCCAAGGTCCAAGACGAAGAGTCTGACCAGGTGGGAGAACGTTACCGCCGACCAGAGAAGGCCGAGTCCAGGCTACGGTCGACCAGGTCCAGGATGAAGATTCCAACCAGGCTACGACCGAAACCCAAGGTATAGGAAGAAGAATCCGACCAGGTTTGAGGAGGGTACAGCCGACCAGAGAGGCTAGGTACGACCGAGCAGGTCCAAGACTAAGAGTCCAATCAGGCTACGATCGAGACCCAAGTTCCTAGACGAAGCATACGACCAGGTCCGAGAAAGTTACAGCCAATCAGAGAGGCCAAGTCCAGGCTACGGCAACCAGGTCCATGACGAAGAGTCCAACCAGGCTACGACTGAGACCCAAGGTCCAAGACAAAGAGTTTGACCAGGTAGGAGAAGGTTAGGGCCGACCAGGGAAGGCTAGGTCTAGGCTACGGCCAACCAGGTCCAAGACGAAGAGTCCAACCAGGCTACGACTGAGACCCAAGGTCCAGGACGAAGAGTCTGACCGGGTCGGAGACCGTTACGGCTGACCAGAGAGGCCAAGTCCAGGCTATGACTGACCAAGTCAAAGACAAAGAGTCCAAACAGGCTACGATCGAGACCCAAGGTCAAGGACAAAGAGTCCAACCAGGTCTGAGAAGGTTATAGTCGATCGAAAAAGGCCAGGTCCAGGCTACGGCCTACCAGGTCTAGGACAAAGAATTCAACTAGGCTACGACCGAGACCCATGGTCCAGGACCAAGAGACGACCATGCCCGAGAAGGTTAAGGCTAACTAGAGAGGCCAGGTCCAAGTTACGGCCAACCACGTCTAGGACGAAGAGTCCAACCCGGCTACGACCAAGACCTAAGGTCCAGGACGAAGAGTCTGACCCGGATCGAGAAGGTTACGGCCGACCAGAGAGACCCAAGGTCTAGGACGAAGAGTCTGACCAGGTCTTAGAAGGTTATGGCCAACTAGAGAGGCCAGGTCTAGGCTACGACTGACCAGGTCTAGAATGAAGAGTCCAACTACGCTACAAACAAGACCCAAGGTCTAGGATGAAGATTCCGACCAGGTGCGAGAAGGTTACGTCCGACAAGAGAGGCCAGGTCCATGCTACGGCCGACCAGGTCCATGACGAAGAGTCCAACCAAACTACGACCGAGACCTAAGGTCCAAGACGAAGAGTCCGACCAGGTGGGAGAAGGTTACAGCCGACCAAAGAAGGCCAAGTCCAGGCTCGGCCAACCAGGTCCATGACGAAGAGTCCAACCAGGCTATGACCGAGACCCAAGGTCTAGGACGAAGAGTCTGACCCGATCTGAGAAGGTTATGACCGTCCAGGTCTAGGATGAAGAGTCCAATCATGCTACGACCGAGACCCAAGGTCCTGGATGAAGAGTACGACAAGGTCTGAGAACGTTACGGTCGACCAGAGAGGCCAGGTCCAGGCTACGGCCGACTAGTTCCATGACGAAGAGTCCAACTAGGCTAAGACCGAGACCCGAGGCCCAAGATGAAGAGTCCGACCAGGTGGGAGAAGGTTACGGCCAACCAGATAAGGCTAGGTCCAGGCTACGGCCGTCCAGGTCCAGGACGAAGAGTCCAACCAGGCTACGGCAGAGACCCGAGGTCCAAGGCGAAGAGTCCGACCAGGTCGGAGAAGGTTACAGCTGACCAGAGAGGCCAAGTCTAGGCTACAGCCGACCAGGTCCAGGATGAAGAGTCCAACCAGGCTACGACCGAGACCACAGGTCAGGACAAGGAGTCTGACTAGGTCCGAGAAGGTTACGGCCGGCCAAGGAGGCCAGGTCTAGGCTACAGCCGACCAGGTCTGGGATGAAGAGTCCAACCAAGCTACAACTGAGACCACAGGTCCAGGACGAAGAGTCTGACCAGGTCCGAGAAGGTTACGGCAGTCCAGAGAGGCCAGGTCCAATACGAAGAGTCCAACCAGGATACGAGAGAGACCCAAGGTCTAGGGCGAAGAGTCTGACCAGGTCTGAGAAGGTTACGGCTACCCAGAAAGGCCACCTTCAGGCTACGACTGAGACCCAAGGCCCAAGGTCCAAGACAAAGAGTCCGACTAGGTCCAAGATGGTTACGATTGAAAAGAGAAGGCCAGGTCTAGAACGAAGAGTCCAACCTGGCTACGACTTAGACCTAAGGTCTAGGACGAAGAGTTCAACCAGGTCTGAGACAGTTATGGCCGACCAGGTCCAGGACGAAGAGTCCAACCAGGCTACGATCGAGACCCAAGGTCAAGGACAAAGAGTCCGACCAAGTCCAAGAAGGTTACGGCTGACAAGAGAGACCCGAGGTCCAGTATGAAGAGTCTAACCAGGTTTGAGAAGGTTACAGCCGACCAGAGAGGCCAGGTCCAGGGTACGGCCAAGTAGGTCCAACACGAAGAGTCCAACCAGGCTACGCCAAAGACCCAAGGTCGAGGATGATGAGTCCGACCAGGTCCAAGAAGGTTACGGCCGACCAGAGAGGCTAGGTCAAGGGTACGGCTGAGTAGGTCCAGGACGAAGAGTCCACCCTGGATAAGACCGAGAGCCAAGGTCGTGCACGAAGAGTCCAACCAGGTCTGAGAAGGTTACGGCTGATGAGAGAGGCCAAGTCCAGGCTACGGCCGACTAGGCCCGGGACGAAGAGTCCAACCAAGCTACGACCGAGACCAAAGGTCTAGGACAAAGAGTCTGACTAGGTCCGAGAACGTTACGACCGACCAGAGAGGCTAGGTTGAGGGTACGACCGAGTAGGTCCAGGATGAAGAGTCCACCCCGGCTACGACCGAGACCCAAGGTCTAGGAGAAAGTGTCTGACCAGGTCCAAGAAGGTTATGGCCAACTAGAGAGGCCAAGTCCAGGCTAGGGCACCAGGTCCAAGACAAAGAGTCCAACCAGGCTACGACCGATGCCCAAGGTCGAGGACGAAGAGTTCAACCAGGTCAGAGACGGTTACGGACTGATCGGAGAGGCCAGGTCCAGGCTATAGAAGACCAAGTCCAGGATGAAGAGTCCAACCAGGCTACGACCGAGACCCAAGGTCTAGGACGAAGAGTCCAACCAGGTCTGAGAAGGTTACGGCTTACTAGAGAGCCCAAGCCCAGACTACAGCTGACCAGGTCCTAGACGAAAAGTCCAACCAGGCTACGACCGAGGCCCAAGGTCCAGGAAGAAGAGTCCGACCAGGTCCGAGAAGGTTACGGCCAACCAGAGAGGCCAGGTCCAGGCTATAGCCGACCAGGTCCAGGACAAAGAGTCCAATCAGGCTATGACTAAGACCCAACCTCCAGGACGAAGAGTCTGACCAGGTCTAAGAAGGATACGACCGACCAAAGCGGCCAGGTCCAGAACAAAGAGTCCAATCTGGCTACGACCGAGACCCAAGGTCCTGGAAGAAGAGTCCGACTAGGTCTGAGAAGGTTATGGCCAACTAGAGAGCCCAGGTCTAGGCTACGGCCGACCAGGTCCAGGATGAAGAGTCCAACCAGGCTACGACCGAGACCCAAGGTCCAGGACGAAGAGTCCAACTAGGTCCGAGAAGGATACGACTGACCAGAGAGGCCAGGTCTAGGGTATGCCCGAGAAGGTCCAAGGTGAAGAGTCCAACCAGGCTACAACCGAGACCCACAGTCCAGCATGAAGAGTCTGACTAGGTCCGAGAAGGTTACGGCCGACCAGAGAGGCCAGGTCCAGGCTACAGCCGACTAGGTCCAGGACAAAGAGTCCAATTAGGCTATGACTAAGACCCAAGGTCCAGGGCGAAGAGTCTAACCAGGTCTGAGAAGGATACGACCGGCCAGAGAGGCCAGGTCCAGGACAAAGACTCCAATCAGGCTACGACCGAGACCCAAGGTCCAGGAAGAAGAGTCTGACCAGGTCCGAGAAGGTTACGGCCAACTAGAGAGCCTAGGTCTAGGCTACGACCGACCAAGTCCAGGATGAAAAGTTCAACTAGGCTACGACCGAGACCCAAGGTCCAAGACGAAGAGTCTGACCAAGTCCGAGAAGGATACGATCGACCAGAGAGGCCAGGTCCAGGGTACGACCGAGAAGGTCCAAGATGAAGAGTCCAACCAGGCTATGACCGAGACCTACAGTCCAGCACAAAGAGTCTGACTAGGTCTGAGAAGGTTACGGCGGACCAGAGAGGCCAGTGACATGCTACAGTTGGCCAATATCACTGGCAAAGAGTCCAACCAGGCTATGACCGAGACCCAAGGTTCGACCAGGTCCGAGAAGGTTATGGCCGACCAATGAGGCCAGGTCCAAGACTAAAAGTCCATCCAGGCTACAACTAGAGAGCCTAGGTCTAGACTACGGCCGACTCGGTCCAGGGCGAAGAGCCCAACCAGGCTACGACCGAGACCCAAGGTCCAGGAAGAAGAGTCTGACCAGGTGTAAGAAGGTTACGGTCGACCAGAGAGGCCAGGTCCAGGCTACGGCCGACCAGGTTCAGGACAAAGAGTCCAATCAGTCTACAACTAAGACCCAAGGTCTAGGATGAAGAGTCCGACTAGGTCCGAGAACAGTACGATTGACTAGAGCGGCCAGGCTAGGACAAAGAGTCCAATTAGGCTACGACTGAGACCCAAGGTCTAGGACGAAGAGTTCGACCAGGTCCAAGAAGGTTACGGCCAACTAGAGAGCCCAGGTCCAGGCCACGGCCGACCAGGTCCCGAACGAAGAGTCCAACCAGGCTACGACCGAGACCCAAGGTCCAAGACAAAGAGTCCAACCGAGTCTGAGAAGGTTACGGCCGACCAGAGAGGCCAAGTCCAGGGCACGATCGATCATGTCCAGGACAAAGAGCCCAACCAGGCTACGATCGAGACCCAAGGTCCAAGATGAAGAGTCCAACCAGGTTCGAGAAGGTTACGACCGACCAGAGAGGCTAGGTCTAGGGTACGGCCGAGCAGGTCCAAGGTGAAGAGTCCAGCCTAGCTATGACCAAGATCCAAGGTCCAAGACGAAGAGTCCGACCAGGTCCGAGAAGGTTATGGCCGACCAGAGGGGCCAGAATTGGAAACGCGGTGCGTAGCGGAATTGAAAAATTTTTCATCAGAGTAATTTCCAAAGCACAAGTTTGACATGCTATATGTATAAATTAGATAGATCTTAGTAACCTTTTTGTGAAGATCCTCCATAGCCTATGAAGAGAAGTAACGTTCCAGAAGAGCCTCTACCAACTGGTCTTCTTTGCTATTCTCTATCCACAACCGAAGTGAGTATGGGCTCACACGTACAGCTTTCCCATCGGTGACTCTCCTTCCAACCAATAAATTGAACCCAAAGCTAGTGTTTGTGATTTGTGAACAAAAGCTCTCAGGGAGATTTTCAGATGCTCACTATAAGAGTATCATTCTTAATCTCTCAATTGATCTGTGTAAATCGTGAAACTCACTCCCTTTATATAGCCATTGGTCCTAGGGTGAGTCCTTATCAGATTAGGTCTCAAAAACTTGAAACAGAATCAAGTTTGGATCAATATATGATAAGATCCATGTGAAAATGCATAATCTTATTTCTCGCTAATCGGCAGGCCAAACATCCTATTCGACAGGCTGATCAGGCTCCATCGACAAGCTGAACTCGTCATTCGGCATGCAGAACTCCCGAGAAAAAATCTCTACAAATCTTTTATTTTCCACCCCAGATTCTAAAGGATAAAGTCTCAGTTTTGATTCAAATAACCCAATAGAGAAGTTATCTAATCAAAACAAACTTTATCAAGATAATCTCTAAGGAAATAAATGAATTCATAATAATTCTACAAGTTTATCTTGATCCAATTTATCCAAAATAAAATCAACCGATAAACAGACAAGAATTATCCGATCCCAATAATTCAACAAGTTTATCTTAAATTAATTTTATTACAAAATTAATTCAACCAATAAACAGACATGAATTATTTGATTCTTACAAATTTTAAACCAATTTGATAAATCTGACATAAGTCACCAATTATTAGAAAAACACGCCATGTCGTTACAAGATTTTGTGAGCTAGCAAAGGGGGCCAAAATGGACCTATAAAGTTCAAGCTCATGATAATTATGAAACCCAATATCCCAGATATACATTTCACAATTATCAACTCCAACTCTACTCTACTAAAAGCTTGGACCTGCACTCTCGAACTTTATAGAATTACAAAGCTCGTGTAGCTAAGTGTCCATGACATATCAAAGTGTATCGTATCCCCATATGATAATCCATAATTGGCTTAAGGACAAGTTCTGTCGTGCCTTTTCGATTATTTTTATCTTACGTTCCACTGTCTCACCATTAGAAAACTTACTATCCAAAGATAGTATACCATTCGGTTACACCTGTGTATCTAAATGGTTGAGTGCTCCAGTTTTCCAATTACAGGACAACGCATATAAGAGGACATCATTACTCCTAAAAAGGAGCTATGGATTCCATATCTATGAATAACAAGTCTACGCTATCAAGAGTCATGCCTCCAATGTACCGGCATGCATACCCCTCTTGAGATGTGGAAGTCACCCATTGGTACATCAAAAGACAGAAGTCGAGACAACGGGCCCACTATTCATCTTAGGATTAAGATACAATGCAAATGATTGTCTAAAGCAAATCGATTTGCCAACACATCGTCACCTATGACAACACGCCAATATTTCTATTCACGGAGTCCAATTCCAATGGTCAAGACAAACCATCTCCCAAAAGGGATATAGACAACATAACAATCTTTACATGAATAAAGTGCCCAACTTTATTCCCTTGATTGCGGATCATATGTTTCAGACCATCACCTTAAGAATCGTATCTTCTGCATAATCATCCCATCATATGCTGAATTCTTAAGGTTTAGACCGACAGTCTCAGACTGTTGTTTGCTTATCATACATTCAACAAATATGAACGTAAAGAGGACAAGATTTGGTATATATAAATGAATAAATTCTTTATTAATAAAAATGTCTCCAAAACGTATTACATTTTTACTCCTTAGGGCATACATGTCTAACAATCTCCCACTTGCACTAAGTGAGTAAATACCGCAAATTTTGCATCCCCATAGCTTCCACATGCCTCTCAAAGACTCTCCCAGTTAGTGTCCTCGTAAATGGATCAGCTAAATTGTCCTCTAATACGATCTTGCACACCGTGACATGCCCGCCCTCAATGAAGTCCTTTATCACATGATACTTCCGATCAATATGCTTACTCTTCTTGTGAAATCTTGGGTCCTTAGCATTAGCTACCGCCACACTGTTATCACAGTATAGTGATACCACTTTATCCATACCAGGAACTACCTCAAGATCCCCAAGGAACTTACGAAACCACACTGCTTCTTTCGAAGCATCACTAGCCGCCACATACTCGGCCTCCATCGTTGAATCTGAAGTGCAATCTTGCTTCACACTTCTCCAACTGATGGCACCGCCACCCAGAGTAAACACAAACCCCGAAGTCGATTTCCTAGAATCCAGACAGGATTGAAAATTTGAGTCAGTGTATCCTAGAGGAGTTAAATCCTCACCCGAATACACAAGCATATACCCTCGAGTCCTTCTCAGGTACTTGAAAATATGCTTTACCGTAACCCAATGGTTTGGTCCTGGAGCCTCCTGAAATTGACTTACAATCCCGACTGCATAGCTAATATCCAATCGTGTGCAAAGCATGGCATATATGAGACTACCCATTGCTGAAGCATAAGGCACCTTCTTCATGTAGTCTCTTTCTTCATAAGACTTTGGAGAGTCTTTCTTAGAAAGAGTAATTCCAGACCTCGATGGTTGCCCACCATTCTTGGAATCCTGCATTGCAAACCTCTTGAGAATTTTATCTATGTAGCTAGCCTGTGACAAAGCTATCATTTTGTTATTCCTATCTCGAAAGATCTGGATACCGAGAACAAAATTAGCCTCACCCAAGTCCTTCATGTCAAACTTCTTTGTCAACCATAATTTGACCGATGACAATGCCCCATCGTCATTGCCAATTAGCAGAATGTCATCTACATAGAGTAGTAGAAAAACCACCTTCCTATCTTTAATGTGTTTGTAAACACATGGTTCATCCACATTTTGTGAGAACCCATAAGTCTTAATCACTTGATCAAATCTTATGTTCCAAGAACGGGAAGCCTGCTTAAGTCCATAAATTGACTTCAGCAGTTTATAAACCTTACCCTCTTGGCCCGCGACCTTGAACCCGTCTGGTTGTTCCATATAAATGGACTCATCAAGATAGCCATTCAAAAAAGCCGTCTTGACATCCATTTGCCAAATCTCATAGTCGAGAGCAGCAGCTATGGACAAGAGAATCCGAATGGACTTAAGCATGGCTACAGGCGAAAAGGTTTCCTCATAATCGATTCCTTCCTTTTGCGTATAACCCTTAGCTACCAGTCTAGCCTTAAAGGTTTTGACCTTTCCATCCACTCCTCTTTTCCTCTTGTAGATCCACTTACACCCCATGGGTTTTACCCCATCCGGAAGATCCACAAGCTCCCAGACCCGATTAGTCTCCATAGACTTCATCTCAATATTCATGGCCTCTGTCTAGAGTCTTGAATCAACATCCTCCATAGCTTCTGCGTAAGTATAAGGATCCCTGTCATGTTCATTCGGTTCAGCCAAGAAGACCTCCCCATTGAGCATATACCTCTCAGGATGACACCCGATCCTCCCACTGCGCCAAAGCCCCTGAGATTGTTGTTCAAGTTTGTTTGGTTTTTCTACACCGATCGAAATGGTTTGTGTTGGAACCTCTGGAGTGAACGGATCACCCCTAAACTCCTCAAGCACCACTTTGCTTCGAGGCTTAAAGTCTTCCATGTAACTCTCCTCAAGGAAAGTTGCATTAGTTGAAACCACGACTTTATTTTCCTTTGGGTCATAAAAATAACCCCGTTTAGTCCCTTTTGGATATCCTACAAACATGCAAACTTTTGAACGTGCTTCCAACTTATTCGGATCCTTAAGCAGGACATGATTCGGACATCCCCATATGTAAATATGGTTTAAGGATGTCTTCCTTCCGGTCCACAACTCGTGAGGAGTTTTAGGGATCGATTTTGAAGGCACATTGTTCAAAAGATAACATGTCCAACATGTGCATATCCCCAAAAGGATAAAGGTAATGATGAATAACTCATCATGGACTTAATCATGTCCAACAAAGTCCTATTCTTTCTCCCCGCTATGCCATTCTGCTACGGAGTGCCCAGCGCAGTCAAATGGGATTTTATCCCATTTTCTAACAAGTGTCCCAAGAACTCATCAGAAAGGTATTCTCCACCTCGATCAGATCAAAGTGCTTTTATGGGTCTATCCAGTTGCTTTTCCACTTCAGCCCGAAACTCCCTAAACTTATCATAAGTTTCGCTTTTGTGGTGCATCAAGTACACATACCCATATATTGAGTAATCGTCAATAAAAGTGATGAAGTACTCATACCCTCCTCGTGCCCGAATGTTCATCGGTCCGTAAACATCACTATGCATAAGTTCTAGAACCCCTTCGGCCCTATTGCCCTTAGACTCGTATGTTCTTTTGGTCATTTTACCCTCCAAACAAGATTCACATTGATGTATAGATTCCACCTTTAAGTGACTTAAAGGTGCATCCCTTACCAACCTTTGAATCCTATTCAGGTTAATATGGCCAAGGCGCAAATGCCAAAGATAAGTCTTATTAGAGTGAGAAGCTTTAAGTCTTTTAGAGTCATTATCATTTATCTCAACATTAGGCAATAAGTCCATCTTAGGTTTGATAAAATATAGATTATTTTACATCCATCTAGAACAGATAAACGATTTATTTTTACGAATCACCACTTTTTCATTAAAAGATACCACGTAGGAGTCTTTAAATAAAGAAGATACAAAAATTAAATTCCTTTTAAATTTAGGAACATAAAAACAATCTCGCAAAATTAAATTCCTATAATTATCAAAGTAAAGATGGACATCTCCCACTGCTTCCGCTGAGACCATGGATCCACCGCCCATTCGAAGCGTTAAGTCTTCACGTAGCAGACTTCTTGTTTCTTTGAATCCTTATAGAGAAACACAAACATGATTAGTTGCACCGAAATCTATGACCCAGATGTCACTGGATTCCTCAACCAAACAAGTTTCTGAATATAGAAGATCACACCTACCTCCCTTGGAAAGGAAGTCCTTGCAATGCTTCTTTATATGCCCGACCTTACCACAGAAGAAGCACTTAAGCTTCTTTGGGTTCTTCTTCTTCTTCTTCTTGCTCTTGGTAGCAACAGGAATAGAAGACTTCCTATTCTTGGCCCGTTGCTTCTTTCCATTCCTTGACTTAGGATTGGAACCAGAAGCAGCTACCATGTTGGCCTCACCACCAGCAAGAGACTCCCTGATCAGCAGTTCGAACTCCTGTAACTGTTTCATCAGTTTTGTCAAGGTCATATCCCGTCTATTGCTTAAATTAAAAATAGCTCTAAATGGAATGAATTCCTTAGACAGAGTCTCAAAGACCATAGTCATCTGAGTTTCAGCATCGATGTCGGCTCCATTGGTTTGAGCCTCAGTGAGGTAACCCATGACTAACATCATGTGCTCCTTAACAGATATCCCCGGTCTCTGTCTATAGTTTAAGAGTTTTCGAAGCGCCCCTTGCTGCTTCGTTATGGCCTGGCCTCTGAACATATCCTCAAGATTATCCAAGATCTGCTTCTCAGTCTCATAATCCTGATGTTGAGCCTGCAGCACGTTGTTCATGCTAGCCATAACATAGCAGCGGGCCTGATCATTAGCATCTTTCCAGCGGTCGTACGCTTGGAATTGCTCATTACTTGAGTCTCCCGTAGGCTCAGGAGGACAAGGGGTTGTCAATACATATTTTAGTTTCTCAAAGGATAGGACGATGTCCAGGTTCCGTTTCCAATCATTATAATTCTCGTTGGTTAATTGGTTTTTGTCAAGTATCGATGATAAAACATTTTTAGACATTTTCAATCTACAATAAAGAATCATATACCAAACATAAGCAAACATATATAATAATTTAGTAAGATAACACAATCATGTAAAATCATACAAATGTGTTTATGTGTCAAAACCTTGAAAATATCACAACCTTACAATGATAATTCCCAACTCAAAATTCAACAAGCTCCTAGGGGAGTCATGCCAAATTCAATCAGGAACACGGATCCCCTCCTGATTAATATATGCCATCCAGGACCCGTTTGATCCAGCATATACTAATAATCGTTTCTTTGGCCATTAATTTTATTAACAGAGCTCCTAGGGGAGGTTAATAATAAAATTAACGTGAGTGTATAACCATCGTTTGAATATTTTATCCATGATTTATAATCACCACCTAGGGGTGTGCAACCTTAAATCACACTAAAATACCTTATCCATTCAGAGATCCAATCTGGTACATGATAGAAATCCCTTCCTAGGGGTCGGGACCACCGTGTTCTTCCTATGGATCAACGATGGAGGCCTTAGGTCCTCTCTTCGAAAACCTTCTCCCGCTCAATCTTTTGAAGTCAAGGTTTTATTTTAAAATTATGCATGAACAATTTTAATATGAGCGGCACTCCCTATTCTATATGACATGTTATCAATATACATGGTAAATCATATTATAATGCAGACAAGCAAAGCTACAAGCAAAATAATAATAACCGTAATATTATGGTTCCACCCTAGAGAATAGAAAAAGTAAGATTACAAGAGAATCGAGACAATTATCGATTCTTCATCCTTGAATCCTCAAGCTGTATCCTTCTTCATGCAATACCCATCTTCAAGTCTTCAATCCCGTGTGATTCAAAAACATCATATTTTTGGTCATATCCAAATTTAATGTTTCTAAGAATCATCCTGCCAGTCATGCTTCATCAGCCTGCCAGTCCTCGGTGATCGGCCTGCCAGTCATGCTTCGTCAGCTTGTTGATCTAATACATTGGCCTGTTGTTCCATGAAGGTTCGGCCTGCCGAACTGAAAGTTTGGCCTACCGACAGAGCAGCCAAATTTCTACCCCACTGTCAGCCAGTAGGACCACATGTCTGGCCTGCCAATCTGTGACCTTCGACCAGCCGAACTGTGACGTCCGACATGCCGACTGGGCAGAAAAACTTATTTTAGAAAATACAATTTTAACGCAATTTATCAATTTATTTTCAACAATTCAAAAACATAAATTAGAGACTCTAGAAATACCAGGGGCGCCATCATCATTCTTCTAGATCCGTCTTCTTCGAATAATTATTTAATTACAAAAATTTTTACAAATTTAAAATTAAATAACAATTCCTAGACGGAGATGATAGTCCGCCATCTAATTACATGAAAAAACTAGATACACATTCTAACCTCTAAGGAACCATAACCAATATTAATTAATTAATTAATAATTAAACAACGATTTAATCAACCATAATTAATTAATAAACTTTACCACATAATCCATGACAACATACATAATTTATAGAAACCTAGAGTGCCATCTCTCTATAAAATTCAATTCAAGCATAGGAGACATTAAGATCACAAAATTTATGCATATAACATGATCACAAACTTGTAAATTTATGTAAAAACCATGGCTCTAATACCAATTGTTGGAAACGTGGTGTGTAGCAGAATTTAAAAATTTTTCATCAGAGTAATTTCTAAAACATAAGTTTGACATGCTATAAGTATAAATTAGACAGATCTTACTAACCTTTGTGTGAAGATGCTCCGTAACCTATGAAGAGAAGTAACGCTTCAAAAGAGCCTCAACAAACTGGTCTTCTTTGCTATTCTCTATACACAATCGAAGTGAGTGTGGGCTCACACGTACAGCTCTCCCACTGGTGACTCTCCTTCCAACCAATAGAGAGAACCCAAAGCTAGTGTTCATGATTTGTGAATAAAAGCTCTCAGGGAGTTTTTCAGATGCTCACTAGAAGAGTATCACTCTTAATCTCTCAATTGATTTGTGTAAATCATGAGACTCACTCGCTTTATAGAGCCATTGGTCCTAGGGTCAGTCCTTATCAGATTAGGTCTCAAAAACTAGAAATAGAATAAAGTTTGAATCAATATCTGATAAGATCCGTGTGAAAACACGTAATCTTATTTCTCGCTGATCGGTAGGCCGAACATCCAAATCGACAGGCCAAACAGGCTCCATCGATAGGCCGAACTCGTCATTCAATAGGTTGAACTCCCGAGAAGGTTATGGCTGACCAGAGAGGCCAAGTCTAGGCTACGGCTGACTAGGTCCAGGACAAAGAGTCCCAAGGCCCAGGATGAAGAGTCTAACCAGGCTACAACTGAGCCCAAGGTCCAAGATGAAGAGTTCGACCAAGTCTAAGAAGTTAACGGCCGACCGGAGACGACAGGTCCAGGTTACAGCCAACCAGGCTTCGATTGAGATCCAAGGTCCAAGACGAAGAGAATGACTAGGTCCGAGAAGGTTAGGGCTCGCCAGAGAGGCTAGGTATAGGCTACGGCTGACTAGGTCAAGGACGAAGAGTTTAACCAATTGCGATCGAGGCCCAAGGTCTAGGACAAAGAGTCTAACCAAGTCCGAGAAGGTTACGGCCGACCAGATAGGCTAGGTCCAGGCTACGACCGACTAGGTCCAGGATGAAGAGTCCAACTAGGCTACGACCGAGACCTAAGGTGTAGGACAAAGAGTCCAACCAGGTCCGAGAAGGTTACGGCTGACCGGAGAGGCCAAGTCCAGGCTACGACCAACCAGGTCCAAGGCGAAGAGTCCAATCAAGCTACGACCTGGACCCAAGGTCCAAGACGAAGTGTCCGACTAGGTCTGAGATGGTTACGGCTGACAAGAGAGGCCAGGTCCAGGCTACGGCCGGCCAAGTCCAGGACGAAGAGTCCAACCAGACTACAACCAAGACCCAAGGTCTAGGACAAAGAGTTTAACTAGGTTCGAGAAGGTTATGGCCGACCGGAGAGGCCAGGTCCAGGCTACAGAAGATGAGGTCCAGGATGAAGAGTCCAACTAGGCTACAACCGAGACCCAAGGTCCAGGATGAAGAGTTTGACCAGGTCCGAGAAGGTTACGGCCAACCAAAGAGGCCAGGTTGAGGCTACGGTTGACCAGGTCCAAGATGAAGAGTCTAACTAGTCTACGACTAAGACCCAAGGTCTAGGATGAAGAGTCTGACCAGGTCCGAGAAGGTTACGGCCGACAAGAGAGGCCAGGTCCAGGGTACGGTCAAGTAGGTCCAGCACGAAGAGTCCAACCAGGCTACGCCCGAGGCCCAAGGTCTAGGACGAAGAGTCTGACCCATCCGAGAAGGTTACGACTAACCAGAGATGCTAGGTCTAGGGTACGGCTGAGCAGGTCCAGGACGAAGAGTCCACCCCTGCTACGTCTGAGACCCAAGGTCTAGGAAGAAAAGTCCGACCAGGTCCGATAAGGTTATGGCCGACCAGAGCAGCCAGGTCCAGGCTATGGCCGACCAGGTCCATGAAGAAGAGTCCAACCAAGCTACGACCAAGACCCAAGGTCTAGGACGAAGAGTCTGAGAAGGTTACGGTAGACCAGAGTGGCCAGGTCTAGGCTACAGCTAACTAGGTCCAGGATGAAGAGTCCAACCAGGCTACGATCTAGACCAAAGGTCCGACCAGGTCTAAGAAGATTATGGCTGACCAGAAAGGCTAGGTCCAGGCTACGGCAGACCAGGTCTAGAACAAAGAGTCTAACCAGGCTATGACCAAGGGCTAAGGTCCAGGATGAAGAGTTCGACCAGCTCTGAGAAGGTTACAACCGACCAGAGAGAACTAAGGTCCAGGACGAAGAGTCTAACCAGGTCTGAGAAGGTTACGGCAGACCAAAAAGGCCAGGTCTAGGGTATGATCAAGTAGGTCTAGGATGAAGAGCCCAACCAGGCTATGACCGAGACCCTAGGACCAGGATAAAGATTCCGACCAGGTCCAAGAAGGTTACGGCCGACCAAAGAGGCTAGGTCTAGGGTACGGCCTACCAGGTCCGGGACAAAGAGTCCACCCAGGCTACGACCGAGACCCAAGGTCCAGGGTGAAGAGTCCGACTAGGTTCGAAAAGGTTATGGCCGACCAGTGAGGCCAGGTCTAGGCTATAAACGACCAGGTCCATGGCGAAGAGTCCAACCAGGCTACGACTGAGACCCAAGGTCATGGAAGAAGAGTCTGACCAGGTTTGAGAAGGTTACTGCCGACCAGAGAGGCCAAGTCTAGGCTACGACCGGCCAGGTCCAGGATGAAGAGTCTAACCAGGCTACGACCAGGACCCAAGGTCTAGGACGAAGAGTTCAACCAGGTTCGAGAAGGTTACAGCTGACCAGAGAGGCCAAGTCCAGGCTACAGAAGACCAGGTCCAAGACGAAGAGTCCAACCAAGCTACAACCGAGACCCAAGGTCTAGGATGAAGAGTTCATCCAGGTCTGAGAAGGTTACGGCCGACCAGAGAGGCCAGGTCCAGGCTACGGCCAACCAGGTCTAGGGCGAAGAGTCCAACCAGGCTACGACCGAGACCCAAGGTCCAGAACGAAGAGTTTGACCAGGTCTGAGAAGGTTACGGGCGACCAGAGAGGCCAGGTCCAGGCTACGGCAGGCCAGGTCCAGGACGAAGTGTCCAACTAGGCAACGACCGAGACCTAAGTTCCAGGATGAAGAGTCTGACCAGGTACGAGAAGGTTACGGCCTACCAGAGAGGCCAGGTCCAGGCTACAGAAGACCAAGTATAGGAAGAAGAGTCCAACTAGGCTACAACCGAGACCCAAGGTCTAGGACGAAGAGTTTGACCAGGTCTAAGAAGGTTACGACCGACCAGAGAGGCCGGGTCAAGGCTACAGCCGGCCAGGTCCAGGATGAAGTGTCCAACCAGGCAACGACCGAGACCTAAGTTCCAGGACGAAGAGTCTGACCAGGTCCGAGAAGGTTACGGCCGACGAGACAGGCAAGGTCCAGGCTACAGAAGACCAGGTCTATGACAAAGAGTCCAACTAGACTACAACCGAGACCCAAGGTCTAGGACAAAGAGGTCGACCAGGTCTAAGAAGGTTACGACCGACCAGAGAGGCCAGGTCTAGGCTACAGCCGGCTAGGTCAAGGATGAAGAGTCCAACCAGGCTACAACCAAGAACCAAGGTCTAGGACGAAGAGTTCAACCAGGTTCGAGAAGGTTACGGCCGACGAGAAAGGCCAAGTCCAGGCTACAGAAGACCAGGTCTAGGACAAAAAGTCCAACCAAGCTACAATCAAGACCCAAGGTCTAGGACGAAGAGTTTGACCAGGTCTGAGAAGGTTACGACGGACGAGAGAGGCCAGGTCCAGGCTACGGCCAACCAGGTCCAAGGCGAAGAGTCCAACCAGGCTACGACCGAGACCCAAGGTCTAGGACGAAGAGTTTGACCAGGTCTGAGAAGGTTACAGGCGACCAAAGAGGCCAGGTCCAGGCAACGGCCGACCAGGTCCAAGATGAAGTGTCCAACCAGGCTACAACCGAGACCCAAGTTCCAGGACGAAGAGTCCAACCAGGTCTGAGAAGGTTAAGGCCGCCAAGAGTGACCCAAGGTCCAGGACGAAGAGTCCGACTAGGTCAGAGAAGGTTACAGCTGACCAAAGTGGCCAGCTCCAGGGTACGGTCGAGTTGGTCCAGGACGAAGAGTCCAACCATGCTACGCCCAAGACCCAAGGTCTAGGACGAAGAGTCTGACCTGGTCTGATAAGGTTTTATCTGACCAAAGTGGCTAGGCCTAGGGTACAGCCGAGGAGGTCCAGGACGAAGAGTCCACCCCAGCTACGACTAAGTCCCAAGGTCTAGGACGAAGAGTCTGACCAGGTCAGAAAAGGTTATGGCCCACCAGAGAGGCCAGGTCCAGGCCATAGAAGACCAGGTCTAGGACGAAGAGTCCAACTAGGCTACAACCGAGACCCAAGGTCTAGGACGAAGAGTCTGACCAGGTCCGAGAAGGTTACTACTGACCAAAGAGGCCAGGTCCAGGCTACGGCCGACCAGGTCCAGGACGAAGAGTCCAACCAGGCTACGACTGAGACCCAAGTCTAGGACGAAGAGTTCAACCAGGTTCGAGAAGGTTACGGCCGGCCAGAGAGGCCAGGTCTAGGCATCAGAAGACCAGGTCCAGGATGAAGAGTCCAACTAGGGTACAACCAAGACCCAAGGTCTAGGACGAAGAGTTCGACCAGTTCTAAGAAGGTTACGACCGACCAGGGAGGCTAGGTCTAGGCTACGGCCAACCAGGTCCAGGGCGAAGAGTCCAACCAGGCTACGACCAAGGCCCAAGGTCCAAGGCGAAGAGTTTGACCAGGTCTGAGAAGGTTACAGGCGACCATAGAGGCCAGGTCCAGGCTACGGCCGGCCAGGTCTAGGACGAAGTGTCCAACCAGGCTACGACCAAGACCTAAAGTCTAGGACGAAGAGTTTAACTAGGTTCGAGAAGGTTACGGCTGACCAGAGAGGCCAGGTCCAGGCTATGGAAGACTAGGTCCAGGACAAATAGTCCAACCAGGCTGCAACCAAGACCCAAGGTCCAGGGCGAAGAGTTCGACCAGGTCTGAGATGGTTAAGGCCAATCAGAGAGGCCAGGTTCAGGCTACAGCTGACCAGGTCCAAGACGAAAAGTCCAACCAGGCGATGTCCAAGACCTAAGTTCCAGGACGAAGACTCCGACCAAGTCTGAGAAGGTTACGGCCACCAAGAGAGACCCAAGGTCTAGGATGAAGAGTCTGACTAGGTCTAAGAAGGTTATGGCCGACCAAGGAGGCCAGGTCCAGGGTCTAGGACGAAGAGTCCAACCATGCTATGCCTGAGATCCAAGGTCTGGGACGAAGAGTCCAACCTGGTCTGATAAGGTTACATCCAACTAGAGTGGCTAGGTCTAGTGTACGGTCGAGCAGGTCCAGGACGAAGAGTCCACCCCGGTTACGACTGAGGCCCAAGGTCCAGGATGAAAATTCTAACCTGGTCTGATAACGTTATGGCCGACCAGAGAGGCCAGGCCCAAGCTATGGCCGACCAGGTCCATGATGAGGAGTCCAACCAAGCTACGACCGACACCCAAGGTCCAGGACGAAGTGTCTGAGAAGGTTACGGTAGACTAGAGAGGCCAGGTCTAGGCTACGATCGACTAGGTCCAGGGCGAAGAGTCCAACCAGGCTATGATCTAGATCAAAGGTCCAGGAGGAAGAGCCCGACCAGGTCCAAAAAGGTTACTGCTGACCAGACAGGCTAGGTCAAGGCTAAAGCCGACCAGGTCTAGGACGAAGAGTCTAACCAGGCTATGACCGAGGCCCAAGGTCCGGGACGAAGTGTCCGACCAGGTTTGAGAAGGTTACAACCCACCAGAAAGGCCAGGTCCAGGGTACGACCGAGCAGGTCCAGGATGAAGAGCCCAACCAGGCTACGACCGAGACCCAAGGTCCAGGACGAAGAGTCCGACCAGGTCTGAGAAGGTTACGGCTGACTAGAGAGGCTAGGTCTAAGGTACGATCGATTAGGTCTAGGATGAAGAGTCCACCCCGGCTACGACCAAGACCCAAGGTCCAGGACAAAGAGTCCGACCAGGTCCGAGAAGGTTATGGCCGACCAAAGAGGCCAGGTCCAGGCTACGGCTGACCAGGTCCATGACAAAGAGTCCAACCAGGCTACGACCGAGACCCAAGGTCCAGGACGAAGAGTCCGACCAGGTCCGAGAAGGTTACGGCTGACCAGAGAGGCCAGGACCAGGCTACGGCTGACCAGGTCCAAGATGAAGAGTCCAACCAAGCTATGACCGAGACCAAAGGTCTAGGACAAAGTGTCTGACTAGGTCTGAGAAGGTTACGATCGACAAGAGAGGCTAGGTCCAGGCTACGGCCGGCCAAGTCAAGGACGAAGAGTTTAACCAGGCTACTGTAACCCCCCCTTACGGATGTCACAGATGTCGTTATATTCATACATTACATACTTATTTATTTATTTTAGATAAACTTTAAGTGCAAAACTTATATGAAACTTTAATTGTAAAAGTAGTAAGGAAAACGTAACCAGGATCCACACGTACATTTTTTTTTTACAACATTCATTAACTTAATCCATAATGTATTTTCACATTAATATCAATCATAAACTTGCTTTAATAAAATAAATATACCAAATTGTTAAATCAAAATTTATAAAACATTAAATCATTTAAAAGTTACTTGCTCCCACAGTTCGGCAGGCCGAACTTAGGACTTCGACAGGCCTAACAAGGTCGGCAGGCCAGAAGTCGTCAACCGGTAGGCCGGCAAGGGCTCTGCAAATCAGGGTTTGAAAACTTTTAAAGATCGACAGGCCAAAAATGAGATCGGTAGGCTAAACTTTCTTCCATCGGCATGCTGACCAATGATGTTCGGCAGGCCGATAGAGCCAAAATCCTTTAGAAAGCTTAATTTGTAAAACACTTCAACTTTCAAATTGCGGAAGATCACATTCTTAAAATGATAAAATATAATCATGAAACATAGTTCTTGTATTCTTCAAAACTTATCATAAAAATATGTTCAAATAATAAGCCATAGCATAACTCATAAAACTTGCATCATTGGCATTCTTTCGGTTGCAATTCAACTTTCTTGTGCTCACACGCCTTCTCATGTCATCCGCCTAATCCATGACTTTCTTACCCTTATCTGCAACATGATATAAACTTGAATAAGCTAAAGCTTAGTAAGTACATATATTTCTCACAATTAAAAAAAAACATTTCATAAACATCATCATCATCATCATCATGTCATAATAGTGCATTAAGCACAATTTCATATAAACATATCTTTCATGACATTGACCATATTAAAACTTATTTCATTTTATCTCAAGGTGTTAGACATGTATGCCCTAAGGAGTAAAAGTGTAATATGTTTTTGGAGATATTTTTATCAATAAAGAATTTATTTATTTATATATACCAAATCTTGCCCTCTTTATGTTCATATTTGTTGAATGTATGATAAGCAAACAGCAGTCTGAGACTGTCGGTCTAAACCTTAAGAATTGGGCATATGATGGGATGATTATGCGGAAGACACGATTCTTAAGGTGATGGTCTGAAACATATGATCCGCAATCGAGGGAATAAAGTTGGGCACTTTATTCATGTAAAGATTGTTATGTTGTCTATATCCCTTTTGGGAGATGGTTTGTCTTGACCATCGAAGTTGGACTCCGTGAATAGAAACATTGGCCCATTGTCATAGGTGACGATGTGTTGGATTGGGACATAAAGTGAATCAATTTGGATTAATAATTCTGTCTTGGCAAATCGATTCACTTTAGACAATCATTTGCATTGTATCTTAATCCTGAGATGAATAGTGGGCCTGTTGCCTTGACTTGTGCCTTTTGATGTACCAATGGGTGGCTTCCACATCTCAATAGTGGTATGCATGCCGGTACGTTGGAGGCATGACTCTTGATAGCGTAGACTTGTTATTCATAGATATGGAATCCATAGCTCCTCTTTAGGAGTAATGATCTCCTCTTATATGCATTGTCCTGTAATTGGAAAACTGGAGCGCTCAACCATTTGGATACATAGGTGTAACCGAATGGTATACTGTCTTTGGATAGTAAGTTTTCTAATGTTGAGACAATGGAACGCAAGATAAAAATAATCGAAAAGGTAAGATAGAACTTGTCCTTAAGCCGATTATGGATTATCATATGGGGATACAATACACTTTGATATGTCATGAAGACTTAGCTATATGAGCCTCATAATTCTATAAAGTTTGAGAGTGTAGCTCCAAGCTTTTAGTGGAGTAGCATTGGAGTTGATAATTGTGAAATGTATATCTAGGATATTGGGTTTCATAATTATCATGAGCTTGAACTTTATAGGTCCATTTTGGTCCCCTTTGCTAGCTCACAAAATCCTGTAACGACACGACGTGCTTTTCCAATAATTGGTGACTTATGTCAGAATAATCAGATTGGTTTAAAATTTTTAAGAATCAAATAATTTATTTATCTTTATTTATTGAATTAATTTTGTAATAAAATTAATTTAAGATAAACTTGTTGAATTATTGGGATCCGATAATTCTTGTCTATTTATCGGTTGATTTAATTTTGGATAAATTAGATCAAGATAAACTTGTAGAGTTATTGTGAATTGATTTATTTTCTTAGAGATTATCTTGATACAGTTCTTTTTGATCAGATATCTTCTCTATTGGGTTATTTGAATCAAAACTAAGACTTTATCCTTTAGAATCTCGGGTGGAAAATAAAAGATTCATGAAGATTTTTTCTCGAGAGTTTGGCCTGTCGAATGATGAGTTCGGCCTACCAATGGAGCCTGTTCGACCTGCCGATTAGGATGTTTAGCCTGCCGATCAGCGAGAAATAAGATTACGCATTTTCACACGGATCTTATCAGATATTGATCCAAATTTGATTCTTTTTTGAGTTTTTGAGACCTAATCTGATAAGGACTGACCCTAGGAACAATGTCTATATAAAGGGAGTGAGTCTCATGATTTACTTAGATCAATAGAGATCAATTGAGAGATTAAGAGTGATACTCTTCTAGCGAGCATCTGAAAAACTCCCTGAGAGCTTTTGTTCACAAATCACTAACACTAGCTTTGGGTTCTCTCTATTGGTTGGAAGGAGAGTCACCGGTGGTAGAGCTGTAACTGTGAGCCCACACTCACTCCGGTTGTGGATAGAGAATAGCAAAGAAGACCAGTTGGTTGAGGCTCTTCTAGAACGTTACTTCTCTACATAGGTTGCGGAGGTTCTTCACACAAAGGCTAGTAAGATCTATCTAATTCATACATATAGCATGTCAAACTTGTGTTTTAGAAATTATTCTGATGAAAAATTTAAAAAATTTTGCTACGCACCACGTTTCCAACAATTGGTATCAGAGCCATGGTTTTTACTTAAATTTACAAGTTTGTGATCATGTTATATGCATAAATTTTGTGATCTTAGTCTCTCCTATGCTTGAATTGAATTTTGTAGAGAGATGGCACTCTAGGTTTCTATAAATTATGTATGTTGTCATGGATTATGTGGTAAAGTTTATTAATTAATTATAGTTGATTAAATCATTGTTTAATTATTTCTTAATTAATTAATACCGGTTATGGTTCCTTAGAGGTTAGAATGTGTATTTAGGTTTTTCATATAATTAGATCGCGGACTATCATCTCCGTCTAGGAATTGTTATTTAATTTTAAATTTTTTAGAATTTTTGTAATTAAATAATTATTCAGGGAAGACGGATCTAGAAGAATGATGATGGCACCCCCAGGTATTTCCTAAGTCTCTAATTTTATGTTTTTGAATTATTAAAAATAAAATCGATGAATTGCGTTAAAATTTTATTTTCTCGAACAAGGGATTTTTGCTCGGTCGGCATGCCGGTCGTCACAGTTCGGCAGGCCGAAGGTCACAGATCGGCAGGCCAAACGTGTGGTCCGGTAAGCTGACAGTGGGGCAAAAATTAGGGTGCTCTGTCGGCAGGCCGAACCTTCATGGGTCGGCAGGACGATCACCCATATCGGCCTATCGACTGAGAGCTGCCAAATGTCCAGAAAAGGTGCAATTTTTCAGTGTAGTTTTAATTTTATTTTTGAGACGATTCTAAGAAACATTTAAATTTGGATATGACCGAAAAGATGAAGTTTTTGATTCATACGGGATTGAAGACTTGAAAATGGGTATTGCATGAAGAAGGATACAGCTTGAGGATTCAAGGATGAAGAATCGATAAATGTCTCGATTATTCTCTTGTAATCTTAGTTTTCTATTCTCTAGGGTGGAACCATAATATTACGGTTTTTATTATTTTGCTTAGAGCTTTGCTTGATTGCTTTGCTTGTATGCATTATAATATGATTTACTATGTATATTGATAACATGTCATATAAAATAGGGAGTGCCGCTCATATTAAAATTGTTCATGCATAATTTTAAAATAAAACCTTGACTTCAAAAGATTGAGCGGGAGAAGGTTTTCGAAGAGAGGACCTAAGGCCTCCATCGTTGGTCCATAGGAAGAACATGGTGGTCCCGACCTCTAGGAAGGGATTTCTATCATGTACCAGATTGGATCTCTGAAAGGATAAGGTATTTTAGTGTGATTTATGGTTGCACACCCCTAGGTGGTGATTATAAATCATGGATAAAATATTAAAATGATGGTTATACACTCATGTTAATTTTATTATTAACCTCCCCTAGGAGCTTTGTTAATAAAATTAATGGCCAAAGAAACGATTATTAGTATATGCTGGATCATACAGGTCTTGGATGGCATATATTAATCTGGAGGGGATCCGTGTTCCTGATTGAATTTGGCATGACTCCCCTAGGAGCTTGTTGAATTATGAGTTGGGAATTATCATTGTAAGGTTGTGATATTTTCAAGGTTTTGACACATAAACACATTTGTATGATTTTACATGATTGTGTTATCTTACTAAATTATTATATATGTTTGCTTATGTTTGGTATATGATTCTTTATTGTAGATTGAAAATGTCTAAAAATGCTTTATCATCGATACTTGACAAAAACCAATTAACCGACGAGAATTATAACAATTGGAAACGAAACCTAGACATCGTCCTATCCTTTGAGAAACTGAAATATGTACTGACAACCCCTTGTCCTCCCGAGCCTACGGGAGACTCAAGTAATGAGCAATTCCAAGCGTACGACCGTTGGAAAGATGCTAATGAGCAGGCCTGCTTCTATGTTATGGCTAGCATGAACAACGTGCTGCAGGCTCAACATCAGGATTATGAGACTGCAAAGTAGATCTTGGATAATCTTGAGGATATGTTTGGCGGCCAGGTCATAACGAAGCAGCAAGGGGCATTTTGAAAACTCTTAAACTATAGACAGAGACCGGGGACATCTATAAAGGAGCACATGATGTTGGTCATAGGTTACTTCGCTGAGGCTCAAACCAATGGAGCCGACATCGATGCTGAAACTCAGATGACTATGGTCTTTGAGACTCTATTTAAGGAATTTATTCCATTTAGAGCTACTTTTAATTTAAGTAATAGACGGGATATGACCTTGACAAAACTGATGAAACAGTTACAGGAGTTTGAACTGCTGATCAGGGAGTCTACTGCTGGTGGTGAGGCCAACATGGTAGCTGCTTCTGGTTCCAATCCTAACTCAGGGAATGGAAATGAGCAACGGGCCAAGAACAGGAAGTCTTCTGTTCCTGCTGCTACCAAGAAGCTTAAGTGCTTCTTCTGCGGTAAGGTCGAGCATATAAAGAAGCATTGCAAGGACTTCCTTTTCAAGGGAGGTAGGAGTGACCTTCTATATTTAGAAAGTTGTTTGGTTGAGGAATCCAGTGACATCTGGATCATATATTTCGGTGCAACTAATCATGTTTGTGTTTCTCTGCAGGGATTCAAAGAAATGAGAAGTCTGCTACGTGAAGACTTAACGCTTCGGATGGGCAATGGATCTTGAGTCTCAGCGGAAGTAGTGGGAGATGTCCATCTTTACTTTGATAATTATAGGAATTTAATTTTGCGAGATTGTTTTTATGTTCCTAAATTTAAAGGGAATTTAATTTCTATATCTTCTTTATTTAAAGACTCCTACGTGGTATCTTTTAATGAAAAAGTGGTGATTCGTAAAAACAAATCATTTATCTGTTCTGGATGAATGCAAAATAATCTATATTTTATCAAACCTAAGATGGACTTATTGCTTAATGCTGAGAGAAATGATAATGACTCTAAAAGAATTAAAACTTCTCACTTTAATAAGACTTATCTTTGGCATTTGCGCCTTGGCCATATTAACCTGAATAGGATTCAAAGGTTGGTAAGGGATGGACCTTTAAGTTACTTAAAGGTGGAATCTATACCTCAATGTGAATCTTGTTTGGAGGGTAAAATGACCAAAAGACCAGACGGGTCTAAGGGTAATAGGGCCGAAGGGGTTCTAGAACTTGTGCATAGTGATGTTTACGGACCGATAAACATCCAGGCACGAGGAGGGTATGAGTACTTCGTCACTTTTATTAACGATCACTCACGATATGGGTATGTGTACCTGATGCACCACAAAAGCGAAACTTATGATAAGTTCAGGGAGTTTTGGGCTAAAGTGGAAAAGCAATTAGGTAGATCTGTAAAAGCACTACGATCTGATCGAGGTGGGGAATACCTTTCTGATGAGTTCTTGGGGCACTTGTTAGAGAATGGGATTTTATCCCATTTGACTACGTCGGGCACTCTGTAGCAGAATGGTGTAGCGAAGAGAAGGAATAAGACTTTGTTGGACATGATTAGGTTCATAATGAGTTATTCATCATTACCTTTATCCTTTTGGGGATATGCACTACAAACTGTATGTTATCTTTTGAACAATGTGCCTTCAAAATCGGTCCCTAAAACTCCTCACGAGTTGTGGAAAAGAAGGAAGACATCCTTAAACCATATTCACATATGGGGATATCTTGCTCATGTCCTGTTTAAGGATCCGAATAAGTTGGAAGCACGTTTGGAAGTTTGCGTCTTTGTAAGATATCCAAAAGGGACTAAAGGGGGCTATTTTTATAACCCAAAGGAAAATAAAGTCGTGGTTTCAACTAATGCAACTTTCCTTGAGGAAAGTTACATGGATGACTTTAAACCTCGAAGCAAAGTGGAGCTTGAGGAGTTAAGGGGTGATCCGTTCACTCCGAAGGTTCCGAACGAAACCATTCCGATCAGTATAGAAAAACCAAACAAACTTGAACAACAATCTCAGGGGCTTCGACGTAGTGGGAGGATCGGGCGTCAACCTGAGAGGTATATGTTCAATGGGGAGGTCTTCTTGGCTGAATCGAATGAACAGGACAGGAATCCTTATACTTACGCAGAAGCTATGGAGGATGTTGATTCAAGACTCTGGACAAAGGCCATGAACATTGAGATGAAGTCTATGGAGACTAATCGGGTCTAGGAACTTATGGATCTTCCCGAAGGGGTAAAACCCATAGGGTGTAAGTGGATCTACGAGAGGAAAAGAGGAGTGGATGGAAAGGTTGAAACCTTTAAGGCTAGACTGGTAGCTAAGGGTTATACGCAAAAGGAAGGAGTCGATTATGAGGAAACCTTTTCACCTGTAGTCATGCTTAAGTCCATCTGGATTCTCTTGTCCATAACTGCCGCTCTCGACTATGAGATTTGGCAGATGGATGTCAAGACGGCTTTTTTGAATGGCTATCTTGATGATTCCATTTATATGGTACAACCAGACAGGTTCAAGGTCGCAGGTCAAGAGGGTAAGGTTTGTAAGTTGCTAAAGTCAATTTATGGACTTAAGCAGGCTTCCCGTTCTTGGAACATAAGATTTGACCAAATGATCAAGACTTATGGGTTCACACAAAATGTGGATGAACCATGTGTTTACAAACACATTAAGGATGGGAAGGTGGTTTTTCTACTGCTCTATGTGGATGACATTCTGCTAATTGGCAATGACGTTGGGGCGTTGTCATCGGTTAAATTATGGTTGACCTAGTAGTTTGACATGAAGGACTTGGGTGAGGCTAATTTTGTTCTCAGTATCTAGATCTTTCGGGATAGGAAGAACAAAATGATAGCTTTGTCACAGGCTGGCTACATAGATAAAATTCTTAGGAGGTTTGCAATGTAGGATTCCAAGAAAGGTGGGCAACCATTTAGGTCTGGAATTACTCTTTCTAAGAAAGACTCTCCAAAGTCTTATGAAGAAAGAGAATACATGAAGAAGGTGTCGTATGCTTTAGCAGTGGGTAGTCTCATGTATGCCATGCTTTGCACACGACTGGATATTAGCTATGCGGTCGGGATTGCAAGTCGATTTCAGGCGGATTCAGGGCTGAACCATTGGGTTGCGATAAAGCATATTTTCAAGTACCTGAGAAGGACTCGAGGGTATATGCTTGTGTATTCGGGTGAGAACTTGACTCCTCTAGGATACACTGACTCAGATTTTCAATCCTATCTAGATTCTAGGAAATCGACTTCGGGGTTTGTGTTTACTTTGGGCGACAGTGCCATCAGTTGGAGAAGTGTGAAGCAAGATTGCACTTCGGATTCAACGATGGAGGACGAGTATGTGGTAGCTAGTGATGCTTCAAAAGAAGCAGTGTGGCTCCGCAAGTTCCTTGGGGATCTTGAGGTAGTTCCTACTATGGAAAAAGTGGTATCACTGTATTGTGATAACAGTGTGGCGATAGCTAATGCTAAGGAACCAAGATTTCACAAGAAGAGTAATTATATTGATCAGAAGTATCATGTGATAAAGGACTTCGTTGAGGGCAGGCATGTCACGGTTTGCAAGATCACATCGGAGGACAATTTAGCTGATCCATTTACGAAGACACTTACTGGGAGACTCTTCGTGAGGCATGTGGAAGCTATGGGGATGCAAAATTTGCTGTATTTACTCACTTAGTGCAAGTGGGAGATTGTTAGACATGTATGCCCTAAGGAGTAAAAATGTAATATGTTTTTGGAGACATTTTTATCAATAAAGAATTTATTTATTTATATATACCAAATATTCTCCTCTTTACGTTCATATTTGTTGAATGTATGATAAGCAAACAGCAGTCTGAGACTGTCGGTCTAGAAAAGCCAATGAAGATACTCGATCGGAAAACTAAGACCTTGAGGAATTAGGAAATTCCATTGGTCAAGGTGTTATGGCAAAATCATCAAGTTGAAGAAGCCACATGGGAACGTGAAGATGACATGAGAGCTATGTATCGGCATTTATTCTAAGTTTCAAGGATGAAACTTTTATAAGGTGGGGAGAATTGTAACACCCGCCTATTTTTATGTAATGAATCACGTTAAGTTAGTAACGACGTTAATGATATCTTGTTAATAATTTATGTTATATGTAATGATATATGATGTTAATGTTACTAACTTTTTATGTCAAGTTTTATGACAGGCGACGACCACATGGAATCATTGTGCTCAAGTGTTCATGATTATTTTAATGTATGTTTAATTATGATGCAATGATGTATGAATGTTTTAATGTATGGCATTTATGGACAGATCGGCAGGCTAGACTTTTAAGTTCGACAGGCCAAAACGTCTGCCCAAGATCAGTAGGCTGAACTTGGTGGAACTGGCAAGCCGAAGCACGGCTGACGAGCAGTTAGCAGAAATCTCTCTAAATTTATGGCTGAGATAATTACGTTAAATGGGTGATTTATTGTGACTAATTTGCATATTAATGGAATAATTTTGTCACTTAAGGAAATAAAAGGGTTGACTTCGCATTGATTTGTCTGATTTTAAATGGTTTCCTATTTTAAGACGGCAAAAATATGGCAAGTGAGACTAAAGTTTTGACTTTCCCTCTTTGCTCTCCTTCCTCCACGCCAATTAGCACCATTTGAGTCAGAAAACTTCTGACTTAATGAAGAGTTTTGACTCTCCTTCTTTGTACGTTATGCCATTAACTTATGTTAAAAAAATTTTAACGTTCTTTTCCATTTTTCTCTCATCCTCTCACGTTTTCTCTCTCAATTTCTGACGCTTCTTTGTCTTTCTTTCTTCCTCTCAAAAATTTTCTGAGAATATTGAAAGAAAATTTGAAATTTCGTTGGTTGAATTCAAGGGTTTTGAGAAGAAATTTCAAGGTAAGAACTCAGTTTTTTTTTTCAGTGTTTTGAAAAGAAATTCTCCTCCTCAATCGTCTGCAATATCCTTCTATAGGTATTGTATTTTGTCTCGAGTCTTTTTATATGATGTTTATGTATGTATTATATAATGTTTCTTCAAGTTTCAAGTTGTTTCAACGTTTCAAAGATAAAATATGAATTTTTCTATCTTTTACCCCTCACAGTAAAATATTACTGTTTGGATATAGTGCAAGAAAATGTAATGTTTATTCAAGAGGTAAATGAATGATGTTTTTCATGAAAGTTGTCAAGAATGTGCATGTATAATGTATGATGAATCTCTTTTATGTTATGAAATTTTTATGAGATTACATTAAGAAAATTGTTTTAACAATGTTATTTCTGAATTTTTGTCTATGAAATGTTATTTATGTTTAAAAGATTTTAAGATAATGAAATAATTTTATGCATGATAATAAGATGTTTAAAGGAATTAAAAAAATTAAAATATATGTATTTTAATTGTTCAAAAATGTTTTTAACAGATATTCATGTCTAAAATGTATGGTTTGTTTTTGCATGCTTAAAGTAATTTTTATGATTTAAGAAAAATCATGATAACATGTTTATGTGATGACAATTTTTATTATGGTTATGAATTATGTTTGTAATATGAGATGAATATATATATATGAATGTTATATGAATGAATGATATTTGAATGAATGTTTTATGATAAGTATTAATTTTATTGTAGCACATCGAGACCACGGCGTTGTCACTAAAAGTATATTAAGGTTAAGCAAGCTAGCGTTAAAGTAAGCACATTCTCACCTGCAACATGACACATTTTACAAAGTTTGATGATATGTCCACTATGATATTCATGACGATTTTATGGTTGTTTTCCCTAAAGGAATTCTTATGAAATATTTTCATGACTTAAAGTTATGTATGCGTGATGATGACATGTTTTAAAGCCTGAAAATTATGTGTATATATGTATCACCTAATAAGTGTTGCACACCAATGTTATGAAATGATATGTTATGATGTTATGTTTGGTTTGGGATTAGCTTTCCTTCTCTTCTCATGACGGCGCGCCTACAATGATGTTCATGGTGCAACACTTGGGCCCTTAAGATAAAATGAAATAAGTTTTTAAATGGTCAATGCAATGAAAGATATGTTTATATGAAATTGTGCTTAAGGCACTTTTATGATATGATGACAATGAGGATGATGATGTTTATGTAATGTTTTAAATTGTGAGAATTATATGTACTTACTAAGCATTAGCTTAATCATGTTTTATGTCATATTGCAGATAAGGGTAAGAAAATCAAGGATTAGGCAGAGGACATGGGAAGGCGTGTGAGCACTAAGCACGATGAATTGTAACCGGAAGCACGCCAAGAAGAATGAATTGATGTTTTAAATCAAGTTTTATATTTTGAATATTATTTTTATGTTAAGTTTTAAGAATATTTAAACTATGGACTTATATTATATTTTATCATTTTTTTTAAGAATTTCGATCTTCCTCGTTTTTTTGAAAAGTTAAATCTGTTTTGCAAAATAAGTTTTCTCTAAGATTTTGGCTCGATCGGCCTGCGGAACATCCTTGGTCGCCCTACCGATGTCCAAAAGTTTGGCCTACCGATCACGTTTTTGGCTTGCCGAACGATGATGAGATTTTAAGCCAGTTTTGCAAAGCCTCTGCCGGCCTGCCGGTTGAGGGAACTCTGGCCTGCCGATCATGTTCGGCCTGTCGAAGTCCTAAGTTCGGCCTGCCGAACTGTGGTAGTAAGTAAACTTTAAATAATGTGATGATTAATGAGATATGATGTGATGTTTTTATAAGTCCTGATTTTACAACTTGTTATATCTATGTCATTAAAATAAGTTTATGATTAATTTAAAGTATAATTGAATAAATTATAACATGGAATGAGTTTAACAATTTATTTAACAATGTTAAGTTATTAAAAAAAAAACATATACGAATGGATCTTGGTTAAGTATGTTTATTTTCTTTTACAATTAAAAGTATCGTTTAAGTTTTGTATTCATATATATGTTTAGAGTTAAATAAGTATGAATGTAATGACATCTGTGACATCCGTAAGGGGGGCGTTACACCCATGGTCCAGGACGAAGAGTCCAACCAGGTCCGCCAAGGTTACGGCCGAGCAGAGAAGGCAAGGTGCTGGTTACGGCCGACCAAGTCCAGGATGAAGAGTCCAACCAGGCTACGACCGAGACCCAAGGTCCTAGACGAAGAGTCCAACCAGGTCTTAGAAGGCCAGGTCTAGGCTTTGGCTGACCAGGTCTAGGATGAAGAGTCCAACCAGGCTACGAACGAGACCCAAGGTCTAGGATGAAGAGTTCGACCAGATCCGAGAAGGTTTCGGCCGACCTGAGAGGCCAGGTCCAGGCTACAGCAAACCAGGTCCAGGACGAAGAGTCCAACCATGCTACTACCAAGACCCAAGGTCCAGGACGAAGAGTCTGACTAGGTCCGAGAAGGTTACGGTCGACCAGAGAGGCTAGGTCTAGGCTACGGCCGACTAGGTCAAAGACGAAGAACCCAACTAGAAAATGACCGAGACCCGAGGTTCAGGATGAAGAGTCCGACTAGGTTCGAGAAGGTTACAGCCGACCAAAGAGGCCACATCTTGGCTACAGCCGACCAGAGAGGCCAGGTCCAGGCTACAGTTGACCAGGTCCAAGGCAAAGAGTCCAACCAGGCTACTACCGAGACCCAACGTCCACGATGAAGAGTCCGACTAGGTCCGAGAAGGTTACGGTTGACTAGAGAGGCCAGGTCCAGGCTACGGCTAACCAGGTCCAAGACGAAGAGTCCAAGCAGGCAACAACGGAGACCCAAGGTCTAGGACAAAGAGTTCGACTAGGTCTGAGAAGGATACGGCCGACTAGAGAGGCACAGTCCAGGCTACGGCCCACCAAAGAGGCAAGGTCCAGGCTACGGCCGACCAGGTCCAGGGCAAAGAGTCCAGCCAGGCTACGATTGAGACCCTAGGTCTAGGACAAAGAGTCTGACCAAGTCCAAGCAGGTTACGGCCGACCAGAGAGGTCAGGTCCAGGCTTCGGTAGTCCAGGTCCGAGACGAAGAGTCCAACAAGGCGACGAACGAGACCCAAGGTCCGGGATGAAGAGTCCGACCAGGTCCGAGAAGGTTATGGCCGACTAGAGAGGCCAGGTCGGGGCTACAGCCAACCAGGTCCAGGATGAAGTGTCCAACCAGGCTACGACCAAGACCCAAGGTCCAGGACGAAGAGTCCAACTAGGTTCGAGAAGGTTACGGCCGACCAGAGAGGCCAGATCCAGGCTACAACTGACCAGGTCCAGGGCGAAGAGTCCAGCCAGGCTACGACCTAGACCCAACGTCCTAGACGAAGAGTCCGACCAAGTCCGAGAAGGTTACGACCAACCAGAGAGGCCAGGTCCAGGCTACGGCCGACCAGGCCCAAGATGAAGAGTCCAACAAGGCGACGAACGAGACCTAAGGTCCAGGACAAAGTGTCCGACAAGAGAGGCCAGGTCCAGGCTACGACCAACCAGGCCCAAGATCAAGAGTCAAACCAGACTACGACTGAGACCCAAGGTCCAAGACGAAGAGTACGACTAGGTTCGAGAAGGTTACGGCCAACTAGAGAGGCCAGGTCTAGGCTACGACCGACAAGGTCTAGGACGAAGAGTGCAACTAGGCTACGAACGAGACTGAATGTCAAGGACGAAGAGTCTGACAAGGGGCGAGAAGGTTACGGCCGACCAGAGAAGGCCTGGTCCAGGACGAAGAGTCTAACCAGGCTATGACCGAGACTCAAGGTCTAGGATGAAGAGTCCGACCAGGTCCAAAAAGGTTACGGCCGACCAGAGTAGGCCAAGCCCAGGCTACGGCCGACCAGGTCGAGGACGAAGAGTCCAACCAGGCTACGACCGAGACCCAAGGTCCAGGACGGAGAGTCCGACCAGGTCCGAGAAGGTTACGGCCGACCGGAGTAGGCCAGGTATAGGCTAGGTAGACCAGGTCTAGGACAAAGAGTCCAACCAGGCTACGACCAAGACCCAAGGTCCAGGACAAGGAGTCCGACCGGGTCCGAGAAGGTTACGGTCGACCAGAGAAGGCCAGTTCTAGGCTACAGCCGACCAGGAACTGGACGAAGAGTACAACCAAGCTACGACTGAGAGCCAAGGTCCAGGACGAAGAGTCTGGCCTAGTCTGAGAAGGTTATGGCCGACCAGAGTAGGCCAGGTCTAGGCTAGGCAGACCAGGTCTACGACGAAGAGTCCAACCAGGCTACGACCAAAACCCAAGGTCCAAGACGAAGAGTCCGACCAGGTCCGAGAAGGTTACGGCCGACCAGAGAGGTCAGGTCCACGCTACGGCAGACCAGGTCCAGGATTAAGAGTTCAACCTGGCTACGACCGGGAACTAAGGACCAAGACGAAGAGTCCAACCAGGCTACGACCGAGACCCAAGGACCAGGACGAAGAGTCTAACCAGGTCCGAGAAGGTTACGGCCGACCAGAGAGGCCAAGTCCAGGCTACTACCAGCCAGGTGTAGGATAAAGTGTCCAACTAGGCTACGACTGAGACCGAAGGTCTAGGATGAAGAGTTCAACTAGTTTTGAGAAGGTTACGACTGACCAGAGAGGCCGAGTCCATGCTACGGCCAACCAGGTGTTGGACGAAGAGTCCAACCAAGCCACGACAGAGACCCAACGTCCAGGACAAAGAGTCCAACCAAGTCCGAGAAGGTTACAACCGACCAGAGAAGCCAGGTCCAGGATGAAGAGTCCAACCAGGCTACGACTGAGACCCAAGGTCTTGGACGAAGAGACCGACCAGGTCTGAGAATGTTACGGCCGACTAGGTCTCAGACAAAGAGTCCAACTAGGCTACTGAGACCGAAGGTCTAGGATGAAGAGTTCGACCAGGTGTGAGAAGATTACGGCTGACCCGAGAGGCTAGGTCCAGGCTACGACCGATCAGGTCTGGGACGAAGAGTCCAACCTTGCCACGACCGAGAGCCAACATCTAGGACAAAGAGTCTGACCAGGTCCGAGAAGTTTACGGTGGACCAGAGAGGCCAAGTCCAGGCTACGGCTGCCCAGGTCCAAGATGAAGAGTCCAACCAGGCTAGAACCTAGACCCAAGGTCTAGGATGAAAAGTACGACCAGGTCCGAGAAGGTTACGGCCGACCAGAGAGGCCAGGTCCAGGCTTCGACCAACCAGGCCCAGGATGTAGAGTCCAACTAGGCAACGACCAAGACCCAAGATCTAGGACGAAGAGTCCATCTAGGTCTGAGAAGGTTATGGCCGACCAGAGAGGCCAGGACCAGGTTACGGCTGACTAGAGAGGCCAGGTTTGGGACAAAGAGTCCAACCAGGCTACGAACGAGACCCAAGGTCTAGGAAAAAGAGTCCGACCAGCTAAGAGAAGGTTACGACCGACCAGCGAGGCCAGGTCAAGGCTACTACGGATCTTGTCCAGGACAAAGAGACCAACCAGGCTACGACTGAGACCCAAGGTCTAGGACGAAGAGTCAGACCAGGTCCGAGAAGGTTACAGCTGACTAGAGAGGCCAGGTCAAGGCTACGGCCTGCCAAGTCCAGGTCGAAGAGTCCAACCAAGTTACAACCATGACCCAAGGTCCGGGACGAAGAGTCTGACCAGGTCTGAGATGGTTACGGCCGGCCAAATAGGCCAGATCTAGGCTACGGTAGACGAGGTCTGGGACGAAGAGTCCAACCAAGCTATGATGGAGACCCAAGGTCTAGGACGAAGAGTCTAACCAGGTCCGAGAAGGTTATGGTGGACCAGAGACTCCAGGTCTAGGACGAAGAGTCAAACCAGGCTACTACTGAGACCAAGTCTGAGAAGGCTACAGCCAACCAAAGAGGGCAGGTCCAGGCTGCGGTCGACAAGGTCCGGAACGAAGAGTCCAACCAGGCAACGACCGAGACCCAACGTCCAGGACAAAGACTTCGACTAGGACCGAGAAGGTTACGGCCGACCAGAGAGGCCAGGTCCAGGCTACTACCGACTAGGTCTAGGAAAAAGAGTCCAACCAGGCTACGACTGAGACCCAAGGTCCAAGACGAAGAGTCTGACCAGGTCCGAGAAGGTTACAGCCGACTAGAGAGGCCAGGTGCAGGCTACAGCCGACCATGTCTAGGACGAAGAGTCCAACCAAGCTACGACCGAGACTCAAGGTCTAGAATGAAGAGTACGACCAGGTCCGAGAAGGTTACGGCCGACTATAGAGGCCAGGCCCAGGTTACGGCTGACTAGAGAGGCCAGGTCCAGGACGAAGAGTCCAACTTGGCTACGGCCGAGACCCAAGGTCTAGGACAAAGAGTCCGACCAGGCCCGAGAAGGTTATGGCTAACCAGAGAGGCCAGGTCCAGGCTACTGCTGACCTGGTCCTGGATAAAGAGACCAACCAGGCTACGACAAAGACCCAAGGTCTAGGACGAAGAGTCTGACCAGGTCTGAGAAGGTTACGGCTGACCAGAGAGGCCAGGTCTAGGATACGCTTGACCTGGTCTAGGACGAAGAGTCTAACTACACTACGACTGAGATCCAAGGTCCAGGACGAAGAGTCCAACCGAGTCTGAGAGGGTTACGGCCGACGAGAGAAGGCTAGGCCCAGGCTACGGCTGACCAGGTCCAGGACGAAGAGTCCAACCAAGCTACGACTAAGACCCAAGGTCGAGGACAAAGAGTTTGACCAGGTCTGAGAAGGTTACGGCCGACTAGAGCGGCCAAGCCCAGGCTACGGTCGACCAAGTCCAAGACGAAAGTCCAACTAGGCTACGACCGAGACCCAAGGTCTAGGACGAAGAGTCCGACCAGGTCTGAGAAGGTTACGACTGACTAAAGAGGCCAGGTCCAGGCTATAGCTGACCAGGTCCAGGACAAAGCATCCGATCAGGTCCAAGAAAGTTACGACCAACCAGAGAGGCCAGGTCCATGCTACGGCCGACCAGGTCTAGGGTGAAGAGTTGAACCAGGCACCAACCTAGGCCAAAGGTCCAAGACGAAGAGTCCAACCATGTCCGAGAAGGTTACGGATGACCAAAGAAGGCCAGGTCCTGGCTACGGCCGACCAGGTCTAGGACGAAGAGTCCAAGCAGGCTACGACCAAGACCCAAGGTCCAGGACGAAGAGTCTGACCTGGTCTGAGAACGTTACGGCCAATCAGAGAGGCCAGGCCCAGGCTACAGCCAAATAGGTCTAGGGCAAAGAGTCCAACCAAGCTACGATCAAGACCCAAGGTCTAGGATGAAGAGTCCGACCAGGTCCGAGAAGGTTACGGCCGACCAGAGAGGCCAGGTCAAGGCTACGGCCAGCCAGGTCCAGGTGGAAGAGTCCAACCAAGCTACGACCGTGACCCAAGGTCCAGGACGAAGAGTCTAACCATGTCCAAGATGGTTACGGCCGACCGGAGAGGCCAGGTCTAGGCTACGGCAGACCATGTCCAGGACAAAGAGTCCAACCAGGCTACGACCGAGACACAAGGTCCAGGACGAATTGTCTAACAAGGTCCAGGCTACAGCCGACCAGGACCAGGACGAAGAGTCCAACCGGGTCTGAGAGGGTTACGACCGACCGGAGAAGGTTAGGTCCAGGCTACGGCTGACCAGGTCGTGGATGAAAAGTCCAACCAAGCTATGACTGAGACCCAAGGTCGAGGACGAAGAGTTTGACCAGGTCCGATAAGGTTACGGCCGACTAGGGAGGCCAGGTCCAGGCTACGACCGACCAGGTCCAGGACGAAGAGTCCAACTAGGCTACGACCGAGACCCAAGGTCCAGGATGAAGAGTCTGACTAGGTCCGAAAAGGTTACAACCGACCAAAGAGGCCAGGTCAAGGCTACAGCGGACCAGGTCCAGGAGGAATAGTCCAACCAGGGTACTACTGCAGCCCAAGGTCCAGGACAAAGAGTCCGACCAGGTCCAAGAAAGTTACGACCGACCAGAAAGGCCAGGTCTAGGCTACGGCCGACCAGGTCTAGGGCAAAGTGTCAAACCAGGCTATGACCTACGTCCAAGGTCCGACAAGAGTAGTCTTACCAGGTCTGAGAAGGTTACGGACGACCATAGAAGGCCAGGCCCTGGCTGCGGCCGACCAGGTCTAGGACGAAGAGTCCAAGCAGGCTACGACTGAGACCCAAGGTCCCGAAAGAAGAGTCTAACCTGGTCTGAGAAGGTTACAACCGACCAGAGAGGCCAGGTCCAGGCTACGGCCAAATAGGTCCAGGGTGAAGAGTCCAACCAGGCTACGATCGAGACCCAAGGTCAAGGACGAAGAGTCCGACCAGGTCTTTGAAGGTTACGGCTGACCAGAGAGGCCAGCTAAAGGCTACGGCCTGCCAGGTCCAGGTCGAAGAGTCCAACCAGGCTACGACCGAGACCCAAGGTCTAGGGCGAAGAGTCCGACCAGGTCCGAGAAGGTTACAGCTGACCAGAGAGGGTAGGTCAAGGCTACGGCCGGCCAAGTCCAGGTCAAAGAGTCCAACCAAGCTACGACCGTGACCCAAGGTCTAGGACAAAGAATCCGACCAGGTCTGAGATGGTTACGGTAGACCAGAGAGGCCAGGTCCAGGCTACGGTAGACTAGGTCCAGGATGAAGAGTCCAACCACGCTACGACTGAGACCCAAGGTCTAGGACGAAGAGTTTGACCAGGTCCAAGAAGGTTACGGCCGACGAGAGAGGCTAGGTCTGGGCTACGAACACCAGGTCTAGGATGAAGAGTCCAAGCATGACCAAGAAGGTTTCGGCCGACCAAAGAAGGCCAGGACTAGGCTACAACCGACAAGGTCTAGGTCGAAGAGTCCAACAGGGCTATGATCGAGACCCGAGGTCTAGGACAAAGAGTCCGACTAGGACCGAGAAGGTTACGGCCTACCTGAGAGGCCAGGTCCAGGCTACTGCCGACCAGGTCTAGGACAAAGAGTTCAACCAGGCTACAATTGAGACCCAAGGTCTGAGACGAAGAGTCTGACCAGGTCCGAGATGGTTACAGCTGACTAGAGGCCAGGTCCAGGCTATGGCCGACTAGGACTAGGACGAAGAGTCCAGCCCAGCTATGACCGAGCCCCAAGGTCCAGGACAAAGAGTTCGACCAGGTCCGAGAAGGTTACAGCCAACCAGAGAGGCCAGGTCCAGGCTTCGACTGACTAGGTTTAGGAAGAAGAGTCCAATGAGGCTACGATCGAGACCTAAGGTCCAGGACGAAGAGTCCGTCTAGGTCCGAGAAGGTTACGACCGACCAGGGAGGCCAGGTCCAGGTTACGGCTGACTAGAGAGGCCAAGTCCAGGATGAAGAGTTTGACCAGGCTATGACCGAGACCCAAGGTCTAGGATGAAGAGTCTGACCAGGTCCGAGAAGGTTACGGTCCACCAGAGAGGCTAGGTCCAGGCTACTACCGACCAGGTCTAGGACGAAGAGTCCAACCAGGCTACGACCAAGACCCAAGGTCGGGCGAAGAGTCCCACCAGGTTCAAGGATGTTACGGCCGGCTAGAGAAGGCCAAGTCCAGGCTACGGCTGACTAGGTCTAGGACGAAGTGTCCAACCAAGCTATGACCGAGACCCAAGGTCTAGGATGAAGAGTTTGACTAGGTCCAAGAAGGTTATGGCCGACCAGAGAGGCCAAGTCCAGGTTACAGCCAACCAGGTCCAGGACGAAGAGTCCAACAAGGCTATCACCGAGACCCAAGGTCCAGGACAAAGAGTTCGACACGGCTGACCAGAGTGGCCAGGTCCAGGCAACGACCTACCAAGTCTAGGAGAAAGAGTCCAACTAGGCTACGACTAACACCCGAGGTCCAGGACGAAGAGTCCGACCCGGTCCAAGAAGGTTACGGCCGACCAAAGAGGCCATGTCTAGGCTATAGCCGACCAGGTCCAGGATGAAGAGTCCAACCAGGGTACGACTACGGCCCAAGGTCCAGGACAATGAGTCCAACTAGGTTCGAGATGGTTATGGCAGTCCAAAGCAGGCCAGGTCCAGGCTACGATCGACCAGATCCAAGATGAAGAGTCCAACCAGGTTACGACGGAGACCCAAGGTCTCGGACGAAGAGTTTGACTAGGTCCGAGAAGGTTACGGTTGACCAGAGAGGCCAGATCTAGGCTACTATAGACCAGGTCCAGGACGAGGAGTCCAACCGGGCTACGACTAAGACCCAAGGACTAGGACGAAATGTCTGACCAGGTCTGAGAAGGTTACGGCCGACCAGAGAGGCCAGGTCCAGGCTACAGCGGACCTGGTCCAAGATGAAAAGTCCAACCAGGTCCAGGCTACACCTAACCAGGTCCAGGATGAAGAGTCCAACCAGGCAGCGATTGAGACCCAAGGTCTAGGACGATGAGTCTGACTAGGTCAAAGAAGGTTACGGCAGACTAGAGAGGCCAGGTCCAGGATTAAGAGTCCAACCAGGCTACGACCGAGACCCAAGGGCCAGGACTAAGAGTCTGACCAGGTCCGAGAAGGTTACGACCGCCCAGAGAGTCCAGTTCCAGGGCACTACCGGCTAGGTCTAGGATAAAGTGTCCAACTAGGCTACAACTCAGACCCAAGTTCTTAGATGAAGAGTTCGACCAGGTCTGAGAAGGTTACAGCCGACTAGAGAGGACAGGTCCAGGCTACGGTCGACTAGGTCCAAGACGAAGAGTCCAACTAGGCTACGACCGAGACCCAAGGTCTAGGACGAAGAGTCCAACCAGGCTACGACCGAGACCCGAGGTCCAGGACGAAGAGTCCGTCTAGGTATGAGAAGGTTACGGCTGACCAGGGAGGCCAGGTCCAGGTTACGGTTGACTAGAGAGGCCAGGTCCAGGATGAAGAGTCCAACCAGGCTATGACCGAGACCCAAGGTCTAGGATGATGAGTCTGACCAGGTCCGAGAAGCTTACGGCCGACCAGAGAGGCCAGGTCCTGGCTACTGCCGACCAGGTCTAGGACGAAGAGTCCAACCTGGGTACGACCAAGACCTGAGGTCTAGGACAAAGAGTCCCACTAGGTTCAAGGAAGTTACGGTCGGCCCGAGAAGGCCAGGTCCAGGCTACGGCTGACTAGGCCCAGGACGAAGTGTCCAACCAGGCTACGACCGAGACCCAAGGTCTAGGATGAAGAGTTTGACCATGTCTGAGAAGGTTACGGTTGACCAGAGAGGCTAGGTCCAGGCTACGGCCGACCAGGTACAGGATGAAGAGTCGAACAAGGCTATGACCGAGACCGAAGGTCTAGGACGAAGAGTCCGATTATGTCCGAGAAGGTTACGGCTGACCAGAGAGGCAAGGTCCAGGCTACAGCCGACCTGGTCCAAGATGAAGAGTCCAACTAGGTCCAGGCTATAGCTAACCAGGTCCAGGATGAAGAGTCCAACCAGGCAGGGATTGAGACCCAAGGTCTAGGACAATGAGTCTGACTAGGTCCGAGAAGGTTACGGCAGACTAGAGAGGCCAGGTCTAGGATAAAGAGTCCAACCAGGCTACGACCGAGACCCAAGGACAAGGACTAAGTGTCTGACCAAGTCTGAGAAGGTTACGACCGACCAGAGAGGCCAGTTCCAGGGTACTACCAGCTAGGTCTAGGATAAAGTGTCCAACTAGGCTACGATTGAGACCCAAGTTCTAGGATGAAGAGTTCGACCAGGTCTGTGAAGGTTACGGCTGACTAGAGAGGACAGGTCCAGGCTACGGCCGACTATGTCCAAGACGAAGAGTCGAACTAGGCTACGATCGAGACCCAAGGTCTAGGACGAAGAGTGCAACAAGGCTATGACCGAGACCCAAGGTCTACGACGAAGAATCCGACCATGTCCGAGAAGGTTACGGCCAACCAGAGAGGCCAGGTCCAGGCAACGGCCTACCAAGTCTGGGAGAAAGAGTCCAACTAGGCTACGACTAACACCCAAGGTCTAGGATGAAATGTCCGACCAGGCCCGAGAAGGTTACGGCCGACCAAAGAGGCCAGGTCTAGGCTACAACCGACCAGGTCCAGGACGAAGAGTCCAACCAGGGTACAACTATGGCCCAAGGTCCAGGACAAAGGGTCCAACCAGGTCCGAGATGGTTACTGTAGTCCAGAGCAGGCCAAGACCAGGCTATGATCAACCAGATCCGGGATGAAGAGTCCAACCTGGCTACAACGGAGACCCAACGTCTAGGACAAAGAGTTTGACCAGGTCCGAGAAGGTTACGGTTAACCAAAGAGGCCAGATCCAGGCTACGGTAGACCAAGTCTAGGACGAAGATTCCAACCAGCCTACGACTGAGACCCAAGGACCAGGACAAAATATCTGACCAGGTCCGAGAAGGATACGGCCGACCAGAGAGGCCAGGTCCAGGCTACGGCCGACCTGGTCCAGGATGAAGAGTCCAACCAGGTCCAGGCTATAGCTAACCAGGTCCAGGATGAAGAGACCAACTAGGGAGCGATTGAGACCCAATGTCTAGGACGATGAGTCTGACTAGGTCCGATAAGGTTACAGCAAACTAGAGAGGCCAGGTCCAGGATGAAGAGTCCAACCAGGTGACGACTGAGACCCAAGGACCAGGACGAAGAGTCTGACCAGGTCTGAGAAGGTTACGGCCGACCAGAGACGCCAGTTCCTGGATGAAGAGTCTAACCAGGCTACGACCGAGATCCAGGGTCCAGGAAGAAGAGTCCAACCAAGTCTGAGAAGGTTATGGCCGACCAGAGAGGCCAAGTCCAGGCTACTGTGTACCAGGTCTAGGAAAAAGAGTCCAAACAGACTACGACTGAGACCCAAGGTCTAGGACGAAGAGTCCGACCAGGTCCGAGAAGGTTACGGTTGACCAGAGAGGCTAGGTCTAGGATGAAGAGTCCAACCAAGCTACGACCGAGACCCAAGGTCTTGGACGAAGAGTCTGACCAGGTCCGAGAAGGTTACACCCGACTAGAGAGGCCAGGTCCAGGCTACGGCTCGCCCCGGCTAGGACGAAGAGTCTAAGAGTTCGACCAGGTCTGAGAAGGTTACGGCCGCCCAGGTCTAGGACAAAGAGTCCAACTAGGCTACGACTGAGACCTAAGGTCTGGGACGAAGAGTCCGACCAGGCTACGACCGAGACCCAAGGTCTAGGACGAAGAGTCGAACCAGGTCTGAGAATGTTACGGCCATCCAGAGGAGACTTGGTCCAGGCTACGGCCCACCAGGTCTGGGAGGAAGTGCACAACCAGTCTACGACCGAGACCCAAGGTCTAGGATGAAGTGTTTGACTAGGTTCAAGATGGTTATGGCCGACCAGAGAGGCCAGGTCTAGGCTACAGCCAACTAGGTCTAGGACGAAGAATCCAACCGGGCTACGACCGACACCCAAGGTCTAGGACGAAGAGTCCAACCAAGTCCAAGAAGGTTACAACCGTCCAGAGGAGGCCAGGTCCAGGCTACAACCGACTAGGTCCAGGACGAAGAGTCCAACCAAGCTACGACCGAGACCCAAGGGCTAGGATGAAGAGTTCTACCAGGTCTGAGAAGGTTACGGCCGTCCAGAGGAGGCTTGGTCCAGGCTACGGCCAACAAGGTCTAGGACGAGGAGTCCAACCAGGCTACAACCGAGACCCAAGGTCTAGGACGAAGAGTCAAACCAGGTCCAAGAAGTTTATGGCCGTCCAGAGGAGGCCAGGTCTAGGCTACAACCAACTAGGTCTGGGATGAAGAGTCCAACCAAGCTACGACCGAGACCCAAGGTCTAGGACGAAGAGTACAACCATGTCCGAGAAGGTTACGGTCTACCAAAGTAGGCTAGATCCAGGCTACTCCGACCAAGTCCAGGATGAAGAGTCCAACCTAGCTACGATCAAGACCCAAGGTCTGGCACGTAGAGTCTGACCAGGTCAGAGAAGGTTACGGCCGACCAGAGAGGCCACGTCCAAGCTATGGCCGACCTGGTCCAGGATGAAGAGTCCAACCAGGCTGCGATAGAGACCCAAGGTCTAGGACGAAAAGTCCAACTAGGTCCATCACAAAGAGTCCAACTAGGCTACGATTGTGATCCAAGGTGTAGGACGAAGAGTCCAACCAGGCAACGACGGAGACCCAAGGTCCCGGACGAAGACTCCGACTAGGTCCGAGAAGGTTACGGTCGACCAGAGAAGACAGGTCTAGGCTACGACCGACCCGGTCTAGGATGAAGAGTCCAACTAGGCTATGACTGAGACCCAAGGTCCAGGACGAAGAGTCTGACCAGGTCTGAGATGGTTACGGTAGACCAGGTCTGGTACAAAGAGTCCAACTAGGTTGCAACTGAAACCCAAGGTCCAAGACGAGGAGTCTAACCAGGTCCAGGAAGGTTACGGCTGACTAGAGAAGGCCAGGTCCAGGCTACAACCGAGTTGGTCGAGGACGAAGAGTCCAACCAGGCTACGAATGAGACCCAAGGTTTGGGATGAAGAGTCCAAGCAGGTCTGAGAAGGTTACGGACGACCCGAGATGGCTAAGTTCAGGAGGAAGAGTCTGACCAGGTCTGAGAAGGTTATGGCCGACCAAAGAGGCCAGGTCCAGCGACGGCCGACCAGGTCCAGGACAAAGAGTCCAACCAGGCAATGACCGAGACCCAACGTCCAGGATGAAGAGTCTGACCAGGTCCGAGAAGGTTAAGGCCCACCAGAGAGGCCAAGTCCAGGCTACGGCCGACCAGAGAGGCCAGGTCCAGGCTACGGCCGACCAGGTTCAAGGCGATGAGTCCAACCAGGCTACGACTGAGACCCAACGTCCAAGACGAAGAGGCCGAGTAGGTCTGAGATGGTTACGACTGACCAGAGTGGCCAAGTCCAGGCTACGACCACGACCCATGGTCCAGGACGAAGAGTCCGACCAGGTCCAAGAAGGTTACGGCTGACCAGAGAAGGCCAGGTCTAGGCTACGGCAAACCAGGCCCAGGAGGAAGAGTCCAATTAGGCTACGACCGAGACCCGAGGTCTAGGACAAAGAGTACGTCCATGTCTGAGAAGGTTACGGTCTGCTAGAGTAGGCCAGATCCAGGCTACTCCGACCAAGTCCAAGATGAAGAGTCCAGCCTAGCTACAACTGAGACCCAAGGTCCAAGAGGAAGAGTCTAACCAGGTCTGAGAAGGTTACGGTCGATGAGAGAGGCCAGGTCCAGGTAACGGTTGACTAGAGAGGCCAGGTCCAGGACAAAGAGTCCAACCAGGCTACGAGCGAGACCCAAGTTCTAGGACGAAGAGTCCGACCAGGTCTGAGAAGGTCATGGCCGACCAGAGGGACGAGGTCCAGGCTACTGCCGACCATGTCCAGGACAAAGAGTCCAACCAGGCTACGAATGAGACCCAATGTCAAGAACGAAGAGTCTGACCAGGTCCGAGAAGGTTACGGCCGACCAGAAAGGCTAGGTCCAGGCTACGGTCGGCCAGGTAACCAGGCAATGACCGAGACCCAAGGTCCAGGACGAAGAGTCCGACTAGGTCCGAGAAAGGTTACGGCTGACCAGAGTGGCTAGGTCCAAGATGAAAAGTCTGACCAGGTCTGAGAAGGTTACGGCCGACCAGAGAGGCCAGGTCCAAGCTTCGGCCTGCTAGGTAACCAGGCAATGACCGAGACGCAAGGTCCAGGATGAAGAGTCCGACCAGGTCCGAGAAGGTTAAAGCCCACCAAAGAGGCCAAGTCCAGGCTACGGCCGACCAGAGTGGCCAGGTCCAGGCTACGGCCGACCAAGTCAAAGGTGATGTGTCCGATCAGGTCCGAGAAGGTTACGACCGACCAGAGAGGCCAGGTCCAGGCTACTACCGACCAGGTTGAGGACAAAGAGTCCAACCAGGCTACGATTGATACCCAAGGTCGAGGACAAAGTGTCTGACCAGGTCTGAGAAGGTTACGCCTGACCAGAGAGGCCAGGTCCATGCTACTACCAACCAGGTCTAGGACAAAGAGTCCAACCAGGCTACGACCGAGACCCAAGGTCTAGGACGAAGAGTCTGACCAGGTCCGAGAAGGTTACGGCCAACCAGAGGGACCAGGTCCAGGCGACTGCCGACCAAGTCTAGGACAAAGAGTCTAACCAGGCTATGATTTAGACCCAAGGTCCAGTACGATGTGTTTGACCAGGTATGAGAAGGTTATGGTAGCCCAGAGAGGCCAGGTCCAGGCTTTGGCCAGCTAGGTAACCAGGCAATGACCGAGACCCAAGGTCCAGGACGAAGAGTCCGACCCGGTCTGAGAAGGTTAAGGCCGACCAGAGAGGCCAGGTGCAGGCTACGGCCGACCAGAGTGGCCAGGTGCAGGCTACGGCCGACCAGGTCCAAGGCGAAGAGTTCGTCTAGTTCTGAGATGGTTACGACCGACCAGAGTGGCTAGGTCCAAGCTACGGCTGATCAGGTCCAAGACGAAGAGTCGAACAAGGTAACGACTGAGACCCAAGGTCCAAGACGAAGAGTCTGATCAGGTCCGAGAAGGTTACGGCTGACTAGAGAGGCCAGGTCCAGGCTACCACCGACCAGAGAAGGCCAGGTCTAGGCTACGGCCGACCAGGTCTAGGATGAAGAGTCCAATTAGGCTACGACCGAGACCCAAGGTCTAGGACGAAGAGTACAACCATGTCCGAGAAGGTTACGGTCTACCAGACTAGGCTAGATCCAGGCAACTCCGACCAAGTCCAGGATGAAGAGTCCAACCTAGCTACGACCGAGACCCAAGATCCAGGAGGAAGAGTCTAACCAGGTCCGAGAAGGTTACGGCCGATGAGAGAGGCCAGGTCCAGGCTACGACAGACCAGGCCCAGGAGGAAGACTCCAACCAAGATACGACGAGACCCAACATCCAAGACGAAGAGTCCTACCAGGTCCGGGAAGGTTACGGCCTACCAAAGAGGCTAGGTCTAGGCTACTGCCGACAAGGTCCAGGATGAAGAGTCCAATCAGGCCAAGGTCATGGAGAAAGAGTCCGACCAGGTCCGAGAAGGCTACGGCCGACCAGAGTGGCCAGGTGCAGGCTACGGCCGACCAGAGTGGCCAGGTGCAGGCTACAGCCGACCAGGTCCAAGGCGAAGAGTTCGTCTAGTTCTGAGATGGTTACGACCGACCAGAGTGGCTAGGTCCAAGCTACGGCTGATCAGGTCCAAGACGAAGAGTCGAACAAGGTAACGACTGAGATCCAAGGTCCAAGACGAAGAGTCTGATCAGGTCCGAGAAGGTTGCGGCTGACTAGAGAGGCCAGGTCCAAGCTACCACCGACCAGAGAAGGCCAGGTCTAGGCTACGGGCGACCAGGTCTAGGACGAAGAGTCCAATTAGGCTACGACCGAGACCCAAGGTCTAGGACGAAGAGTACAACCATGTCATAGAAGGTTACGGTCTACCAGAGTAGGCCAGATCCAGGCTACTCCGACCAAGTCCAGGATGAAGAGTCCAACCTAGCAACGACCGAGACCCAAGATCCAGGAGGAAGAGTCTAACCAGGTCCGAGAAGGTTACGGCCGATGAGAGAGGCCAGGTCCAGGCTACGGCAGACCAGGCCCAGGAGGAAGACTCCAACCAAGATACGACGAGACCCAATATCCAAGATGAAGAGTCCAACCAGGTCCGGGAAGGTTACGGCCTACCAAAGAGGCTAGGTCCAGGCTACTGCCGACAAGGTCCAGGATGAAGAGTCCAATCAGGCCAAGGTCATGGAGAAAGAGTCCGACCAGGTCCGAGAAGGCTACGGCCGACCAGAGAAGGCTACGGCCGACCAGAGAAGGCCTGGTCTAGTCTACGGCTGACCAGGACGAAGAGTCTAACCAGGCTACGATCGAGACCCAAGGTGCAGGACAAAGAGACCGACAAGGTCTGAGAAGGTTACGGCCGACTAGAGAAGGCCAAGTCCAGGCTACGGATGACCAGGTCCAGGACAAAGAGTCCAACCAGGCTACGACCGAGACCCAAGGTCCAGGACGAAGAGTCCGACCAGGTATGAGAAGGTTACGGCCGACCAGAGTAGGCCAGGTCCAGGCTAAGGCAAACCAGGTCTAGGACGAAGAGTCCAACCAGGCCACGACTGAAACCCAAGGTCTAGGACGAAAACTCTGACCAGGTCCGAGAAGGTTACGGCAGACCAGCGGTATGAGGTCCATGCTACTACCGACCAGGCCTAGGACAAAGAGACCAACCAGGCTACGACTGAGACCCAAGGTCTAGGACGAAGAGTCTGACCAGGTCCGAGAAGGTTACGGCCAACTAGAGAGGCTACGTCAAGGCTACGACCGGCCAGGTCTAGGATGAAGAGTCCAACCAGGCTACGATCGAGACCCAAGGTGCAGGACAAAGAGACCGACAAGGTCTGAGAAGGTTACAGCCGACCAGAGAAGGCCAAGTCCAGGCTACGGCTGACCAGGTCTAGGACAAAGAGTCCAACCAGGCTACGACCGAGACCCAAGGTCCAAGACGAAGAGTCCGACCAGGTATGAGAAGGTTACGGCCGACCAGAGTAGGCCAGGTCCAGGCTAAGGCAGACCAGGTCTAGGACGAAGAGTCCAACTAGGCCACGACTGACACCCAAGGTCTAGGACGAAGAGTCTGACCAGGTCCGAGAAGGTTACGGCAGACCAGCGGTATGAGGTCCATGCTACTACCGACCAGGCCTAGGACAAAGAGACCAACCAGGCTACGACTGAGACCCAAGGTCTAGGACGAAGAGTCTGACCAGGTCCAGGATGAAGAGTCCAACCAGGCTACGATCGAGACCCAAGGTCCAGGATGAGGAGTCCAACCAGGTCCAAGAAGGTTACGGCCGACCAGAGAAGGCCAGGTCCAGGCTATGACCGACACCTAAGGTCCAAGGCAATGACGAAGAGTCCAGCCAGGCTACGACCGAAACCTAAGGTCCTAGACGAAGAGTCCAATTAGGCTACGACCGAGACCCAAGGTCTAGGACGAAGAGTTCGACCATGTCCGAGAAGGTTACGGTCGACCAGAGTACGCCAGGTCCAGGCTACTCCGACCAAGCCCAGGATGAAGAGTCCAACCTAGCTACGACCGAGACCTAAGGTCCAGGAGGAAGAGTCTAACCAGGTCCGAGAAGGTTACAGCCGATGAGAGAGGCTAGGTCCTGGCTACGGCAGACCAGGTCCAAGGCGAAGAGTCCGATCAGGTCTGAGAAGGTTACGACCGACCAGAGAGGCCAGGTCCAGGATACTACCGACCAGGTCGAGGACAAAGAGTCCAACCAGGCTACGACTGAGACCCAAGGTCCAGGAGGAAGTGTCTGACCAGGTCCGAGAAGGTTACGCCCGACTAGAGAGGCCAGGTCCAGGCTACGATCGGCCAGGTGTAGGACGAAGAGTCCAACCAGCCTACAACCAAGACCCAAGGTCCAGGACGAAGAGTCCGACCAGGTCCGAGAAGGTTACGGCCAACCAGAGAAGGCCAGGTCTAGGCTACGGCCTACCAGGTCCAGGACGAAGAGTCCAATTAGGCTACGACCGAGACCCAAGGTCTAGGACGAAGACTTCGACCTTGTCCGAGAAGGTTACGGCAGACCAGCGGTATGAGGTCCATGCTACTACCGACCAGGCCTAGGACAAAGAGACCAACCAGGCTACGACTGAGACCCAAGGTCTAGGACGAAGAGTTTGACCAGGTCCGAGAAGGTTACGGCCAACCAGAGGGACCAGGTCCAGGCGACTGCCGACCAAGTCTAGGACAAAGAGTCTAACCAGGCTATGATTTAGACCCAAGGTCCAGTACAATGTGTTTGACCAGGTATGAGAAGGTTATGGTAGCCCAGAGAGGCCAGGTCCAAGCTTTGGCCAGCCAGGTAACCAGGCAATGACCGAGACCCAAGGTCCATGACGAAGAGTCCGACCCGGTCTGAGAAGGTTAAGGCCGACCAGAGAGGCCAGGTGCAGGCTACGGCCGACCAGAGTGGCCAGGTGCAGGCTACGGCCGACCAGAGTGGCCAGGTGCAGGCTACGGCCGACCAGGTCCAAGGCGAAGAGTTCGTCTAGTTCTGAGATGGTTACGACCGACCAGAGTGGCTAGGTCCAAGCTACGGCTGATCAGGTCCAAGACGAAGAGTCGAACAAGGTAACGACTGAGACCCAAGGTCCAAGACGAAGAGTCTGATCAGGTCCGAGAAGGTTACGGCTGACTAGAGAGGCCAGGTCCAGGCTACCACCGACCAGAGAAGGCCAGGTCTAGGCTACGGCCGACCAGGTCTAGGACGAAGAGTCCAATTAGGCTACGACCGAGACCCAAGGTCTAGGACGAAGAGTACAACCATGTCCGAGAAGGTTACGGTCTACCAGAGTAGGCCAGATCCAGGCTACTCCGACCAAGTCCAGGATGAAGAGTCCAACCTAGCAACGACCGAGACCCAAGATCCAGGAGGAAGAGTCTAACCAGGTCCGAGAAGGTTACGGCCGATGAGAGAGGCCAGGTCCAGGCTACGGCAGACCAGGCCCAGGAGGAAGACTCCAACCAAGATACGACGAGACCCAACATCCAAGACGAAGAGTCCAACCAGGTCCGGGAAGGTTACGGCCTACCAAAGAGGCTAGGTCCAGGCTACTGCCGACAAGGTCCAGGATGAAGAGTCCAATCAGGCCAAGGTCATGGAGAAAGAGTCCGACCAGGTCCGAGAAGGCTACGGCCGACCAGAGAAGGCCTGGTCTAGTCTACGGCTGACCAGGACGAAGAGTCTAACCAGGCTACGATCGAGACCCAAGGTGCAGGACAAAGAGACCGACAAGGTCTGAGAAGGTTACGGCCGACTAGAGAAGGCCAAGTCCAGGCTACGGATGACCAGGTCCAGGACAAAGAGTCCAACCAGGCTACGACCGAGACCCAAGGTCCAGGACAAAGAGTCCGACCAGGTATGAGAAGGTTACGGCCGACCAGAGTAGGCCAGGTCCAGGCTAAGGCAGACCAGGTCTAGGACGAAGAGTCCAACCAGGCCACGACTGACACCCAAGGTCTAGGACGAAGAGTCTGACCAGGTCCGAGAAGGTTACGGCAGACCAGCGGTATGAGGTCCATGCTACTACCGACCAGGCCTAGGACAAAGAGACCAACCAGGCTACGACTGAGACCCAAGGTCTAGGACGAAGAGTTTGACCAGGTCCGAGAAGGTTACGGCCAACCAGAGGGACCAGGTCCAGGCGACTGCCGACCAAGTCTAGGACAAAGAGTCTAACCAGGCTATGATTTAGACCCAAGGTCCAGTACGATGTGTTTGACCAGGTATGAGAAGGTTATGGTAGCCCAGAGAGGCCAGGTCCAAGCTTTGGCCAGCCAGGTAACCAGGCAATGACCGAGACCCAAGGTCCAGGACGAAGAGTCCGACCCGGTCTGAGAAGGTTAAGGCCGACCAGAGAGGCCAGGTGCAGGCTACGGCCGACCAGAGTGGCCAGGTGCAGGCTACGGCCGACCAGGTCCAAGGCGAAGAGTTCGTCTAGTTCTGAGATGGTTACGACCGACCAGAGTGGCTAGGTCCAAGCTACGGCTGATCAGGTCCAAGACGAAGAGTCGAACAAGGTAACGACTGAGACCCAAGGTCCAAGACGAAGAGTCTGATCAGGTCCGAGAAGGTTACGGCTGACTAGAGAGGCCAGGTCCAAGCTACCACCGACCAGAGAAGCCAGGTCTAGGCTACGGCCGACCAGGTCTAGGACGAAGAGTCCAATTAGGCTACGACCGAGACCCAAGGTCTAGGACGAAGAGTACAACCATGTCCGAGAAGGTTACGGTCTACCAGAGTAGGCCAGATCCAGGCTACTCCGACCAAGTCCAGGATGAAGAGTCCAACCTAGCAACGACCGAGACCCAAGATCCAGGAGGAAGAGTCTAACCAGGTCCGAGAAGGTTACGGCCGATGAGAGAGGCCAGGTCCAGGCTACGGCAGACCAGGCGCAGGAGGAAGACTCCAACCAAGATACGACGAGACCCAACATCCAAGACGAAGAGTCCAACCAGGTCCGGGAAGGTTACGGCCTACCAAAGAGGCTAGGTCCAGGCTACTGCCGACAAGGTCCTAGGATGAAGAGTCCAATCAGGCCAAGGTCATGGAGAAAGAGTCCGACCAGGTCCGAGAAGGCTACGGCCTACCAGAGAAGGCCTGGTCTAGTCTACGGCTGACCAGGATGAAGAGTCTAACCAGGCTACGATCGAGACCCAAGGTGCAGGACAAAGAGACCGACAAGGTCTGAGAAGGTTACGGCCGACTAGAGAAGGCCAAGTCCAGGCTACGGATGACCAGGTCCAGGACAAAGAGTCCAACCAGGCTACGACCGAGACCCAAGGTCCAGGACAAAGAGTCCGACCAGGTATGAGAAGGTTACGGCCGACCAGAGTAGGCCAGGTCCAGGCTAAGGCAGACCAGGTCTACGACGAAGAGTCCAACCAGGCCACGACTGAAACCCAAGGTCTAGGACGAAGACTCTGGCCAGGTCCGAGAAGGTTACGGCAGACCAGCGGTATGAGGTCCATGCTACTACCGACCAGGCCTGGGACAAAGAGACCAACCAGGCTACGACTGAGACCCAAGGTCTAGGACGAAGAGTCTGACCAGGTCCGAGAAGGTTACGGCCAACTAGAGAGGCTACGTCAAGGCTACGACCGGCCAGGTCCAGGATGAAGAGTCCAACCAGGCTACGATCGAGACCCAAGGTGCAGGACAAAGAGACCGACAAGGTCTGAGAAGGTTACAGCTGACCAGAGAAGGCCAAGTCCAGGCTACGGCTGACCAGGTCCAGGACAAAGAGTCCAACCAGGCTACGACCGAGACCCAAGGTCCAAGACGAAGAGTCCGACCAGGTATGAGAAGGTTACGGCCGACCAGAGTAGGCCAGGTCCAGGCTAAGGCAGACCAGGTCTAGGACGAAGAGTCCAACTAGGCCACGACTGACACCCAAGGTCTAGGACGAAGAGTCTGACCAGGTCCGAGAAGGTTACGGCAGACCAGCGGTATGAGGTCCATGCTACTACCGACCAGGCCTAGGACAAAGAGACCAACCAGGCTACGACTGAGACCCAAGGTCTAGGACGAAGAGTCTGACCAGGTCCAGGATGAAGAGTCCAACCAGGCTACGATCGAGACCCAAGGTCTAGGATGAGGAGTCCAACAAGGTCCAAGAAGGTTACGGCCGACCAGAGAAGGCCAGGTCCAGGCTATGACCGACACTTAAGGTCCAAGGCAAAGATGAAGAGTCCAGCCAGGCTACGACCGAGACCTAAGGTCCCAGACGAAGAGTCCAATTAGGCTACGACCGAGACCCAAGGTCTAGGACGAAGAGTTCGACCATGTCCGAGAAGGTTACGGTCGACCAGAGTACGCCAGGTCCAGGCTACTCCGATCAAGCCCAAGATGAAGAGTCCAACCTAGCTACGACCGAGACCTAAGGTCCAGGAGGAAGAGTCCAACCAGGTCCGGGAAGGTTACGGCCGATGAGAGAGGCTAGGTCCAGGCTACGATAGACCAGGTCCAAGGCGAAGAGTCCGATCAGGTCTGAGAAGGTTACGACCGACTAGAGAGGCCAGGTCCAGGATACTACCGACCAGGTCGAGGACAAAGAGTCCAACCAGGCTACGACTGAGACCCAAGGTCCAGGACGAAGTGTCTGACCAGGTCCGAGAAGGTTACGCCCGACTAGAGAGGCCAGGTCCAGGCTACGATCGGCCAGGTCTAGGACGAAGAGTCCAACCAGCCTACGACCAAGACCCAAGGTCCAGGACGAAGAGTCCGACCAGGTCCGAGAAGGTTACGGCCAACCAGAGAAGGCCAGGTCTAGGCTACGGCCTACCAGGTCCAGGACGAAGAGTCCAATTAGGCTACGACCGAGACCCAAGGTCTAGGACGAAGACTTCGACCTTGTCCGAGAAGGTTACAGCCGACCAGAGTAGGCCAGGTCCAGGCTAATCCGACCAAGTCCAGGATGAAGAGTCCAACCTAGCTACGACCGAGACCCAAGGTCTAGGAGGAAGAGTCTAACCAGGTCCGAGAAGGTTATGGCCGATGAGAGAGGCCAGGTCCAGGCTACGGCAGACCAGGCCTAGGAGGAAGAGTCCAACCAAGATACGACGAGACCCAACATCCAAGACGAAGAGTCCAACCAGGTCCGAGAAGGTTACGGCCTACCAAAGAGGCTAGGTCCAGGCTACTGCCGACAAGGTCCAGGATGAAGAGTCCAATCAGGCCAAGGTCACGGAGAAAGAGTCAGACTAGGTCCGAGAAGGCTACGGCCGACCAGAGAAGGCCTGGTCTAGGCTACGGTTGACCAGGTCCAAGACAAAGAGTGTAACCAGGCTACGACCGAGACCCAAGGTGCAGGATAAAGAGACCGACAAGGTCCGAGAAGGTTACGGCCGACCAGAGAAGGCCAAGTCCTGGCTACGGCCGACCAGGTCCAGGACAAAGAGTCCAACCAGGCTACGACCGAGACCCAAGGTCCAGGACGAAGAGTCCGACCAGGTATGAGAAGGTTACGGCCGACCAGAGTAGGCCAGGTCTAGGCTAAGGCAGACCAGGTCTAGGATGAAGAGTCCAACCAGGCTATGACTGGCACCCAAGGTCTAGGACGAAGAGTCTGACCAGGTCCGAGAAGGTTACGGCAGACCAAAGGGACCAGGTCTAGGACGAAGAGTTCGACTAGGTCTGAGAAGGTTAAGGATGACCAGAGTTGGCCAGGTCCAGGCTACGACAGACCAGGTCCAGGACGAAGAGTCCAACTAGGCTATGACTGAGACCCAAGGTTCAGGACGACGAGTCCGACCAGGTCTGAAAAGGTTACGGCCGGCCAGAGACGCCAGGTCCAGGTAACGACCGACCAGAGAGGCCAGGTCCAGGACAAAGAGTCCAACCAGGCTATGACCGAGACCCAAGTTCTAGGACGAAGAGTCCAACCAGGTCTGAGAAACTCACGGCTGACAAGAGGGACCAAGTCCAGGCTACTGCCGACCATGTCCAGGACAAAGAGTCCAACCAGGCTACGACTGAGACCCAAGGTCCAGAACGAAGAGTCTGACCAGGTCCGACAAGGTTACGGCCGACCAAAAAGGCCATGTCCAGGCTACGGCCGGCCAAGTAACCAGGCAATGACCAAGACCCAAGGTCCAGGGCGAAGAGTCCGACCAGGTCCGAGAAGGTTACGGCCAACCAGAGAGGCCAGGTCCAGGTAACGGTCGACTAGAGAGGCCAGGTCCAGGGCGAAGAGTCCAATCAGGCTAAGACCAAGACCCAAGGTCTAGGATGAAGAGTCTGACCAGGTCCGAGAAGGTTACGGCCGACCAGAGGGATCAGGTGCAGGCGACTGCCGACCAGGTCCAGGACAAAGAGTCTAACCAGGCTATGATTTAGACCCAAGGTCCAGTACGATGTGTCTGACTAGGTCTGAGAAGGTTACGGCCGCCCAGAGGGGCCAGGTCCAGGCTTTGGCCAGCCAGGTAACCAGGCAATGACCGAGACCCAAGGTCCAGGGTGAAGAGTCCGACCAGGTCCGGGAAGGTTAAGGCCAACCAGAGAGGCCAGGTACAGGCTACGGCTGACCAGAGTGGCCAGGTGCAGGCTACGGCCAACCAGGTCCAAGGCAAAGACTCCGACAAGGTCCGAGATGGTTACGACCGACCAGAGTGGCTAGGTCCAAGCTACGGCTGATCAAGTCCAAGACGAAGAGTCGAACAAGGTAATGACTGAGACCCAAGGTCCAAGATGAAGAGTCTGATTAGGTCCAAGAATGTTACGGCTGATTAGAGAGGCCAGGTCCAGGCTACTACCGACCAGGTCGAGGACAAAGAGTCCAACCAGGCTACGACTAAGACCCAAGGTCCAGGACAAAATTTTTGACCAAGTCTGAGAAGGTTACGGCCTACCAGAGAGGCTAGGTCCAGGCTACGACCGGCTAGGTCCAGGACGAAGAGTCCAACCAGGCTACGACTGAGACACATGGTCCAGGATGAAGAGTCCAACTAGGTCCGAGATGGTTACGGTCGACCAGAGAAGGCCATGTCCAGGCTGCGACCGACCAGGTCGAGGACAAAGAGTCCAACCAGGCTACGACTAAGACCCAAGGTCCAGGACGAAGTGTCTAACCAGGGCTGAGAAGGTTACGGCCGACCAAAGAGGCCAGGTCCAGGCTACGACCGTGACCCAAGGTCCAGGGCGAAGAGTCCGACCAGGCTTGAGAAGGCTACGGCCAACCAGAGAAGGCCAGGTCCAGGCTACGGCCGACCAGGCCTAGGACAAAGCATCCAACCAGGCTACAATCGAGACCCAGGGTCTAGGATGAAGAGTTCGACCATGTCTGAGAAGGTTACGGTCAACCAGAGTAGGCGAGGTCCAGGCTACGTCGACCAAGACCAGGACGAAGAGTCCAACCTGGCTACAACCGAGACCGAAGGTCCAGGAGGAAGAGTCTGACCAGGTCCGAGAAGGTTACAGCCGACGAGAGAGGCCAGGTCCAGGCTATGACAGACCAGGCCCAGGACGAAGCTCCAACCAAGATACGACGAGACCCAATATCCATGACGAAGAGTCCGACCAGGTCTGAGAAGGTTACGGCCTACCAAAGAGGCTAGGTCTAGGCTACTGCCTACAAGGTCTAGGATGAAGAGTCCAACCAGGCTACGAACGAGACCCAAGGTCATGGAGAAAGAGTCTAACTAGGTCCAAGAAGGCCACGGCCGACCAGAGAAGGCCTGGTCTAGGCTACGGCTGACCAAGTCTAGGACGAAGAGTCTAACCAGGTCTAGGACGAACAGTCCGACCAGGTCCAAGAAGGTTACGGCCGACTAGAGAGGCTAGGTCTCGGCTACTACTGACCAAGTCTAGGACGAAGAGTCTAACCAGGCTATGAATGAGACCCAAGGTCCAAGACAAAGAGTGCAACCAGGTCCGAGAAGGCCAGGTCCAGGCTTCGGCCGACCAGGTCTCGGACGAAGAGTCCAACCAGGCTACAAACGAGACCCAAGGTCTAGGACAAAGAGTCCAACCAGGTCCGAGAAGGTTACGGCTACCAGAGAGGCCAAGTCTAGGATACGGCCGACCAGGTCTAAGACGAAGAGTCCAACCAGGCAACGACCGATACCCAAGGTCCAGGACGAAGAGTCTGACCAGGTCCGAGAAGGTTACGGCTGACCAAATAGGCTAGGTCCAGGCTACAGCCGGCCAGAGAGGCCAGGTCCAGGCTACGGTCGACCAGGTCCTGGGCGAAGTGTCCAACCAGGCTACGACCTAGACCCAATGCCCAGGTCAAAGAGTCTGACCAGGTCTAAGAAGGTTATGGTCGACCAGAGAGGCCAGGTCTAGGCTACGGTCAACCAGGTCTAAGATGTAAAGTCTAACCAGGCAATGATCAAAACCCATGGTCCAGGACGAAGAGTCTGACTAGGTTCAAAAAGGTTACGGCCTACCAGAGAGGCCAGCTTCAGGCTACGGCTGACCAAGTCCAGGGTGAAGTGTCCAACCAGGCTTCGACCGAGACGTAATGTCTAACCTGGTCTGAGAAGGTTACGGCCGACCAGAGAGGCCAGGTCCAGGCTACGGCCAATCAGGTCCAAGACAAAGAGTCCAACAAGGCAATGATCGAGACCCAAGGTACAAGATGAAGAGTCTAACTAGGTCTGAGAAGGTTACGACAGACTAGAGAGGCCAAGTCTAGGCTACGGCCGACCAGGTCCAGGACAAAGAGTCCAACCAGGCTACGACCGAGACCCAAAGTCCAAGATGAAGAGTCCGACTAGGTCCGAGAAGGTTACGGCCAACCAGAGAGGCCAGGTCCAGGTAACGGCTGACCAGGTCCAAGATGAAGAGTCCAACCATGCTACAATCGAGACCCAAGCTCTAGGACGAAGAGTCCGTCCAGGTCCGAGAAGGTTACGACAGACCAGAGAGGCTAGGTCCAGGCTACTGCCGACCAGGTCCCGGACAAAGAGTCCAACCAGGCTACGACCGAGACCCAAAGTCCAGGACGAAGAGACTGACCAGGTCCGAGAAGGTTACGGCCAACCAGAGAGGCCAGGTCCAGGCAACGGCCAACTAGGTCCAAGACGAAGAGTCCAACCAAGCTACGACTGAGACCCAAGCTCTAGGACGAAGAGTCCGTCCAGGTCCGAGAAGGTTACGACAGACCAGAGAGGCTAGGTCCAAGCTACTGTCGACCAGGTCCAGGACAAAGAGTCCAACCAAGCTACGACTAAGACCGAAGGTCTAGTACGAAGAGTCTGACTAGGTCCGAGAAGGTTACGGCCAACCAGAGAGGCCAGGTCCAGGTAACGGCCGACCAGGTCCAAGATGAAGAGTCCAACCATGCTACAATCGAGACCCAAGCTCTAGGATGAAGAGTTCGTCCAGGTCCAAGAAGGTTACGACAGAGCAGAGAGGCTAGGTCCAGGCGACTGTCGACCAGGTCCCGGACAAAGAGTCCAACCAGGCTACGACCGAGACCCAAAGTCCAGGACGAAGAGACTGACTAGGTCCGAGAAGGTTACGGCCAACCAGAGAGGCCAGGTCTAGGCAACGGCCAACTAGGTCCAAGATGAAGAGTCCAACCAGGCTACGACTGAGACCCAAGCTCTTGGACGAAGAGTCCGTCCAGGTCCGAGAAGGTTACGACAGACCAGAGAGGCTAGGTCCAAGCTACTGTCGACCAGGTCCAGGACAAAGAGTCCAACCAAGCTACGACTAAGACCCAAGGTCCAGTACGAAGAGTCCGATAAGGTCCAAGAAGGTTACGGCCGACCAGAGAGGCCAGGTCTAGGCTACGACCAGCCAGGTCCAAGATGAAGAGTCCAACCAGGCTACAACCGAGGCCCATGGTCTAGGACGAAGTGTTTGACCAGTTCTGAGAAAGTTACGGTCAACCAAAGAGGCCTAGACCAGGCTACTACTGACTAGGTCCAGTACAAAGGGTCCAACCAGGCTAATACTGAGACCCAAGGTCCAGGTCAAAGAGTTTGACCAGGTCTGAGAAGGTTACAACTGACTAGAAAGGCCAGGTCTAGGCTACGACCGACCAGGTCTAGGACGAAGAGTCCAACAAGGCTACGATTGAGACCCAATGTAACACCTGCCTATTTTTATGTAATGAATCATGTTAAGTTAGTAATGACGTTAATGGTATCTTCTTAATAATTTATGTTATATGTAATGATATATGATGTTATTGTTACTAACTTTTTATGTCAAGTTTTATGACAGGTGACGACCGCATGGAATTATTGTGCTCAAGTGTTCATGATTATTTTAATGTATGTTTAATTATGATGCAATGATGTATGAATGTTTTAATATATGGCATTTATGGACAGATCGGCAGGCCAAACTTGGTGCAACCGACAGGCCAAAGGAGAAAATCGGCAAGCCAAACACGGTTGACGAGCAGTCAGCATAAATCACTCCAAATTTATGGCTGAGATAATTATATTAAATGGGTGATTTATTGTGATTAATTGGCATATTAATGGAATAATTTTGTCAGTTAAGGAAATAAAAGGGTTGACTTCGCATTGATTTGTCTGATTTTAAATGGTTTCCTATTTTAAGAGGGCAAAAATATGGCAAGTGAGACTAAAGTTTTGACTTTCCCTCTTTGCTCTCCTTCCTCCACGCCTATTAGCACCATTTGAGTCAGAAAACTTCTCACTTAATGAAGAGTTTTGTCTCTCCTTCTTTGTACGTTATGCCATTAAGTTACATTAAAAAAATTTTAATGTTCTTTTCCATTTTTCTCTCATCCTCTCTCATTTTCTCTCTCAATTTCTGACGCTTCTTTGTCTTTCTTTCTTCCTCTTCTCTTCTCCACAAATTCCATCCTTCTTCTTCTCAAAAATTTTCTGAGAATATTGAAAGAAAAATTGAAATTTCGTTGGTTGAATTCAAGGGTTTGGAGAAGAAATTTCAAGGTAAGAACTCAGTTTTTTTTTTCAGTGTTTTGAAAAGAAATTCTCCTCCTTAATCGTCTACAATATCCTTCTATAGGTATTGTATTTTGTCTCGAGTCTCTTTATATGATGTTTATGTATGAATTATGTAATGTTTCTTCAAGTTTCAAGTTGTTTCAACGTTTCTATGATAAAATATGAATTTTTCTATCTTCTACCCCTCACAGTAAAATATTACTATTTGGATATAGTGCAAGAAAATGTAATGTTTATTTAAGAGGTAAATGAATGATGTTTTTCATAAAAGTTGTCAAGAATGTGCATGTATAATGTATGATGAATGTATTTTATGTTATGAAATTTTTATGATATTACATTAGGAAAATTGTTTTAACAATGTTATTTCTGAATTTTTGTCTGTGAAATGTTATTTATGTTTAAAAGATTTTAAGATAATGAAATAATTTTATGCATGATAATAAGATGTTTGAAGGAATTTCAAAAATTAAAATATATGTATTTTAATTGTTCAAAAATGTTTTTAACAGATATTCATGTCTAAAATGTATGGTTTGTTTTTGCATGCTTAAAGTAATTTTTATGATTTAAGAAAAATCATGATAACATGTTTATGTGATGACAATTTTTATTATGGTTATGAATTATGTTTGTAATATGAGATGAATATATATATATGAATGTTATATGAAAGAATGATATATAAATGAATGTTTTATGATAAGTATTAATTTTATTGTATTTTTAAATGGATAAATGGCATGAACACTCAAAGAAGCGAGCACATCGAGACCGCGGCGTTGTCACCAAAAGTACATTAAGCTTAAGTAAGCTAGCGTTAAAGTAAGTACATTCTCACCCGCAACATGACACATTTTACAAAGTTTGATGATATGTTCACTATGATATTCAGGATATTTTTATGGTTGTTTTCCCTAAAGGAATTCTTATGAAAGATTTTCATAATTTGAAGTTATGTATGTGTGATGATGACATGTTTTAAAGCATGAAAATTATGTATATGTATGTATCACCTAATAAGTGTTGCACACCAATGTTATGAAATGATATGTTATGATGTCATGTTTGCTTTGGGATTAGCTACCCTTCTCCTCTCATGGCGGCGCGCCTACAATGATGTTCATGGTGCAACACTTAGGCCCTTAAGATAAAATGAAATAAGTTTTTAAATGGTCAATGCAATGAAAGATATGTTTATATGAAATCGTGCTTAAGGCACTTCTATGATATGATGACAATGAGGATGATGATGTTTATGTAATGTTTTAAATTGTGAGAATTATATGTACTTACTAAGCATTAGCTTAATCATGTTTTATGTCATGTTGCAGATAAGGGCAAGAAAATCATGGATTAGGCGGAAGACATGGGAAGGCGTGTGAGCACTAAGCACGATGAATTATTACCGGAAGCATGCCAAGAAGAATGAATGGATGTTTTAAATCAAGTTTTATATTTTGAATATTATTTTTTTGTTAAGTTTTAAGAATATTTATACTATGGACTTATATTATATTTTATCATTTTTTTAAGAATTTCGATCTTCCGCATTTTTTTAAAAAGTTAAATCTGTTTTGTAAAATAAGTTATCTCTAAGATTTTGGCTCGGTCAACCTACTGAACATTCTTGGTCGGCCTGTCGATGTCCAAAAGTTTGGCCTGCCGATCACGTTTTCGGCCTGCTGAATGATGATGAGATTTTAAGCCAGTTTTGCAAAGCCTCTACCGGCCTGTCGGGTGAGGGAACTCCAGCTTGCCGATCACGTTCGGCCTGTCGAAGTCCCAAGTTCGGCCTACCGGACTGTGGGAGTAAGTAAACTTTAAATAATGTGATGATTAATGAGATATGATGTGATGTTTTTATAAGTCTTGATTTTACAACTTGGTATATCTATGTCATTAAAATAAGTTTATGATTAATTTAAAGTATAATTGAATAAATTATGACATGGAATGAGTTTAGCAATGTGATTTAACAATGTTAAGTTATTAAAAAAAATGTATGAATGGATCCTGGTTAAGTATGTTTATTTTCTTTTACAATTAAAAGTATCGTTTAAGTTTTGTATTCAAATATATGTTTTGTTTATTTTCTTTTACAATTAAAAGTATCGTTTAAGTTTTGTAGTCAAATATATGTTTAGAGTTAAATAAGTATGAATGTAATGACATCTGTGACGTCCATAAGGGGGGCGTTACAGGCTTTGGTATCAGAGCATTTTTTTTTATTACAATTCATATCGCCACACGTCAATCCAATTCCTCCAAGTAAGAATGTTGTGAAGTTAGATGTATTGATGCAAGTATGATGATCAGATTAAGGTCTTAATAGTGAATGATTAATGATCTAGTAGTGAAAACCTGTCTCATAATTGGAAGATTATTTCTAAGTTTCTAATTCTTTTAGGAGAATTTATGATGGATGGCTCTAGAAGAATGTAGACTCGTACCCAAACCAATGAAAGGCTCATGACGATGATCGCTGAACTGCAAAGGCAGTTGGACGATCAACGAAGGGAAATTTCTCCGTTAAGGGCCAACAGACAAAATGATGATCGATGAGGTAATGATGTGCCTCCTCCTCCTCCACAGCCATGAGTAAATGAAGTCCCAGTTCCTGCTGCTGAACTAAGAGCGGCCTATCAGGAACCCCTACTGGTCGGATGGAAGAGAGTTAAGCCAGCGGATTTCGAAGGTTCTAAGGATCTGCTAATAGCTCAGGGATGGTTAAAGACGATTGAGGCCACCTTACGACTCATGGATTTTACGGCCAATGAAAAGGTCCTCTATGCATCGTACTGCCTCACGATGGAGGCCAGGATATGGTGGGACGGCATCGAATAGAGCAGGAATGTTAAAGAGATGACATGGGCCGACTTCGGTGATGAATTCAACACGAAGTTCTTCCATATGAATGTCATGAGCAAACATTATCAGGAGTTTGAGAGCTTGCGCTTGGGGAATATGTCAGTCATTGATGTGGTGATGAAGTTTGATCAGCTAGCCCATTTATGTCCAGGAATGGTTATGGATGAAGGTGAAAGGGTCAAAAGACTGATCAGAGTCCTTAGGCCAAATATTGTTGCGATCGTTGATGGGGCAAGTCCACCAAGGACTCAAGAACAGGTTGTTATGAGGGCTCAACATGTTGAGTTTCATCTGTCCAAGCTAAGAAGGAACCAGCCTTAGTCAGGTCAGCAAGCCAACAATGCAAGCAACCAGAACCGCCCTCCCCACAGGAACAGCAGCAACAACAACAACCAAAGCTGGAGGAATAACAAGAGGAAGGGTAATCCTCGAAACCAGCAGGGCCAAGACAACAAGAGGCATAATGATGGCCAGCCTAACAATAATAACAGGCGATTTCAACCGGGTGCCAGATGTGGAAAGAAGCATCCAGGGGAATGCTGATTAGGAACAAACCAATGTTTCATTTGTGGGCGAGAAGACCACTTTGTAAAGAATTGCCTCAAGCTGATGAATGCTAATGCCCCGCAGAGAGCTCCTCCTCAAGCCCAGCTTCATCAGATGCAAGCCTCCCTTGAAGGGCCACTTATTAGTCAAGGTAGAATTGAAGCCCCACCGACGAATGCTCGAATCTATGCCATGACAAAAGAACAAGTGGCTGCAGAAGCTTCCAATGTGGTCACAGGTCAGATAACAAGCTTATCTAATGATGCTTATCTTCTTTTTGATATAGGTGCCACGTATTCTTTTGTATCTATGTCATATGCTAAGAAATTAGAGGTTCGTTTAGAGCCTATGAGATAGGGATTCACTACGACACTACCCTCCAGGGAAGTGATATTATCTACGCACTGTTTGCGTACAGTACCCCTATGGATTTCTAATAGGGAGCTATTTGTCGACCTCATTGTGATCGACATGCATGACTACGACATGATTCTTGGGATGGATTTCCTGAGCAAGTATAATGCTGCTATTGAATGCCAAAAACGAAAGGTGATTTTCCATCTAGAAGGTGATCAGAAATTCATTTATGTTGGCGAGTCCAGGAAGAAACCCCACATGTTTCTATCGGCAATGAAAGCAAGGAAGTTATTAGCAAGTGGCTGTATGGGCTATCTGGCAAACATTGTAGACAAAAGCCAAGAAGGAAAGACAAGAGTTGAAGATGTGCATGTTGTTCATCAATATGAAGATGTGTTTCCTGATGATCTAACGAGTCTACCGCTAGAAAGAGAAGTTGAATTTGAGATTGAGCTCGCTCCTGGCACCAATCCAATCTTAAATGTGCCTTACAAAATGGCCCCGACAGAGTTAAAGGAGCTTCACACACAATTAAAGGAGCTACTTGACAAAGTTTTCATCAGGCCAAGTCACTCACCATGGGGTGCTCCAGTCTTGTTTGTGAAGAAGAAGGATGGCACTATGAGACTCTACATCGACTACAGAGAGCTGAACAAGGTGACGATCAAGAACAAGTACCCATTGCCTCGAATCGATGATTTGTTTGATCAGCTCAAGTGTGTATCGGTGTTCTCAAAGATTGATCTACGATCAGGATATCACCAGTTGAAGGTTAAAGAAAGAGATATCCTTAAGACTACTTTCAGGTCGAGGTATGGTCACCATGAATTTGTGGTTGTGCCTTTCGGTCTAACTAATGCACCTGTTGCCCTTACGGATTTGATGAACAGGGTATTCAAGGATTTCCTCGATAAATTTGTTGTTGTATTTATCAATGATATTCTTGTCTATTCTAAGAATCACGAAGAGCATGAGGAACATTTAAGAATTGTGCTAGAGACTTTAAGAAGACACCAACTGGATGCAAAGTTCTCCAAATGCGAGTTTTGGCTAGATAAAGTGTCTTTCTTGGGGCATGTTATTTTGAAGGAAGGGATTATGGTTGACCTTGTTAAAGTAGAAGCTGTTCTCAACTGGAAGCAACCAATGAATGCAAGTGAAATAAGGAGCTTCTTGGGTTTAGCAGGTTATTATCGGAGATTTGTAGAAGATTTCTCCAAGATAGCAGCTCCACTTACAAACCTGACTCGCAAAGGAAAGAAGTATGAATGGACAGATGTATATGAAAAGAGTTTTCAAGAACTGAAGAAAAGGTTAATGACGGCACTAGTGTTGGCAATTCCTAAAGGAAATGATGGGTTTGTTATTTATAGTGGTGCATCCAAGATGGGCCTCGGAGCTGTATTGATGCAAAATGAAAGGGTGATTGCTTTTGCTTCAAGACAACTGAAGGATTATGAAAAGAACTATCCTACTCATGACCTCAAGTTAGCAGCAGTCGTTTTTGCGTTGAAGATATGGAGACACTACTTATAAGGGGCCCAAGTAAGATCTTCACTAATCAACAAAGTCTGAAGTATTTCTTCATGCAAAGAGACCTGAATATGAGACAACGAAGATGGCTAGAGTTGATGAAGGATTATGATTGTGAAATCCTTTATCATCCTGGAAAAGCTAACCGAGTGGCTGATGCTCTAAGTAGGAAGTCAGTTGCCACATTGATGTCAATGCAGGCAATGTCTCCACCTTTAAGAAAGGAAGTTCTAAACTTTAGTCTGGAACTTTTAGAAGGCCAGCTATCAGCACTCTCTCTTGCTCCGACGATGTACGATGAAATTTAGAGAAAACAAGATGAAGATGTAAGTCTCGTAGGGATCAAGCAAGAAATGAAAGAAGACAAATGTCAAGAGTTTCGTGTCATGGATGACGAAACTCTGTATCTCAAGGACCGTTTATGTGTTCCCAATGTTGATGATTTTAGGGAAAAGATATTGGCAGAAATTCATGATACTCCTTACTCTATTCATCAAGGTGCAACAAAGATGTATAATGATCTAAGGGGTAAGTTTTGGTGGTTTGGAATGAAACATGATGTTGCAAAGTATGTGAAGAAATGTATGACATGTCAGCAAGTAAAGGCTGAACACCAGAGACCTGGCTAGTGTTGAACTGCAGTCTATCCAAATACCGGAATGGAAATAGGAGGATATAGCAATGGATTTCATTATTAGTTTGCTGAGAACTACGAACGGTTATGATGCAATTTGGGTAGTTATGGATCGACTGACTAAGACGGCGCATTTCATTCCTATCAAAATCACTTACTCCATGGAACGGTTAGCGAAACTCTACGTCAAGGAAATTGTATGACTTCATGGGATTCCCAAGTCAATCATCTCAGATCGTGATGGCAGGTTCACATCTAAGTTTTGAAAGAGTGTACAGACTGCTATGGGAACCAAGCTACATTTTAGTACAGCTTTCCATCCTCAGACAGATGGCCAAACAGAGAGGACAAACTTGATTTTAGAAGATATGCTTCGGGCTTGTTCTCTCGAATTTAAGACCAGTCGGTGTAAAATGTTGCCGTTAGCAGAGTTTGCTTACAACAACAGCTTTCAGGTGACAATTGGGATGGCACCATATGAGGCTTTGTATGGACGAAAATGCAGATCGCCTATATGTTGGCACGAAGCTGGTGAAAAGAAGATGATGGAAAGCGTCGATGCTGAAAGAACTGATTTTGTTAATGAAACATCAAAGATGATAAAGTTGATAAGAAGAAGAATAGAGACCGCACAAAGCCATCAGAGGAGTTATGCTGACAAGAGAAGAACACTCTTAGAGTTCACCGTGGGTGAATATGTGTTTCTGAAGGTTGCACCAATGAAAGGAGTTATGAGATTTGGGAAGAAAAGCAAGTTAAGTCTAAGATTCATCGGTCCTTATGAAATTGTTAAGCGGATAGCCAAAGTAGCTTATCAGCTAAAGTTGCCTTCTGAGATGTCCGCAATGCATGATGTGTTCCATATCTCCATGTTCAAGAAGTATTTTTTGGACCCTACGCATGTGATTGAGCCACAAGTGATCGAGATATGAGAAGACTTAAGTTATGAAGAAAAGCCAATGAAGATACTCGATCTAAAAACTAAGACATTGAGTAATAAGGAAATTCCATTGGTCAAGGTGTTATAGCGAAATCATCAAGTTGAAGAAGCCACATGGGAACGTGAAGATGACATGAGAGCTATGTATCCGCATTTATTCTAAGTTTCGAAGATGAAACTTTTATAAGGTGGAGAGAATTGTAACACTCGCTTATTTTTATGTAATGAATCACGTTAAGTTAATTACGACATTAATGATATCTTGTTAATAATTTATGTTATATGTAATGATATATGATGTTAATGTTACTAACTTTTTATGTCAAGTTTTATGACAGGCGACGACCACATGGAATCATTGTGCTCAAGTGTTCATGATTATTTTAATGTATGTTTAATTATGATGCAAGGATGCATGAATGTTTTAATGTATGGCATTTATGGACAGATCGGCAGGCCAGACTTTTAAGTTCGGTAGGCCGAAATGTCTGCCCAAGATTGGCAGGACGAAGAAATCCATCAGCAGGCCAAAGGAGAAAATTGACAGGCCGAACACAGCTGACGAGCAATCAGAAGAAATCTCTCCAAATTTATGGTTGAGATAATTACATGAAATGGGTAATTTATTGTGATTAATTAGCATATTAATGGAATAATTCTGTTAGTTAAGGAAATAAAAGGGTTGACTTCGCATTGATTTGTCTAATTTTAAATGGTTTCCTATTTTAAGAGGGCAAAAATATGGCAAGTGAGACTAAAATTTTGACTTTCCCTCTTTGCTCTCCTTCCTCCACGCCAATTAGCACCATTTGAGTCAGAAAACTTCTGACTTAAAGAAGAGTTTTGACTCTCCTTCTTTGTACGTTATGCCATTAACTTACGTTAAAAAATTTTTAACGTTCTTTTCCATTTTTCTCTCATCCTCTCACGTTTTCTCTCTCAATTTCTAACGCTTCTTTGTCTTTCTTTCTTCCTCTTCTCTTCTCCACGAATTCCATCCTTCTTCCTCTCAAAAATTTTATGAGAATATTGAAAGAAAAATTGAAATTTTGTTGGTTGAATTCAAGGGTTTTGAGAAGAAATTTCAAGGTAAGAACTCAGTTTTTTTTTTCGGTGTTTTGAAAAGAAATTCTCCTCCTCAATCGTCTGCAATATCCTTCTATAGGTATTGTATTTTGTCTCGAGTCTTTTTATATGATGCTTATGTATGTATTATGTAATGTTTCTTCAAGTTTCAAGTTGTTTCAACGTTTCTATGATAAAATATGAATTTTTCTATCTTCTACCCTCCACAGTAAAATATTACTGTTTGGATATAGTGCAAGAAAATGTAATGTTTATTCAAGAGGTAAATGAATGATGTTTTTCATGAAAGTTGTCAAGAATATGCATGTATAATTTATGATGAATGCATTTTATGTTATGAAATTTTTATGAGATTACATTAAGAAAATTGTTTTAACAATGTTATTTCTGAAATTTTTTCTATGAAATGTTATTTATGTTTAAAAGATTTTAGGATAATGAAATAATTTTATTCATGATAATAAGATGTTTGAAGGAATTAAAAAAATTAAAATATATGTATTTTAATTGTTCAAAAACATTTTTAACAGATATTCATGTCTAAAATGTATGGTTTGTTTTTGCATGCTTAAAGTAATTTTTATGATTTAAGAAAAATCATGATAACATGTTTATGTGATGACAATTTTTATTATGGTTATGAATTATGTTTATAATATGAGAATAATATATATATGAATGTTATATGAAAGAATGATATATGAATGAATGTTTTATGATAAGTATTAATTTTATTATATTTTTAAATAGATAAATGGCATGAACACTCAAAGCAGCGAGCACATCGAGACCGCGGTGTCGTCACCAAAAGTATATTAAGGTTAAGTAAGCTAGCGTTAAAGAAAGTACATTCTTACCTGCAACATGACACGTTTTACAAAGTTTGATGATATGTTCACTATGATATTCATGATAATTTTGTGGTTGTTTTCCCTAAAGGAATTCTTATGAAAGATTTTCAAAATTTAAAGTTATGTATGTGTGATGATGACATGTTTTAAAGCATGAAAATTATGTATATATATGTATCACCTAATAAGTGTTACACACCAATGTTATGAAATGATATGTTATGATGGCATGATTGGTTTGGGATTAGCTAACCTTCTCCTTTCATGACGGCGCGCCTACAATGATGTTCATAGTGCAACACTTGGGCCCTTAAGATAAAATGAAATAAGTTTTTAAATGGTCAATGTAATGAAAGATATGTTTATATGAAATTGTGCTTAAGCCACTTTTATGATATGATGACAATGAGGATGATGATGTTTATGTAATGTTTTAAATTGTGAGAATTATATGTACTTACTAAGCATTAGCTTAATCATGTTTTATGTCATGTTGCAGATAAGGGTAAGAAAATCATGGATTAGGTGAAGGACATGGGAAGGCGTGTGAGCACTAAGCACGATGAATTGTAACCGGAAGTACGCCAAGAAGAATGAATTGATGTTTTAAATCAAGTTTTATATTTTGAATATTATTTTTATGTTAAGTTTTAAGAATATTTAAACTATGGACTTATATTATATTTTATCATTTTTTTTAAGAATTTTGATCTTCCTCATTTTTTTGAAAAGTTAAATCTTTTTTACAAAATAAGTTTTCTCTAAGTTTTTGGCTCGGTCGGCCTGCCGAACATCCTTGGTCGGCCTGCCGATGTCCAAAAGTTTGGCCTGTCGATTATGTTTTCGGCCTGCCGAACGATGATGAGATTTTAAGCCAGTTTTGCGAAGCCTCTGCCGGCCTGCAGGTAGAGGGAACTCCAGCCTGTCGATCATGTTCGGCCTGCCGAAGTCCCAAGTTCGGCCTGCCGAAGTCCCAAGTTTGGCCTGCCGAACTATGGGAGTAAGTAAACTTTAAATAATGTGATGATTAATCAGATATGATGTGATGTTTTTATAAGTCCTGATTTTACAACTTGGTATATCTATGTCATTAAAATAAGTTTATGATTAATTTAAAGTATAATTGAATAAATTATGACATGGAATGAGTTTAGCAATGTGATATAACAATGTTAGGTTATTAAAAAAAAATGTACGTATAGGTACCCGTTAACTATGTTTATTTTCTTTTGCAATTAAAAGTATCGTTTAAGTTTTGTATTCAAATATATGTTTAGAGTTAAATAAGTATGAATGTAACGACATCTGTGACGTCCGTAAGGGGGGCAGTACAACCAAGGTCCAGGACGAAGAGTCCAACCAGGTTCGACAAGATTACGGCCGAGCAGAGCAGGCCAGGTCCAGGCTACGGCCGACCAAGTTCAGGATGAAGAGTCCAACTAGGCAACGACCGAGACCCAAGGTCTAGGACGAAGAGTCCGACCTGGTAGGAGAAGGTTACAGCCGACCAAAGAGGCCAAGTCCAGGCTACAGCCGACCAGAGAGGCCAGGTCCAACCTATGGCCGACCCGGTCCAGGGCAAAGAGTCCAACCAGGCTACGACCGAGACCCAACGTCTAGGACAAAGAGTCCGACCAGGTCCAAGAAGGGTATGGCTGACCAGAGAGGCCAGGTCATGGCTTTGGCCGACCAGGTCCAAGACACAGAGTCCAACCAGGCAACGACCGGGACCCAAGGTCCAGGACAAAGAGTTTGACTAGGTCCGAGCTGGTTACGGCTGACCAAAGAGGCCAGGTCCAGGCTACGGCCAACCAGAGAGGCCAGGTCCAGGCTACGGCCGACCAGGTCCAGGGAGAAGAGTCCAGCCAAGCTACGACCGAGAGCCAACGTCTAGGAGGAAGAGTCCATCCAGGTCCAAGAAGGTTACGACCGACCAGAGAGACCAGCTCCAAGCTACGACTGACCAGGTTAAGGACGAAGAGTCAAACCAGGCTACGACCGAGACCAAAGGTCCAGGACGAAGAGTCCGGCCAGGTCCGAGAAGGTTACAGCCGACCAGAGAGACTAGGTCCAGGCTATGGCCGACCAAGTCTAGAACAAAGAGTCCAAACAGGCTACGATCGAGACCCAAGGTCTAGGACGAAGAGTCCAACCAAGTCTAACAAGGTTACGGCTGAGCAAAGAAGGCTAGGTCTAGGCTACGGCTTACCAGATCCAAGACGAAGAGTCCAACCAGGCTGCGACCGAGACCCAACGTCTAGGACAAAGAGACCGACCAGGTCTAAAAATGTTATTGCCGACCAGGTCTAGGACAAAGAGTCCAACAAGGATACGACCGAGACCCAAGGTCTAGGAAGAAGAGACTGTCTAGGTCCGAAAAGGTTACAGCTGACCAGAGAGGCCAGGTCCCAGACAAAGAGTCCAACCAGGCTACGAATGAGACCCAAGGTCCAGGACGAAGAGTCCGACTAGGTCCGAGAAGGTTACGGCCGACCAGAAAGGCCAGGCCTAGGCTACGACTGGCCAGGTCAAGGACGAAGAGTCGAACCAGGCTACGACCGAGACCCAAGGTCCAGGACAAAGAGTCCGACTAGGTCCATGAAGGTTACGGTTGAGCAGAGAAGGCTAGGTCCAGGATACGGCGGACCAAGTCCAGGACGAAGAGTCCAACCAGGCTACGACCGAGACCCAAGGTCAAGGACGAAGAGTCCGACCAGGTCTGAGAAGGTTACGGCCGACCAGAGTGGCCAGGTCAAGACTACGACCGAATAGGTCCAAGACGTAGAGTCCAACAAGGCAACGACTGAGACCCAAGGTCCAAGACGAAGTGTCCGACCAAGTCCGAGAATGTTACAGCCGACTAGAGAGACCAGGTCCAGGCTATGGCCGACCAGGTTCAGGGTGAAGAGTCCAGCTAGGCTACGAACGAGACCCAATGTCCAGGGCGAAGAGTCCTACCAGGTCCCAGAAGGTTACGGCCGACCAGAGAGGCCAAGTCCTGGCTACGACCGACCAGGTCCAAGACAAAGAGTCCAACAAGGCAACGACTGAGACCCAAGGTCCAAAACGAAGAGTCCGACCATGTCCGAGAAGGTTACGGAGCAGGTCCAAGCTACGGCCGACCGGGTCTAGGATGAAGAGTCCAACCAGGCTACGACCAAGACGCAAGGTCCAGGACAAAGAGTCCGACAAGGTTTGAGAAGGTTACGGCCAACTAGAGAGGCCTGGTCTAGGCTACGGCTAACCAGGTCCAAGACAAAGAGTCCAACCAGGCTGCGATCGAGACCCAAGGTCTAGGATGAAGAGTCTGTCCAGGTCCGAGAAGGTTATGTCCTACCATAGAGGCCAGGTCCAGGCTACGACTGGCCAAGTCAAGGACGAAGAGTCGAACCAGGCTACGACAGAGACCAAAGGTCCAGGGCGAAGAGTCCGACAAGCCTACGACCGAGACCCAAGGTCCAGGACGAAGAGTTCGATCAGGTTCGAGAAGGTTACGGCCGACTAGAGAGGCCAAGTCCAGGCTACGACCAACCAGGTCAAGGACGAAGAGTCAAACCGGGCTACGCCCGAGACCAGCGGTCCAGGGCTAAGAGTCCGACCAGGTCCGAGAAGGTTACGGCCGACTAGAGAGGCTAGGTCCAGGCTATGGCCGACCAAGTCTAGGATGAAGAGTCCAACCAGGCTACGATCGAGACCCAAGTTCCAGGACGAAGAGTCCAACCAGGTCCGACAAGGTTATGGCCGAGCAGAGAAGGCCAGGTCCAGGCTACGGACGACCAGATCTAGGACGAAGAGTCCAACCAAGCTGTGATCGAGACCCAAGGTCTAGGACGAAGAGTCCAACTAGGCTACGACTGAGACCCAAGGCCTAGGATGAAGAGTTCGACTAGTTCTGAGAAGGTTATGGCTGACCCGAGAGGCCTGGTCCAGGCTACGACCGACTAGGTCCAAGACTAAGAGTCCAGCCATGCCACGACCGAGACCCAACGTCCAGGATAAAGAGTTCGACCAGGTTCAAGAAGGTTACGGCCGACCAGAGAGGCCAGGTCCGGGCTATGGCCGACCAGGTCCAGGACGAAGAGTCCAACCAGGCTGCGACTGAGACCCAAGGTCTAGGGTGAAGAGTCTTACCAGGTCCGAGAAGGTTACGGCAGACCAAAGAGGCCAGGTCCAGGACGAAGAGTCAAACCAGGCTACGAACGAGACCCAAGGACCAGGAAGAAGAATCCGACCAGGTCCGAGAAGGTTACGGGGACCAGAGAGGCCAGGTCTAGGCTACTACCAGCCAAGCCTAGGATGAAGAGTCCAACCAGGCTACGATTGAGACCCATGGTCTAGGATGAAGAGTTTGACTAGGTCCGAGAAGGTTACAGCCGACTAGAGAGGCCAGGTCTAGGCTACGACCGACCAGGTCTAGGTTGAAGAGTCCAACTAGGCTACGACCAAGACCCAAGGTCCAAGACGAAGAGTCTGACCCAGTTCGAGAAGGTTACGGCTGACCAGGTCTCGGACAAGGAGTCCAACTATGCTACGACTTAGACCTAAGGTCTAGGACGAAGAGTCTGACCAGGTCTGAGAAGGTTACGACCGATGGAAGAGGCCAGGTACAGGCTACGGCAAACCAAGTTCCAGACGAAGAGTCCAACCAGGCTATGACCAAGACCCAACGTCCAGGACAAAGAGTCTCACCAGGTCCAAGAAGGTTACGGCTGACCAGAGAGGCCAGGTCCAGGCTAGTACTGGCCAGGTCTAGGATAAAGAGTCCAACTAGGCTACGATTGAGTCCCATGGTCTCGGATGAAGAGTTCGACTAGGTCTGAGAAGGTTGCAGCCAACTAGAGAGGCCAGGTCTAGGCTACGACCGACCAGGTCTAGGATGAAGAGTCCAACTAGTCTATGAACGAGACCCAAGGTCTAGGACGAAGAGTCTGACCAGGTCCAAGAAGGTTACGTCTGACCAGGTCTAGGACAAGAGTCTAAATATGCTACAATTGAGACCCAAGGTCTAGGACGAAGAGTCCGACCAGGTCCGAGGAGGTTACGACCAACCAAAGAGGCCAGGTCCAGGCTACGACTGGCCAGGTCAAGGACAAAGAGTCGAACCAGGCTACGACCAAGACCAAAGGTCCAAGACGAAGAGTCCGACCAGGTCCGAGAAGGTTACGGCCGACCAAAGAGGCCAGGTCCTGGGCAAAGAGTCCAACCAGGCAATGACCGAGACCCAAAGTCCTGGACAAAGAGTCCAACCAGGTCCTAGAAGGTTACGGTCGACCAGAGAAGGCCAGGCTTTGGCTACGACCAAGACACAAGGTCTAGGACGAAGAGACCAACAAGATCTAGGACAAAGAGTCCAACTAGGCTACGACTGAGACCCAAGGTCTAGGATGAAGAGTCCGAATAGGTCCGAGAAGGTTACGGCTGACCAAAGAGTCCAGGTCTAGGCTACGAAGAGTCCAACCAGCCTGCGACTGAGACCCAAGACCTAGAACGAAGAGTCTGACCAGGTCCGAGAAGGTTACGGCAGGCCAGAGAGGCCAGGTCCAGGACAAAGAGTCCAACCAGGCCACGACCGAGACTTAACGTCTAGGACAAAGAGTCCGACCAGGTCCGAGAAGGTTACGGCCAACCAAAGAGGCCAGGTCCAGGCTACTACCGGCCAGGTCTAGGATAAAGTGTTCAACCAGGCTACGATTGAGAAACAAGGTCTAGGATGAAGAGTTCGACCAGGTCCGAGAATGATACGGCCGACCAGAGTGGCCAGGTCTAGGCTACGGTCGACCAGTCTAGGACGAAGAGTCCAACCAGGCCATGATCGAGACCCAACGTCCAGGACTAAGAGTCTGACCAGGTTTGAGAAGGTTACAGCCAACTAGAGTGGACAAGTCCAGGCTACGACTGTCCAGGTCTAGGACGAAGTGTCCAACCATGCCACGACCGAGACCCAAGGTCTAGGACAAAGAGTCTGACCAGGTCTGAGAAGGTTACAGACGACCAGAGAGGCCAGGTCCAGGATGAAGAGTCCAACCAGACTACGACTAAGACCCAAGGACCAAGATGAAGAGTCCAACCAGGTCTGAGAAGGTTACGGCCGACCAGAGAGGCCAGGTCCAGGCTACTACCGGCCAGGTCCAAGATAAAGGGTCCAACCAGGCGACGACTAAGACCCATGGTCTAGGATGAAGAGTTTGGCCAGGTCCGAGCAGGTTGCGTCAGACCAGAACGGCCAGGTCTAGGACAAAGAGTCCAACCAGGCCACAACCGAGACCCAAGGACCCGGATGAAGAGTCCGACTAGTCCCAGAAGGCTATGGCCGACCAAAGAGGCCAAGTCTAGGCTACTACCAGCCAGGTCCAGGATAAAGTGTCCAACCAGGCTACGACTGAGACGCAAGGTCTAGGATGAAGAGTTCGACCAGGTCCGAGAATGATACGGCCGACTAGAGTGGCCAGGTCCAGGCTACGGTCGACCAAGTCTAGGACGAAGAGTCCAACCAGGCCATGACCGAGACCCAACATCCAGGACAAAGAGTCTGACCAGGTTCAAGAAGGTTAAGGCCGACCAAAGAGGCCAGGTCTAGGCTATGGCAGACCAGGTCCTAGATGAAGAGTCCAACCATGCTACGACCGAGGCCCAAGGTCTAGGACGAAGAGTCCGTCCAGGTCCGAGAAGGTTACGGTCGACTAGAGAGGCCAGGTCCAGGCTACGGCCGACCAAGTCCAGGACGAAGACTCCAACCAGGCTGCGACTGAGACCCAAGGTCTAGGACGAAGAGTCTGACCAAGTCCGAGAGGGTTACGGTAAACCAGAGAGGCCAGGTCCAGGATAAAGAGTCCAACCAGGCTACGATCGAGACCCATGGACCAGGACGAAGAGTCCCACCAGGTCTAAGAAGGTTACGGCTGACCAGAGTGGCCAGGACCAGGATAAATAGTCTAACCAGGCTACGACTGAGACGTAAGGTCTAGGATGAAGAGTTCGACTAGCTCTGAGAATGTTATAGCTAAGCAGAGTGGCTAGGTCCAAGCTACAGCCGACCAAGTCCTGGACAAAGAGTCCAACTAGACCACGGCCGAGACCCAACGTCCAGGACAAAAAGTCTGACCAGGTCTGAGAAGGTTACGGCCGACCAAAGAGGCCAGGTCCAGGCTACTACCGGCCAAGTCCATGATAAAGTGTCCAACCAGGCTATGACTGAGACGCAAGGTCTAGGATGAAGAGTTTGACCAGGTCTGAGAATGTTACGGCCGACTAGAGTGGCCAGGTCCAGGCTACGGTCGACCTGGTCCTGGACAAAGACTCCAACCAGGCTGCGACTGAGACCCGAGGTCAAGGACGAAGAGTCTGACCAGGTCCGAGAAGGTTACGGCAGACTAGAGAGGCCAGGTCCAGGACCGAGAGTCCAACCAGGCTACGATCGAGACCCAAGGACCAGGACGAAGAGTCCGACCAGGTCCGAGAAGGTTACGGCCGACCAGAGTGGCCAGGTCTAGGCTACTACCGGCCAGGTCTAGGATAAAGAGTCCAACCAGGCTACAACCGAGACCCAATGCCCAGGAAAAAGAGTCCGACTAGGTCCGAGAAGGTTACAGCCGACCAGAGAGGCCAGGTCCAGGCTACGGCCGACCAGGTCCAGGATGAAGAGTCCAACCAGGATGCGACTAGACCCAAGGTCTAGCATGAAGAGACCGACCAGGTCTGAGAATGTTACGGCTGACCAGGTATAGGACAAAGAGTCCAACAAGGCTACGTCTGAGACCCAAGGTCTAGGATGAAGAGTCTGACCAGGTCTGAGAAGGTTACAGCCTACCGGAGAGGCCAGGTCCAGGCTACGACAGACTAGGTCTAGGATGAAGAGTCCAATTAGGCTATGATAGAGACCCAAGTTCTAGGAAGAATAGTCCAACCAGTTCCGAGATGGTTAGGGCTGTCCAGAGAAGGCCAGGTCCAGGCTACGACCGACCAAGTCCAGGATGAAGAGTCCAACCACGTTACAACCAAGGCCCAAGGTCTAGGACGAAGAGTTTGACCAGCTCCGAGAAGGTTACGGCTGACAAGAGAGGCCTGCTCCAGGCTACGTCAGACCAGGTCTGGGAAGAAGAGTCCAACCTGGCTGCGACCGAGACCCAAGGTCCAGGACGAAGAGTTCAACCAGGTCCGAGAAGGTTACAGCCGACCAGAGAGGCTAGGTCCAGGCTACAGCCGACCAAGTCAAGGACTAAGGGTCCAACAAGGCTACGACTAAGACCCAAGGTCTAGGACGAAGAGTTCGACCAGGTTTGAGAAGTTTACGGCCGACCAGAGAGGCTAGGTCCAGGCTGCAGCCGACCAGGTCTTGGACTAAGGGTCCAATTAGGCTACGATTGAGACCCAAGATCTAGGACGAAGAGTCTGACCAGGTCCGAGAAGGTTACGGCAGGCCAGAGAGGCCAGGTCCAGGACAAAGAGTCCAACCAGGCCACGACCAAGATCGAAGGACCAGGACGAAGAGTCCGACCAGGTTCGAAAAGGTTACGGCCGACCAGAGAGGCCAGGTCCAGGCTACTACCGGCCAGGTCTAGGATAAAGAGTCCAACCAGGCTACGACTGAGACCCAAGGTCTAGGATGAAGAGTTCAACCAGGTACGTGAAGGTTACAACTGACTAGAGTGGCCAGGTCCAGGCTACGGCCGACCAGATCCAGGACGAAGAGTCCAACCAGGCCACGACCGAGACCCAACGTCCAAGACAAAGAGTCCGACGAGGTCTGGGAAGGTTACGGCTGACCAGAGAGTCCAGGTCCAGGCTACTACGGACCAGGTCTAGCACAAAAGAGTCCAACCAGGCTATGACTAAGACCCAAGGTCCAAGATGAAAAGTTTGACCCGGTCTGAGAAGGTTACAGCGTACTAGAGAGGCCAAGTCCAGGCTACAGCCGACTAGGTCTAGGACTAAGAGTCCAACCAGGCCATGACCAAGACCCAAGGTCCAGGACAAAGAGTCCAACTAGGTCCGAGAAGGTTACAGCCGACTAGAGAGGCCAGGTCTGGGCTACGGCCTACTAGATCTCAGACAAAGAGTCAAACCAGGCTACGACCGAAACCCAAGGTGTAGGACGAAGAGTCCGACCAGGTTTGAGAAGGTTACAACCGACCGAGAGGCCAGGTCCAGGACGACGAGTGCAACCAGGCTACGATTGAGACCCAAGGTCCAAGACAAAGAGTCCGGCCATGTCTGAGAAGGTTACAACCGGCTAGAGAGGCCAGGTCCAGGCTACGACCAACCAGGTCCAGAATGAAGTGTCAAACTAGGCTACTATCGAGACCCAAGGTCCTGGATGAAGAGTCCGACCAGGTCAGAGAAGCTTACAGCTGACCAGGTTTAGGACAAGGAGTCCAACTATGCCATGACTGAGACCTAACGCCTAGGACGAAGTGTCCGACCAGGTCCCAAAAGGTTACGGCCGATGAAAGACGCCAGGTCCAGGCTATGGCCTACCAAGTCAAGGATAAAGAGTCCAACCAGGCTACAACTGAGACTCAAAGTCTAGGATGAAGAGTCCAAATAGGTCTGAGAACGTTACGGCTGCCCAGAGAGGCCAAGTCCGGGACGAAGAGTCCAACCAAACTATGACCAAGACCTAAGGTGCAGGACGAAGAGTCTGAGACCCAAGGTCTAGGACGAAGAGTTTGACCAGGTCTAAATGGTTGCGGCTGACCAGGGAGGCCAAGTCTAGCCTATGGCCAACCAGGTCTAGGACGAAGAGTCCAACCAGGCTACGACCGAGACCCAAGGCCCAGGACGAAGAGTCCAACTAGGCTACGACCGAGACCCAAGGCCCAGGATGAAGAGACTGACTAGGTCTGAGAATGTTACGGTCGACCAAGTCTAGGACAAAATGTCCATCTAGGCTACGATTGAGACCCAAGGTCAAAGATGAAGAGTCCGACCAGGTTCGAGAAGGTTATGGCTGACCAAAGAGACCAGGTCCAGGCTCTGGCATACTAGGTCTAGGACGAAGAGTCCAACCAGGCCACGACCGAGACCCAAGGTCTAGGACGAAGAGTCTGACTAGGTTATGGCCATCCAGAGAAGGCCAGGTCCAGGCTACGACCGACTAGGTTCGGGACGAAGAGTCCAACCAGGCTACGACCGAGACCCACAGTCTAGGACGAAGAGTATGACCTGGTCCGAGAAGGTTACAGCTGACTAGAGAGGCCAGGTCCAGGGTACGGCAGGCCAGGACCAGGACAAAGAGTCCAACCAGGCTATGACTGAGACCCATGGCCCAGGAGGAAGAGTCCGACTAGGCCCGAGAAGGTTATGGCCTACCAGGGAGGCCAGGTTACGGCCGACTAGGTCCAGGATGAAGAGTCCAACCAAGCTATGACCGAGACCCAAGGTTTAGGATGAAGAGTACGTCCATCTCTAAGAACGTTACGGCCGACCAGAGAGGCCAGGTCCAAGCTACGACCGACTAGGTCTAGGACAAAGAGTCCAACCAGGCTGCGACTGAGACCCAAGGTCTAGGAGGAAGAGTCTGACCAGGTCCGAGAAGGTTACGGCAGACCAGAGAGGCCAGGTCTAGGACAAAGAGTCTAACCAGGCTACGACCGAGACGCAAGGACTAAGACGAAGAGTCTGACTAGGTCCAAGAACGTTACGGCTGACCAGAGTGGCAGGGTCTAGGCTACTACCTACCAGGTCCAGGATAAAGAGTCCAACCAGGCTACGACTAAGACCCATGGCCTAGGATGAAGAGTTTGACCTGGTCCAAGTAGGTTACGGCCGACCAGAGAGGCCAGGTCCTGGCTACGGCCGACCAGGTGAAGGACTAAGAGTCCAACCAGGCCACGACCGAGACCCAACGTCCAATACAAAGTGTCCGACTAGGTCTAAGAAGGTTACAGTCGACTAGGGCCAAGTCTATGACAAAGAGCCCAACCAGGCTACGACTAAGGCCCAAGGTCGAAGACGAAGAGTCCGACCAAGTATGAAAAGGTCACAGCCGACTAGAGAGGCCAGGTCCAGGCTACAGCAGACCAGGTCTTGGGCGAAGAGTCCAACCAGGCTACGACAGACACCAACGGTCCAAGACAAAGAGTCTGACTAGGTCCAAGAAGGTTACGGCCGACCATAGAGGCCAGGTCCAGGCTTCGACGAACCAAGTCCAGGACAAAGAGTCCAACCCAGCCATGATCGAGACCCAAGGTCTAGGACAAAGAGTCTGTCCAAGTTTGAGAAGGTTACTGCTGACTAGAGAGGCTAGGTCCAGGTTACGGCCGACCAGAGAGGCCAGGTCTAGGACAAAGAGTCCAACCAGGCTATGACCAAGACCCAAGGACTAGGACGAAGATTCTGACCAGGTTCGAGAACGTTACGGCCGACTAGAGAGTCCAGGTCCAGGCTACGACCAGCCAGGTCCAGGTCAAAGAGTCCAACCAGGCTACGACCGAGACCCAAGGCCCAGGACGAAGAGTTCGATCTGGTCTGAGAAGGTTACGGCCGTCCAAAGAGCCAAGTCCAAGCTGCGGCCGACCAGATCTAGGATGAAGAGTCCAACCAGGCTACGACCGAGACCCATTGTCCAGGACAAAGTGTCCAACTAGGTCTGAGAAGGTTATGGCCTACCGGAGAAGGCCAGGTCTAGGCTACGGCCGACCAGGTCTAGGACAAAGAGTCCAACCAGGCTACGACCAAGACCCAAGGCCTAGGACAAAGAGTTTGACCAGGTTTGAGAAGGTTACGACCGACCGGAGAGACCAGGTCTAGGCTACGGCCGACCAGGTCCAAGAGGAAGAGTCCAACTAGGCTACAACCAAGACCCAAGGTCCAGGACGAAGAGTTCGACCAGGTCCGAGAAGGTTACGGTCGACCAGAGAGACCAGGTCCAGGCTACGGCCTGCCAAGTCTAGGGCAAAGAGTCCAACTGGGCTACGACTAACACCCAAGGTCTAGGACAAAGAGTCCGACTAGGTCCGAGAAGGTTACGGCCGACCAAAGAGGCCAGGCCTAGGCCACAGTCGATAGGTCCATGACGAAGAGTCCAACCAGGCTACGAGCACGGCGCAAGGTCCAGGACAAAGAGTCGGACCAGGTCTGAAAAACTTACGGCCGACCAGAGAGGCTAGGTCCAGTCTACGGCCGACTAGGTCCAGGACGAGGAGTCCAACCAGGATACGACCTAGACCCAAGGCCCAGGTCGAAGAGTCCAACCAGGTCCGACAATGTTATGGCCGACTAGAGAAGGCCAGGTCCTGGCTACGGCCGACCATGTCCAAGATGAAGTGTCTAACCAGGCTACGACCGTGACCCAAGGTCCAGGACGAAGTGTCCACGTAGGCTACGAATGAGACCCAAGGTCTAGGACTAAGAGTTTGACCAAGTCAGAGAAGGTTAAGGCCGACCAGAGTGGCCAGGTCTAGACTACGGCTGACCAGGTCTACAACAAAGAGTCCAAATAGGCTACGACTGAGACCCAAGGTCTAGGACGAAGAGTTTGACCAGGTCCGAGAAGGTTACGGCTGACCAGGTCTAGGACAAAGAGTCCAACTATGCGACGACTAAGACCTAAGGTCCAGGACGAAGAGTCTGACCAGGTCCGAGAAGGTAACGGCCAACGAAAGAGGCCAGGTCTAGGGCGAAGAGTCCAACCAGGCTACGACTGAGACCCAAGGTCTAGGATGAAGAGTCCAAATAGGTCTGAGATGGTTACGGACGACCAGAGAGGCCAGGTCTAGGACGAAGAGTCCAACCAGGCTATGACCGAGACCCAAGGTCCAGGATGAACAGTCTGAGACCCAAGGTCTAGGACGAAGAGTTTGACCAGGTCCGAGAAGGTTGCGGCCGACCAGAGAGGCCAGGTCCAGGCTACGGCCGACCACGTCTAGGACGAATGGTCCAACCACGCTATGACCGAGATCCAAGGTCCAGGACGAAGAGTCCGACCAGGTTCGAGAAGGTTACGGCCGACCAGAGAGGCCAGGTCCAGGCTACGGCCTACCAAGTCTAGGGCAAAGAGTCCAACTAGGCTACGACTAACACCCAAGGTCCAGGACAAAGAGTCAGACTTGGTCCGATAAGGTTAAGGCCGACCAAAGAGGCCAGGCCCAAGCCACAGCCGACAGGTCCATGATGAAGAGTCCAACCAGGCTACGACCACGGCGCAAGGTCCAAGACAAAGATTCCGACCATGTCTGAAAAACTTATGGCCGACCAGAGACGCTAGGTCCAGTCTACGGCCGACTAGGTCCAGGACGAGGAGTCCAACCAGGATACGACCTAGACCCAAGGTCCATGTCGAAGAGTCCAACTAGGTCCAACAATGTAACGGCCGACTAGAGAAGGCCAGGTCCTAGCTACGACCGACCATGTCCAAGATGAAGTGTCCAACCAGGCTACGACCGAGACCCAAGGTCTAGGACGAAGAGTCCAAGCAGGCTACGAATCAGACCCAAGGTCTAGGACTAAGAGTTTGACCAGGTCAGAGAAGGTTACGGACGACCAGAGAGGCCAAGTCCAGACTACAGCCGCCAAGGTCTAGGACAAAGAGTCCAACTAGGCTACGACTGAGACCCAAGGTCCAGGACAAAGAATTTAACTAGGTCCGAGAAGGCTACGGCTGACCAGGTCTAGGAGAAAGAGTCCAACTATACGACGACTAAGACCTAAGGTCCAGGACGAAGAGTCCGACCAGGTCCGAGAAGGTAACGGCCGACGAGAGAGGCCAGGTCTAGGACGAAGAGTCCAACTAGGCTACGACTGAGGCCCAAGGTCTAGGACGAAGAGTCCAACCAGGTCTGAGATGGTTACGGCCGACCAGAGAGGCCAGGTCTAGGACGAGGAGTCCAACCAGGCTATGACTGAGACCTACGGTCCAGGACGATGAGTCTGAGACCCAAGGTCTAGGACGAGGAGTTTGACCAGGTCCGAGAAGGTTACGGCCGACCAGAGAGGCCAGGTCCAGGCTATGGCCGACCAAGTCTAGGACGAAGAGTCCAACCAGGCTACGACCGAGACCCAAGGTCCAGGACGAAGAGTCCGACCAGGTCCGAGAAGGTTACGGCCGACCAGAGAGGCCAGGTCCAGGCTACGGCCTACCAAGTCTAGGGCAAAGAGTCCAACTAGGCTATGACTAACACCCAAGGTCCAAGACAAAGAGTCTGACTAGGTCTGAGAAGGTTAAGGCAGACGAAAGAGGCCAGGCCTAGGTCACAGTCGACAGGTCCATGACGAAGAGTCCAACCAGGCTACGACCACGGTGCAAGGTCTAGGACAAAGAGTCCGACCAGGTCTGAAAAACTTATGGCCGACCAGAGACGCTAGGTCCAGTCTACGGCCGACTAGGTCCAGGACGAGGAGTCCAACCAGGATACGACCTAGACCCAAGGTCCATGTCGAAGAGTCCAACTAGGTCCAACAATGTAACGGCCGACTAGAGAAGGCCAGGTCCTAGCTACGACCGACCATGTCCAAGATGAAGTGTCCAACCAGGCTACGACCGAGACCCAAGGTCTAGGACGAAGAGTCCAAGCAGGCTACGAATCAGACCCAAGGTCTAGGACTAAGAGTTTGACCAGGTCAGAGAAGGTTACGGACGACCAGAGAGGCCAAGTCCAGACTACAGCCGCCAAGGTCTAGGACAAAGAGTCCAACTAGGCTACGACTGAGACCCAAGGTCCAGGACAAAGAATTTAACTAGGTCCGAGAAGGCTACGGCTGACCAGGTCTAGGAGAAAGAGTCCAACTATACGACGACTAAGACCTAAGGTCCAGGACGAAGAGTCCGACCAGGTCCGAGAAGGTAACGGCCGATGAAAGAGGCCAGGTCTAGGACGAAGAGTCCAACCAGGCTACGACTGAGGCCCAAGGTCTAGGATGAAGAGTCCAAATAGGTCTGAGATGGTTACGGACGACCAGAGATGCCAGGTCTAGGACGAGGAGTCCAACCAGGCTATGACTGAGACCTACGGTCCAGGACGATGAGTCTGAGACCCAAGGTCTAGGACGAGGAGTTTGACCAGGTCCGAGAAGGTTACGGCCGACCAGAGAGGCCAGGTCCAGGCTATGGCCGACCACGTCTAGGACGAATGGTCCAACCATGCTATGACCGATACCCAAGGTCCAGGACGAAGAGTCCAACCAGGTCTGAGAAGGTTACGGCCGACTAGAGAAGGCCAAATCCAGGCTACAGCCGACGAGGTCCAAGACGAAGAGTCCAACCATGCTACTACCGAGGCCCAAGGTCTAGATCAAAGAGTCCAACCAGGTCTAAGATGGTTACGGCCGTCCAAAGAAGGCCAGGTCCAGGTTACGACCAACCATGTCTGGGACAAAGAGTCCAACTAGGCTACGACCGAGACCCAAGGTCTGGGACAAAGAGTTTGGCCAGGTCCGAGAAGGTTACAGCCGACCAGAGCGGCTAGGTCCAGGCTACGGCAAACCAGGTCCAAGACGAAGGGTCCAACCAGGATACGTCTGAGACCCAAGGTCCAAGAAGAAGAACCCAACTAGGTAACGACCGAGAGCCAAGTACCAGGACGAAGAGTCCGACCAGGTCCCAGAAGGTTAAAGCCGACCAGAGAGGCCAGGTCCAGCCTACGACAGACCAGGTCTAGGACGAAGAGTTCAACCAGGCTACTACCGAGACCCAAGGTCCAGGACGAAGAGTCCAACCAGGTCTGAGAAGGTTACAGCCGACTAGAGAGGCTAGGTCTAGGCTACTGCCGACCAGGTCCTAGGACGAAGAGTTCGACTAGGCTGCGACAGAGACCCAAGGTCCAAGAAGAAGAACCCAACTAGGTAACGACCGAGAGCCAAGTACCAGGACGAAGAGTCCGACCAGGTCCCAGAAGGTTAAAGCCGACCAGAGAGGCCAGGTCCAGCCTACGACAGACCAGGTCTAGGACGAAGAGTTCAACCAGGCTACTACCGAGACCCAAGGTCCAGGACGAAGAGTCCAACCAGGTCTGAGAAGGTTACAGCCGACTAGAGAGGCTAGGTCTAGGCTACTGCCGACCAGGTCCAGGACGAAGAGTTCGACTAGGCTGCGACAGAGACCCAAGGTCCAGGACGAAGAGTCCGACCAGGTCCAAGAAGGTTACGGTCGACCAAAGAGGCCAGGTCCAGGCTACACATGACCAGGTCCAGGACGAAGAGTCCAACCAGGGTACGACTACGGCCCAAGGTCCAGGACAAAGAGTCCGACCAGGTTCGAGAAAGTTGCGGCAGACCAGAGTGAAGAGTCCAGGTCCAAGACCTAGACCCAAGGTCCAAGACGAAGAGTCCAACCAGGTCTGAGAAGGTTACGAACGACCAAAGAAGCCCAAGTCCTGGCTACGGCCGACAAGGTCTAGGACGAAGAGTCCAAGCAAGCTACGACCGAGACCCAAGGTCCAGGATGAAGAGTCCAAGCAGGCTACGACTGAGACCCAAGGTCCTTGATGAAGAGTCTGACCTGGTCTGAGAAGGTTATGGCCGACCAGAGAGGCCAGGTCCAGGCTACGGCAGACCAGGTCTAGGATAAAGAGTCCAACCAGGCTATGACCGAGACCCAAGGTCCAGTACGAAGAGTCCAACCAGGTCCGACAATGTTACGGCCGACTAGAGAAGGCCAGGTCTTGGCTACAGCAGACCACGTCCAAGATGAAGAGTCCAACCATGCTACGAACGAGACCCAAGGTCCAAGACGAAGAGTCCAAGCAGGCTACGAACGAGACCCAAGGTCTAGGACTAAGAGTTTGACCAGGTCAGGGTAGGTTACGGTCGACCAGAGAGGCCAGGTCCAGACTACAGCTGACCAGGTCTAGGACAAAGAGTCCAACTAGGCTACGACCAAGACCCAAGTTCCAGGACAAAGAATCTAACCAGGTCCGAGAAGGTTACAGCTGACCAAGTCTAGGACAAAGAGTCCAACTATGCGACGACTAAGACCTAAGGTCTAGGACGAAAAGTCCGACCAGGTCCGAGAAGGTAACGGTCAATGAAACAGGCCAAGTCCTGGATGAAGAGTCCAACCAGGCTACGACTGAGACCCAAGGTCTAGGATGAAGAGTCCAAATAGGTCTGAGAAGGTTACGGATGACCAGAGAGGCCAGGTACAGGACGAAGACTCCAACCAGGCTATGACTGAGACCCAAGGTCTAGGATGAAGAGTCTGAGACCCAAGGTCTAGGACGATGAATTTGACCAGGTCCAAGAAGGTTGTGGCTGACCAGAGAGGCCAGGTCCAGGCTACGACCGACCACGTCTAGGATGAATGGTCCAACCACGCTACGACTGAGACCTAAGGTCCAGGACGAAGAGTCCAACCAGGTCTGAGATGGTTGCGGCCGACTAGAGAAGGCCAAGTCCAGGCTATAGCCGACGAGGTCAAGAACGAAGAGTCCAACTAGGCTACGACCGAGACCCAAGGTCTAGGACGAAGTGTTTGGCCAAGTCGGAGAAGGTTACGACTGACTAGAGAGGCCAGGTCCAGGCTACGACAGATCAAGTCTAGGATGAAGAGTCCAACCAGGCTACGTTCGAGACCCAAGGTCCAGGACGAAGAGTCTGACCTAGTCTGAGAAGGTTACGACCGACCAGAGAGCCCAGGTCCAGGCTACGACCGACCAGGTCCAGGGTAAAGACTCCAACCAGGCTACGACTAACACTTAAGGTCCAGGATGAAGAGTTCGACCAAGTCCGAGAAGGTTACAGCCGACCAGAGAGGCTAGGTCCAGGCCGAAGTATCCAACCAGGCTGCGACTAAGACCAAAGGTCTAGGACGAAGAGTCTGACCAGGTTCGACAGGGTTATGGGAGACCTGAGAGGCCAAGTCCAGGATGAAGAGCCCAACCAGGCAACAATCGAGAGCCAAGGACCAGGATAAAGAGTCTGACCTAGTCCCGGAAGGTTAAAGCCGACCAGAGAGGCCAGGTCCAGCCTACGACAGACCAAGTCTAGGACGAAGAGTTCAACCAGTCTACTACCGAGACCCAAGGTCTTGGACAAAGAGTCTGACCAGGTCCGAGAAGGTTACGGCTGACTAGAGAGGCCAGGTCCAGGTTACGGCCGACCAGGTCCATTACGAAGAGTTCAACTAGGCTACGACAGAGACCCAAGGTCCAGGATGAAGAGTCCGTCCAAGTCCAAGATGGTTACGGCCGACCAAAGAGGCCATGTCCAGGCTACACACGACCAGGTGCAGGACGAAGAGTCCAACTAGGGTACGACTGTAGCCCAAGGTCCAGGACAAAGAGTCCGACCAGGTCCAAGAAAGTTGCGGTAGACCACAGAGGCCAGGTCCAGGTCTAGGGCGAAGAGTCCAACTAGGCTACGACCTAGACCCAAGGTCCAAGATGAAAAGTCCAACCAGGTCTGAGATGGTTACGAACGACCAAAGAAGGCCAGGTCTTGGCTACGGCTAACTAGGTCTAGGACGAAGAGTCCAAGTAGGCTACGACCGAGACCGATGGTCCAAGATGAAGAGTCCAAGCAGGCTACGACCGAGACCCAAGTTCCCAGACGACGAGTCTGACCTAGTCTGAGAAGGTTACGGCCGACCAGAGAGGCCAGGTCCAGGCTACGACAGACCAGGTCTAGGACGAAGAGTCCAATCAGGCTATGATCGAGACCGAAGGTCCAGGAAAGAGTCCAACCAGGTCCGACAATGTTACGGCCGACTAGAGAAGGCCAGGTCCTGGCTACGACTGACCACGTCCAAGACGAAGAGTCCAACAATGCTACGAACAAGACCCAAGGTCCACAACGAAGAGTCCAAGCAGGCTACGAACGAGACCCAAGGTCTAGGACTAAGAGTTTGACCAGGTCAGAGTAGGTTACGGCCGACCAGAGAGGCCAGGTCTGGACTACGGCTGACCAGGTCTAGGACAAAGAGTCCAACTAGGCTACGACCGAGACCCAAGGTCCAGGACAAAGAATCCGTCCAGGTCCGAGAATGTTACGGCTGACCAGGTCTAGGACAAAGAGTCCAACTATGCGACGACTAAGACCTAAGGTCTAGGATGAAGAGTCCGACCAGGTCCGAGAAGGTAACGGCCGACGAAAGAGGCCAAGTCCAGGACGAAGAGTCCAACCAGGCAACGACTGAGACCCAAGGTCTAGGATGAAGAGTCCAAATAGGTCTGAGAAGGTTACGGACGACCAGAGAGGCCAGGTCCAGGACGAAGAGTCCAACCAGGCTATGACTGAGACCCAAGGTCCAAGACAAAGAGTCTGAGACCCAAGGTCTAGGACGACGAGTTTGACCAGGTCCGAGAAGGTTGCGGCAGACCATAGAGGCCAAGTCCAGGCTACGGCCGACCACATCTACGACGAATGGTCCAACCAGGCTACGACCGAGACCCAAGGTCTAGGATGAAGAGTCCAAATAGGTCTACGAAGGTTACGGCCGACCAGAGAGGCCAGGTCCAGGCTACGACAGACCAGGTCTAGGATGAAGAGTCCAACCAGGCTACGACCGAGACCCAAGGTCTAGGACGAAGCGTTTGACTAGGTCTGAGAAGGTTACGGCCGACCAGAGAGGCCAAGTCTAGGCTACAGCAGACCAGGTCCAGGATGAAGAGTCCAACCAGGCTACGACCGAGACCCAAGGTCGAAGACGAAGAGTCCAAGCAGGCTACGAACGAGACCCAAGGTCTAGGACTAAGAGTTTGACCAGGTGAGAGTAGGTTACGGCCGACCAGAGAGGCCAGGTCCAGACTACGGCTGACCAGGTCTAGGACAAAGAGTTCAACTAGGCTACGACCGAGACCCAAGGTCCAAGATAAAGAATTTGACCAGGTCTGAGAAGGTTACGGCTGACCAGGTCTAGGACAAGGAGTCCAACTATGCGACGACTAAGACCTAAGGTCTAGGATGAAGGTCAAGGATGAAGATTCTGACCAGGTCTGAGAAGGTTACGGCCTACCAGAGAGGCTAGGTCCTGGCTACGGTTGACCAGATCCAAGACGAAGATTCCAACCAGGCTACGGCCGAGACCCAAGGTCTAGGATGAAGAGACCAACTAGGTCCAAGAAGGTTACGGTACGGCCAACCTAGTGTAGGATGAAGAGTCCAACCAGGCTACAACTAGGACCCAGGGTCTAGGACGAGGAGTCCAACCTAGTCCGAGAAAGTTACGGTTGACCAGAGAGGCTAGTTCCAGGCTACGGCCGACCAGGTCCTGGAGGAAGAGTCCAACCAAGCTACTACCAAGACCCAAGGTCAAACCAGGTCTGAGAAGGTTACAACCGACCAGAGCGGCCAGGTCTAGGATGAAGAGTCTAGCTAGGCTACGACCGAGACCCAAAGTCCAAGACGAAGAGTCTGACCAGGTCCGAGATGGTTACGTTCGACCAGAGAGGCCAGGTCAAGGCTATGGCCTACCAGGTCCATGACGATGAGTCCAACCAGGGTACGACCAAGACCCAAGGTCCGAGATGACAAGTTTGACCAAGTCGGAGAAGGTTACTGCCGACCAGAGAGGCCAAGTCTAGGCTGCAGCCGAGCAGGTCTAGGGTGAAGAGTCCAACCAGGCTACGACCAAGACCCAAAGTCCAGGACAAAGAGTTCGACCAACTCTGAGAAGGTTACGGCCAAAAAGAGAGGCCAGGTCCAGGGTACGGCCTAGCAGGCCTAGGATGAAGAGTCCAATCAGGCTGCGACATAGACCCATGGTCTAAGACGAAGAGTCTGACCTGGTCTGAGAAGTCTACGATCGACCAGAGAGGCCAGGTCTAGGCTACGGATGACCAGGTCCATGGCGACGAGTCCAACCAGGCTACGACCGAGACCCAAGGTCCAAGATGAAGAGTTCGACCAAGTCGGAGAAGGTTACGACTGACTAGAGAGGCCAGGTCCAGGCTACGGCTGACCAGGTCTAGAACGAAGGTCCAACCAGGCTACGATCGAGACCCAAGGTCCAGGACAAAGAGTCTGACCTGGAATGAGAAGGTTACGGCTGACTAGAGAGGCTAGGTCTAGGCTACGGCTGACCAGGTCCTAGACGAAGATCCTAACCATGCTACAACTGAGACCCAAGGCCCAACCAGGTCTGAGAAGTTTACGGTCGACCAAAGAGGCTAGGTCCAGGACGAAGAGTCCAACCAGGCTACGACCGAGACCAAAGGTCCAGGACGAAGAGCCTCACCAGGTCTGAGATGGTTACGGCCGACCAGAGAAGGCCAGGTCCAGGCTGCAGCTGACCAGGTCTAGGATGAAGAGTCGAACCAGGCTACGACCGAGACCCAAGGTCTAGGATGAAGAGTTTGACCAGGTCTGAAAAGGTTACGGTCGACTAGAGAGGCCAAATCCAGGCCACGGCCGACCAGGTCCAGGATGAAGAGTCCAACTAGGCTACGACTGAGACCCAACGTCTAGGACGAAGAGTCCGACCAGGGCCGAGAAGGTTATGGCTGACCAAAGAGGCTAGGTCCAGGCTATAGCCGACCAGGTCCAAGATGAAGAGTCCAACCATGGTACGAGTGCGGCCCAAGGTCCAAGACAAAGGGTCTGACCAGGTCTGAGAAAGTTATGACTGACCAGAGAGGCCAGGTCCACGCTACGGCCGACCAGGTCGAGGACGAAAAGTCCAACCAAGTCCAAGAAGGTTACGAACGACCAGAGAAGGTAAGGTCCTGGCTATGGTCGACCAAGTCCAGGACGAAGAGTCCAAGCAGGCTACGACCGAGACACAAGGTCCAGGACGAAGAGTCCAAGCAGGCTACGACCGAGACCCAAGGTCCCAGACCAGGAGTCTGAGATGGTTACGGCCGACCAGAGAAGGCCAGGTCCAGGCTACGAATGACCAGGTCCAGGACGAAGAGTCCAACCAGGCTACGACCGAGACCCAAGGTCTAGGACAAAGAGTTTTACTAGGTCCGAGAAGGTTACGGCCGACTAGAGAGGCCAGGTCCTGGCTACAGCCGGCTAGGTCCAGGAGAAAAAGTCCAACTAGGCTACGTCCAAGACCCAAGGTCCAGGACAAAGAGTCTAACCAGGTCCGAGAAGGTTACGGCCGTCCAAAGAGGCTAGGTCCAGCCTACAACCGACTAGGTCCATGACGAAGAGTCCAACCAGGGTATGACTACGGCCCAAGGTCCAGGACAAAGAGTCCAACCAAGGTACAACCGAGACCCAAGGTCCAGGACAAAGAGTACAACCAGGCTACAACCGAGACCCAAGGTCCAGAGCAAAGAGTCCAACTAGGTCCGAGAAGGTTACGGACGACTAGAGAAGGCCAGGTCCTGGCTATGGCCGACCAGGTCCAAGACGAAGAGTCCAAGCAGGCTATGACCGAGGCCCAAGGTCCCCGATGAAGAGTCTGACCTGGTCTGAGAAGGTTACGGCCAACCAGAGAGGCCAGGTCCAGGCTACGGCCAACTAGGTCCAGGGCGAAGAGTCCAACCAGGCAATGATCGAGACCCAAGGTCCAAGACGAAGAGTCCAACCAGGTCCGAGAAGGTTACGGCCAACTAGAGAAGGCCAGGTCCAGGCTACAGACGACCAGGTCTAGGACAAAGAGTCCGACCAGGCTACGAACGAGACCTAAGGTCTAGGACAAAGCTTTGACCAGGTCCGAGAAGGTTACGACCGACCAAAGAGGCCAGGTCCAGGCTACGACTGATCAGGTCTAGGATGAAGAGTCCAACTAGGCTACAACTGAGACCCAAGGTCCTAGACGAACAGTCCGACCAGGTCCGAGAGGGTTACGGCCGACCAGGTCTAGGACAAAAAGTCCAACTAGGCTACGACTGTGACCTAAGGACTAGGACAAAGAGTCTGACCAGGCTTGAGAAGGTTACGGCTGACCAAAGAGGCCAGGTCTAGGCTATGGCAGACCAGGTCTAGGATGAAGAGTCCAACCAGGCTACGACCGAGAACCAAGGTCTAGGACGAAGAGTCCAACAAGGTCTTCGATGGTTACGGCCGTCCAGAGAAGGCCAGGTCCAGGCTACGACCGACCAGGTCCAGGACGAAGAGTCCAACCAGGCTACAACCGAGACCCAAGGTCTAGGATGAAGCGTTTGACTAGGTCTAAGAAGGTTACGGCCTACCAGAGAGGTTAGGTCTAGGCAACGACAGACCAGGTCCAGGACGAAGAGACCAACCAGGCTACGACCGAGGCCCAATGTTTAGGACAAAGAGTCTGACCAAGTCCTGATGAAAAGTCCAACCAGGCTACAACTGAGACCCAAGTCTAGGACAAAGAGTTTGACTAGGTCCGAGAAGGTTACGGCCGACTAGAGAAGGCCAGGTCTAGGCTACGACTAACCAGGTGCTGGATGAAGAGTCCAACCAGGCTACGACAGGGACCCAAGGCCCAAGACGAAGAGTCTAGCCAGGTCCAAGAAGGTTACGGCTGACCAGAGAGGCTAGGTCAAGGCTACGACCGACCAGGTCCTAGAAGAAGAGTCTAACCATGCTACGACTGAGACCCAAGGTCCAACCAGGTCTAAGAAGCTTACGGCCGACCAGAGAGGCCAAGTCCAGGATGAAGAGTCCAACCAGGCTACGACCGAGACCCAAGGTCCAAGACGAAGAGTCTGACCAGGTCGAGAAGGTTACAGCCGACCCGAGAGTCTTGGTCCAGGCTACGACCAACCATGTCTAGGGCGAAGAGTCCAACTAGGCTACGACCGAGACCCAAGGTCCAGGACAAGGAGTCCGACTAGGTCCGAGAAGGTTAAGGCTGACCAGAGAGGCCAGGTCCAAGCTACGGTCGATGAGGTCCTAGACGAAGAGTCCAACCAGGCTACGACCGAGACCCAAGGTCCAGGTGAAAGAGTTTGACGAGGTCTGAGAAGGTTGCGGTTGACTAGAGAGGGATGGTCCAGGCTACGGCCGACCAAGTCCAAGATGAAGATTCTGACCAGGCTACGACCGAGACCCAAGGTTTAGGGCGAAGAGACCGACCAGGTTCGAGAAGGTTACGGCCGACCAGAGAGGACAGGTCCAGGCTACGGCCGACCTGGTACAGGGCAAAGGCTCCAACCAGGCTACAACTTGGACCCAAGGTCTAGGGCGTAGAGTCTGACTAGCTCCGAGAAGGTTATGGCTGACAAGAGAGGCTAGGTCCAGGCTATGGCCGACCAAGTCTTGGAGGAAGAGTCCAACCAAGCTACGACCGAGACCCAAGGTCCAACTAGGTCTGAGAAGGTTACAACCGACTAGAAGGACCAGGTCCAGGATGAAGTGTCCAACCAGGCTACGACCGAGACCCAAGGTCCAAGACGAAGAGACCGACCAGGTGCGAGAAGGTTACGGTCGACCAGAGAGGCCAGGTCAAGGCTACAGTCGACCAGGTCCATGACGACGAGTCCAACCAGGGTACGACTAAGACCCAAGGTCCAAGATGACGAGTTCGACCAAGTCAGAGAAGGTTACGACTGACCAGAGAGGCCAGGTCTAGGTTACAGCTGACCAGGTCTAGGACAAAGAGTCCAACCAGGCTACGACCGAGACCGAAGGTCCAGGACAAAGAGACGGACCAAGTCTGAGAAGGTTACGACCGACAAGAGAGGCTAGGTCCAGGGTACGACGTAGCAGGCCCAAGACGAAGAGCCCAATCAGTCTACGACATAGACCCAAGGTCCAAGACAAGGAGTCTGACCTGGTCCGAGAAGGTTACGATCAACCAGAGAGGCCAGGTCCAGGCTACGGATGACCAGGTCCATGACGACGAGTCCAATTGGCTACGACTGAGACCCGAGGTCCAAGATGAGGAGTTCGACCAAGTCGGAGAAAGTTACAGCCGACCAGAGAGGCCAGGACCAGGCTACGGTCGACCAGGTCTAGGATGAAGAGTCCAACCAGGCTACAACCGAGACCCAAGGTCCAGGAGAAAGAGTCTGACCAGTACTGAGAAGGTTACGGCTTACCAGAGAGGCTAGGTCTAGGCTATGGCCGACTAGGTCCTGGATGAAGAGCCTAACCATGCTACAACTGAGACCCAAGGTCCGACCAGGTCTGAGAAGGTTACGGTCGACCAGAGTGGCCAAGTCCAGGGCGAAGAGTCCAACCAGGCTACGACCGAGACCCAAGGTCCAGGACGAATAGTCTGACCACATTCGAGAAGGTTACGTCTGACCCGAGAGTCTAGGTCCAGGCTACGACTGACCATGTCCAGGGTGAAGTGTCCAACCAAGCTACGACCGAGACCTAAGGTCCACGACGAAGAGTTTGACTAGGACCGAGAAGGTTACGGCCTACCAGAGAGACCCAAGGTCCAGGACAAAGAGTCCGACCAGGTTTGAAAAGGTTATGGCCAACCTGAGAGGCCAGGTCGAGGCTACGACCTACCAAGTCTAGGACAAAGAGTCCAACCCATGTACGACTAAGACCCAAGGTCCAGGACAAAGACTCTAACCAGGACCGAGGAGGTTATGGCCGACCAGAGAGGCCAGGTCTAGGCTACATCTGACCAGGTCTAGGACGAAGAGTCCAACTCAGCTACGACCGAGACCAAAGGTCCAGGACAAAGAGTCTGACCAGGTCTAAAAGGTTGTGGCTGACCAAAGAGGCTAGGTCCAGGCTACGACCGACCAGGTCCAAGACAAAGAGTCCAACCAGGCTACGATCGAGACCCAAAGTCTAAGAGGAAGAGTCTGACCAAGCTATGACCGAGACCAAAGGTCCATGACGAAGAGTCCGACCAGGTTCAAGAAGTTTACGACCAACCAGAGAGGTCAGGTCTAAGGTACGACCGAGCAGGTCCAAGACCAAGAGTCCAATCAGGCTACGACTGAGACCCAAGGTCTTGGACGAAGAGTCTGACCAGGTCTGAGAACTTTACGGCCAACCAGCGAGGCCAGGTCCAGGCTACGGCCAACCAAGTCCAAGATGAAGTGTCCAACCAGGCTACGACTGAGACCCAAGGTCCAAGATGAAGAGTCTGACTAGGTCGCAGAAGGTTACAGTCGACCAGAGAAGGCCAGGTCCAGGCTACGGCCGACTAGGTCCAAGACAAAGAGTCCAACCAGGCTACGACCAAGACCCAAGGTCCAAGATGAAGAGTCCGACTAGGTCCGAGAAGGTTACGACTGACCAGAGAAGGCCAGGTCTAGGTTACGGTCGACCTGGTCCAGGACGAAGAGTCAAACCAGGCTACGATTGAGACCCAAGGTCTAGGACAAAGAGTTTGACCATGTTCGAGAAGGTTACGGCTGACTAGAGAGGCCAGGTGCTAGATACAACCGACCAGGTCTAGGATGAAGAGTCCAACCGGGCTACGTCTGAGACCCAAGGTCTAGGACGAAGAGTCCAACCAGGACCGACACGGTTACGACCAGCCAGAGAGACCCAAGGTCCAAGACAAAGAGTCTGACCAGGTCTGAGAAGGTTACGGCCAAGCAGAGAGGCCAAGTCTGGGCTACGGTCGACCAAGTCTAGGACGAAGAGTCCAACCTGGCTATGCCGAGACCCAAGGTCCAGACGATGAGTCCGACCAGGTCCGAAAAGGTTATGGCTAACCAGAGTGGCCAGGTCTAGGCTACGACCGACTAGTCTAGGACGAAGAGTCCAACCAGTCTACAACCGAGACCCAAGGTCTAGGACAAAGAGTCTGACCAAGTCTGAGAAGGTTACGGTAGACCAAAGAGGCCAGGTCCAGGGTACGACTGAGCAGGTCTAGGACAAAGAGTCCAATCAGGCTACGACATAGACCCAAGGTCCAAGACAAAGAGTCCGACCAGGCCCGAGAAGGTTACGGCCGACCAGAGAGGCTAGGTCCAGGCTACGGCCAAGCAGGTCCATGACGATGAGTCCAACCACGCTACGATTGAGACCCATGGTCCAAGATGAAGAGTCCGACCAAGTCAGCGAAGGTTACGACCGACTAGAGAGGCCAGGTCCAGGCTACAGCAGACCAGGTCCAAGACAAAGAGTCCAACCAGGCTACGACCGACACCCAAGGTCCAGGACAAAGAGTCTGGCCAGGTCCGAGAAGGTTACAACCGACTAGAGAAGGCTAGGTCCAAGCTGTTGGAAAAAAAGGTCCGAGAAGGTTACGGCCGACTAGAGAAGGCCAGGTCTAGGCTGTTGGAAAAAAATCAGTGTGAGGTGTGCAGCGAAAATTTAAAAATTTTATAACATTAGAGTACTTTTCCAAAGCACAAGTTTCACATGCTATATGTATAAATTAAACAGATCTTACTAACCTTTATGTGTCGAAGAACCTCTGCAACTTGTGAAGAGAAGTAACGTTCTAGAAGTGCCTCAACCAACTGGTCTTCTTTGCTATTCTCTTTCCACGATCAGAGTGAGTGTGGGCTCACATGTACAGCTCTTCCACCGATAACTCTCCCTCCAACCAATCGAGAGAACCCAAAGCTAGTGTTCATGATTTGTGAGCAAAAGCTCTTAGGGAGTTTTCAGATGCTCACCAGAAGAGTATTACTCTTAATCTCTCAATTGATTTAAGTAACTCATGAGATTTACTCCCTTTATATAGTGATTGCTCCTGGGGTCAGTCCTTATCAGGTTAGGTCTCAAAGACTCGAAACAGAATCAAGTTTGGATCAATATATGATAAGATCCGCATGAAAATGTGTAATCTTATCTCTCGCTGAACGGCAGTCCAAACATCCTGATCGGTAGGCCGAATAGGCCCCATCGGCAGGCCAAACTGTCACGTAAATAGCTCCACGAATCTTTTATCCACCCGAGATTCTATAGGATAAAGTCTCAGTTTTGATTCAAATAACCCAATAGAGAATTATCTTATCAAAACAAATTTTATTAAGATAATCTCTAAGAAAATAAATCAATTCACAATAATTCTACAAGTTTATCTTGATTTAATTTATCCAATTAAATCAACCGATAAACAGACAAGAATTATCCGATCCCAATAATTCAACAAGTTTATCTTAAATTAATTTTATTACAAAATTAATTCAATCAATAAACAGACATGAATTATTTGATTCTTTCAAATTTTAAACCAATCTGATAAATCCGACATAAGTCACCAAATATTGGAAAAGCACGCTGTGTCGTTACAGGATTTTGTGAGCTAGTAAAGGGGACCAAAATGGACCTATAAAATTCAAGTTGACGATAATTATGAAACCCAATATCCCAGATATATATTTCACAATTATCAACTCCAACGCTACTTCACTAAAAGCTTGGAGCTGTACTCTCAAACTTTATAGAATTCTGAAGCTCGTACAGCTAAGTCTCCATGACATATCAAACTGTATCGTATCCTCATGTGATAATCCATAATCAGCTTAAGGACAAGTTCTGTCTTACCTTCTAGATTAATTTTATCTTACGTTCCATTATCTCACCATTAAAATGTTAGACATGTATGCCCTAAGGAGTAAAAATGTAATACGTTTTTGGAGACATTTTTATCAATAAAGAATTTATTCATTTATATATACCAAATATTATCCTCTTTACGTTCATATTTGTTGAATGTATGATAAGCAAACAATAGTCTGAGACCGTCAGTCTAAACCTTAAGAATTGGGCATATGATGGGATGATTATGCGGAAGACGCAATTCTTAGGGTGACGGTCTAAAACATATGATCCGCAATCGAAGGAATAAAGTTGGGTGCTTTATTCATGTAAAGATTGTTATGTTGTCTATATCCCTTTTGGGAGATGGTTTGTCTTGACCATCAGAGTTGGACTCCATGAATAGAAACATTGGCACGTTGTCAAAGGTGACGATGTGTTGGATCAGGACATAAAGTGAATTGATTTGGATTAATAATTCTGTCTTGGCAAATCGATTCACTTTAGACAATCATTTGTATTGTATCTTAATCCTGAGATGAATAATAGGCCCGTTGTCTCGACTTGTGTCTTTTGATGTACCAATGGGTGACTCCCACATCTCTATAGTGGCATGCATGCCGGTACGTTGGAGGCATGACTCTTGATTGCGTAGACTTGTTATTCATAGATATGGAATCCATAGCTCCTCTTTAGGAGTAATGATATCCTCTTATATGCGTTGTCCTGTAATTGGAAAACTGGAGCGCTCAACCATTTGGATACATAGGTGTAACCGAATGGTATACTATCTTTGGATGGTAAGTTTTCTAATGGTGAGACAATGGAACGTAAGATAAAAATAATCGGGAAGGTAAGACAGAACTTGTCCTTAAGCCGATTATGGATGATCATATGGGGATGCGATACACTATGATATGTCAATGAGACTTAGCTACACAAGCTTCGTAATTCTATAAAGTTCAAGAGTGCAGCTCCAAGCTTTTAGTGGAGCAGCGTTGGAGTTGATAATTGTGAAATGTATATCTGGGATATTGGGTTTCATAATTATCATGAGCTTGAACTTTATAGGTCCATTTTGGTCCCCTTTGCTAGCTCACAAAATCCTATAACGGCACGACGTGCTTTTCGAATAATTTGTGACTTATGTCAGATTTATCAGATTGGTTTAAAATTTATAAGAATCAAATAATTCATGTCTGCTTATCGGTTGAATTAATTATGTAAGAAAATTAGTTCAAGATGAACTTATTGAATTATTGCGTTCGGGTAATTCTTGTATGTTTATCGGTTGTTTTGATTTTGGACAATTAGAACAAGATAAACTTGTAGAATTATTGTGAATTGATTTATTTTCTTAGAGATTATCTTGATAAAGTTTGTTTTGATCAGATATCTTTTCAATTCATACGGGACTGGAGACTTGAAGATGGATATTACATGAAGAAGGATACAGCTTGAGGATTCAAGGATGAAGAATCGATAAATGTCTCGATTACTCTCTTGTAATCTTAATTTTCTATTCTCTAGGGTGGAACCATAATATTACGGTTATTATTATTCTGCTTGTAGCTTTGCTTGATTGCTTTGCTTGTTTGCATTATAATATGATTTACCATGTATATTGATAACATGTCATATAGAATAGGGAGTGCCGCTCATATTAAAATTGTTCATGCATAATTTTAAAATAAACCTTGACTTCAAAAGATTGAGTGGGAGAAGGTTTTCGAAGAGAGAACCTAAGGCCTCCATCGTTGGTCCATAGGAAGAACATGGTGGTCCTGACCCCTAGGATGGGATTTCTATCATGTACCAGATTGGATCTCTGAAAGGATAAGGTATTTTAGTATGATTTATGGTTGCACACCCCTAGGTGGTGATTATAAATCATGGATAAAATATTGAAACAGTGGTTATACACTCACGTTAATTTTATTATTAACCCCCCTAGGAGCTTTGTTAATAAAATTAATGGCCAAAGAAACGATTATTAGTATATGCTGGATCATATGGGTCCTGGATGGCATATATTAATCAGGAGGGGATCCGTGTTCCTAATTGAATTTGGCATGACTCCCCTAGGAGCTTGTTGAATTCTGAGTTGGGAATTATCATTCTAAGGTTGTGATATTTTCAATGTTTTGACACATAAACACATTTGTATGATTTTACATGATTGTGTTATCTTACTAAATTATTATATATGTTTGCTTAAGTTTGGTATATGATTCTTTATTGTAGATTGAAAATGTCTAAAAACGCTTTATCATCGATACTTGACAAAAACCAATTAATCGGTGAGAACTATAACGATTGGAAATGGAACCTGGACATCGTCCTTTCCTTTGAGAAACTAAAATATGTACTGACAACCCCTTGTCCTCCCGAGCCTATGGGAGACTCAACTAATGAGCAATTCCAAGCGTACGATCGCTGGAAAGATGCTAATGATCAGGCCCGCTGCTATGTTATGGCTAGCATGAACAACGTACTGCAGGCTCAACATCAGGATTATGAGACTGCGAAGCAGATCTTGGATAATCTTGAGGACATGTTTGGAGGCCAGGCCATAACCAAGCGGCAAGGGGCGCTTCGGAAACTATTAAACTGTAGACAGAGACCGGGGACATCTGTAAAGGAGCACATGATGTTGGTCATGGGTTACCTCGCTGAGGCACAAACCAATGGAGCCGACATCGATGCTGAAACTCAGATGACTATGGTCTTTGAGACTCTGTCTAAGGAATTTATTCTGTTTAGAGCTACTTTTAATCTGAGCAATAGACGGGATATGACCTTGATAGAACTGATGAAATAGTTACAGGAGTTTGAACTGCTGATCAGGGAGTCTCCTGTTGGTGGAGAGGCCAACATGGTAGTTGCTTCTGGTTTCAATTCTAACTCTGGGAATGGAAAGAAGCAACGGGCCAAAAGTGGGAAGTCTTCTATTCCCGTTGCTACCAAGAGCAAGAAGAAGAAGAAGAAGAACCCAAAGAAGCTTAAGTGCTTCTTCTGTGGTAAGGTCGGGCATATAAAGAAGCATTGCAAGGACTTCCTTTCCAAGGGAGGTAGGTGTGATCTTCTATATTTAGAAACTTGTTTGGTTGAGGAATCCAATGACATCTGGGTCATAGATTCCGGTGCAACTAATCATGTTTGTGTTTCTCTATAGGGATTCAAAGAAACGAGAAGTCTGCTACGTTAAGACTTCATGCTTCAGATGGGCGATTGATCCTTGGTCTCAGCGGAAGCAGTGGGAGATGTCCATCTTTATTTTGATAATTATAGGAATTTAATTTTGCAAGATTGTTTTTATGTTCCTACATTTTGATAATTGTTATGTTGTCTATATTCCTTTTGGGAGATGGTTTGTCTTGACCATCGGAGTTGGACTCCGTGAATAGAAACATTGGCACGTTGTCATAGGTGACGATGTGTTGGATCGGGACATTAAGTGAATTGGTTTGGATTAATGATTCTATCTTGGTAAATCGATTCACTTTAGACAATCATTTGTATTGTATCTTAATCCTGAGATGAATAGTGGGCTTGTTGTCTCGACTTGTGTCTTTTGATGTACAAAAGGGTGACACCCACATCTCAATAGTGGTATGCATGCCGGTACGTTGGAGGCATGACTCTTGATAGCGTAGACTTATTATTCATATATATGGAATCCATAGCTCCTCTTTAGGAGTAATGATATCCTCTTATATGCGTTGTCCTGTAATTGGAAAACTGGATCGCTCAACCATTTGGATACATAGGTGTAACCGAATGGTATACTATCTTTGGATAGAAAGTTTTCTAATGGTGAGATAATGGAACGTAAGATAAAATTAATCAAGAAGGTAAGACAGAACTTGTCCTTAAGCTGATTATGAATTATCATATGGGGATACGATACACTTTGATATGTTATGGAGACTTAGCTGTACGAGCTTCGTAATTCTATAAAGTTCGAGAGTGTAGCTCCAAGCTTTTAGTGGAGTAGCATTGGAGTTGATAATTGTGAAATGTATATCTAGGATATTGGGTTTCATAATTATCGTGAGCTTGAACTTTATAGGTCCATTTTGGTCCCCTTTGCTAGCTCATAAAATCTTGTAATGACATGGCGTGCTTTTCCAATATTTGGTGACTTATGTCGAATTTATCAGATTGGTTTTAAATTTGAAAGAATCAAATAATTCATGTCTGTTTATTGATTGAATTAATTTTGTAATAAAATTAATTTAAGATAAACTTGTTGAATTATTGGGATCAGAAAATTCTTGTCTGTTTATCGGTTGATTTAATTGGATAAGTTAAATCAAGATAAACTTGTAGAATTATTGTGAATTGATTTATTTTCTTAGAGATTATCTTGATAAAGTTTGTTTTGATAAGATAACTTCTCTATTGCGTTATTTGAATCAAAACTAAGACTTTATCCTATAGAATCTTGGGTGAAAAATAAAAGATTCGCGGAGATATTTACGTGGCAGTTTGGCCTGCCGATCTATGTGTTCGGCCTACCAATGGGGCCTGTTCAGCCTGCCGACTAGGATGTTCGGCCTACTGATCAGTGAGAGAAAAGATTACTCATTTTCACGCGGATCTTATTAGATATTGATTCAAACTTGATTCTGTTTTGAGTCTTTGAGAGCTAATCTGATAAGGACTGACCCTAGGACCAATCGCTATATAAAGGGAGTAAGTCTCATGAGTTACTTAGATCAATTGAGAGATTAAGAGTAAACCTCTTTTGGTGAGCATCTGAAAACTCCCTGAGAGCTTTTGTTCACAAATCACGAACACTAGCTTTGGGTTCTCTCCATTGGTTGGAAGGAGAGTTACCGGTGGAAGAGCTGTACGTGTGAGCCCACACTCACTCTGATCGTGGATAGAGAATAGCAAAGAAGACCAGTTGGTTAAGGCTTTTCTAGAACGTTACTTCTCTTCACGAGTTGTGGAGGTTCTTTGGCACATAAAGGTTAGTAAGATCTATTAAATTTATACATATAGCATGTCAAACTTGTGTGTTGAAAAAGTCCTTTGATGTTATAAAATTTTTAAATTTTTGCTGCACACCTCACACTGATTTTTTTCCCACAATTGGTATCAGAGCCGAGGTTTTTTACATAAATTTGCAAGTTTGTGATCATGTTATATGTGTACATTTTGTGATCATAATCTCTCCTATGCTTGAATTTAATTTTATAGAGAGATGGCACTCTAGGTTTCTATATTAATATATGTTGTCATGGATTATGTGGTGAATGTTCATTAATTAATTATGGTTGATTAAATTGTTATTTAATTATTTATTAATTAATTAATACCGGTTATGGTTCCTTAGAGGTTAGAATATGTATCTAGGTTTTTCATGTAATTAGATGGTGGACTATCATCTCCGTCCAGGAATTATTGTTTAAATTAAAATTTGTAAGAATTTTGTAATTAAATAATTTTTCAGAGAAGACAGATTTAGAAGATTGATGATGGCGCAACTAGGTATTTCCTGTGTCTCTAATTTTATGTTTTTGAATTGTTAAAAATAAAATTGATGAATTGCATTAAAATTGTATTTTTTGGAAAGAGAGATTTCTGCTCGGTCGGCATGCCGAACCCTCCAGTTCGGCAGGCCAATGGTCACAGATCGACAGGCCGGACGTATGGTTCAGCAGGCCGACATGGGGCAAAAATTGGCTGGCTCTGCCGGCAGGATGAACTTCCAATTCGGCATGCCAAACTTTCATGGGTCGGCAGGCCGATCTTCTAGATTGGCAGGCCGATTATCTAGATCGGCCTATCGACCAAGAGCTAAAAAATTTTCAAAAAAGGTGTAATTTTTGCAATGCAGTTTTAATTTTATTTTTGAGACGATTCTAAGAAACATTAAATTTTGATATGACCAAAAATATGAAGTATTTGATTCATATGGGATTGAAGACTTTAAGTTAGGAATTATGTGAAGAAGGATACAACTTGAGGATTCAAGGAAGAAGAATCAATTTATGTCTCGATTATTCTCTTGTAATCTTAGTTTTCTATTCTCTAGGATGGAGCCATAATATTACGGTTATTATTATTTTGCTTGTAGCTTTGCTTGATTGCTTTGCTTGTCTGCATTATAATATGATTTGCCATGTATATTGATAACATGTCATATAGAATAGGAAGTGCCACTCATATTAAAATTGTTCATGCATAATTTTAAAATAAAACCTTGACTTCAAAAGATTGAGTGGGAGAAGGTTTTCAAAGAGAGAACCTAAGGCCTCCATCATTGGTTCATGGGAAGAACATGGTGGTCCCGACTCCTAGGAAGGGATTTCTATCATGTACCAGATTGGATCTCTAAGAGGATAAGGTATTTTAGCATAATTTATGCTTGCATACCCCTAGGTGGTGATTATAAACCATGGATAAAATATTGAAACGATGGTTATACACTCACGTTAATTTTATTATTAACCTCCCCTAGGAGCTTTGTTAATAAAATTAATGGCTAAAGAAATTATTATTAATATATGCTGGATCATACGGGTCCTGGATGGCATATATTAATTAGGAGGGGTTCCGTGTTCCTGATTGAATTTGACATGACTCCCCTAGTAGCTTGTTGAATTCTGAGTTAGGAATTATCGTTGTAAGGTTGTGATATTTTCAAGGTTTTTGACACATAAACACATTTGTATAATTTTACATGATTGTGTTAACTTACTAAATTATTATTATATGTTTGCTTATGTTTAGTATATGATTCTTTATTGTAGATTAAAAATGTCTAAAAACGCTTTATCATCGATACTTGACGAAAATCTGTTAACTGGTGAGAATTAAAATGATTGGGGACGGAACCTGGATATTATCCTATCCTTTGAGAAACTGAAATATGTACTGACAACCCCTTGTCCTTCCGAGCCTATGAGAGACTCATCTAATGAGCAATTCCAAGCGTATGACCGCTGGAAAGATGCTAATGATTAAGCCCCCTGCTATGTTATGGCCAGCATGAATAACATGCTGCAGGCTCAACATCAAGATTATGAGACTACAAAGTAGATCTTGGATAATCTTGAGGATATGTTTAGAGGCCAGGCCATAACAAAGCGGCAAGGGATGCTTTGGAAACTCTTAAACTGTAGACAGAGGCCGGGGACATCTGTAAAGGACCACATAATGTTGGTCATGGGTTACCTCGATGCTAAAACTCAGATGAATATGGTCTTTGAGATTCTATCTAAGGAATTTATTCCATTTGGAGCTACTTTTAATTTAAGTAATAGACGAGATATGACCTTAACAGAATTGATGAAACAGTTATAGGAGTTCGAACTACTGATCAGGGAGTCTCCTGCTAGTGGTGAGGCCAACATGGTAGCTGCTTCTGGTTCCAATTCTAACTCTAAAAATGGAAAGAAGCAATAGGCCAAAAATGGGAAGTCATCCGTTCCTGCTAACACTAAGAGCAAGAAGAAGAAGAAGAAGAACCCAAAGAAGCTTAAGTGCTTCTTCTATGGAAAGGTCGGTCATATTAAGAAGCATTGCAAGGACTTCCTTTCCAAAGGAGGTAGGTGTGATCTTCTGTATTTAGAAACTTGTTTGGTTGAGGAATCTAGTGACATTTGGGCCATAGATTCTGGTGCGACTAATCATGTTTGTGTTTCTCTACAGGGTTTCAAAGAAACGAGAAGTCTGCTACATGAAGACTTCACGCTTCGGATGGGCGATGGATCCTTGGTCTCAGCGGAAGCAGTGGGAGATGTTTATCTTTACTTTGATAACTATCAAAATTTATTTTTGCAAGATTGTTTTTATGTTCCTAAATTTTAAAGGAATTTAATTTCTATATCTTGTTTATTTAAGACTCCTACGTGGTATCTTTTAATGAAAAAGTGGTGATTCGTAAAAACAAATCTTTTATCTATTATGGATGGATGCAAATAATCTATATTTTATCAAACCTAAGATGGACTTATTGCTTAATGCTGAGATAAATGATAATAACTCTAAAAGACTTAAAACTTCTCACTCTAATAAGACTTATCTTTGGCATTTGCGCCTTGGTCACATTAACCTGAATAGGAGTCAAAGGTTGATAAGGGATGGACCTTTCAGTCAATTAAAGGTGGAATCTATACCTCAATGTGAATCCTCTTTGGAGGGTAAAATGACCAAAAGACCATCGGGTCTAAAGGCAATAGGGCCGAAAGGGGTTCTAGAACTTGTGTATAGTGATGTTTGTGGACCGATGAACATCTAGGCACAAGGAGGGCATGAGTACTTCATCACTTTTATTGAAGATTACTCAAGATATGGGTATGTGTGCCTGATGCACCACAAAAGTGAAACTTTTGACAAGTTCAGGGAATTTTGGGCTGAAGTGGAAAAGCAATTGGGTAGACCCATAAAGGCACTTCGATCCGATCGAGGTGGAGAATACCTTTCTGATGAGTTCTTTGGACACTTGTTAGAGAATGGGATTTTATCCCATTTAACCGCGCTGGGCACTCCGCAGCAGAATGGCGTATCAGAGAGAAGAAATAGGACTTTGTTGGACATGGTCAGGTCCATGATGATTTATTTATCATTACCTTTATCTTTTTGGGGATTTGCACTACAAACTGCATGTTATCTTTTGAACAATGTGCCTTCAAAATCGGTCCCTAAAACTCCTCACGAGTTGTGGACAAGAAGGAAGACATCCTTAAACCATATTCGCATATGTGGATGTCCGGCTCATGTCTTGTTTAAAGATCCGAGTAAGTTGGAAGCACGTTCGGAAGTTTGCGTGTTTGTAGGATATCCAAAAGGGACTAAAGGGGGTTATTTTTATAACCGAAAGGAAAATAAAGCCGTGGTTTCTACTAATGCAAATTTCCTTGAGGAGAGTTACATGGATGACTTTAAACCTCGAAGCAAAGTGGTGCTTGAGGAGTTAAGGAGTGATCAAATCACTCCACAAGTTCCAAATGAAACCATTCCAATCAGTGTAGAAAAACCAAACAAAATTGAACAACAATCTCAAGGGATTCGGCGTAGTGGGAGGATGGGGTGTCAACCTGAGAGGTATATGTTCTATGGGAAGGTCTTCTTGGCTGAACAGGATGAACAAGACAGGGATCCTTATACTTACGTAGAAGCTATGGAGGATGTTGATTCAAAACTCTAGACAGAGGCTATGAACATAGAGATGAAGTCTATGGAGACTAATCAGGTCTAGGAGCTTGTGGATCTTCTCGAAGGGGTAAAACCGATAGGGTGTAAGTGGATCTACAAGAGGAAAAGAGGAGTGGATGGAAAGGTCGAAACTTTAAGGCTAGACTAGTAGCTAAGAGTAATACGCAAAAGGAAGGAATTGATTATGAGGAAACCTTTTTGCCTGTAGCCATGCTTAAGTCCATCCGGATTCTCTTATCCAGAGCTACCGCTCTCGACTATGAGATTTGGTAGATGGATGTCAAGATGGCTTTTCTAAATGGCTATCTTGATGAGTCCATTTATATGGAACAGCCAGATGGGTTCAAGGTCATGGGTCAACAAGGTAAGGTTTGTAAGCTGTTAAAGTGAATTTATGGACTTAAGCAGGCTTCTCGTTCTTGGAACATAAGATTTGATCAAGTGATCAAGACTTATGGGTTCTCACAAAATGTGGATGAACCATGTGTTTATAAACACATAAAGGATGGGATGGTGGTTTTTCTACTACTCTATGTAGATGACATTTTGCTAATTGGCAATGACGTTGGGGCATTGTCATCGGTCAAATTATGGTTGACCAAGCAGTTTAACATGAAGGACTTGGGCGAGGCTAATTTTTTTCTCAGTATTAAGATCTTTTGGGATAGGAAGAACAAAATGATAGCTTTGTCACAAGCTGGCTACATAGATAAAATTTTCAGGAGGTTTGCAATGCAGGATTCCAAGAAAGGTGGGCAACCATCTAGGTCTAGAATTACTCTTTCTAAGAAAGACTCTCCAAAGTCTTATGAAGAAAGAGAATACAAGAAGAAGGTGCCTTATGCTTCGACAGTAGGTAGTCTCATGTATGCCATGCTTTGTACACGGTCAGATATAAGCTATGCAGTCTGGAGTGTAAGACGATTTCAGGCGGATCCAGGACCGAACCACTGGGTTACGGTAAAGCATATTTTCAAATACCTGTGAAGAACTCGAGGATATATGCTTGTATTTTTGGTTAAACATACTTAACCAGGATCCATTCATATACATTTTTTTTTATAACTTAACATTGTTGATTCACATGCTAAACTCATTCCAAGTCATAATTTATTCAATTAAACTTTAAATTAATCACAAACTTATTTTAATGACATAGATATACTAAGTTGTAAAATTAGAACTTATAAAAATTATCACATCATATCCCATTAATCATCACATCATATAAAAGTGATTTACTCCCACAGTTTGGTAGGCCGAACTAGGGACTTCGGCAGGCCGAACATGATCGGCAGGCCAGAGTTCCCTCAACCGACAGGCTGGCAGAGGCTTTGCAAAACTAGCTTAAAAACTCATCATCGTCCGGCAGGCCAAAAACTTGATCGGCAAGCCGAACTTTTGGACATCAGCAGGCCGACCGAGCCTAAAATCCTAGGGAAAAACTTAATTTTAAAATAAAACCATCCTTTCATAAAAATGCAAAAGATCATAATACTTAAGATAATGAAATAAAATATAAAATATAGTTCAAGAATCCTTTAAATCTTTATCATAAAAATATGTGTTCAGAATATGAAACTTGATTTAAAACATCAATTCATTCTTCTAGGCGTGCTTCCGATTACAATTCATCGTGCTTAGTGCTCACACGCCTTCTCATGTCCTCTGCCTAATCCATGATTTTCTTACCTTATCTGCAACATGACATAAAACATGATTAAGCTAATGCTTAGTAAGTACATATAATTCTCGCAATTTAAAACATTTCATATACATCTTCATCATCAACATATCATAGAAGTGCCTTAAGCACAATTTCATAGAAACATATCTTTCATTACATTGACCATTTTAAAACATCTTTCATTTTATCTTTAGGGCCCAAGTGTTGCACCATGAACATCATCGTAGGCGCGTCGTCATGAGAGGAGAAGGGTAGCTAATCCCAAACCAAACCTAACATCATAACATATCATTTCATAACATTGGTGTGCAACACTTATTAGGTGATACATGTATACATAATTTTCATACTTTGAAACATGTCATCATCATACATACACAACTTTAAATCATGAAAATCTTTCATAAGAAATCCTTTAAGGAAAATAACCATAAAATCATCACAAATATCATAGTGAACATATCATCAAACTTTGTAAAACGTGTCATGTTGCATGTCAGAATGTACTTACCTTAACGCTAGCTTACTTAACCTTAATATACTTTTGGTGATGACGCTTCGATCTCGATGTGCTCGCTTCTTTGAGTGTTTATGCCATTTATCCATTTAAAAATACCATAAAATTAATACTTATCATAAAACATCCATTCATATAACATTCATATATACACTCATATATATATATTCATCTCATATTATAATTGGTCTCGCGTCTATTTACGCATTTTAAACTAACCTCAAGTATAAGGTTGTCTCAAGTAATATTTTCTCGGTGAATCCGAGGTCGAACCCACAGGGAAGGATTTATTTAGTTCCAGTATATGTATTATATTAACTTTTTCTTTTTATTTAAACTGAAAAATTTGAGGATTAATATTTATTATTCACAGAATGTATTTACAATATTTACACATTTTTTTTACAACATTTTCCATCTTTAAATTTTGATAATTTGGAACTTTAATAACAAGAAATACAAATAATAATTTAAGCTGAGTAACAACAATAATAACGACAATTTATGGAAGTAAAACAACAATAATAACAGGGCTGAGGTTCAAAGGTTCTGTTCTGACAATTATTTTCAATATATTTTAGTTTATCTTTTCATTTATTAGTTGGTTTAAGCATACACTAATGCCATCCTATGTCGACAATAAATCAAGATTAACCAAGCATTTACTGTGCCATTCCATGTCTATAATGCAGCAAAAACTCAACTTAATAAATAACCAGCATTTCAACATAACTTAACTAAAATAACAGCCAAGATAGTAAGTTAAGTATTTACCGAGCCATTCTCTGTCTACGAGTAATCAAGGTCCTCCCAAGCATTATCCGTGCCAGTCTATGTCGTCGATAAATCAAAACCGTGATTTTGGTAGAGTTCTAGCTAAGAAAATATTAAAATTCTAGGTTTTCTAAGAGAATATTTTGGCATTACAACAACTTAGAAAACTAAGAAAAACAAAAAAATATTTAAGATAATTTTTCCAGAATTTTTCCCTCTCCCCTCAGCTAAAAAGAAATTTAGAAAGACATAATTAATAAAGTACTACTGATATTATTAAACATAATTTTTACAACATAAACTAGAAAATATTTTACAAGAAACTAGACTGAAAACTAAAATAAAAACTAGACTATAATTATTACAACAGCATTTTTATGCTGCTAGGAGGCTCTCTCAACTGAGGCAAAAGCCTCGGTATTTATAGCGAATCAGCTTTGCAAATGTCCACTTATAACTAATGTCATTTCCTGTTGAAAGTTGACGATTTTCAATTATTTTCCTTCTTCTTTCACGCTGATCCGCGTTTGTGAGAGTGCAAATCTGTCTTTGAGATTCTCTGCCTCGCGGTACACGGCAACACTTGAACGGACTGATCGTGGCCGTTAATTGCTCGATCCAACGGCTACCAGACGCTCGTAAATTGGGCCAGGTGGGACGAAGATTTAAGGCCGATGGATGAGTCAAAGAATTCAGATCTTACGGTTCAGAGAACGGATGCATGTGAACACAAACAAACTCGATCGGACAAGCCTGCTGCATCCTCTAAGACACGCTCAGCTTTGTCGGCGCGTGTAAAGCACGCGCCAATCATATCCCGACACATGGATCGCACTTTGAGGTTTCGATGATGCATCGAATGACGCATTGACACGCGTCTCTTCCCCGGATGGCTGAGATTGATTTGGCAGGTGATCGAATGGCTCTCATGATGCCATGTGTCCCTCTTAATTTAAATTCGAATTTTGTTTTATCTTTTTGATGAATTTGATGTCTAATTTTATCCGTTTTGGTGTCGTTTTGCTCCATTTTTCCTCTAGATTTCAAATCTAAAATCACAAACACACTAATATTAATTATTTTACAAACATAATATTTATTAAAAATATTTATTTTAAAATAAAACACACAAAAATAGATAAAAACTCATAAAATTTCCAGTCTCTAGCGGTTAAGCACAGATATAATTTTCATGACTTGGAAATATTTTTTAAAAATTACTAAAAATATAATAAGACATATTTATAAACTTAAAACACACTACCAAACACACTAAAACTCAAAATAAAATAACCGCATTGCTTTTACGGTTTTGACTATTTACAGACTAGACACTTATTTAACACACTAAAATGACTCCAATAATTACTAAAAACATAAAAACACACTAGAAACGTATTTTTAAACATATTTTCACACCAAGACACGAAAATACTTATTAACACAAAATGCTATTAATTAGAGGATTTAATGAGAAATAAAAGCGTGAACAAATGATTTAAGCCTTAGAAAATGTACACTTTTGCATTCTCATTACACCCTCCAACCAGCTTATTGCTAGTCTCTAGCAACTAAAGCGATAAAACTTAAAACAGACAAAAGACATATATATATTTTTTTTAATACTTACGATTCCTCACTGATTTTCCTCAGGGTTTATCTCATATTCATGCCTCAAGGTAAAGATGCAAACACTAATTAAGTTATGATTCATGTCTAGAGTTTGTCAATTATTTAAGATGAATTTTCCCCTATGTGTGTGTGAATTTCTATTACTAATCAATGCATATTAACTAGATAAATTTATATTAATATATCTTAATTTATTTAAATAAATTCTTATAAATTTGTTTTTCATCCCTCTCTCCACTAATGTAGAATAACACCTTGTTAAAGACCTTTAGGACTTTATTCAGCTTGTAATGTAAGGCTTGGGTTAAAGGTATGATGGAAGATATATTTGAGGTTTAGTTCACCCATAAGACGCTTACAAAAATCCCGAACCTGTAAAATGTACAATCCAATTCCTAAAGTTTACAATCCCAAACTCGAAATGAAATTTCCTTTGTCAACCACTTTTTATTTAACTTTCTTCTTTTTCTTTTTTCTTTTTTTTTGAATTTTTTTTTTTTTTTTTGAATAACTGAAGAGTTATAATAAACGTACATATTTTACAGAGGTAGCAGATATTCCTAACTCATCCTAACCTCATAAACCTGAATTCACTTGAAAGAACAGATGTCTTATGATTGAAAGGTACAAGAAAAGGATTATGAATTTATTAAAAAGGCTAGGCTAAATATATGGGTAACAAAGAAAATAGAACATTAAGCACAACGAGGTGACTAGGGATATAGAATGTAAACAAGTTAGCTTCAAAGGATCAAACGATCCAAAGATGGCCTAAATTATATATATAACTTAGTGTTATCTAGGATTTCGCCTCAAGAGGGATTTAAACAAGTTATAAGATTTTATAAAAATAAACCAATTTATACTAACATAAACAATCTCTAAATTAATATAACGAATCATAACACAAGATTAAGTGTTCAAATTTTGGGAAAATTTCATCCTAAACATATGGCAAACTAAAGAAACTAACATAAACTTAAATAATATTTAAAATTTACCTTAAGTCATGGAAATGCTATAATCTTGATATCGTCATTGGACAGGAGGTGAATCACCAAAATATTTTTAGATTTTTTTAATATATTTTTTTATTTTTTAAATGCAATGCAAACATACAGTTTTTACAATCACGTAGAAACACGTTTCAAGAATGCTAGTCACTCCATTACTCAACTATTTCTACCGGGGTGAAGATGCGTTTGAAGAATAATAAATACTCCTTACCTCAGCCATCTTCAAACTTTTATGCTACAAAAGAAAAATGCAGAGATGAGAATTTTACAAACACAAAGGACTTCATTTTCGGACCATTATCGAGACGCGTTTCAGGTCAAAACCTTCACTCAGCCATCTCGACCTATGAACACATGAATCTTAAAGTCTTACAAACAGCACACTTTTTTTTCGCTTGGTTTTTAAAACTAGTCCCAGATTCAATCACAAAAGGAAAACAACATTGACACAACCTTCTCCCCCCAACCTAGATTGAACACTGTTCCAAAGTTTAACAAGATTAAGTAAGAAGAGTAACAACATATACTTACCAGAGCGGTTATTCAAAGACAAACACATAAACAAAGATACAAACAACAATGCTGTAAGTAAAACTAAAAGAGGTAGAGTTTAGAGAGAAAGATCCCAATCTCGTTTGCGTTTTCAGCAGAACATTGATGTTACCGTGTCCGCTTCAGGATCAATGACGTGCATTTTTTTGAGCAATTCTTCTACAGTAGTGGCAGAGATAAAAATCTTTCTTCCTGACTCATCAAGAAACTTTTGTTCCACAGCATGATCTAAAAAACTAAGCAAACTGTCAAAGTAACCATTTATATTTAACAAACCAATAGGTTTAGAGTGTAGCCCTAACAATTTCCAACTAGCAATGGAAAAAAGTTCCTCCAGAGTTCCCAAACCTCCAGGTAAGGCAATGAAAGCATCAGAAGCAAACTCCATGTCTCTTATTTGCTCAGGCATACCTGCAACTATTTTTGTAACACCAATGCTAGGACCACATAAACGACTTTGAGCAAGGACACCTGGAATAATACCTAAAGCTCCAGGACCTCCAAAACGTCTTCCAGCAGAGACAGTACCCATTAAACCTAGACTACCTCCTCCGTAGACAAGGTTTATCTTTTTCGTAGCCAAGACATAGCTAGATGAAATGCAATTTCTATGTAATCAATGCCCTTCCCGGATTTAGAACCACAAAACATAGATATTATTGAACTTTAAAGATGATTGGGACGAGGAATCCATGATAATTGACTAAGACTAAGACTCTTTTTTTTTTTTTTTGACTGACTCTGTCTTATAAATTCGCTCTGAGAAAAACTTAAGAACTGAAAGGATTTTATAGACATCTAAAGAGAACGTTGGGTAAAATTAAATAAAGACAACTGTGATGACAGACAAGGACAGATAAACGCGACACACCTGCAGACAACTTGTACCTGACAACACTATTAACTTTTGACAAACTAGACTTTACTGTGCAACTTTTGACAAATGAGACTAAATTTTAAAATTCGAAGCAAAGCTTATCTGACACACAAGATACCTACCGAAGAAAATTATGCATCTGACAAAAGAAGAAAAGTCAAGATATTATTATTATAAGATAAACAGTACAATCATAATTATTAAACAATAACTGTACAAATCACAAAAATAAAAATCTTTTTGTTGATGAAATTTTATTCAAGAATGAGTTGAAGAAAACTTTTGTTCATCAAAATGCGTTTCCAGAAATTCCGTTACTCAGCCGTTTTGATGATTTTTCATTAAAACCATGATCATACCTCGAATAAATTTTCAATCAAAAAATTTTTTTTATATATTTTTATATTTTATTATTATTATTATATTTTTTTTTATAAACACACAGAGAAATAAAAAAAAATACCTTACAGACCTTGTTTTGAAGTAGAAGGATCTTGAGTCTGTTTTCCATCTAACATTCTCGCAAACTGAACAGTTGGGTCTTTTAGCATCAGATTCCCAAGACGTTCTTTTTCTTCATGAAATTGAGGCCAGAGTTGTTTCATAGCCCCCCAGACGTATCCACTTGGATGGGACTCAAGAGAAACTCAGAGATCTTCTAAGTTTTCATTCTTAAGACCATTTTTACAAAACTGAATTTTATCTTCCCTATTTCTAGATACGAAACCAGGTGAGGGACATTTTCCAGAACAAGTTTGACGAGAACATTTATGACGTTTTGACTCCATACGATGAGCTCTTCTTTTTCTAGCACACAGACTTGTACCCATACCAGGCAAACCTACATTGTTTACATCACTTGAACGAGCAAGACCTTCTATGTACATCTTAATATCAGTAGGAAGCTTAAAACGTGAAAGTACCCAAAGACGAGTGACTCTAGTTTTGTACTTCTTTCTGATTTCTCTTTGAGAAAGTGAAGGGAAATATTTCTTTAAGTGCTCATATTTCGAATCCATGATTGAGAAATTGAGATTCTTGAGAATGAATTGAAAGCTTTAAGAGAAAGTTGGAGAGAGAATTGTGAAGATTTTTGTGGAAGCAGAAGAAAAGGAGATTGAAGAGTGTTTGAAAGATTGAAGAACTTTGAAAGAGTTTTGAAGAATTTCTCAAAATTTTAGTGAGAAGACAGAGAGAATTCGAGAGAGAGAACAAGAAATTTAGAGAGAGAAAGAACAAAGATTTCTGAGCTTGGATGCACAGTAACAGATTTTATAGACAAGGGGTAGACTTCTGTTTAGACACGGGGGAGACTGTTCAGACGCATGCGAGAGTAATGGGCTGAACTAAAATGGGCCAAAGAAAAGTAACCTAACAGATTACTTAGACATGAAAATATTTTTGTGTTTTTGAGTTTTTTTTTTTTTAAGATCTAAAATTCAGAAAAATTCATTGAAAATTATTTCATTAAAATGCGTTTCTAAAGGCCGTTGATACAAAAATACCAACTAATCGTGCTGATTATAACCTCCATAATTTCTACCATTTTAATGAATTTTTGAAATAATTTTTCTGATTTTTAGGAAAAAAAAGAAAATAAACATACAACAAACAAAACAAAAAAAAATAAAGGCAATACAAATATTAATCTATAACTATGATTTCAGTTTCTGGTTCGGAGTCAGAATCGTCAATGTTGATCACTGTTGGAAGAGTTGCTCTAAACCTTCCCAAAAGATAGCACTCCCAAAAAGTTAAGTTGCCAGCAGCTGCAAAGAATCTTTGCTGAAATTCTTCTTCATCCATGAGATCATACATGAGGTCATCCATAGTGTACCTATAGTGTCACCCATCACCACATCCTCAGGTTCTTCTTCAAAAACTTCATTTTCACATTCAGTCTCAAAATTCAAAATGTTTACTTCAAGAGATTGGTCAGAAACATTCACAGGATGGTTATCAACCTTGGGTGGAACATTCGAATCAAAAGAATTAGCCAAATCAGCCAAGGGATCAACAAACGTTCCTGAAGTATTGCTCTCAACAAAATTCACTTCACACTTTCCAGTGGGTGATTGTGCCATGTTAAAAACGTTGAATTCTGAAGTCATATTCCCAAAAGACAATTTTAGTATTCCATTTCTACAATTAATCAAAGCATTAGAAGTTGCAAGAAATGGACGACCCAAAATGATAGGAATTTGAATATTTGAATTTGTGACAGGTTGTGTATCCAAAACAATGAAATCCACTAGGTAGTAAAATTTATCAATTTGGACTAACACATCCTTGACAACACCTCTTGTAATTTTTATAGATCGATCAGCTAGTTGAAGTGTGACAGAAGTTGGCTTTAGTTCACCTAGACCTAATTGCTGATAAATAGAATAAGGTAAGAGGTTGACACTCGCACCAAGGTCTAACAAAGCATGTTCAATTTGAGTATTTCCGATGATGCAAGAAATTGTGGGACAACCAGGATCTTTGTATTTCAATGATGAATCATGTTGAATGATGGAGCTAACATTCTCAGCTAAAAATGCAGTTTTAGTCATATTATGCTTTCTTTTAATTGTACAACAATCTTTCAAAAATTTCGCATAAGATGGGACTTGTTTGATTGCATCTAAAAGTGGAATGTTAATTTTGACTTGTTTGAATAGTTCAAAAATTTCAGCATTTTTGTCAAACTTCTCTTTTGAAAGCAAAGCTTGAGGAAATGGAATCTTTGGAACAAATTTCTCTTTTGAAACACTCTTTTCTTTTTCAGAATTTTCCTCATCACTATTAATTTTATCACCACTTTTCAAAGTTGAATTAATGTTCTGATCTTTTAAAAGATTAGTTTTATCAACAGTTTTTCCACTTCAAAGAGTTGTAACAAAATTAACAGTTTCTTGTTGTGCCTGTGAACTAGAAGAGGCAATTTCATTTGCAGATGGATAATGTACAAGTTGAGCAGGAAATTTGCCTTTTTCTTGAATGCGAAGAGAAGAAGTGAGTTTAGAAATGGATTCTTTAATTTCATGAATGTCTTGAGAAGTGCAAGTGTTATGAACTTCCTGTTTTTGAATGAATGATTTTTGAGCTTAAATGAAAGTTTGCAAAGTGTCTTCAAGAGTTTTGACTCGAGAACGGAGATTTTCAGAAAAATTTTGTGGAGGCCTTTGAAGATTTTGAGAATTTGATGGAAATGGTGGTCGGCCTTGAGAGTTTTGTGGTGGAAATGGTGGTGGTGGTTGATATTGCTGTTGTGGTTGATCATTTCTCCAACTGAAATTGTGATGGTTTTTCCATTGTGAATTGTATGTGTCAGAATGTGGGGATAGAAATGGCTTTCTAGGTGGGTCCAATTGATTTGTGTAATTCACCTGTTCATAGGACTCTTCCTTAAAAATTGGGCATTCATAGGTTGAGTGTCCTAGAGTTTGGCAAACACTACACAAAATTTCAATTTTTGGTTCTTGGACATTCTTTCGTTCCATGGCTTCAATCTTTTTAGTCAAACATGCAATTCTAACACTTCGATCATTTTCTTGACTAAGTTGATGGACACCTCTTTGAGTATTGGCAAGATTAGATCTAATTGAGCCTTCAGAATTACTATGTTGCCAGTATTGAGAGTTATCAGCCAAATTATCAAGGAAATCTAACGCTTCATCAGGTTCTTTATCAAGGAATTCTCCATTACACATTGTTTCAACAAATTGACGGGTTTCAGGAGTTAAGCCTTCATAAAAAAAACTAATGTAACGCCATTTTTCAAAACCATGATGTGGGCAAGAATTCAACAAATCTTTAAATCGTTCCCAGCTTTGGAAATAAACTTCTTTTGCATTTTGGGAAAAATTTTGAATTTGTTTTTTCAAAGCATTGGTCTTATGTGTTGGAAAGAATTTTTTCAGAAACTCAGTTTGCATTTCTTGCCATGTACCTATTGACCTAGGTTTTAAAGAAGTAAGCCAAGTTTTAGCTTTGTCTTTTAAAGAAAAAGGAAAAAGCTTAAGCTTAACAATTTCATTTGAAACTTCTTGGTCAGTGAAGGTAGCACAAACATCTTCAAACTCTCTAAGGTGCAGATATGGATTTTTAGATTCTAAGCCATGAAAATTGAGAAGCAAGTTGATCATTTCAGGTTTAAACCTAAAGTGATGAGCATTGAGAGGAAAAACCAAACATGATGGAGTGGATTCACGGGGTGGTTGCAAATAATCTCTCATTGAGCGAACAACAAGGTAGCACAAACATCTTCAAACTCTCTAAGGTGCAGATATTGATTTGTTGATTATCAATATTTTCATTATGAACACTTTCATCATCAGCCATTTTTGGTGAATTTGAAGACAAAACAGAGACAAAATGTGATTCTAAACTTTTCCTAACTAACCTACGACTATTAGACTCACGATACCAAACTTGCATACAAATTATTTAAATATTTACAAAATTTTATAGACAAATACTAAGCTTTTCTCCACTCAAGGAGAGTAGAGTAGTAAATGAAAAGTATCTGCCTTATTGATTTTGTGAAGTTGTGAATTATATTTTTTTCAAGAATGCCCCCAGGAAAGATTGGTGGTGCTAAGGCTCCTTAAGAACCAATCTCCTTGACAGAACAGCGTTTCAGGAATGACTGGTGTTGGGAGAATCTCCAAAAGTGAACCGGTTATGGGAAAAAAAATTCCGAACCAGTAACAGTCCCCAAACAAAACTTTCTCAAAAAAAATACTTTTCACAAAAACACAATTTGTTTATTAAGTATTATGGAAAACCTAATCTAAAATTTTATGAAGTTTTATTTCTAAGGCAAAAACCTAAAACTAGCAAAATAAATATTTTACAGAAGAAATGAGAGAAAATAAAATTTTTATGATTTTCTATGATTTTTGATTTTTTGATTTTATTATTATTTTTATATTTATTTTTTATTTTTTTTTATTTTTTGAATATTAAAATAATGACATGAATAGTAACTATCACAAATAGTAACTTATAGAAAATGCATGCAGATTTCTACGCGAACAGTACTTAATACCTGCAAAACAAAAGATATTAATAAAAGAAAAGAAATAAAACAAAAGAAAAGAAAAGTTAGTAATATATAAAAGAAAAATAAAAAGAAAGAGAAAATATATTACACAATATTATACTGTACTAAAAACAATACCTTCCCTAGCAATGGCACCAAAAACTTGGTCTCGCGTCTATTTACGCATTTTAAACAAACCTCAAGTATAAGGTTGTCTCAAGTAATATTTTCTCAGTGAATCCAAGGTCGAACCCACAGGGAAGGATTTATTTAGTTCCAGTACATGTATTATATCAACTTTTTCTTTTTATTTTAACTGAAAAATTTGAGGATTAATATTTATTATTCACAGAATGTATTTACAATATTTACACATTTTTTTTACAACATTTTTCATCTTTAAATTTTGATAATTTGGAACTTTAATAACAAGAAATACAAATAATAATTTAAGCAGAGTAACAACAATAATAACGACAATTTATGGAAGTAAAACAACAATAATAACAGGGCTGAGGTTCAAAGGTTCTGTTCTGACAATTATTTTTAATATGTTTTAGTTTATCTTTATATTTATTAGTTGGTTTAAGTATACACTATGCCATCCTATGTCGACAATAAATCAAGATTTATCAAGCATTTACAGTGCCATTCCATGTCTATAATGCAGCAAAAACTCAACTTAATAAATAACCAGCATTTCAACATAACTTAACTAAAATAACAACCAGGATAGTAAGTTAAGGATTTACCGAGCCATTCTCTTTCTACGAGTAATCAAGGTCCTCCCAAGCATTATCCGTGCCAGTCTATGTCGTCGATAAATCAGAACCGTGATTTTGGTAGAGTTCTAGCTAAGAAAATATTGAAATTCTAGGTTTTCTAAGAGAATATTTTGGCATTACAACAGCTTAGAAAACTAAGAAAAACAAAAAAATATTTAAGATTATTTTGCCAGAATTTCCCCCTCTCCCCTCAGCTAAAAAGAAATTTAGAAAGACATAATTAATAAAGTACTACTGATATTATTAAACATAATTTTTACAACATAAACTAGAAAATATTTTACAAGAAACTATACTAAAAACTAAAATAAAAACTAGACTATAATTATTACAACAACATTTTTATGCTGCGAAGAGGCTCTCTCAACTGAGGCAAAAGCCTCGGTATTTATAGCGAATCAGCTTTGCAAACGTCCACTTATAATTAATGTCATTTCCAGTTGAAAGTTGATGATTTTCAATGATTTTCCTTCTTCTTTCACGCTAATCCGCGTTTGTGAGAGTGCAAATTTGTCTTTGAGATTCTCTGCCTCGCGGTACACGGCAACACTTGAACGGACTGATCGTGGCCGTTAATTGCTCGATCCAACGGCTGCCAAACACTCGCAAATTGGGCCAGGTGGGACGAAGATTTAAGGCCGATGGATGAGTCAAAGAATTCAGATCTGACGGTTCAGAGAACGGATGCATGTGAACACGACCGCACTCGATCGGACAAGCCTGCTGCATCCTCTGGGACACGCTCAGCTTTGTCAGCGCGTGTAAAGCACGCGCCAATCATATCACGACATGTGGATCGCACTTTGAGGTTCCACTGATGCACGCGTCTCTTCCCCGGATGGCTAAGATTGATTTGGCAGGTGATCGAATGGCTCTCATGATGCCACGTGTCCCTCTTAATTTAAATTTGAATTTTGTTTTATCTTTTTGATGCATTTGATGTCTGATTTTATCCGTTTTGGTGTCGTTTTATTCCATTTTCCCTCCAGATTTCAAATCTAAAATCACAAACACACTAATATTAATTATTTTACAAAGATAATATTTATTAAAAATATTTATTTTAAAATAAAACACACAAAAATAGATAAAAACTCATAAAATTTCTAGTCTCTAGCGGTTAAGCACAGATATAATTTTCATGACTTGGAAATATTTTTTAAAAATTACTAAAAATATAATAAGACATATTTATAAACTTAAAACAGACTACCAAACACACTAAAACTTAAAATAAAATAACTGCATTACTTTTACGGTTTTGACTATTTACAGACTAGATACTTATTTAACACACTAAAATGACTCCAATAATTACTAAAAACATAAAAACACACTAAAAACGTATTTTTAAACATATTTTCACACCAAGATACGAAAATACTTATTAACACAAAATGCTATTAATTAGAGGATTTAATGAGAAATAAAAGCGTAAACAAATGATTTAAGCCTTAGAAAATGTACAGTTTTACAGTCTCATCAATAATCATAATCATCATTGAGAAAACATAACATTATCATCACATATAAATACTATTCATAGCATGCTTCCTTAAATATTATTATCGAAACATTTCATACATTATAAACATGAAAATCTTTTTGAAAAACGTTTTCTAATAATTTAAAATACATACATTTTAAAATTCATACATACATCTTATTATTATGTATTTCAACATCATATAAATATTTCATCATTAATAAAAATCTTTTAAACATATAAAACATTTTATAAAACAAAAATCCAAAGATAACATTATCAAAACAGTTTTCTCATAGGAATCTCGTAACATCAAATATACTCACCATAACATACACATGCACATTCTTGTCGATTTTCATGAAAAACATTATTCATTTACCCCTTAAATAACATTACATTTTTCATACATTATAGTCAAATAGTAATATTTTACTATGAAGGGTAGAGGATAGAAAATTCATATTTTTTTTTTCATAGAACACCCAAATGACATGAAACTTAGAAAAACATCACATAATATATACATATCATCATATTAAAAAAAATCGAGACAAAATACAATACCTATAGAAGGATATTGCAGACGAATCGAGGAGGAGAATTTCTTTTCAAAAACACAAAGAAAAACTAAGTTCTTACTTTGAAACTTCTTCTCAAAACCCTTGAATTCAACCAACGAAATTTAAATTTTTCTTTCAATACTTGCAGAGAATTTTTGGGAGAGATGGAGATAGGATTCGTGGAGAAGAGAAGAGGAAGAATGAGAATGAGAGAACGTCTTAGAACTGAGAGAGAAAAGATGAGAGAATATCTGAGAAAAAGAACGTTAAAAATTTTTAACGTAACGAGCATAATGAAAATTCATTACCCTCCATTAAGTCAGAATTTTTTGACTGTTAGATGGCAAATGGCGTGGAGAATGGAGATAGAAGAGGGAAAGTCAAATTCACTAGTCACACTTACCATATCTTGCCCTCTTAAAATAGGAAACCATATAAAATTAGACAAAGTAATGCAAAGTCAACCCTTTTATTTCCTTAACTAACAAAATTATTCCATTAATATGCCAATTAATCACAATAAATCACTCAATTAACGTAATTATCTCAGCCATAAATTTGGAGAGATTTCTACTGACTGCTCGTCAGCCGTGTTCGACCTGTCAATTTTCCCCTTCGGCCTGCCGATTCCACCAAGTTCTGCCTACCGATCTTGGGCAGACATTTCGGCCTACCGAACTATCCATAAATGCCATACATTAAAACATTCATACATCATTGCATCATAATTAAACATACATTAAAATAATCATGAACACTTGAGCACAACGATTCTATGCAGTCGTCACCTGTCATAAAACTTGACATAAAAAGTTAGTAACATTAACATCATATATCATTACATATAACATAAATTATTAATAAAATATCATTAATGTCGTTACTAACTTAACGTGATTCATTACATAAAAATAGGCGGGTGTTACACTATCGGCCTACCGGACCACACGTCAGGCCTGTCGATCTGTGACCTTCGGCCTGCCGAACTGTGATGTCCGACATGCCGACCGAGCAAAAAAACTTTTGTTCTAGAAAATACAATTTTAACGCAATTCATCAATTTTATTTTTAACAATTCAAAAACATAAAATTAGAGACTCAGGAAATACTTGGGGGCACCATCATCATTCTTCTAGATCCGTCTTCTCTGAATAATTATTTAATTACACTTATAAATTTAAAATTAAATAACAATTCCTAGACAGAGATGATAGTCTGCCATCTAATTACATGAACAACTTATATACACATTCTAACCTCTAAGGAACCATAACCGGTATTAATTAATTAATAAATAATTAAACAATGATTTAATCATCCATAATTAATTAATAAACTTTACCACATAATCCATGACAACATACATAATTTATAGAAACCTAGAGTGCCATCTCTCTACAAAATTCAATTCAAGCATAGGAGAGATTAAGATCACAAAATTTATGCATATAACATGATCACAAACTTGTAAATTTATGTAAAAACCATGACTCTGATACCAATTGTTGGAAACGTGGTGCGTAGCAAAATTTTTAAAATTTTTCATCAAAGTAATTTCCAAAACACAAGTTTGACATGTTGTATGTATAAATTAGACAGATCTTACTAACCTTTGTGTGAAGAACCTCCTTAACCTGTGTAGAGAAGTAACGTTCCAGAAGAGCCTCAACCAACTGGTATTCTTTGCTATTCTCTATCCATAACCAGAGTGAGTGTGGGCTCACACGTACAGCTTTTCCACCGGTGACTCTCCTTCCAACCAACAGAGAGAACCCAAAGCTAGTATTCGTGATTTGTGAACAAAAGTCTCAGGGAGTTTTTCAGATGCTCACTAGAAGAGTATCACTCTTAATCTCTCAATTGATCTGAGTAAATCCAATCAGGCTACGACCGAGACCCAAGGTCCAGGATGAAGATTCCAACCAGGTCCGAGAAGGTTACGGCCGACCAGAGAGGCTAGGTCCAAGCTACAACCGACCAGGTCCATGACGACGAGTCCAACCAGGCAACGATCGAGACCCAAGGTCCAAGTTGAAAAGTCCGACCAAGTCGGTGAAGGTTACGGCCGACCAGAGAGGCCTAGTCCAAGCAACTGCTGACCAGGTCCAAGATGAAGAGTCCAACTAGGCTACGATCGAGGCCCAAGATCTCGGATGAAGAGTTCGACAAGGTCCGAGAAGGTTACAGCCGACTAGAGAGGCCAGGTCCAGGGTACAGCCGACTAGATCTAGGACGAAGAGTCCGAGCAAGTCCGAGAATGTTACGGCCAACCAGAGAGGCCAGGTCTAGGCTACGGCTGACCAAGTCCATGATGAAGAGTCCAACCAGGCTACGACAGAGACCCAAGGTCCAAGACGAAGAGTCCGACCAAGTCAGAGAAGGTTACAGCCGAGCAGAGAGGCCAGGTCTAGGCAACGACCATCCAGGTCTAAGACAAAGAGTGCAACTAGGCTACGATCAAGACCCAAGGTCAAGGACGAAGAGTCCAACCTGGTCCAAGAAGGTTATAGCTGACCAGAGAAGGCCAGGTCCAGGCTACGACCGACCAGGTCCAGGATGAAGAGTCCAACCGGGCTACGACTGAGACCCAAGGTTCAGGACGAAGAGTTCGACCATGTCTGAGAAGGTTACTGTTGACTAGAAAGGCCAGGACTAGGCTACAGACGACCAGGTCCAGGGTAAAAAGTCTAACTAGGCTACGACCAGGACCCAAGGTCTGGGATGAAGAGTCTGACCAGGACCGAGAAGGTTATAGCCGACCAGAGAGACCCAAGGTACAGGGCTAAAAGTCCGACCAGGTTTGAGAAGGTTAGGCCGACAAGAGAGGCCAGGTCCAGGTACAGCCGACCAGGTCTAGGATGAAGAGTCCAACCAGACTACGACCGAGACCTAAGGTCTAGGATGAAGAGTCTAACCGGGTCTGAGAATGATACGGCCGATCAGAGTGGCCAGGTCCAGGCTACGACCGACTAGGTCTAGGACGAAGAGTCCGACCAGGCTACGACCAAGACCCAAGGTGCAGGACAAAGAGTCCGCCCAGGTCCAAGAAGGTTACGACAGACTAGAGAGGTCAGGTCCAAGGTACGACCGAGCAGGTCCAGGATGAAGAGTCCAATCAGGCTACGACCAAGACCCAAGGTCCTATACAAAGAGTTCGACCAGGTCTGAGAACTTTACGGTCGACCAGAGAGACCAGGTCTAGGCTATGACCGACCTGGTCCATGACGAAGAGTCTAACCAGGCAAGGACCGAGAACCAAGGTCCAAGACGAAGAGTCTGACCAGGTCTGAGAAGGTTACGACCGACCAGAGAAGGCCAAGTCCAAGCTATGGCCGACCAGGTCCAGGACAAAGAGTCCAACCAGGCTACGATCGAGACCCAAGGTCTAGGACGAAGAGTCCAACCAGGTCCGAGAACTTTACGGCCAACCAAAGAGACTAGGTCCAGGCTATGGCCGACCATGTCCAAGACGAAGAGTCCAACCAGGCTACGACCGAGACCCACTGTCCAGTACGAAGAGTCTGACCAGGTCCGAGAAGGTTACGGTCGACCAGAGAAGGCCAGGTCTAGGCTACGGTCGACCAAGTCTGGGATGAAGAGTCCAACCAGGCTATGAACGAGACCCAAGGTCTAGGATGAAGAGTTCTACCATGTACGATAAGGTTACAGCTGACAAGAGTGGACAGGTCTAGTCTACGGCCCACCAGGTCCAGGACGAAGGGTCCAACCAGGCTACGACCGAGACCCAAGGTCCAGGACGAAGAGTGCGACCAAGATCGAGATGGCTACGATCGTCCAGAGAGACCCAAGGTCTAAGACGAAGAGTCCGACGAGGTCCTAGAAGGTTACAGCCGACCAGAGAGGCCAGGTCCAAGGTACGATCGAGCAGGTCTAGGACGAAGAGTCCAATCAGGCTATGACTGAGACCCAAGGTCCTAGAAGAAGAGTACGACCAAGTTTGAGAACTTTATTAGCCTCACCCAAGTCCTTTATGTCAAACTACTTGGTCAACCATAATTTGACCAATGACAACGCCCCAACGTCATTGCCAATTACTAGAATGTCATCTACATAGAGCAGTAGAAAACCACCTTCCCATCCTTTATGTGTTTGTAAACACATGGTTCATCCACATTTTGTGAGAACCCATAAGTCTTGATCACTTGATCAAATCTTATGTTCTAAGAACGGGATGCCTGCTTAAGTCCATAAATTGACTTTAGCAGCTTACAAACCTTCCCCTCTTGACCCACGACCTTGAACCCGTCTGGTTGTTCCATATAAATGGACTCATCAAGATAGCCATTCAGAAAAGCCGTCTTGACATCCATCTGCCAAATCTCGTAGTCGAGAGCGGCAGCTATGGACAAGAGAATCCGGATGGACTTAAGCATGGCTACAGGCGAAAAGGTTTCCTAATAATCGATTCCTTCCTTTTGCGTATAACCTTTAGCTACCAGTCTTGCCTTAAAGGTTTCGACCTTTCCATCCACTCCTCTTTTCCTCTTGTAGATCCACTTACACCCTATAGGTTTTACTCCTTCAGGAAGATCCACAAGCTCCTAGACCCGATTAGTCTCCATAGACTTCATCTCTATGTTCATGGTCTCTGTCCAGAGTCTTGAATCAACATCCTCCATAGCCTCTGTGTAAGTATAAGGATCCCTGTCATGTTCATCTGGTTTAGCCAAAAAGACCTCCCCATTGAACATATAACTCTCAGGTTGACGCCCGATCCTCCCACTACGCCGAAGCGCCTGAGGTTGTTGTTCAGGTTTGTTTGGTTTTTCTACACCGATCAGAATGGTTTCGTTCGGAACCTCCAGAGTGAATGAATCACCCCTTAACTCCTCAAGCACCACTTTGCTTCGAGGTTTAAACTCATCCATGGAACTCTCCTCAAGGAAAGTTGCATTAGTTGAAACCACGACTTTAGTTTCCTTTGGGTTATAAAAATAACCCCCTTTAGTCCCTTTTGGATATCCTACAAACACGCAAACTTCTGAACGTGCTTCCAACTTATTTGGATCCTTAAACAGGACATGAGCCGGACATCCCCATATGCGAATATGGTTTAAGGATGTCCTCCGTCTTGTCCATAACTCGTGAGGAGTTTTAGGGACCAATTTTGAAGGCACATTTTTCAAAAGATAACATGCAGTTTGTAGTGCATATCCCCAAAAGGATAAAGGCAATGATGAATAACTCATCATGGACCGAATCATGTCCAACAAAGTCCTATTCCTTCTCTCTGCTATGCCATTCTGCTGCGGAGTGCCCAGCGCAGTCAAATGGGATAAAATCCCATTCTCTAACAAGTGTCCCAAGAACTCATCAGAAAGGTATTCCCCACCTCGATCAGATCGAAGTGCCTTTATGGGTCTACCCAATTGCTTTTCCACTTCAGCCGAAACTCCCTGAACTTATCATAAGTTTCACTTTTGTGGTACATTAGGTACACATACCCATATCTTGAGTAATCGTCAATAAAAGTGACGAAGTACTCATACCCTCCTCGTGCCCGGATGTTCATCGGTCCGCAAACATCACTATGCGCAAGTTCTAGAACCCCTTCGGCCCTATTGCCCTTAGACCCGTATGGTCTTTTGGTCATTTTACCCTCCAAACAAGATTCACAATGAGGTATAGATTCCACCTTTAAGTGACTTAAAGGTCCATCCCTTACCAACCTTTGAATCCTATTCAGGTTAATATGGCCAAGGCGCAAATGCCAAAGATAAGTCTTATTAGAGTGAGAAGTTTTAAGTCTTTTTGAGTCATCATCATTTATCTCAGCATTAAGCAATAAGTCCATCTTAGGTTTGATAAAATATAGATTATTTTGAATCCATCCAAAACAGATAAAAGATTTGTTTTTACGAATCACCACTTTTTGATTTAAAGATACCACGTAGGAGTCTTTAAATAAAGAAGACACAGAAATTAAATTCCATTTAAATTTAGGAACATAAAAAAAATCTCACAAATTAAATTCCTATAATTATCAAAATAAAGATGGACATCTCCCACTGCTTCCGCTGAGACCAAGGATCCATCGCCCATCCGAAGCATTAAGTCTTCACGAAGTAGACTTCTCGTTTCTGTGAATCCCTACAGAGAAACACAAACATGATTAGTTGCACCGGAATCTATGACCCAGATGTCACTAGATTCCTCAACCAAACAAGTTTCTAAATATAGAAGATCACACCTACCTCCTTTGGAAAGGAAGTCCTTGCAATGCTTCTTAATATGTCCAACCTTACCACAAAAGAAGCACTTAAGCTTCTTTGGGTTCTTCTTCTTCTTCTTCTTCTTGCTCTTGGTAACAGCAGGAATAGAAGACTTCCCACTCTTAGCCCGTTGCTTCTTTCCATTCCTAGAGTTAGGATTGGAACCAGAAGCAGCTACCACGTTGGCCTCACCACCAGCAGGAGACTCCCTGATTAGCAGTTCAAACTCCTGTAATTGTTTCTTCAGTTCTATCAAGTTCATATCCCGTCTATTGCTTAAATTAAAAGTAGCTCTAAATGGAATAAATTCCTTAGACAGAGTCTCAAAGACCATAGTCATCTGAGTTTCAGCATCGATGTCGGCTCCATTGGTTTAAGCCTCAGCGAGGTAACCCATGACCAACATCATGTGCTCCTTTACAGATGTCCCTGGTCTCTGTCTATAGTTTAAGAGTTTTCGAAGCGCCCCTTGCCGATTTGTTATGGCCTGGCCTCCAAACATGTCCTCAAGATTATCCAAGATCTACTTCGCAGTCTCATAATCCTAATGTTGAGCCTGCAGCACGTTGTTCATGCGAGCCATAACATAGCAGCGGGCCTGATCATTAGCATCTTTCCAGCGATCGTACGCTTGGAATTGCTCATTACTTGAGTCTCCCGTAGGCTCGGGAGGACAAGGGGTTGTCAGTACATATTTTAGTTTCTCAAAGGATAGGATGATGTCCAAGTTCCGTTTCCAATCGTTATAATTCTCACCGATTAGTTGGTTTTTGTCAAGTATCGAAGATAAAGCGTTTTTAGACATTTTCAATCTACAATAAAGAATCATATACCAAACATAAGCAAACATATATAATAATTTAGTAAGATAACACAATCATGTAAAATCATACAAATGTGTTTATGTGTCAAAACCTTGAAAATATCACAACCTTACAACGATAATTCCCAACTCAGAATTCAACAAGCTCCTAGGGAAGTCATGTCAAATTCAATCAGGAACACGGATCCCCTCCTGATTAATATATGCCATCTAAGACCCGTATGATCCAGCATATACTAATAATTGTTTCTTTGGCCATTAACTTTATTAACAGAGCTCCTAGGGGAGGTTAATAATAAAATTAACGTGAGTGTATAATCACCGTTTCAATATTTTATCTATGATTTAGAATCACCACCTAGGAGTATGTAACCATAAATCATACTAAAATACCTTATCCTTTCAGAGATCCAATCTGGTACATGATAGAAATCCCTTCCTAGGGGTCGGGACCACCATGTTCTTCCTATGGACCAACAATGGAGGCCTTAGGCCCTCTCTTCGAAAACCTTCTCCCACTCAATCTTTTGAAGTCAAGGTTTTATTTTAAAATTATGCATGAATAATTTTAATATGAGTGGTACTCCCTATTCTATATGACATGTTATCAATATACATGGTAAATCATATTATAATGCAGACAAGCAAAGCAATCAAGCAAAGCTACAAGCAAAATAATAATAACCGTAATATTATGGTTCCACCCTAGAGAATAGAAAACCAAGATTACAAGAGAATAATCGAGACATTTATCGATTCTTCATCCTTGAATCCTCAAGCTGCATCCTTCTTCATGTAATATCCATCTTCAAGTCTTCAATCTTGTATGAATCGAATACTTCATATTTCTGATCAAATCCAAATTTAATGTTTCTAAGAATCATCTCAAAAATAAAATTAAAACTGCACTGAAAAAATTGCACCTTTTCTGGACACCTGGTAGCTCTCGATAGGGAGACCGATCTAGGTGATCGGCCTGCCGGTCTTGCTTCATTGGCCTGCCGATCTGATACATCGGCCTGCCGATCCATGCAGGTTTGGCCTGCCAAACTGAAGCTTCCGCCTGCCGGCAGAGCACCAAATTTTCTGCCCCACTATCGACCTACAGGACCACACGTCCGGCCTGCCGATCTGTGACCTTTGGCCTACCGAACTGTGAGGTTCGGTATGCCGACCGAGCAAAAAACCCTCATTCTAGAAAATACAATTTTAATGCAATTCATCAATTTTATTTTCAACAATTCAAAAACATAAAATTAGAGACTCAGGAAATACCTGGAGGCGCCATCATCAATCTTCAAGATCTGACTTCTCGTTCCGTCTTCTCCGAATAATTATTTAATTACAAAATTCTTACAAATTAAAAATTAAATAATAATTCCTAGGCGGAGATGATAGTCCGCCATCTAATTACATGAAAAACCTAGATACACATTCTAACCTCTAAGGAACCATAACCGGTATTAATTAATTAATAAATAATTAAACAACAATTTAATCAACCATAATTAATTAATAAACATTCACCACATAATCCATGACAACATATATATTATATAGAAACATAGAGTGCCATCTCTCTATAAAATTCAATTCATGCATAGGAGAGATTAAGATCACAAAATTTATGCATATAACATGATCACAAACTTGCAAATTTATGTAAAAAACCTCGGCTCTGATACCAATTGTTGGAAACAAAGTGCGCAGCGGGATTTTTTAAAAATTTTTTTTCAACAAAGTAATTTCCAAAACACAAGTTTGACATGTTATATGTATAAATTAAACAGATCTTACTAACCTCAGTGTGCCGAAGAACCTCCGCAACCTGTGTAGAGAAGAAACGTTCCAGAAGAGCCTCAACCAATTGGTCTTCTTTGCTATTCTCTATCCACAACCGGAGTGAGTGTGGGCTCACACGTACAACTCTTCCACCGGTGACTCTCTTTCCAACCAATAGAGAGAACCCAAAGCTAGTGTTTGTGATTTGTGAACAAAAGCTCTCAGGGAGTTTTCAGATGCTCACTAGAATAGTATCACTCTTAATCTCTCAAATTGATCTGAGTAAATCATGAGACTCACTCCCTTTTTATACCTATTGGTCCTAGGGTCAGTCCATATCAGATTAGGTCTCAAAAACTCAAAACAGAATCAAGTTTGGATCAATATCTGATAAGATCCACGTGAAAACGCATAATATTATCTCCTGTTGATCGGCAGGCCAAACATTCTAATCGGTAGGCCGAACACGTCATTCGATAGGCCGAACTCCCGAGAAAAAATCTTCACGAATCTTTTATTTTCCACCCAAGATTCTAAAGGATAAAGTCTCAGTTTTGATTCAAATAACCCAATAGAGAAGTTATCTGATCAAAACAAACTTTATCAAGATAATCTCTAAGAAAATAAATAAATTCATAATAATTCTACAAGTTTATCTTGTTCTAATTTGTCCAAAATTAAAACAACCAATAAACAGACAAGAATTATCTGATCGTAATAATTCAACAAGTTTATCTTGAACTAATTTCTTACAAAATTAATTCAACCAATAAACAGACATGAATTATTTGATTCTTATAAATTTTAAACCAATCTGATAAATCCGACATAAGTCACCAATTATTGGAAATGCACGCCGTGTCGTTACAGGATTTTGTGAGCTAGCAAAGGGGACCAAAATGGACCTATAAAGTTCAAGCTCATGATAATTATGAAACCCAATATCCCAGATATGCATTTCACAATTATCAACTCCAACGCTACTCCACTAAAAGCTTAGAGCTACACTCTCGAACTTTATAGAATTATGAAGCTCGTGTAGCTAAGTCTCCATGACATATCATAGTGTATCGTATCCCCATATGATCATCCATAATCGGCTTAAGGACGAGTTCTGTCTTACCTTCCCAATTATTTTTATCTCACGTTCCATTGTCTCACCATTAGAAAACTTACCATCCAAAGATAGTATACCATTCGGTTACACTTATGTATACAAATGGTTGAGCGCTCTAGTTTTCCAATTACAGGACAACGCATATAAGAGGATATCATTACTCCTAAAGAGGAGCTATGGATTCCATACATATGAATAACAAGTCTACGCTATCAAGAGTCATACCTCCAACATATTGGCATGCATACCACTATAGAGATGTGGGAGTCACCCATTGGTACATCAAAAGACACAAGACGGGACAACAGGCCCACTATTCATCTCAGGATTAAGATACAATACAAATGACTGTCTAAAGTGAATCGATTTGCCAAGACAGAATTATTAATCCAAATCAATTCACTTTATGTCCCGATCCAACACATCATCACCTATGACAACGTGCCAATGTTTCTATTCATGGAGTCCAACTCCGATGGTCAAGACAAACTATCTCCCAAAAGGGATATCGACAACATAACAATCTTTACATGAATAAAGCGCCCAACTTTATTCCCTTGATTGCGGATCATATGTTTTAGACCTTCACCTTAGGAATCGTGCCTTCCGCATAAATAGTCCATCATATGCCTAATTCTTAAGGTTTAGACTGACAGTCTCAGACTACTGTTTGGTTATCATACATTCAACAAATATGAACGTAAAGAGGACAAGATTTGGTATATATAAATAAATAAATTCTTTATTGATAAAAATGTCTCCAAAAACGTATTACATTTTTACTCCTTAGGGCATACGTGTCTAACAGCCTGCACCTGGGCTCTTTGGTCAGTCGTAACCTTCTCAAACATGTTCAGACTCCTTGTCCTAGACCTTGGGTCTCTCTAGTCGGCTGTAACCTTCTCAAACCTGGTCGGACTCTTCATCCTATACTGTGGGTCTTAGTTGTAGCCTGGTTGGACTCTTTGTCTGGACTTGGTCGACCGTAACCTTCTTGGACCTGGTCAGACTCTTCATCCTAGACCTTGGGTCTCGGTCTCAGCCTGGTTAGACTCTTCATCCAGGACCTGGTCGGTCGAAGCCTGGACCTAGCTTCTCTGGTCGGCCGTAACCTTCTCGGTCCAAGTCAAACTCTTCGTCTTGGACCTTGGGTCTTATTCATAGCCTGGTCAGACTCTTCATCCTAGACCTGGTTCACCGTAGCCTAGACCTGGCCTCTCGAGTCGGCCGTAACCTTCTTGGACCTGGTCAAGCTCTTCGTCTTAGACCTTTGGTCTCGGTCGCAGCCTGGTCGGACTCTTCATCCTAGACGTACTTGGCTATACCTTGGACCTGGCCTCTCTGGTTGGCCATAACCTTCTCGGACCTGGTAGGACTCTTTGTCCTAGACCTTGGGTCTCAGTCATAGCCTGGTTGGACTCTTCATCATGGACCTGGTCCACCGTAGCTTGGACCTAGCCTCTCTGGTCGGCTGTAACCTTCTCAGACCTGGTCAGACTCTTCGTCTTGGACCTTGGGTCTCGGTCGTAGACTAGTTGGATTCTTCGTCCTAGACCTGCTCGGCCGTACCCTAGACCTGGCCTCTTTGGTCGGCCGTAACCATCTGTGACTTGGTCGGACTCTTCGTCCTAGACCTTGGGTCGCATTCGTAGCCTAGTTCTACTCTTCATCCTGGACTTGCTTGGCCATAACCTTCTTAGACCTGGTCAGACTCTTCGTCTTGGACTTGGTCGGCCGTAGCTTGCACCTGGGCTCTCTAGTCAGCTGTAACCTTCTCAAACTTGTTGGGACTCCTCGTCTTGGACCTTGGGTCTCCCTGGTCAGCCGTAACCCTCTCGGACCTGGTCGGACTCTTCATCCTATACCTTGGGTCTCGGTCGTAGCCTGGTTGGACTCTTTGTCCTGGACCTGGTCGGCCGTAACCTTCTTGGACTTGGCCTTCCCTGGTCGGCGGTAACCTTCTCGGACCTGGTCGGACTCTTCGTCCTGGACCTTGGGTCTCGGTCGTAGCCTGGTTAGACTCTTCGTCCAAGACCTGGTCGGTCGTAGCCTAGAGCTAGCTTCTCTGGTCGGCCGTAACCTTCTTAGACCAAGTCGGACTCTTCGTCCTGGACCTTGGGTCTTGGTCGTAGCCTGGTTTGACTCTTCATCTTGGACCTGGCCTCTCTGGTCATCCGTAACCTCCTCAGACCTGGTCGGACTCGTCGTCATGGACCTTGTGTCTCGGTTGTAGCCTGGTTGGACTCTTCGTCTTGGACCTGGCCTCTCTGGTCAGCCATAACCTTCTCAGACCTGGTCGGACTCTTTGTCCTAGACCTTAGGTCTTGGTCGTAGCCTGGTTAGACTCTTCATCTTGGACCTGGTCAGCCATAGCCTAGACCTGGCCTCTCTAGTCGGCCGTATCCGTCTCAGACCTGGTCGGACTCTTTGTCCTGGACCTTTGGTCTCGGTCATAGCATGGTTGGACTCTTCATCCTAGTCCTGGTCGATCGTAGCCTGGACCTGGTCAGCTGTAGCTTCAACCTGGCCTTCTTTGGTCGGCCGTAACCTTCTCAGACCTGGTCGAACACTTCATCCTAGACATTAGGTCTCGATCGTAGCTTGGTTGGACTCTTCGTCCTGGACTTGGTCGGTCGTAGCCTGGACCTGGCCTCTCTAGTCGACCGTAACCTTCTTAAACTTGGTGGGACTCTTCGTCTTGGACCTTGGGTCTCTCCGGTTGGTCGTAACCTTCTCGGACCTAGTCGAACTCTTTGTCCTAGTCCTTGGGTCTCGGTCGTAGACCAGTTGGACTCTTCATTCTAGACATGGTTGGACTATTTGTCCTGGACCTTGGGTCTCAGTTGTAGACTGGTTGGAATCTTCATCTTGGACCTGGTCAGCAGTAGCTTGGACCTGGCCTTCTCTGGTCGGCCGTAACCTTCTCGGACCTAGTCGGACTCTTCGTCCTGGACCTTGTGTCTCGGTCGTAGCCTGGACCTAGCCATTATGGTCGGCCGTAGCCTTCTCAGACCTAGTCGGACTCTTCGTCCTAGACCTTTGGTCTCGGTCATAGCCTAGTTGGACTTTTCGTCAGGAACCTGCCCGGCTGTACCTTGTACCTGGCCTCTCAGGCTGGCCATAACCTTCTCGAACCTGGTAGGACCCTTCGTCCTAGCCTCTCTGGTTGACTATAACCCTTTCAGACCTGGTCGAACTCTTCGTCCTGGACCTTGGGTCTCAGCCGTAGCCTGGTTAGACTCTTCGTCCAGGAACTGGTCGGTCGAAGCCTGGTCCTAGCCTCTCTGGTCATCTGTAACCTTCTCGGACCAAGTCAGACTCTTCGTCCTGGACCTTGGGTCTCAGTCGTAGCCTGGTTTGACTCTTTGTCTTAGACCTGGCCTCTCTCATCGGCCATAACCTCCTCGGACCTGGTTGGACTCTTCGTCATGGACCTTGGGTCTCAATAGTAGCCTGGTTATCATTTACAATATCTTTCTATAGATATCGTATTTTTGCTTTGTACTTTTATGTATTATGATGTTCATGAATGCAATATGTGATGTTTCTTCACGTTTCATGTCGTTTCGATGTTTTTATAAAAAAAAATATGAATTTTCTATCTTCTACTCTTCACAGTAAATATTACTGTTTGACCTTGATGCGTGAAAAATGTAATGATTATTCTAGAGGTAAATGAATGATGTTTTTCATGAAAGTTGTTAAGAATATGCATGTATAATGTAAGATGAATGTATTTTATGTTATGAAATTTTTATGAGATTATAATAAGAAAACTGTTTTGATAATGTTGTTTTTGGATTTTTGTTTTATAAGACGTTTGATGTGTTTAAATGATTTTATGATAATGAAATAATTTTATGCATGGAAATAAGATGTTTGGGTGTATTTTAAATTATTAGAAAACGTTTTCAAAAGATTTTTATGTTTGTAATGAATGAGATGAAAATATATGTGATGATAATTTCATGTTTTCACAATGATGGTTATAGATTATTAGATGAATGTATATATGAATGAATGTTATATGCATGGATGTTTTATGATACGTATTAATTTTCATTGCATCTTTAAATGGATAAATGGCATGAACACCCAAGGAACAAGCACTACAGGACCGCGGCGTCGTCACCAAATCATGTTAAGGTTTAGTAAGCTAGCTTTAAGGTAAGTACATTCTCACCTGCAACATGACACGTTTTTACAAGATTTGATGTTATGTTCATAACGATATTCATGATGATTTTATGGATATTTTCCTTAAGAATTTCTATGAAAGATTTTCATGATTTTAAGTTATGCATGATGATTTTGGCAGGTTTGAAAGTATGAAAATTATGTATATATGTATCACTTAATAAGTGTTGCACACCAATGTTATGAAATGAAATGTTATGATGTCATGTTTAGTTTTGGATTAGCTACCCTTCTCCTCTCATGACGGCACGCCTATGATGATATTTAAGGTGCAACACTTGGGCCCTTAAGATAAAATGGAATAAGTTTTTAAATGATGAAAGCAATGAAAGATATGTTCTATGAAATTGTGCTTAAGGCACTTTTATGATATGATGACAACGATGATGATGATGTTTATGAAATGTTTTAATTTTGTGAGAATTATATGTACTTACTAAGCATTAGCTTAATCATGTTTTATGTCATGTTGCAAATAAGGATAAGAAAATCATGGATTAGGTGGAGGACATGGAGAGGCGTGTGAGCACTTTGCATGATAAATTGTAATCGGAAGCACGCCAAGAAGAACATTTTTATGTTTTAATCAAGTTATATATATTTTGAACATATTTTTATGTTAAGTTTTAAGAATACTTATACTATGGTTTTATAAGTTATTTTATCATTTTTAATGAATTATGAACTTACGCAACATTTTATGAAAAGTTGGTTTGTTTTAAAAATTATGTTTTTCTCATAGATTTTGGCTCGGTCGGACTGCCGAACATCCTTGGTCGGCCTGCCGAAATCTGAAAGTTTGGCCTGCCGATCATGTTTTTGGCCTGTCGAACGTGGATAAGTTTTTGGTTTGAACTGCAAAGCCTCTGCTGGCCTACGGTTGAGGGAACTCTGGCCTGCCGAACTGTGGGAGTAAGAGACTTATATATGATGTGTTAATTAAGGAGATTTGATGTGATGTTTGATAAATCTTGATTTTAGAACTTGATATACCTATATTATTAAATAAGTTCATGATTAATTTTAAGTATAATTGAATAAATTATGATATGGAATAAGTTAAACAAGTTATATAAAAAAAAAATTAGATGTACGAATGGATCCTGGTTATGTATGTTGAACTACGTTTATATTTGAAAACATCAGCTATGTAATTACGTTTATGTTTAAGGTTTAATAAGTATGAATGTATGAATATAACGATATCTGTGACGTCCGAGCTAAGGGGGGTTACAGGCTTTGGTATTAGAGCGATTTTTCGATTACAATTCATATTGCCACACGTCAATCCAAGTCCTCCAAGTAAGTATGTTATTAAGTTAGATGTATTGATGCGAGTATGATGATAAGATTAAGGTTAAAATGTTTAATGATTGACGATTAAGTAGTGAAAACCTGTCTCATAATTGCAAGATTATTTCTAAGACCTAATTCTTTTAGGAGAAATTATGATGGATGGCCACAGAAGAATGCAGACTCTCACCCAGGCCAATGAAAGACTCATGACGATGATTGCTGAACTGCAAAGACAGTTGGAGGATCAACGAAGGGAAATTGCTGCTTTAAGGCCAACGGCTAGAATGATGAACGACAAGGCAATGATGTGCCTCCTCCTCCTCTACAGCCTCAAGTCAACGAATTCCCAGCTCCGACTGCTGAACGAAGAGCAGCATATCAGGAACCTTTATTGGTCAGATGGAAGAGGGTTAAGCCAGCGGACTTTGAGGGTTCTAAGAATCCACTTGTAGCTCAGGGATGGTTGAAGACAATCGAAGCCACCCTAAGACTTATGGATTTCATGGACAATGAGAAGGTCCTCTGTGCCTCATACTGCCTCACCATGGAGGCCAGAATTTGGTGGGATGGCATTGAAATGAGCAAACATGTTGAAGAAATGACATGGGCCGACTTCGTACATGAATTCAACACGAAGTTCTTCCATATGAATGTCATGAGGAAGCATTATGAGGAGTTTGAGAGTTTACGACAAGGGGATATGTCAGTCACTGATGTGGTGACAAAGTTTGACCAGCTTGCCCGTTTATGTCCAGGGATGGTTATGAATGGAGGTGAAAGGGTCAGAAGACTGATCAGAGCCCTTAGACCAGATATTGCTGCGATCGTTGATGGGGCAAGTCCGCCAAGGACCCAAGAACAGGTTGTTATGAGGGCTCAACGTGCTGAGTTTCATCTGTCAAAGTTAAGAAGGAACCAACCTCAGCCTAACCAATAGGCCAACAATGCAAGCAACCAGAACCGCCCTCCCCATAGGAACAACAACAACAACAGCAGCAACAACAACAATCAGAACTGGAGGAACAATAAGAGGAAGGGCAATCCTCAACAACAGTAGGGCCAAGACAATAAGAGGCACAATGATGGTCAGCGCAACAACAATGACAGGCGATTTCAATCGTGTGCCAAATGTGGAAAGAAGCATCCAGGGGAATCTCACTTGGGAACAAACCAATGTTTCATCTGTGGGCGTGAAGACCACTTTGTAAAGAACTACCCCAAGTTGATGAATGCCAATGCCCTGTAGAGACCTCCTCCTCAAGCCTAGCTTCATCAGATGCAAGCCTCCCTTGAAGGGACACTTACTAGTCAAGGGAGAATTGAAGACCCACCGATGAATGCCCAGATCTATGCCATGACAAAAGAACAAGTGGCTGTAGAAGCTTCTAATGTGGTCACAGGTCAGATAACAAGCTTATTTAATGATGCTTATGTTCTTTTTGATACGAGTGCCATGCATTCTTTTGTATCTATGTCATATGCGAAGAAGTTAGAGGTTCGATTAGAGCCTATGAGACAGGGATTCACTACAACACTACCCTTCGGGGAAGTGATATTATCCACGCACTGTTTGTGTGCAGTACCCCTATGGATTTCTAATAGGGAACTTTTTGTCGACCTCATTGTGATCGACATGCATGACTACGACATGATTCTTGGGATGGATTTCCTAAGCAAGTATAATACATCTATCGAATGCCGAAAATGAAAGGTAATCTTCCATCTAGAAGGTGATCAAAAGTTCATTTATGTTGGCGAGTCCAAAAAGAAACCCAGCATGTTTTTATCGACAATGAAAGCATGGAAGTTATTAGCAAGTGGCTGCATGGGCTATTTGGTGAACGTTGTAGACAAAAACCAAGAAGGAAAGACAAGAATTGAAGATGTACATGTTGTTCATGAATATGAAGACGTGTTTCCTGAAGATCTGACGAGTCTACCGCCTGAAAGAGAAGTTGAATTCGAGATTGAGCCCGCTCCAGGCATCGATCCAATCTCAAAAGAGCCTTACAGAATGGCCCCGACAGAATTAAAGGAACTTCACATGCAATTAAAGGAGCTACTTGACAAAGGATTTATCAGGCCAAGTCACTCACCATGGGGTGCTCCAGTCTTAGTTGTGAAGAAGAAGGATGGCACTATGAGACTTTGCATCGACTACAGAGAGCTGAAGAAGGTAATGATCAAGAACAAGTACCCGTTGCCTCGAATTGATGATTTGTTTGATCAGCTAAAGGGTGCATCGGTGTTCTCAAAGATTGATCTACGATCAGGATATCACCAGTTGAAGATTAAAGAAGGAGATATCCCCAAGACTGCTTTCAGGTTGAGGTATGGTCACCATGAATTTGTGGTTATGCCTTTCGGTCTGACCAATGCACCTGCTGCCTTTATGGATTTGATGAACAGGGTATTCAAGGATTTTCTCTATAAATTTGTTGTTGTATTTATCGATGATATTCTTGTCTATTCTAAGAATCACGAGGAACATGAGGAGCATTTAAGGATTGTACTGGAGACTTTAAGAAGACACCAGTTATATGCAAAGTTCTCCAAATGCGAGTTTTGGCTAGATAAAGTGTCATTCTTGGGGCATGTTATTTCAACGGATTGGATTATGGTTGATCCTGCTAAAGTAGAAGCTGTCCTCAATTGGAAGCAACCGATGAATGCAAGTGGAATAAGGAGCTTCTTGGGTCTAGCAGGTTATTATCGGACATTCGTAGAACATTTCTCCAAGATAGCAACTCCACTCACGAACTTGACTCGCAAGGGAAAGAAGTATGAATGGACGGATGCTTGTGAAAAGAGTTTTCAAGAACTGAAGAAAAGATTAACGATGGCTCCAGTGTTGGCAATTCCTAAGGGAAATGATGGGTTCGTAATCTATAGTGATGCTTCCAAGATGGGCCTAGGAGCTGTATTAATGCAAAATGAAAAGGTGATTTCTTATGCTTCAAGACAACTAAAAGACTACGAAAAGAACTATCCCACTCATGATCTCGAGTTAGCAGCAGTTGTTTTTGCATTGAAGATATGGAGACACTATTTATATGGGGTCCAATGCAAGATCTTCACTGATCATCAAAGTCTGAAGTACTTCTTCACGCAAAGAGACCTGAACATGAGACAACAAAGATGGCTAGAGTTGGTGAAGGATTACGATTGTGAAATCCTTTATCATCCTAGTAAAGCTAACCGAGTGGCTGATGCTCTAGGTAGGAAGTCAGTTGCCACGTTGATGTCTATGCAAGCAATGTCTCCACCTTTAAGGAAGGAAATTCTAGACTTCGGTTTAGAACTTATAGCAGGCCAGCTATCAGCACTCTCTCTTGCTCCGACGATGTGTGATGAAATTTGGAGTAAGCAAGATGACGACGTAAGCCTTGTAAGGATCAAGCAAGAAATGAAAGAAGGAAAATGTCAAGAGTTTTGTATGGCAGATGATGGAAGTCTGTACCTCAAGGACCGTTTATGTGTTCCCAATGTTGATGATTTAAGGGAAAAGATCTTAATAGAAATTCATGACACTCCTTACTCTATTCATCCAAGTGCAACAAAGATGTATAATGATCTAAAAGGTAACTTCTGGTGGTTTGGAATGAAACGTGATGTTGCAAAGTATGTGAAGAAATGTATGACATGTCAGCAAGTAAAGGCTAAACGCTAGAGACCTGGTGGTGAACTGTAGTCTATCCAAATACCGGAATGGAAATGGGAAGATATAGCAATGGATTTCATCACCGGTTTGCCCAGATCTATGAATGGCTATGATGCAACTTGGGTAGTTGTGGATCGACTGACGAAGATAGCGCTTTTCATTCATATCATGATCACTTACTCTATGGAACGGTTAGCGGAACTCTATGTTAAGGAGATTGTATGACTTCATGGGATTCCCAAGTCAATCATCTCAGATCGTGATGGCAGGTTCACATCTAAGTTTTGGAAGAGTGTACAGTCTGTAATGGGAACCAGGCTTCATTTCAGTATAGCTTTTCATCCTCAGATTAACGGCCAAATGGAGAGGATGAACATGATTCTAGAAGATATGCTACGTGCATGTTCTCTTGATTTTAAGACCAGCTGGTGTAAAATGTTGCCGTTAGCAGAGTTTGCTTACAACAACAGCTTTCAGGCGACAATTAGGATGACACCATATGAAGCACTGTATGGGCGAAAATGTAGGTCGCCTATATGTTGGCATGAAACTGGTGAAAAGAAGTTGATGGAAAGCGTAGATGTTGAAAGAACCGGTTTCATGAATGAAACTTTTGAAATGATAAAGTTGATAAGAAGAAGAATAGAGACCGCACAAAGCCGTTAGAAGAGTTATGCTGACAAGAGAAGAAGACCCTTAGAGTTCATCGTGGGCGAATTTGTGTTTTTGAAAGTTGCACCAATGAAAGGAGTTATGAGATTTGGGAGGAAAGGCAAGCTAAGTCCAAGATTTATAGGTCCTTATGAAATTGTGAAATGAATAGGCAAAGTAGCTTATCAGCTGAAGTTACCATCTGAAATGTCCGCAATGCACGATGTATGTCATGTCTCCATGCTCAAGAAGTATGTTCTGGATCCTACGCATGTGATTGAGCCACAAGTGATCGAGATACGTGAAGACTTAAGTTATGAAGAAAAGCTAATGAAGATACTCGATTGGAAAACCAAGACCTTGAGGAATAAAGAAATTCCATTAGTCAAGGTGTTATGGTGAAATCAGCAAGTTGAAGAAGCCACTTGGGAACGTGAAGATGACATGAGAGCTACGTATCCGCATTTATTCTAAGTTTCTAGGATGAAACTTTTATAAGGTGGGGAGAGTTGTAACACCCGCCTATTTTTATGTAATGAATTACGTTAAGTTAGTAACGACGTTAATGATATTTTATTAATAACTTATGATATACGTAATGATATATGATATTAATGCTTCTAACTTTTATGTCAAGTTTTATGATAGGTGACGACCGCATGGAATCGTTGTGCTCAAGTCTTCATGATTATTTTAATCTATGTTTAAACATGATGCAATGATGTATGAATGTTTTAACGTATGGCATTTATGGATAGTTCGGCAGGCCAAACTTTTAAGATCTGTAGGCCTAAGAAACCCATCAGCAGGCCAAACTTGGTGAAACCGACATATCGAAGGGGAAAATCGGCAGGTCAAACACAGCTGACGAGCATTCAGCAGAAATCTCTCCAAAATTATGGCTGAGTTAATTACATTAATTGGTTGATTTAATGCGATTAATTGGCACAATAATGGAATGTTTTATCAGTTAAGGAAATTAAAGAGTTTGACTTCGCATTGATATATCTGATTTTAAATGGTTTCCTATCTTAAGAGGGCAAAACATGGAAAGTTATGAGTGATTGTTTGACTTTCCCTCTTTTCTCACCTTCCTCCACGCCATTTGCCCTCTAAACAGTTAGAAAATTCTGACTTAATGAAGAGTAATGAATCTTCATTATTCTCATTACGCTAAAAATATTTTTTAACGTTCTTCTCCTCATAATATTTTTACTCTCTCTCTCTCTGTTCTGAGACATTTTTTGATTTTCTCTATCTTTCTCTTTTCTTCTCCACGAGTTCCTTCTCTATCTCCCTCACAAAAATTTTATGAGGATATTGAAAAAAAAAAATTTGAAATTTCGTTGGTCAAATTCAAGGGTTTTGAGAAGAAAATCTTTTAACGTAAGGACTCATTTCTTTATATTTTTGAAAAGAAATTCTTCTCCTCTAATCGTTTACAATATCTTTCTGTAGATATCGTATTTTTTCTTTGTGTTTTTTTGTATTATGTGTTGGAATTAAAACAGAAACATAGCGAAAGGAACGGATCGTTGACAAACAAAAATTTTCTGAAAACTTTGTTCATCAGGAATAGATATATAATTTTAATTATAGAAAGCTTTAGGAATTTTTACTAACCTTTTGAAGACTATCAGGGTATCCTAGCTTTTTTCTTTGACACTAGATCTTCCAAACCAGGCCTCCACACCAATGAAAAGACAAGTGGGCATCAAACTACAAGAATGAATTTTCCTCACACTTTTCTGATTCTACTATGTACTCAACACATGAGATAGTAGACTTTTTTCTTTAGAGAAGAACTCTCAGTTTTTCTCTTTAAAAGTTACGTGAATAAAAATCATTCTAAGATAACTGTTATCTCTCCTTTTTATATCTGAGCCATTAGTAATTTTACTTTCCCTTTTCTTTTTCTTCTTTCCCGAATCACTAAAACTGATTCGGTTCACACACACATACATATGTATATATATAAGTTACCGTGAAGAAAAAGGAAGCTTGCCCCTTTTTTTAAAAAAAAATTTGACCGAATCAATCAATTCGGTTATATATATATACATATATTAAAAAGTAAAGCGTGAAACTTTCACGTCCTTCACTTTTTTTTATATTATATTAATATATATATATTAATATATTATAAAATCTTATATATATAAAAAAAGATTTGGTTCAAAACCATATATATATATATATATATCTAAATCTAAATTCAAAAATAAATCACATTTATTTAAGAATAGATTTTAAAATTAATGAATCAATTAATTAATTAATGCTCAGTTAAATGTGACAACATTTATCACATTTCATTATGTGTCACAAAGAACATTTTTCTGTGTCACATTAATAATTCAAATATGAAATAATTAATTCAGAATTCAATAATTCCAAATTGAACATGTATAATTCATTCTATGCAAAAATCCAATATAGTGTTATAGAGGTGGTATTGGGGACCTATGAACCTATAACCCAAGCTTCAATAAATTTGACAATTAATTAAACTCTTTGATTAATGTGTCAAATTTATTAGTTTCAGTGTTACTCCACTAAAAACCTGAAACTGAACTCTTGAGATTATAGTGAAATTACTCAAAGAAAATTAACGAGTAGTCCATTGATATAATCATTACATATAAGTCAGTCCTCCATAAATAGTTCATAATAAGAGCAAGGTTCAATTTTCATTCACCTCTCTTATTACATCTTTATCCTTGAGTTCCAATAATTCTCTAATGAACAATTAATTCATAATCTTATTATGAAGGAGCGCTCTACTATTCAAACCTTGAATTATCACTCAAGAGAACTATTTTTCTAACTTCCATAGGGAAGGAATGGATTCCATATCTGTATAATATTATTCCCAGCCATTTATTACTTTATGTTTCCAAGATGCTAAGTTATAATCTGTACTTAGACAAATTTTACCGTGCAAGTCAAAAAACATAATGTCATAAATAGGAGTCTAATAAATACTCAGGATTAAGACTGTCAAATATATGATCATCATAGTGATAAATTTGAATATTCTATTTGTAACGGATGATTATTAGAGATTCATAATTTATCTGGTCCAGTCCTATATAATCTCATTTTATAAAGTACCTCTAATCCAATGTCTCTACATAATAGTCCGGATAATGACTATTTCATTTTAGATGAGATTAGACCGTACTTGTAATTTTTAATTAAAGATACCAAACTTTAATTAATTATTACGGACTATTTAGATTATTATCTATAAATTTTATCCCTAAGCAAATAACACTTATATGCTAAATTTATAGTCACATAAATAATCATGAAATTTTCTTGATGTTTATAAATGCATTCATAATACATATAATCAACCAAAATAATAATAAATGTCATTTTATTTATTTATTAACAATATGTACAATGTCACAGCTTTTAGGGCACCGAACCCAACAATCTCCCACTTGCCCTAAAGCAGGTGAGACATGTCTCTAAGACCTAAGCCTTCCAAGTGTCCCTCAAAGCTCTTTGCAGGTAACGTCTTGGTGAAAGGGTCGGCAAGGTTGTTTTCCGACGCTATCTTCACAACTTTCACATCGCCTCGATGCATTGTCTCTCTAATCAAATGATATTTTCTTTCTATATGCTTTCCTCTTTTGTGGTTTCTAGGTTCTCTTGAATTTGCCACTGCACCACTGTTGTCACAATACAGTGTGAGTGGTTTATCCATGCCTAGAACTACTTCCAAATCATTTAGGAACTTACGGAGCTAAACAGCTTCTTTAGCTGCTTCACAAGCAGCCGCCACATATTCTGCTTCCATAGTTGAATCAGCAATACAAGATTGTTTGAAGCTTCTCCAAACTATGGCTCTACCACCAAAAGTAAACACTGATCCAGACGTAGATTTACCTGTGTCTTTGTCTGATTGAAAATCAGAATCAGTGTATCCAATGGGAATCAAATTCTCACCAGAATAAACTAGCATATAGTTTCTCGTTCTCCTAAGATACTTGAGAATATGTTTAACCGCTACCCAATGATCTAATCCTGGGTTGGATTGATACCGACTGACTATACCCACCGCATAGCAAATGTCAGGTCTTGTACACAACATGGCATACATTAGACTTCCTACTGCAGATGCATAGGGTACCCGTCTCATATTTTCTTCCTGTTGAGGTGTCTTAGGACATTGCTCTTTTGAAAGATAAGCTCCATGACGTGTAGGCAAATTATCTTTTTTGGAGTTTTGCATCGAAAATCTGATAAGCACCTTATCGATATACGATGCCTAAGACAGCGCCAACAGTTTGTTCTTGCGATCTCTTATGAGTTGGATTCCAAGAACATAACTTGCTTCTCCTAAATCTTTCATTTGGAAATTGTTGGCAAGCTATTTCTTTACATCAGATAATACGCCTACATCATTCCCAATGAGTAGGATATCATCTACATAAAGAAGCAAGAACACCACCTTCTTATCTTTGATGTACTTGTAAACACAAGGTTCATCAATATTTTGATCGAAACCATAAGATTTGATCGCTTTATCAAATCTCAAGTTCCAAGATCTTGAAGCTTGCTTGAGTCCATAGATGGACCTCTGCAACTTGCAAACTTTTTGCTCTTAACCTTTGACTACAAACCCTTTTGGTTGCACCATATAGATGCTTTCCTCAAGATAGCCATTCAAAAAGGTAGTCTTGACATCCATTTGCCATATCTCATAATCAAGACAAGCAGCAATGGATAAAAGAATCCGAATGGATTTAAGCATAGCTACAGGCGAGAAAGTTTCTTCATAGTCAACTCCCTCCTTTTGGGTATAACCCTTTGCCACGAGCCTAGCTTTGAAAGTCTCAACTTTCCCATCCACTCCTCTTTTCTTCTTGTAAATCCATTTGCACCCTATGGGTTTTATCCCTTCAGGTAGGTCTACAAGATCGCAGACTGAATTGGAGTACATGGACTCCATTTCAAGGTTCATAGCCTCCAGCCATTTTTCCTTCTCAGAAACTTCCATTGCATCACGATATGTCAACGGATCATCTTCACCATTATCAGAGATAGCAACATTTGCTTCTCCAAGTTCCATGTAGCGAGCAGGTGGTCTCACAACCCTCCTACTACGTCGAGGTGGTATGACATTCTGATAGGGAAATGTGGTCTCCTCATTTTGTCCTTTGAAAACAGTTGTCGATTGCGGTCTGATCTGATCAGAAAGTAACTCTTCAAGTACAACTTTGCTACGAGGTTTATAGTTTGTCATATAATCATTCTCGAGAAAAGTGGCGTTTGTCGATACAAATACTTTCTTTTCCTGTGGACTATAAAACAAACCTCCCCTCATTCCCTCTGGGTATCCCACAAATAAGCATACTTCAGAACGTGGTTCCAACTTCCCAGTCTTACCTTTCAACACATGTGTTGGACACCCCCATACACGGATATGTCGCATACTAGGTTGGCGACCATTCCATAACTCTAAAGGTGTTTTTGAAATAGACTTAGATGGAACTATGTTTAGAAGATATACTACAGTTTGTAGTGCATATCCCCAAAATGAAGTGGGTAACGATGAGTAGCTGAGCATGGATCTCACCATATCAAGCAACGTTCTATTTCTTCTCTCTACAACACCATTTTGTTGTGGTGTTCCAGGTGCGGTGAGTTGTGATAGAATACCATGTTCTATCATATAGTCCTTGAATTCAGTATCAAGGTATTCTCTTCCTCGATCAGATCGAAGACTCTTCACCGTCTTTCCTAATTACTTTTTAGCTTCCGCTTGGAATTCTTTGAACTTTCCAAAAGTTTTAGATTTCCTTTGCATTAGGTATATGTAACCATACCTTGAATAATCATCAACAAATGTGACGAAATATTCGTAACCACCACGTGCTTGTACATTCATTGGACCACAGACGTCTGAATGTATTAGCTCAAGTGGTTCCTTGGCCCTTTTGCCTTTTGCAGAGAAAGGCCTCTTAGTCATTTTAACTTCAAGACAAGATTCACAAACTGGTAGAAAACTAACTTTTAGCTCTTTTAAAGGACCTTCCTTTACCAGTCTGTTAATTCTATCAAGGTTAACGTGACCTAATCTAAGGTGCCATAGGTATGTTTCATTATTAGAAGAAATATTTTGCTTCTTGGGTTTATGTTGTTCAACTTTGAACATTTCGGTATTGAGCAGTGCTTTTTCGTTGGGCCTTAAGGTGTAAAGCCCATTTTCCAGATGCGCAGAACAAATATCCAAACCATTTCTAGAAATATTAACATAATTATTATTAAAAGAAACATTAAACATTTGTTCAAACAACCTGGAAATAGAAATCAAATTTCTACAAAAACAAGGAATGTAATAAACATTGTCTAAAATTAAAAACTTATTTCTAAAATAAAGTTTAATAGCTCCCACTGCTCTTGCCGAAACAACCTCTCCCGTTCCCACTCTCATCTTTTGTTCCCCGTCGGCAAGCTCCCTTGAAGAACTAAGCATCTGCAAAGAAGAACAAACATGGTTAGTTGCCCCTGAATTAATTATCCAAGGTGAAGTATCATCTTCAACGAAACAAGCTTCTAAAACGAGTAAATCTGATTTACCGTTGTTCTTCTTTTCTTTGAGCTCCTGAAGATACTTCTTGCAGTTTCTCTTCCAGTGCCCAACTACGCCGCAGTGGAAACATTTTCCTTTAGGCTTCTTTTGGTTGGAGCTCTTTTTGTTGTTGTTGCTTTTGTTCTTCTTAGGTTGCCCTCCATTCTTAGACTTACCACTTCCTTCAGTCCCCTTCCTCTTCTTATTCTTTTTAGCAGAAGAGGAGGGTTGAGCTTCTGCAACATTTGCCTCAGCTTCTTTAGTCTTTTCTTTCGAAATAAACTCGAAGGTTTGAAGCTCATTAAGCAACTCAGTCATGTTATATTTTAGCTTGTTCATGAAATAGTTGCTTTTGACCTAAAGGAATGCAGGGGAGAGGGTTTTCAAAATCATCCCCACCTGTGTGGCTTCATCTATCACTGCCCCGTTCACCTCGGCCTCATGGAGATAGTTAACCATGTTGAGAACATGTTCTCTGACCGAAATCCCTGCCTTCATTTTGGCATTCATGACTGCCTTAACGGCTTCGTGGCGTGCCTTTTCAGAAGGTCTACCAAACATGTCTTGCAGAGACTGCATTATCTCATAAGCGGTCTCCATGCTTTCGTGCTTCATCCTAAGCACATCAAACATCCCAGCCAAAAGAAAACAGCGGGCCTTGTTGTTTGCCTGAATCCAACGATTATATGCTTCCCAAACATTACGAGGAGCATTGGTAGCAGGCTCTGGAGGACATTCCTCGGTCAGGACAAACTTGTAACTTTTGCAAATTAGTACAATGTTCATGTTACTCTTCCACTTGACAAAATTATCTCCGGTTAATTTTTCATTTGAGAGAATTACGATGATTGGATTAGACATTGTTGCTGTAATAAATAAATAAAATAGCATAAATTAAAATGGTTGCATAAACATCATAAATATATGTTTTGGAATAGTAAACGTGATGCATGATGCATATGAAAAACACAAAAAAATATTTTACTAGTTCCACGATTATTCAATTTTAATAAATAAAGTACCGCCGTAGGGTAGGGCAAATTATTTATGAATTGAATTGAGACATTCTCAATTAATAAATATATTCAAAATATCTCATATTTTCTATATTTATTAATAACCGTTTATTTTGGTCAAGATATAATTAACCATTTAATTATGTCTTTATGAGTGCAACCCACTATTTTGGATTTTAACAACTTAACTCAAAATTGCCGCCGTAGGGTAGGTCAATTTTGAAATACATTATAAAATCCTATCTCAAGGAAGCCAACCTTGATATTGATTTAAATGGACACCCTCCGTAGGGAGGACGAAATCAAAGCGTCGCGAGGCGCCACCTAAATCTCACGGTGTTGTACTAATAGTGGAGACCGCAAGTTATATTGTCATATTACCTTCTCCCACTCATTATTTTAAAAGATGTGTTTTATCTTATAAAACATCATATGTTTCATAATTCTAGTAGATAAAAACAATTTTTAATTACTAGATTATATTATGTGTTAATAGAATCCCATTCTATTTACATTTAAATAAATTACCAGATTTTCTAAAAATCTAAATTTATTATGAATTGTTTAAGTTACCAAATATTAAACAATTTAAAATTAGATAACTTAGAATTAATGTGAATTTTACCAAGTCTTAACTATTAAAACTAAATTCACATTATTTGGTTGATTACTAAACTAAGATTCTATAAAACCAACCCATTAATTTAATCTCATTAAATTAATGCTAACACATATTAAATCATTTTATAAACTCCTTCATAAAAAATAATATGCTAAGTGTATGTATGTCATGTTACAATAACTATAAGTGGGCACTTTCCTAGATGACATGTTATCATGCATGAACATGTTATCACAATCATCACATGAAAATAAAAATGAAAATAAACAATGAATTTTGACCGGGTCCTTTTGGATAATTAAAATTACAACAAAAAAAAATAAAAAATAAAATTACAGGGGTCTTCTTGTAATTTATACATAATTCTTTGCTCCAATTTTGCAGTCTTCATCAAGTGGTTTATCGTACAATAATCTGCTGGATTACCTTTGAAATCTGATAGGGCCAAAGTTCTCAACTGGGTGAAAAAATCAATTGGACATCTTTTTCTTCATCGCTCCATGTGTAGCAAGTGAAGGAGATGAGAGAAGAAAAAATAATAATAAGAAATTACAAAAAGCCTATACCCCTTTATGGTTTACACAGATTGATCTAATCAAACTGAAAATAAAATTATTAATCCAAAAGGACCAGATAATTAACGACCAAAATCCTTTCATTAAACAACCATTCTTCACATGAATAAAAATTAACAAAGATGCAAAGTGTCCACAAACATATATCAAAAACATGATATCATCAAAATAAAATCATGTTTAATTAAAATTATATATGCTATAATCCGCTCTGATGCTATTTGTTGGAATTAAAACAGAAACGTAGTGGAAGGAACGGATCGTTGACAAACAAAAATTTTCTGAAAACTTTGTTCATCGAGAATAGATATATAATTTTAATTATAAAAAGCTTTAGGAATTTTTACTAACCTTTTGAAGACTATCAGGGTATCCTAGCTTTCCTCTTTGACACCACGATTTTCCAAACCAGGCCTCCACACCAATGGAAAGACGAGTGGGCGTCAAACTGCAAGAATGAATTTTCCTCACACTTTTTTGATTCTGCTATGTACTAAACACATGAGATAGCAGACTTTTTCCTTTAGAGAAGAACTCTCAGTTTTTTTCTCTAAAAATTACGTGAATCAAAATCATTCTGAGATAACTGTTATCTCTCATTTTTATATCTGAGCCATTAGTAATTTTACTTTCCCTTTTCTTTTTCTTTTTCTTTTTCTTCTTTCCCGAATCACTAAAACTGATCTGGTTCACACACACATACATATGTATATATATAAGTTACCGTGAAGAAAAAGGAAGCTTGCCCTTTTTTTTTTTTAATTTGACCGAATCAATCAATTCGGTTATATATATATATATATTAAAAAGTAAAGCGTGAAACTTTCACGTCCTTCACTTTTTTTATATTATATTAATATATATATATATTAATATATTATAAAATCTTATATATATATAAAAAGATTTGGTTCAAAACCATATATATATATCTAAATCTAAATTCAAAAATAAATCACATTTATTTAAGAATAGATTTTAAAATTAATGAATCAATTAATTAACTAATGCTCAGTTAAATGTGACAACATTTATCACATTTCATTATGTGTCACAGAGAACATTTTTCTGTGTCACATTAATAATTCTTGTGTGAAATAATTAATTTAGAATTCAATAATTTCAAATTAAACATGTATAATTCATTCTATGCAAAAATCCAATATAGTGTTACAGAGGTGGTATTGGGGACCTATGAACCTATAACCCAAGCTCCAATAAATTTGACAATTAATTAAACTCTTTGATTAATGTGTCAAATTTATTAGTTTCAGTGTTACTCCACTAAAAACCTGAAACTTAACTCTTGAGATTATAGTGAAATTACTCAAAGAAAATTAACGAGTAGTCCATTGATATAATCATTACATATAAGTCAGTCCTCCATAAATAGTTCATAATAAGAGCTAGGTTCAATTTCCGTTCACCTCTCTTATAACATCTTTATCCTTGAGTTCCAATAATTCTCTAATGAACAATTAATTCATAATCTTATTATGAACGAGCGCTCTACTGCTCAAACCTTGAATTATCACTCAAGAGAACTATTTTTCTAACTTCCATAGGGAAGGAATGGATTCCATATCTGTATAATATTATTCCCAGCCATTTATTACTTTATGTTTCCAAGATGCTAAGTTATAATCTGTGCTTAGACAAATTTTACCATGGAAGTCAAGAAACATAATGTCATAAATAGGAGTCTAATAAATACTCAGGATTAAGACTGTCAAATATATGATCATCATAGTGATAAATTTGAATATTCTATTTGTAACGGATGATTATTAGAGATTCATAATTTATCTGGTCTAGTCCTATATAATCTCATTATATAAAATACCTCCAATCCAATGTCTCTACATTAATAGTCCGGATAATGACTATTTCATTTTAGATGAGATTGGACCGTACTTGTAATTTTTAATTAAAGATCCCAAACTTTAATTAATTATTACGGACTATTTAGATTATTATCTATGAATTTTATCCCTAAGCAAATAACACTTATATGCTAAATTTATAGTCACATAAATAATCATGGAATTTTCTTGATGTTTATAAATGCATTCATAATACATATAATCAACCAAAATAATAATAAAAGTCATTTTATTTATTTATTAACAATATGTACAATGTCACAGCTTTTAGGGCACCAAACCCAACATTATGATGTTCATGAATGCAATATGTGATGTTTCGTCGCGTTTCATGTCCTTTCGATGTTTTTATAAAAAAAATATGAATTTTCTATCTTCTACTCTTCACAGTAAATATTACTGTTTGACCTTGATGCATGAAAAATGTAATGATTATTCTAGAGGTGAATGATGTTTTTCATGAAAGTTGTTAAGAATATGCATGTATAATGTAAGATGAATGTATTTTATGTTATGAAATTTTTATGAGATTATAATAAGAAAATTGTTTTGATAATGTTGTTTTTGGATTTTCGTTATATAAAACGTTTTATGTGTTTAAATGATTTTATGATAATGAAATAATTTTATGCATGGAAATAAGATGTTTGGGTGTATTTTAAATTATTAGAAAATGTTTTCAAAAGATTTTTATGTTTGTAATGAATGAGATGAAAATATATGTGATGATAATTTCATGTTTTCACAATGGATGGTTATGGATTATGAAATGAATGTATATATGAATGAATGTTATATGCATGGATGTTTTATGATACGTATTAATTTTCATTGCATCTTTAAATGGATAAATGGCATGAACACTCAAAGAACAAGCACTACGAGACAGCGGCGTCGTCACCAAATCATGTTAAGGTTTAGTAAGCTAGCTTTAAGGTAAGTACATTCTCACCTGCAACATGACACGTTTTTACAAGATTTGATGTTACGTTCATAACGATATTCATGATGATTTTATGGATATTTTCCTCAAGAATTTCTATGAAAGATTTTCAGGATTTTAAGTTATGTATGATGATTTTGGCATGTTTGAAAGTATGACAATTATGTATATATGTATCACTTAATAAGTGTTGCACACCAATGTTATGAAATGAAATGTTATGATGTCATGTTTGGCTTTGGATTAGCTACCCTTCTCTTCTCACGACGGCGCGCCTATGATGATATTTAAGGTGCAACACTTGGGCCCTTAAGATAAAATGGAATACGTTTTTAAATGATGAACGCAATGAAAGATATGTTCTATGAAATTGTGCTTAAGGCACTTTTATGATATGATGACAACGATGATGATGATGTTTATGAAATGTTTTAATTTTGTGAGAATTATATGTACTTACTAAGCATTAGCTTAATCATGTTTTATGTCATGTTGCAAATAAGGATAAGAAAATCATGGATTAGGTGGAGGACATGGAGAGGCCTGTGAGCACTATGCACGATGAATTGTAATCGAAAGCACGCCAAGAAGAACGTTTTTATGTTTTAATCAAGTTATATATATTTTGAACAAATTTTTATGTTAAGTTTTAAGAATACTTATACTATGGTTTTATAAGTTATTTTATCATTTTTAATGAATTATGAACTTCTGCAACATTTTATGAAAAGTTGGTTTGTTGTAAAAATTATGTTTTTCTCATAGATTTTGGCTCGGTCGGCCTGCCGAACATCCTTGGTCGGCCTACCGAAATCTGAAAGTTTGGCCTGCCGATCATGTTTTCGGCCTGCCGAACGTGGATAAGTTTTTGGTCTGAACTGCAAAGCCTCTACTGGCCTGTGGTTGAGGGAACTCCGGCCTACCGAACTGTGGGAGTAAGAGACTTATATATGATGTGTTGATTAAGGAGATTTGATGTGATGTTTGATAAATCCTGATTTTACAACTTGATATATCTATATTATTAAATAAGTTCATGATTAATTTTAAGTATAATTAAATAAATTATGATGTGGAATAAGTTAATCAAGTTATGTAATTACGTTTATATTTGAAAACATCAGCTTTGCAATTACGTTTATGTTTAAGGTTTAATAAGTATGAATGTATGAATGTAATGATATCTATGACGTCCGAGCTAAGGGACGTTACAGGCTTTGGTATCAGAGCAATTTTTCGATTACAATTCATATCGCCACACGTCAATCCAAGTCCTCCAAGTAAGTATGTTATTAAGTTAGATATATTGATGCCAGTATGATGATAAGATTAAGGTTTGAATGTTTAATGATTGACGATTCAGTAGTGAAAACTTGTCTCATAATTGGAAGATTATTTCTAAGACCTAATTCTTTTAGGAGAAATTACGATGGACGGCCACAGAAGAATGTAGACTCACACCCAGGCCAATGAAAGACTCATGACGATGATTGCTAAACTGCAAAGAAAGTTGGAGGATCAACAAAAGGAAATTGCTGCTTTAAGGGCCAACGGCCAGAATGATGAACGACAAGGCAATGATGTGCCTCCTCCTCCTCTGCAGCCTCAAGTCAACGAAGTCCCAGCTCCGACTGCTGAACCAAGAGCAGCATATCAGGAACCTTTACTGGTCAGATGGAAGAGGGTTAAGCCAGCGGATTTTGAGGGTTCTAAGGATCTGCTTGTAGCTCAGGGATGGTTGAAGACAATTGAAGCCACCCTAAGTGATGAGGACATCACTAGCACAAGCAAGAGCACGTGGGAGACATATTCAGATCCAATTCAAGTTCCCATTGGTCCGGTTACGAGAGCTCGTGCGAAGAAGTTTAAAGAAACACTTATTGGGCTGATTCAAGCAACTTGGGCTCAAGCTATTGCATGGAGGCCCATTGAGGGAATTGCATGCGACAACCAGACCAATAAATGCATGATTCAAGCTATAGAAGGGATTGAGTAATTTCCATTTCAGTTACTTTCCCATTTTGAGGCGACACATGGCGAGAAGAATCAGTTTTGACCTTTTAATGTCTAGTTTCCTTTTTTCCGTTTCTGGTATTTCTATTATTGTAAGGCTTTTAAGCCATTAAGGGAACTTTCCTTATTTAGTCTAGATTTGACTTTTGTTAAATGAGTTTCCCGAAATTTCCATGGGAATTAGGGGCTGAAAATTCGCATAGGAACCCCTATATAATTGTAACGAATTTCAATCAAGAGGACAGGTAATAACACATTATTTTGAGGTTTAATTCTCTTTAGTTCCTAAACGAACTATTCGAACTTATCGGAAATTTCCGTGGCGTTCATCGACTTATCAATCAGTCCATCCATAGCTGATTGTGGCGTCCTCACTTACCAAGACTTATCAATCAGTCCCTCCATAGCTGATTGTGGCGTCCGCACATACCAAGGTTCGTGCTTCTCGTTGGGCATCGGGTCGCGGTTCCATCCAAAACCGGTTAGAAATTTGATCTTGGAAACCAACTTCGGTTAGGATCGCGTCAATTCTTGGCGTGGTTCGTATCATTTGGTAATCAGAGCGAGGTTCTAATCAGGTTTTGCTTATCCGTTCTCTTAGTTTTTTGTTTGTTTCAATTGTTCGTGAGTTTTGATTTCCATTATCAAAGTCGGTTTAAAAAAAAAAAAAGATCCGAAAAGAAAAGAAAGAAAGAAAGAAAAGAAACGAAAAGAAAAAAAAAAAAAGAAGGAAAAGAAGAAAAACAAGAGGATCCGAAAAAAAAAAATAAATAAAAAAAAAAATAAAAAAATAAAAAAATTCTTTGTTAAATTTTTATTCAGATTCTTGTTATTCATCGTTTAAGGAATCCAAAATTGAATTCCCTGCATAGACCAAAAAATTTCTTGCTGAAATTTTGTTCCTTTTGGGTGTGATTCTGAAAAGCCTAAATTCTTTGTTCCTGTTATAGTTTTGTCTCTTTGGTAATCTATTTGTGAATTGTCAAGGAAATTTCGATATTGATTTGACTAGTTTTATAGGAACTGAGTGAGAATTAACGAGTGGAAAAAGGCATAGAGGCGAGAGCATTAGAGTGGACAAAAGCCGAAAGTATTGAGTGTAAACACGAGTGAAATTGAGTGAACCATTTCACGAGTGAAACACGTAAGGGAGTGTGGTGAGGTCCTTTGGAAAATGTCAAACAACAGCAAGAACACTATTGAGGGTACCTCGGGTGCAGCAGACCCAAAACTTCTTATGGAAGCGATGATGGGGGAGTTGAGGCGATTCTTGAGGGGAGAGATAGGACAGCTTCATGAGAGGATAGACCAGATAGAAAACGCACGTGTGGAGCAGCCACAACATGTTCCTCATGCACGTAGGCGAGAAAGGGTTCCGGTTAGAGGAGAGGTTGATGACTACTATAGGAATGATGGGGAAGAGTTTGACGAAGGAGAAGATTCAACGGGTAGTCACCGAAGATTTGGACGGGATAGAGGAGTTAGGAACAGGGAAGATGATAGTCTGAGAGGCATAAAAATGAAGATACCATCATTTCAAGGCAAATCCAATCCAGAAGCGTACCTAGAATGGGAGAAGAAAATGGAGTTCATCTTTGACTGCCACTACTATTCCGAGGCGAAGAAGGTAAAATTGGCTGTAATTGAATTTTCTGATTATGCTATTACTTGGTGGGATCAGCTTGTTATAAACAGGAGACGAAATAGAGAGCGACCTATTGAGTCATGGGAAGAGATGAAGACGGTGATGAGAAAGCGATTTGTGCCAACTTACTACTACCGGGAGTTGTACAACAAGCTACAAAACCTTAAGCAGGGCAACCGGAGTGTAGAGGAGTACTATAAGGAGATGGAGGTTATGATGATTCGGGCTAATATAGAGGAGGATCGGGAGGCTACAATGGCAAAGTTTTTGGCGGGCTTGAACCAAGAAATTCACAATGCCGTTGAGTTACAACATTATGTGGAGTTGGAGGACATGGTGCACATGGCTATTAAAATTGAGAATCAACTTATGAGGAGGGGCAGTAGCACACGTCCAAGCCAAAACCCGAATACATCGGCTTGGAAAACCAACCAATGGAAGAGGGATGAGAAGCAATCCAACCCCAAGCCAAAGATCGAGCAAAAACAAGAGGTGGCCAGCCATGGGAATCAAGGTAAATCCGATTCTTCCACTACTCGGACTACCCCAAGCCAACTTTTGTATCTATGTCATATGCTAAGAAGTTAGAGGTTTGATTAGAACCTATGAGACAGGGATTCACTACGACACTACCCTCTGGGGAAGTGATATTATCCACGCACTGTTTGCGTGCAGTACCCCTATGGATTTCTAATAGGGAACTTTTCATCGACCTCATTGTGATCGACATGCATGACTACGACATGATTCTTGGGATGGATTTCCTAAGCAAGTATAATACATCTATCGAATGCCGAAAACGAAAGGTGATCTTCCATCCAAAAGGTGATCAAAAGTTCATTTATGTTGGCGAGTCCAAAAAGAAACCCAGCATGTTTTTATCGGCAATGAAAGCGTGGAAGTTATTAGCAAGTGGCTGCATGAGCTATTTGGCGAACGTTGTAGACAAAAGCCAAGAAGGAAAGACAAGAATTGAAGATGTACATGTTGTTCATGAATATGAAGATGTGTTTCTTGAAGATTTGACGAGTCTACCGCCTGAAAGAGAAGTTGAATTCGAGATTGAGCTCGCTCCAGGCATCGATCCAATCTCAAAAGTGCCTTACAGAATGGCCCTGGCATAATTAAAGGAGCTTCACATGCAATTAAAGGAGCTACTTGACAAAGGATTTATCAGGCCAAGTCACTCACCATGGGGTGCTCCAGTCTTATTTGTGAAGAAGAAGGATGGCACTATGAGACTCTGCATCGACTACAGAGAGCTGAACAAGGTAATGATCAAGAACAAGTACCCGTTGCCTCGAATCGATGATTTCTTTGATCAGCTCAAGGGTGCATCGGTGTTCTCAAAGATTGATCTACGATCAGGATATCACCAGTTGAAGATTAAAGAAGGAGATATCCCCAAGACTACTTTTAGGTCGAGGTATGGTCACCATGAATTTGTGTTTATGCCTTTCGGTCTAGCCAATGCACCTGCTGCCTTAATGGATTTGATGAATAGGGTATTTAAGGATTTGCTCGATAAATTTGTTGTTGTATTTATCGATGATATTCTTGTCTATTCTAAGAATCACGAGAAACATGAGGAGCATTTAAGGATTGTACTGGAGACTTTAAGAAGACACCAGTTATATGCAAAGTTCTCCAAATGCAAGTTTTGGTGGGATAAAGTGTCATTCTTGGGGCATGTTATTTCAAAGGATTGGATTATGGTTGATCCTGCTAAAGTAGAAGCTATCCACAATTGGAAGCAACCGATGAATGCAAGTGAAATAAGGAGCTTCTTGGGTCTAGCAGGTTATTATCGGAGATTCGTAGAAGATTTCTCTGAGATAGCAGCTCCACTCACGAACTTGACTCGCAAGGGAAAGAAGTATGAATGGACGGATGCTTATAAAAAGAGTTTTCAAGAACTGAAAAAAAGATTAACGATGGCTCCAGTGTTGGTAATTCCTGAGGGAAATGATGGGTTTGTAATCTATAGTGATGCTTCCAAGATGGGCCTAGGAGCTGTGTTAATGCAAAATGAAAAGGTGATTGCTGATGCTTCAAGATAACTGAAGGACTACGAAAAGAACTGTCCCACTCATGATCTCGAGTTAGCAACAGTTGTTTTTGCGTTGAAGATATGGAGAGACTATTTATATGGGGTCCAATGTAAGATCTTCACTGATCATTAAAGTCTGAAGTACTTCTTCATGCAAAGAGACCTGAACATGAGACAACGAAGATGGCTAGAGTTGGTGAAGGATTACGATTCTGAAATCCTTTATCATCCTAGTAAAGCTAACTGAGTGGCTGATGCTCTAAGTAGGAAGTCAGTTGCCACGTTGATGTCTATGCAAGCAATGTCTCCACCTTTAAGGAAGGAAATTCTAGACTTCAGTTTAGAACTTATAGCAGGCCAGCTATCAGCACTCTCTCTTGCTCCGACGATGTATGATGAAATTTGGAGTAAGCAAGATGACGACGTAAGCCTTGTAAGGATCAAGCAAGAAATGAAAGAAGGAAAATGTCAAGAGTTTCGTATGGCGGATGACGAAACTCTGTACCTCAAGGACCATTTATGTGTTCCCAATGTTGATGATTTAAGGGAAAAGATCTTGGCAGAAATTCATGACACTCCTTACTCTATTCATCCAGGTGCAACAAAGATGTATAATGATCTAAAAGGTAACTTCTGGTGGTTTGGAATGAAACGTGATGTCGCAAAGTATGTGAAGAAATGTATGACATGTCAGCAAGTAAAGGCTAAACGCCAGAGACCTGGTGGTGAACTACAGTCTATCCAAATACCGGAATGGAAATGGGAAGATATAGCAATGGATTTCATTATCGGTTTGCTCAGATCTATGAATGGCTATGATGCAATTTGGGTAGTTATGGATTGGCTGACGAAGACAGCGCTTTTCATTCCTATCAAGATCACTTACTCTATGGAACGGTTAGCAAAACTCTATGTTAAGGAGATTGTACGACTTCATGGGATTCCTAAGTCAATCATCTCAGATCGTGATGGCAGGTTCACATCTAAGTTTTGGAAGAGTGTACAGTCTGTAATGGGAACCAGGCTTCATTTTAGTATAGTTTTTCATCCTCAGATTGACGGCCAAACGGAGAGGACAAACATCATTCTAGAAGATATGCTACGGGCATGTTCTCTCAATTTTAAGACCAGCTAGTGTAAAATGTTGCCGTTAGCAGAGTTTGCTTACAACAACAGCTTTCAGGTGACAATTGGAATGGCACCATATGAAGCACTGTATGGGCGAAAATGCAAGTCGCCTATACGTTGGCATGAAGCTGGTGAAAAGAAGTTGATGGAAAGCGTAGATGTTGAAAGAACCGATTTCGTGAATGAAACTTCTGAAATGATAAAGTTGATGATAAGAAGAATAGAGACCACACAAAGCCGTTAGAAGAGTTATGCTGACAAGAGAAGAAGACCCTTAGAGTTCACTGTGGGTGAATATGTTTTTTTGAAAGTTGCACCAATGAAAGGAGTTATGAGATTTGGGAGGAAAGGCAAGCTAATTCCAAGATTTATAGGTCCTTATAAAATTGTGAAACGAATAGGCAAAGTAGCTTATCAGCTAAAGTTACCATCTGAAATGTCCGCAATGCATGATGTATTTCATGTCTCCATGCTCAAGAAGTATGTTCTGGATCCTACGCATGTGATTGAGCCACAAGTGATCGAGATACGTGAAGACTTAAGTTATGAAGAAAAGCCAATGAAGATACTCGATCAAAAAACCAAGACCGAGAGGAATAAAGAAATTCCATTAGTCAAGGTGTTATGGCCAAATTAGCAAGTCGAAGAAGCCACTTGGGAACGTGAAGATGACATGAGAGCTACGTATCCGCATTTATTCTAAGTTTCGAGAATGAAACTTTTATAAGGTGTGGAGAGTTGTAACACCCGCCTATTTTTATGTAATGAATTACGTTAAGTTAGTAATGACGTTAATGATATTTTATTAATAACTTATGATATACGTAATGATATATGATATTAATGTTTCTAACTTTTATGTCAAGTTTTACGATAGGTGACGACCGCATGGAATCGTTGTGCTCAAGTGTTCATGATTATTTTAATGTATGTTTAAACATGATGCAATGATGTATGAATGTTAAGATGAAGAGTCCAACCAGGCTACAACCGAGACCCAAGGTCCAGGACGAAGAGTCTGACCGGGTCTGAGAAGGTTACGGTCGACTAGAGTGGCCAGGTCCAGGCTACGGCCGACCAAGTCAGGACAAAGAGTCCAACCAGGTTACGACCGAGACCCAAGGTCCAGGATGAAGAGTCCAACCATGTCCGAGAAGGTTATGGCCGACTAGAGAGGGCCAGATCTAGGCTACGACCGACCAGGTCTAGGAAGAAGAGTCCAACCAGGTTAAGACTGAGACCCAAGGTCTTGAATGAAGAGTTCGACCAAGTCCGAGAAGGTTATGGCTGACCAGAGAGGCCAGGTCCAAGCTACGTCCGACCAGGCCAAGGATGAAAAGTCCAACCAGGCAATGACCGAGACCCAAGGTCAAGGACAAAAAGTCTAACTAGGTTCGAGAAGGTTACAGCCGACCAGAGAGGCCAGGTCCACGCTTCGGCTGACCAGGTCCAAGACGAAGAGTCTAACCAGGCTTCGACCAAGACCAAAGGTCTAAGACGAAGAGTCCGTCCAAGTCTGAGACGGTTACGGCTGACCAGAGTGGCAAGCTCTCAGACGAAGAGTCCAACCAGGCTACGACCGAGACCTAAGGTCTTGGATGAAGAGTCTGACAAGGTCTGAGAAGGTTACGGCCGACCAGAGAGGCCAGGTCTAGGCTACTGCCGACCAGGTCCAAGATAAAGAGTCTAACCCGGCTGCGACTAAGACCCAAGGTCTAGGACGAAGAGTCCGACCAGGTCTGAGAAGGTTATGGTCGACCAGAGAGGCTAGGTCCAGGCTACGGCAGACCAGATCCAGGACGAAGAGTCTAACCAGGCTACGACCGAGACCCAAGGTTTAGGATGAAGCATCCAACCAGGCTACGACCGAGACCCAAGGCCTAGGAACAAAGAGTCAAACCAGGTCCGAGAAGGTTACGGCCGACCAGAGAGGCCAGGTCCAAGCTACAACCGACCAGGTCCAGGACGAAGAGTCTAACCAGGCTACGACCGAGACCCAAGGTTTAGGATGAAGCATCCAACTAGGTCCGAGAAGGTTACGGCCGACCGGAGAAGGCCAGATCCAGGCTACGGCCGACCAGGTCTAGGACGAAAGTCCAACCAGGCTACGACCGAGGCCCAAGGTCTAGGACGAAGAGTTCGACCAGGTCCGAGAAGGTTACGGCCGACCAGAGAGGCCAGGTCTAGGCTACGGCCTACCAGGTCTAGGAGGAAAGTCCAACTAGGCTATGATCGATGCCCAAGGCTTCAGACAAAGAGTTCGACCAGGTCCGAGAAGGTTACGGCTGACCAAGTCCAGGACAAAGAGTTCAACCAGGCTACGACCGAGACCCTAGGTCCAGGACAAAGAGTCCAATAGGTCTGAGAAGGTTACGGCCGACTAGAGAGGCCAAGTCCAGGCTACGGCCGACCAGGTCCAAGATGAAGAGTCCAACCAGGCTACGACCGAGACCCAAGGTCCAGGATGAAGAGTCCGACCAGGTCCGAGAAGGTTACGGCCAACCAAAGAGGCCAGGTCCAGGCTTCGACCAACCAAATCCAAGATGAAGAGTCCAACCAGGCAACGACCACGGCCCAAGGTCCATGACGAAGAGTTCGACCAGGTTCGAGAAGGTTACGGCCAACCAGAGAGGCCAGGTCCAGGCTACTGCCTACCAGGTCTAGGACAAAGAGTCCAACCAGGCTACGACTGAGACCCAAGGTCCAGGACAAAGAGTCCAACCAGGTCCGAGAAGGTTACGACGGCCCAGAGAGGGCCAGGTCTAGGCTACGGCCAACCAGGTCTAGGACAAAGAGTCCGACCAGGTTATGACCGAGACCCAAGGTCTTGGATGAGGAGTTTGACCAAGTCCGAGAAGGTTACGGCCTACCAAGGAGGCCAGGTCCAGGCTACGTCCGACCAGGCCCAGGATGAAAAGTCCAACAAGGCTATGATCGAGACCCAAGTCAAGGACAAAAACTCTGACTGGGTTGAAGAAGGTTACGGTCGACCAGGGAGGCCAAGTCCACACTTCGGCTGACCAGGTCCAAGACGAAGAGTCTGACCAAGCTACGACTGAGACCTAAGGTCTAGGACGAAGAGTCCGACCAGGTCCGAGAAGGTTACGGCCGACCAGAGAGGCCAGGTCCAAGATGAAGAGTCCAACCAGGCTACGACCGAGACCCAAGGTCTAGGACGAAGAGTCCGACCAGGTCCGAGAAGGTTACGGCAGACTAGAGAGGCCAGGTCTAGGCTACTGCCAACCAGGTCCAGGATAAAGAGTCCAACCTGGCTACGACTGAGACCCAAGGTCTAGGACGAAGAGTGTGACCAGGTCCGAGAAGGTTATGGCTGACTAGAGAGGCCAGGTCTGGGCTACGGCTGACCAGGTCCAAGACGAAGACTCCACCCCAGCTACAACCGAGACCCAAGGTCCAGGACGATGAGTCCGACCAGGTCTGAGAAGGTTATGGCCGAACAGAGAGGCTAGGTCTAGGGTACGACCGAGCAGGTCTAGGACGAAGAGTCCACCCCATCTACGACCGAGACCCAAGGTCTAGGACGAAGAGTCTGACCAGGACTGAGAAGGTTACGGCCAACCAAAGAGACCCAAGTTCCTTAAACACTCCACCGTTTCACCTCTTATGTGAAACTCAAACTAATTTAGCCATAAAAGACTAGATAATTGAAAAAACTTGTTAAAACATATCTCTTATTTAAGTACACCTTGTTTCACTTCATGTGTGAAATGCACACTAATTTAACTATAGAAATAATTGTGAATTGAAAAAACATTTTAAAAATTGACACTCGTTTTTTAAGCACGATACCATTTTACTTATTGAGTGAAAAACACTTTAATTTACCTAGATAAAAAACAGTGAAATGAAAAAAATGTTAAAAATCATAGCTTATTTTTTAGAACAACATCGTTTTACATCCTGAGTTGATAAGAACCTCGCCAATATACTGACGAACCGTTATCAATAAAAAGGCACAAAGACCGTTTCTACTCAGATTTGGATGGAAGTCACCGTGATCCATTGCTTTTATCGAAGCAAGAACCTTGGTATATCGTAGACGCCACAATCATGGATGGAAAGCTTGATTGATAAGTTAGGCTTGAGAGCCCGGATTGATCCGAAGAGTTCGTGTAGTTTGTCAAAGAACCAAAGAAAGAATTTGATGAGGACATCGTTAGCACAAGCAAGAGCACGTGGGAGACTTTTTCAGATCCAATTCAAGTTCCCATTGGTCCAGTTACGAGAGCTCGTGCGAAGAAGTTCAAAGAAACGCTTATTGGGCTGATTCAAGCAACTTGGGCTCAAGCCATTGCATGGAGGCCCATTGAGGGAATTGCATGCGAAAATCAGACCAATAAATGCGTGATTCAAGCTATAGAAGGGATTGAGTAATTTCCATTTCAGTTACTTTCCCATTTTGAGGCGACACATGGCGAGAAGAATTAGTTTTGACCTTTTAATGTCTAGTTTCCTTTTTTCCGTTTCTGGTATTTCTATTATTGTAAGGCTTTTAAGCCATTAAGGGAACTTTCCTTATTTAGTCTAGATTTGACTTTTGTTAATTGAGTTTCCCGAAATTTCCATGGGAATTAGGGGCTGAAAATTCGCATAGGAACCCCTATATAATTGTAACGAATTTCAATCAATTCAGACAAGTAATAACACATAATTTTGAGGTTTAATTCTCTTTAGTTCCTAAACGAACTATTCGAACTTATCGGAAATTTCCGTGGCGTTCATAGACTTATCAATCAGTCCATCCATAGCTGATTGTGGCGTCCTCACATACCAAGACTTATCAATCGGTCTCTCCATAGCTGATTGTGGCGTCCTCACATACCAAGGTTCGTGCTTCTTGTTGGGCATCGGGTCGCGGTTCCATCCAAAACCGGTTAGAAAGTTGATCTTGGAAACCAACTTCGGTTAGGGTCGCGTCAGTTCTTGGCGTGGTTCGTATCATTTGGTAATCAGAGCGAGGTTCTAATCAGGTTTTGCTTATCCGTTCTCTTAGTTTTTTTTGTTTGTTTCAATTGTTCGTGAGTTTTGATTTCCATTATCAAAGTCGGTTAAAAAAAAAAAAAAAAAGATCCGAAAAGAAAAGAAAGAAAAAAAAGAAACGAAAAGAAAAAAAAAAAAAAAAAAAAAGAAGGAAAAGAAGAAAAACAAGAGGATCCGAAAAAAAAAAAAAAAAAAAATCAATAAAAAAACTGAATTTTTATTTCAGATTCTTGTTATTTATTGTTTAAGGAATCCAAAACTGAATTCCTTGCATAGACCAAAAAAATTTTTGCTGAAATTTTGTTCCTTTTGGGTGTGATTTTGAAAGCCTAAATTCTTTGTTCCAGTTATAGTCTTGTCTTTTGGTAATCTATTTGTGAATTGTCAAGGAAATTTTTGATATTGATTTGACTAGTTTTATAGGAACTGAGTGAGAATTAAAGAGTGGAAAAAGGCATAGAGGCGAGAGCATTTGAGTGAACAAAAGCCGAAAGTATTGAGTGCAAACACGAGTGAAATTGAGTGAACCATTTCACGAGTGAAACACGTAAGGGAGTGTGGTAAGGTCCTTTGGAAAATGTCAAACAACAGCAAGAACACTAATGAGGGTACCTCGGGTGCAGCAGACCCAAAACTTCTTATGGAAGCAATGTTGGGGGAGATGAGGCGATTATTGAGGGGAGAGATAGGACAGCTTCATGAGAGGATAGACCAGATAGAAAACACACGTGTGGAGCAGCCACAACATGTTCCTCATGCGCGTAGGCGAGAAAGGGTTCCGGTTAGAGGAGAGGTTGATGACTACTATAGGAATGATGGGGAAGAGTTTGACGAAGGAGAAGATTCAGCGGGTAGTCACCGAAGATTTGGATGGGATAGAGGAGTTAGGAACAGGGAAGATGATAGTCTGAGAGGCATAAAAATGAAGATACCATCATTTCAAGGCAAATCCAATCCAGAAGCGTACCTAGAATGGGAGAAGAAAATGGAGTTCATCTTTGACTGCCACTACTATTCCGAGGCGAAGAAGGTAAAATTGGCTGTAATTGAATTTTCTGATTATGCTATTACTTGGTGGGATCAGCTTGTTATAAACAGGAGACGAAATAGAGAGCGACCTATTGAGTCATGGGAAGAGATGAAGACGGTGATGAGAAAGCGATTTGTGCCAACTTACTACTACCGGGAGTTGTACAACAAGCTACAAAACCTTAAGCAGGGCAACCGGAGTGTAGAGGAGTACTATAAGGAGATGGAGGTTATGATGATTCGGGCTAATATAGAGGAGGATCGGGAGGCTACAATGGCAAGGTTTTTGGCGGGCTTGAACCGAGAAATTCACAATGCCGTTGAGTTACAACATTATGTGGAGTTGGAGGACATGGTGCACATGGCTATTAAAATTGAGAATCAACTTATGAGGAGGGGCAGTAGCACACGTCCAAGCCAAAACCCGAATACATCGGCTTGGAAAACCAACCAATGGAAGAGGGATGAGAAGCAATCCAACCCCAAGCCAAAGATCGAGCAAAAACAAGAGGTGGTCAGCCATGGGATTCAAGGTAAATCCGATTCTTCCACTACTCGGACTCGTGATATTAAATGTTTTAAATGTCAAGGCAGGGGTCATATGGCAAGCCAATGTCCGAACAAACGAGTTATGGTGATGCGGGACAATGGAGACGTTGAAACCGAGGAGGATTCGGACAATGACTCTATGCCTTCATTAGAGGATGTCGACGATGAGGAGTGCGCTGTCCAAGGAGAATTGTTGGTCACAAGGAGAGCTTTAAGTGTGCAAGCCAAAGAAGAAGATGAAGAGGTGCAACGGGAAAACATCTTCCACACTAGGTGCCATGTTCAAAACAAGGTATGTAGTGTGATTATTGATGGTGGGAGTTGTACTAATGTTGCTAGCACAACCATGGTAGAGAAGTTAGGGCTGCCAACAATTAAGCATCCTCGGCCATATAAATTGCAATGGTTAAATGATACTGGTGAGGTAAAGGTGCATAAACAGGTGTTAGTTCCTTTTCGCATTGGAAGATATGAAGATGAAGTTTTGTGCGATGTGGTTCCGATGCAAGCTGGGCACTTGTTGTTAGGCAGACCATGGCAATTTGATCGGCGAGTTAAGCATGATGGTTTCACCAACAAGTACTCATTTGTTCACAATCAAAAAACGATCACTCTTGTTCCGTTAACACCAAAACAGGTCTATGAAGACCAAGTGAGCTTACAGAGAGAAAGTGATAAAAAAATAAAGAGCGAAGAAAAATCAAGAGTGGGAGTGCAGAGAGAGAGTTCGGCCAGTGAGAGAAAAAAGAAGAGATGGCCGAGAAAAAGGAGAGCAAAGAGAGCAAGGGAGAGAAAATTGAGAGAGCTGAAAAAAATTCACAATCAGCCAATGAGAGAAAAGTAGAGAGAAAAACAAACTTTTATGCAAGCAAGAGTGATGTGAGAAGAGCTTTGTTTTCTAATCAGCCGATGATTTTACTCATGTACAAGGAGGCGTTATTAAACACTAACGATCTTGATTCCACCTTGCATAGTTCTGTTGTTTCTCTTTTGCAGGATTTTGAGGATTGATGGGACATTTTGGAGTAGTGAAAACTTTAGCTATGTTGCAGGAACACTTCTATTGGCCACATATGAAACGAGATGTTGAGAGGCTTTGTGGTAGATGTGTAACTTGTAGGCAGGCTAAATCAAGAGTGCAGCCCCATGGTTTATACACCCCTTTACCAATACCTAGTGAACCTTGGATTGATATTTCGATGGATTTTGTGTTAGGTTTGCCTAGGTCTAAACGGGGAAGAGACTCAATATTTGTGGTTGTGGATAGGTTTTCAAAGATGGCTCATTTTATTCCATGCCATAAGACAGATGATGCTTCCAATGTTGCTGATTTGTTCTTTAGGGAAATTGTGAGACTTCATGGTATGCCTAGGACAATTGTTTCTGATAGGGACACCAAGTTCTTAAGCTACTTTTGGAAGACTTTGTGGGCTAAGTTAGGGACTAAGCTATTGTTTTCAACTACTTGTCACCCTCAAACCGATGGTCAAACAGAAGTTGTGAATAGAACCTTGTCCACTTTGTTAAGGGCTGTCATTAAAAAGAACATCAAAACATGGGAGGAGTGTTTACCACATGTTGAGTTTGCTTATAATCGATCTGTTCATTCTGCTACACAATTTTCACCGTTTGAAATTGTTTATGGTTTTAATCCTTTAACTCCTTTGGATTTAATGCCATTACCTTTGTCTGAGCATGTGAATTTAGATGGAAAAAGAAAAGCTGATCTTGTTAAGCAGATACACGAGAAGGCAAGACTCAACATCGAGCGAAGGACTAAACAATATGCTGAACAAGCCAACAAAGGGCGTCACAAGCTCGTCTTCGAACCCGGTGATTGGGTGTGGTTGCACTTACGCAAGGAACGGTTTCTGGAACAAAGGAAATCCAAGCTATTGCCTAGAGGGGACGGTCCTTTTCAAGTTCTCGAAAGGATCAATGATAATGCGTACAAGCTAGACTTGCCAGGTGAGTATGGTGTAAGTGCCTCCTTTAATGTTTCTGACCTAAGTCCTTTTGATGCAGGCGATGATTTGAGGACAAATCCTTTTCAAGAGGAGGGGAATGATGAGGACATCGTTAGCACAAGCAAGAGCACGTGGGAGACTTTTTCAGATCCAATTCAAGTTCCCATTGGTCCAGTTACGAGAGCTCGTGCGAAGAAGTTCAAAGAAACGCTTATTGGGCTGATTCAAGCAACTTGGGCTCAAGCCATTGCATGGAGGCCCATTGAGGGAATTGCATGCGAAAATCAGACCAATAAATGCGTGATTCAAGCTATAGAAGGGATTGAGTAATTTCCATTTCAGTTACTTTCCCATTTTGAGGCGACACATGGCGAGAAGAATTAGTTTTGACCTTTTAATGTCTAGTTTCCTTTTTTCCGTTTCTGGTATTTCTATTATTGTAAGGCTTTTAAGCCATTAAGGGAACTTTCCTTATTTAGTCTAGATTTGACTTTTGTTAATTGAGTTTCCCGAAATTTCCATGGGAATTAGGGGCTGAAAATTCGCATAGGAACCCCTATATAATTGTAACGAATTTCAATCAATTCAGACAAGTAATAACACATAATTTTGAGGTTTAATTCTCTTTAGTTCCTAAACGAACTATTCGAACTTATCGGAAATTTCCGTGGCGTTCATCGACTTATCAATCAGTCCATCCATAGCTGATTGTGGCGTCCTCACTTACCAAGACTTATCAATCAGTCCCACCATAGCTGATTGTGGCGTCCGCACATACCAAGGTTCGTGCTTCTTGTTGGGCATCGGGTCGCGGTTCCATCCAAAACCGGTTAGAAAGTTGATCTTGGAAACCAACTTCGGTTAGGGTCGCGTCAGTTCTTGGCGTGGTTCGTATCAGAATTTTCTCTCAGAAGATAAACATTCATTTTTTCATTAACCTTGGAAACGCCTATTTATAGGCCAAAATTACAAAGTGTCGCCCAAAAAGAAAAGTTGACAAATTCAAACATAACTACTAATCCTAATTTAAGCCTAAAATAAAAGCCAAAATAAAGGAAAGTCTTAATGGCTGATATTCAGCCATTTACACACCCAACAATTAAAGGAAAGTGCAATTAACGCTCTTCAACAACTTGCACAAATGATCAGAAGCATGTGTGCCAAAAATGGGAAAGTTTTCAAAATTCTTCCATTGACTTGATCTTGCAAAATTTGAGCTGATTTCAAGCTTGACTCATCCGGATTCTTCCAGAACTTGGATCAAATTGATGCACATTTGTGGCTGACGTGGGGCTAGGTCAATGGGCTTGCACAAATTTTCTTGATTCTAGATTTTGTGAATCAGCCGATTTAGTGCTTCCTTGAATTTTTTAGCTTGGGCTCTTGTGACTGGTCCAACAGGAACTTGTATTGGGTCAACCACCTCCCACGCATTTGAGCTCCCTAAGTCTCCATCATTCCCCTCCTTTTGACAAGGATTTGTCCTCAAATCAGACTCTGCATCAAAAGGACTCAAATCTGAAACATTGAAGGTAGCACTTACATTATACTCACCTTGCAAATCCAACTTGTAAGCATTGTCATTAATTCGTTAAAGGACTTGAAATGGACCATCTCCCCACGGTAACAACTTTGACTTTCTTTGTTCTGGAAAATGCTCCTTTCTGAAGTGCAACCACACCCAGTCTCTAGGTTCAAAAATCAGCTTGTGTCGACCCATGTTGGCTTGCTTTGCATATTGTTCCATTCTTTGCTCAATGTTGAGTCTTGCTTTCTCATGAATCTGTTTAAAAAAGTCAGCCTTCCTTTTGCCATCAAAATTAACACGCTCAGAAATAGGTAGTGGTGATAAAGGATTAAAACCATAAACAATTTCAAAAGGTGAATACTTAGTAACAGAATGGACAGAACGATTATATGCAAACTCAACATGTGGTAAACAATCTTCCCACGATTTAATGTTCTTACTGATGATTGCTCTTAATAAGGTTGACAAAGTCCTATTTACTACCTCACTTTGACCATCAGTTTGTGGGTGGCAAGTAGCAAAAAACAACCGCTTAGTACCTAACTTACTCCACAAAGTCTTCCAGCAGCAGCTCAAGAACTTAGCATCTCTATCTGAAACAATTGTCCTTGGCATGCCATGTATTCTCGCAATCTCCCTAAAGAATAATTCAGCAACATGCGATGCATCATTAGTTTTATGACAAGGAATAAAATGTACCATCTTAGAAAATCGATCTACAACCACAAACACACTATCCTTCGCACGTTTGGTCCTAGGTAAACCTAACACAAAGTCTATTGAAATATCAGTCCAAGGCTCACTAGGAATTGGCAAAGGTGTGTATAACCCATGGGGTTTTGTTCTCGATTTAGCTTGCCTACACGTGACACATGTACTACATATCCTTTCAAAATCCCTTTTCATGTGTGGCCAAAAGAAGTGTTCCTGCAAAATAGCTAAAGTTTTAGCAATTCCAAAATGCCCCATCAATCCTCCACCATGGGATTCCCTCATTAACAAATCTCTCAAAGAACAATTAGGCACACAAAGCTTACTCTCCCGAAACAAAATTCCATCATGTCTATAAAATTTACCCATTACGTTTTTCTCACTAGCTCGATACTCCTCGCTAAAATCTTGGTCTAAATGGTATAAATCCTTAATATGCTCAAAACCAAGCATTTTAGAGTCAAGGATAGAAAGTAATGCGAACCTGCAAGAAAGTGCATCCGCAACAATGTTCTCCTTACCTTGCTTATATCGGATGACATAAGGAAATGTCTCGATGAATTCCACCCAACGGGCATGCCTCTTGTTCAACTTTTGTTGTCCCTTTAGATGTTTCAATGAATCGTGATGAGGGTGAATCACGAATTCCTTGGGCCATAGGTAGTGTTGTCAAGGCTTTAATGCTCGAAACAACGCTTACAACTCCTTGTCATAAGTCGGGTAATTTAGTGTTGACCCACTCAATTTTTCCCTGAAATACGCGATTGGTCATCCTCCTTGCATCAGCACGGCACCTATACCTACACCAAAAGCATCACATTCAATTTCAAACGTTTTAGAAAAATCAGGTAAAGCAAGTAAAGGAGCATGAGTAAGCTTATGCTTAATAAGCTAAAACGCCTTCTCTTGTTCTTCTCCCCACTTGAGCCCAACGTTCTTCTTGATTACTTCTGTGAGTGGTGCAGCCAAAGTACTGAAATCCCTTACAAACCGTCGGTAAAAGCTGGCAAGTCCATGAAAACTCCTTACTTCTCCAATGCTTGTGGGACTTGGCCATTCTTGGATAGCCCTAATCTTTTCTTCGTCGACCTGTATACCTTGAGCACTAACAAAAAAACCAAGAAATACAAGTTTATCCATCAAAAGGTACACTTCTTCAGATTAGCATACAACTTTTCCTTCCGTAAAACATCTAAAACAAGTTTCAAATGTTCAATATGATCATCCAAATTGCTGCTATAGATAAGGATATTGTCAAAATAAACAACAACAAATTTCCCAATAAAAGCTCACAAAACATGGTTCATTAAACGCATAAATGTGCTAGGCGCATTGGTTAAACCGAAAGGCAATACCAACCACTCGTACAAGCCTTGTTTTGTTTTGAAAGCTGTCTTCCACTCGTCTTCCTCTTTCATGCGAATTTGATGATATCCACTTTTCAGTTCAATTTTAGAAAATACACAAGCACCATGCAATTCATCTAACATGTCATCCAAGAGAGGAATGGGATGTCGATACTTTACCATGATGTTGTTGATGGCTCGACAATCAATGCACATCCTCCAAGTCCCATCTTTCTTAGGCACAAGTAGAACTGGTAAAGCGCACGGGCTCATGCTTTCACTCACGTACCCCTTCTCCATCAACTCACTTACCTGCCGTTGGAGTTCCTTTGTCTCCTCGGGATTACTCCGATAGGCTACTCGGTTTGGAATTGCAGCTCCAGGTATGGAGTCGATTTGATGTTCAATCCCGCAGATTGGAGGTAAACTGTGCGATGTTTCCTTGGGAAAGATATCCTCATATTCCTGCAAAAGAGAAACAACAGAACTGTGCAAGGTGGAAGCAAGATCGTTAGTGTTTAATAACGCCTCCTTGTTCATGAGTAAGATCACTGGCTGATTAGAAAACAAAGCTCTTCTCACATCACTCTCTCTTGCATAAAAGTTTGTTTTTCTCTCTATGTTTACCTCATTGGCCAAATCTTCTTTTGTATTGGCTCTCTCAATTTTCTCTCCTTTTTCTCGGCCCCTTTATCTTTTTTCCCTCTCTGGCTGAACTCTCTCTTTGCACTCCAACGCTCATTATTTTCACTCCCTTTCTCTCTCTTTTTCTCATTCTCTCCTTTTTGTTCACTCTCCTTTTGTAACCACACATGATCTTCATGAACCTGTTTAGGTGTCATTGGTACAAGAGTGAATGGTCTCTGGTTGTGCACAATAGAATATTTGTTGGTGTAGCCATCATGCTTGACTCGATGATCAAATTACCATGCTCGACCTAGTAACAAGTGTCCGGCTTGCATTTGGACTACATCGCACAAAACTTAGTCTTCATATCTACCAATGCGAAACAAAATTAATGCCTGTTTAGTTAGCTTCACTTCACCACTATTATTCAACCATTGCAACTTGTAAGGTCGAGGATGTTTGGTCGTTGGCAACCCTAATTTACCAACCATAGTAGTGCTAGCAACGTTCATACAACTCCCATCATCTATTATCACACTACATACCTTGTTCCGCACGTGGCACCTAGTATGAAAAATGTTCTCACGTTGCTCTTCTTCTTCCTCTTTGGCTTGCACACTAAGGGCTCGTCGAGTGACCAACAATTCACCTTGGGCAGCATACTCCTCCTCATCCACATCCTCCAATGGTGGCATGGAGTCCTCATCCGATTCGTCGTCTGTAACAACCTCTCCGTCATCCCGTAACACCATCACCCTTTTGTTCGGACATTGGCTTGAGATGTGACCCATGCCTTGGCATTTGAAACATTTAATATCACGGTTTCGAGAAGTGGATGAATCATGTTTACCTTGGTTTGAAGGGCTAGTTGTGGCTGGTTTTGGCTCAAACTTAGGCCTAGCGACCAATTTCTCTTCTCTCTTCCCATAATTCGGCTCCCATGAAGAAGGTCCCAAGCTAACATTCGCGTGTGAGCTACCCCTCCTCTTGAGCTGCCGCTCTACTGTGATGGCCATGTGCAACACGTCTTCTAATTCTACGTAGTGTTGCATCTCCACCCTATCTTGAATATCTGGATTTAGCCCTTGCAAAAATCTTGCCATGGTTGCTTCTCGATCTTCTTCAACATTGGCTCGTATCATGGCTATTTCCATCTCTTGATAATATTCCTTCACACTCCTATTTCCTTGTCTCAGTCCTTGCAACTTTTTGTACAATTCTCGGTAGTAATGGCTGGGCACAAATTGCTTTCTCATCACTGTTTTCGTCTCCTCCCATGTCTCAATCGGGTGTTCTCGATTTCATCGCCTATTCATTACCAACTAATCCCACCATACAACGCATAATCAGAGAACTCAATTGCAGCAAGCTTAACTTTCTTTAACTTTGAATAGTTATGGCAATCAAACACTAGCTCCACTTTCTTCTCCCACTCTAGGTAAGCTTCGTGGTCATTTTTCCCTTGGAATGGCGGAATCTTCATTTTAATACCTCCCATATTATCATCTTCCAAGTCCCTAGCTTCTCTATTCCCATTTCCATGCCTAAATCTGCCCCTATTTATCGGTGGTTCCTCCAAGTCTTCTAATTCATATTCCTCCGAAAGATCACATCCACCCCTCCGCTTATTTTGCATGTTTTGTGGTTGCCTATTACGTGTTCTAGCATCAACCTCATCTAATCTCTCATGAATGGGCTCTAGTGCTTGCCTCAACAACCGTTCCATTTGCCTCATTAATGCTTGCAAGTGAAGATTTGGAATGTTTTGTTGTGGACGGTCATCTTCGGCTTCTCTTTCTTGATTCGGATTCATTTTAAAAAAAAAAAACTGCAAAACAACATTAGATAATAAAGGACCTTACTTCTCTCCTTCACGTGTTTCACTCTATCACTTGGTCACTCAGCTCACTCGTGTTTCACTCGAATACTTGGCTTTTACCCTCGAATGTTCTCACCACTCTTGCCTTTTTTGTTTTCTCACTCATTTATTCTCTCTTTCGGTTCTTTTAAAATTACACAAACAACAATCAAATCTGTCTGGCAACAAATTCAGCAACACGTTTTGCTACGCAGTTTAGAATGAAGCAAATTTTTGCACTGCGAGGTGAGGTCAAATTCAGACTCCTGGACACTCAGACATTGCAATGCAATTTTTTTTCAGATCCTCTTGGTCTTTCTTTTCTTTTCTTTTCTTTTCTTTTTTTTTTGGTTGTGAAATTCGGCAAGAACAAAGACTATAATAGACCAAGAAACACAAAATAGGAAACTACAGCCTAAACTTAAAGTCCAAGACACTAGTTACCCAGAACCAAAAAAAATAACCCTTGCAGCCCTAGGTGAAATTTCGGCGAGCACTAAGTTCTTTCCCAAATAAGAATTCACAAAAACAACCTAAAATAGAATTTTGGAAATGACCTTGTCAACAAACCAAAGAAACTTCAAGAAACACAAACGAGAATGCAAGAACCCTACGACTTTAACAAACTCGAAATATTTTTTTTTTGAACGAAATAGAACCTAAGTAATAAATCAGAATTCAGAAACAACTAAGGATAGATAAACCTTAGGCTAGAACGTCGCTCTGATACCAGATGATAAGAACCTCGCCAATATACTAACGAAACCCGTTATCATTAAAAAGGCACCAAGACCGTTTCTACTCAAATTTGGATGGAAGTCACAGTGACCCGTTGCTTATATCGAAGCAAGAACCTTGGTATATCGTAGACGCCACAATCAAGGATGGAAAGCTTGATTGATAAGTCGAGGTTGAATGCCCAGATTGATCTGAAGAGTTCATGTAGTTTGTCAAAGAACCAAAGAAAGAATTTTCTCTCAGAAGATAAACATTCATTTTCTCATTAACCTTGGAAACGCCTATTTATAGGCCAAAATTACAAAGTGTCGCCCAAAAAGAAAAGTTGACAAATTCAAACATAACTACTAATCCTAATTTAAGCCTAAAATAAAAACCAAAATAAAGGAAAGTCTTAATGGCTGATATTCAGCCATTTACATGCCCAACAATTAAGGAAAGTGTAATTTAATGCTCTTCAACAACTTGCACAAAGGATTAGCCACATGTGTGCCAACAATTAAGGAAAGTGTAATTTAATGCTCTCTTCCCATAATTTGGCTTCCATGAAGAAGGTGCCAAACTAACATTCGCACGTGAGCTACCCCTCCTCTCGAGCTGCTGCTCTACTGTGATGGCCATGTGCAACATGTCTTCTAACTCTACATAATCTCCACCCTATCTTGAATATCCGGATTTAGCCCTTGCAAAAATCTTGCCATGGTTGCTTCTCGATCTTCTTCAACATTGGCTCGTATCATGGCTATTTCCATTTCTTGATAATATTCCTCCACACTCCTGTTTCCTTGTCTAAGTCCTTGCAACTTTTTGTACAATTCCCGATAGTAATGGCTGGGTATAAATCGCTTTCTCATCACCGTTTTCATCTCCTCCCATGTCTCAATCGGGTGTTCTCAGTTCCGTCGCCTATTCATTACCAACTGATTCCACTATACAACCTCATAGTCAGAGAACTCAATTGCAGTAAGCTTAACTTTCTTTAACTCTAAATAGTTATGGCAATCAAACACTAGCTCCACTTTCTTCTCCCACTCTAGGTAAGCTCCGGGGTCATTTTTCCCTTGGAATGGCGGAATCTTCATTTTAATACCTCCCATATTATTGTCTTCCCGGTTCCTAGCTTCTCTATTCCCATTTCCACGCCTAAATCTGCCCCTATTTATCGGTGGTTCCTCCAACTCTTCTAATTCATCTTCCTCCGAAAGATCACATCCACCCCTCCGCCTATTTTGCATGTTTTGTGGCTGCCTATTGCGTGTTCTGGCATCAACCTCATCTTGATACGAACCACGCCAAGAACTGACGCGACCCTAACCGAAGTTGGTTTCCAAGATCAACTTTCTAACCGGTTTTGGATGGAACCGCGACCCGATGCCCAACAAGAAGCACGAACCTTGGTATGTGCGGACGCCACAATCAGCTATGGAGGGACTGATTGATAAGTCTTGGTAAGTGAGGACGCCACAATCAGCTATGGATGGACTGATTGATAAGTCGATGAACGCCACGGAAATTTCCGATAAGTTCGAATAGTTCGTTTAGGAACTAAAGAGAATTAAACCTCAAAAATTATGTGTTATTACTTGTCTCAATTGATTGAAATTCGTTACAATTATATAGGGGTTCCTATGCGAATTTTCAGCCCCTAATTCCCATGGAAATTTCGGGAAACTCAATTAACAAAAGTCAAATTTAGACTAAATAAGGAAAGTTCCCTTAATGGCTTAAAAGCCTTACAATAATAGAAATACCAGAAACGGAAAAAAGGAAACTAGACATTAAAAGGTCAAAACTAATTCTTCTCGCCATGTGTCGCCTCAAAATGGGAAAGTAACTGAAATGGAAATTACTCAATCCCTTCTATAGCTTGAATCACGCATTTATTGGTCTGATTTTCGCATGCAATTCCCTCAATGGGCCTCCATGCAATGGCTTGAGCCCAAGTTGCTTGAATCAGCCCAATAAGCGTTTCTTTGAACTTCTTCGCACGAGCTCTCGTAACTGGACCAATGGGAACTTGAATTGGATCTGAAAAAGTCTCCCACGTGCTCTTGCTTGTGCTAACGATGTCCTCATCATTCCCCTCCTCTTGAAAAGGATTTGTCCTCAAATCATCGCCTGCATCAAAAGGACTTAGGTCAGAAACATTAAAGGAGGCACTTACACCATACTCACCTGGCAAGTCTAGCTTGTACGCATTATCATTGATCCTTTCGAGAATTTGAAAAGGACCATCCCCTCTAGGCAATAGCTTGGATTTCCTTTGCTCCGGAAACCGTTCCTTGCGTAAGTGCAACCATACCCAATCACCGGGCTCGAAGACGAGCTTGTGACGCCCTTTGTTGGCTTGTTCAGCATATTGTTTAGTCCTTCGCTCGATGTTGAGTCTTGCCTTCTCGTGTATCTGCTTAACAAGATCAGCTTTTCTTTTTCCATCTTGCTTGTAGCGAATGACATATGGAAACGTCTCTATGAATTCTACCCAACGAGCATGCCTCTTGTTCAGCTTGTGCTGGCCCTTCAAGTGTTTCAGGGACTCATGATCAGTGTGAATCACGAACTCCTTAGGCCATAGGTAGTGCTGCCACGTCTCTAATGCCCGAACCAATGCATACATCTCTTTATCATAAGTTGGGTAATTAAGAGTTGCCCCATTCAGCTTCTCACTGAAATATGCTATTGGTCTCCCTTCCTGCATTAAAACAGCACCAATTCCAACACCTGAAGCATCACATTCAATCTCAAAAGTTTTGGCAAAATTAGGTAAAGATAACAATGGAGCATTTGTCAACTTCTCCTTGAGTAGCTGAAATGCCTTTTCTTGCTCTTCTCCCCATCTAAACCCAACATTCTTTTTGATCACTTCAGTCAGTGGTGCGGCTATAGTACTGAAATCTTTCACAAACCGCCGGTAGAAACTAGCAAGTCCATGAAAACTCCGTACGTTTCCCACACTAGTTGGACTCGGCCATTCCTGGATGGCTCGCACCTTTTCTTCATCAACCTGTATACCTTGAGCACTAACAACAAAACCAAGAAACACAAGCTTATCTGTGCAAAAGGTACATTTCTTGAGGTTAGCATACAACTTTTCCTTCCGCAAAACATCTAAAACAAGTTTCAAATGTTCAATATGTTCGTCCAAATTGTTGCTATAGATAAGGATATCATCAAAATAAACAACAACAAATTTTCCAATAAAAGCTCGCAAAACATGGTTCATTAAACGCATAAATGTGCTGGGTGCATTGGTTAAACCGAAAGGCATTACCAACCACTCATACAAGCCTTGTTTTGTTTTGAAAGCCATCTTCCACTCATCTCCCTCTTTCATGCGAATTTGATGATATCCACTCTTTAGATCAATTTTAGAAAACACACAAGCACCATGCAATTCATCTAACATGTCATCCAAGCGAGGAATGGGATGTCGATACTTTACCGTGATGTTGTTGATGGCTCGACAATCAACGCACATCCTCCAAGTCCCATCTTTCTTAGGCACAAGTAAAACTGGTACGGCACACGGGCTCATGCTTTCTCTCACGTGTCCCTTCTCCATCAACTCATTTACCTGCCGTTGGAGTTCCTTTGTCTCCTCGGGATTACTCCTATAGGCTGGTCGGTTTGGGATTGTAGCTCCAGGTATGAAGTCGATTTGATGTTCAATCCCACGGATTGGAGGTAAACCTTGCGGTGTTTCCTCGGGAAAGATATCCTCAAAATCCTGCAAAAGAGAAACAACAGAACTATGCAAGGTGGAATCAAGATCGTTAGTGTTTAATAACGCCTCCTTGTACATGAGTAAAATCATCGGCTGATTAGAAAACAAAGCTCTTCTCACATCACTCTTTCTTGCATAAAAGTTTGTTTTTCTCTCTACTTTTCTCTCATTGGCTGATTGTGAATTCTTTTCAGCCCTCTCAATTTTCTCTCCCTTGCTCTCTTTGCTCTCCTTTTTCTCGGCCATCTCTTCTTTTTTTCTCTCACTGGCCGAACTCTCTCTCTGCACTCCCACTCTTGATTTTTCTTCACTCTTTATTTTTTTATCACTTTCTCTCTGTAAGCTCACTTGGTCTTCATAGACCTGTTTTGGTGTTAATGGAACAAGAGTGATCGTCTTTTGATTGTGAACAAATGAGTACTTGTTGGTGAAACCATCATGCTTAACTCGCCGATCAAATTGCCATGGTCTGCCTAACAACAAGTGCCCAGCTTGCATCGGAACCACATCGCACAAAACTTCATCTTCATATCTTCCAATGCGAAAAGGAACTAACACCTGTTTATGCACCTTTACCTCACCAGTATCATTTAACCATTGCAATTTATATGGCCGAGGATGCTTAATTGTTGGCAGCCCTAACTTCTCTACCATGGTTGTGCTTGCAACATTAGTACAACTCCCACCATCAATAATCACACTACATACCTTGTTTTGAACGTGGCACCTAGTGTGGAAGATGTTTTCCCGTTGCACCTCTTCATCTTCTTCTTTGGCTTGCACACTTAAAGCTCTCCTTGTGACCAACAATTCTCCTTGGACAGCGCACTCCTCATCGTCGACATCCTCTTGATTCCCATGGCTGGCCACCTCTTGTTTTTGCTCGATCTTTGGCTTGGGGTTGGGTTGCTTCTCATCCCTCTTCCATTGGTTGGTTTTCCAAGCCGATGTATTCGGGTTTTGGCTTGGACGTGTGCTACTGCCCCTCCTCATAAGTTGATTCTCAATTTTAATAGCCATGTGCACCATGTCCTCCAGCTCCACATAATGTTGTAACTCAACGGCATTGTGAATTTCTCGGTTCAAGCCCGCCAAAAACCTTGCCATTGTAGCCTCCCGATCCTCCTCTATATTAGCCCGAATCATCATAACCTCCATCTCCTTATAGTACTCCTCTACACTCCGGTTGCCCTGCTTAAGGTTTTGTAGCTTGTTGTACAACTCCCGGTAGTAGTAAGTTGGCACAAATCGCTTTCTCATCACCGTCTTCATCTCTTCCCATGACTCAATAGGTCGCTCTCTATTTCGTCTCCTGTTTATAACAAGCTGATCCCACCAAGTAATAGCATAATCAGAAAATTCAATTACAGCCAATTTTACCTTCTTCGCCTCGGAATAGTAGTGGCAGTCAAAGATGAACTCCATTTTCTTCTCCCATTCTAGGTACGCTTCTGGATTGGATTTGCCTTGAAATGATGGTATCTTCATTTTTATGCCTCTCAGACTATCATCTTCCCTGTTCCTAACTCCTCTATCCCGTCCAAATCTTCGGTGACTACCCGCTGAATCTTCTCCTTCGTCAAACTCTTCCCCATCATTCCTATAGTAGTCATCAACCTCTCCTCTAACCGGAACCCTTTCTCGCCTACGCGCATGAGGAACATGTTGTGGCTGCTCCACACGTGCGTTTTCTATCTGGTCTATCCTCTCATGAAGCTGTCCTATCTCTCCCCTCAATAATCGCCTCATCTCCCCCAACATTGCTTCCATAAGAAGTTTTGGGTCTGCTGCACCCGAGGTACCCTCATTAGTGTTCTTGCTGTTGTTTGACATTTTCCAAAGGACCTTACCACACTCCCTTACGTGTTTCACTCGTGAAATGGTTCACTCAATTTCACTCGTGTTTGCACTCAATACTTTCGGCTTTTGTTCACTCAAATGCTCTCGCCTCTATGCCTTTTTCCACTCTTTAATTCTCACTCAGTTCCTATAAAACTAGTCAAATCAAAATCAAAAATTTCCTTGACAATTCACAAATAGATTACCAAAAGACAAGACTATAACTGGAACAAAGAATTTAGGCTTTCAAAATCACACCCAAAAGGAACAAAATTTCAGCAAAAATTTTTTTTTTTTGGTCTATGCAAGGAATTCAGTTTTTTTTTTTTTTTCGGATCCTCTTGTTTTTCTTCTTTTCCTTCTTTTTTTTTTTTTTTTTTTTTTTTTGTTTCTTTTCTTTCTTTCTTTCTTTTCTTTTCGGATCTTTTTTTTTTTTTTAACCGACTTTGATAATGGAAATCAAAACTCACGAACAATTGAAACAAACAAAAAACTAAGAGAACGGATAAGCAAAACCTGATTAGAACCTCGCTCTGATACCAAATGATACGAACCACGCCAAGAACTGACGCGACCCTAACCGAAGTTGGTTTCCAAGATCAACTTTCTAACCGGTTTTGGATGGAACCGCGACCCGATGCCCAACAAGAAGCACGAACCTTGGTATGTGCGGACGCCACAATCAGCTATGGAGGGACTGATTGATAAGTCTTGGTAAGTGAGGACGCCACAATCAGCTATGGATGGTCTGATTGATAAGTCGATGAACGCCACGGAAATTTCCGATAAGTTCGAATAGTTCGTTTAGGAACTAAAGAGAATTAAACCTCAAAAATTATGTGTTATTACTTGTCTCAATTGATTGAAATTCGTTACAATTATATAGGGGTTCCTATGCGAATTTTCAGCCCCTAATTCCCATGGAAATTTCGGGAAACTCAATTAACAAAAGTCAAATTTAGACTAAATAAGGAAAGTTCCCTTAATGGCTTAAAAGCCTTACAATAACAGAAATACCAGAAACGGAAAAAAGGAAACTAGACATTAAAAGGTCAAAACTAATTCTTCTCGCCATGTGTCGCCTCAAAATGGGAAAGTAACTGAAATGGAAATTACTCAATCCCTTCTATAGCTTGAATCACGCATTTATTGGTCTGATTTTCGCATGCAATTCCCTCAATGGGCCTCCATGCAATGGCTTGAGCCCAAGTTGCTTGAATCAGCCCAATAAGCGTTTCTTTGAACTTCTTCGCACGAGCTCTCGTAACTGGACCAATGGGAACTTGAATTGGATCTGAAAAAGTCTCCCACGTGCTCTTGCTTGTGCTAACGATGTCCTCATCACATCTAATCTCTCATGAATGGGCTCTAGCGCTTGCGTCAACAGCCGTTCCATTTGCCTCATTAATGCTTACAACTAAAGATTGGGAACGTTTTGTTGTGGAAGATCATCTTCGGCTTCTCTTTCTTGATTCGGATTCTTTTTTTTTTTTAACCTGCAAAACAGCGTTAGATAATAAAGGACCTTACTTCTTTCCCTCACGTGTTTCACTCTTTCACTTGGTCACTCAGTTCACTCGTGTTTCACTCGAATAATTGGATTTTACCCTTGAATGTTCCCACCACTCTTGCCTTTTTTTTTTTTAACTCACTTATTCTCTCTTTCAGTTCTTTTGGAATTACACAAACAATGATAAAATCTATCCGGCAACAAATTCAGCAACACATTTTGATACACAGTTCAAAATGAAGCAAATTTTTGCACTGTGAGGTGAGGTCAAATTCGGACACCTGGACACTCAAATAATGGAAAGAAAACAAAAAATTTTAAGGAGGGTTTCCAGACTTTTTTTTTTTTGGATCCTCTTGATTTTTCTTTTCTTTTCTTTTCTTTTCGTTTTTCTTTTCTTTTCTTTTCTTTTCCTTTTTTTTTTGTGAAATTCGACAAGAACAAGAATAATAAACCAAGAAACACAAAACAGGAAACTACCACCTAAACTTGAAACCCAAGATAGTAGTTACCCGAAACCAAACTAACCAACTTTTTTTTTTTGAATGGAATAGAACCTAAGTAATAAATTAGAATTCAAAAACAAATAAGGATAGACAAACCTGAGGCTAGAACCGAGTCTCTGATACCAAATGATAAGAACCTCGCCAATATACTGACGAAACCCGTTATCAATAAGAAAGAACCAAGACCGTTTCTACTCAGATTTAGATGGAAGTCACCGCGACCCGTTGCTTATATCGAAGCAAGAGCCTTGGTATATCAAAGACGCCACAATCAAGGATGGAAGCTTGATTGATAAGTCAGGTTTGAATGCCCGGATTGATCCGATGAGTTCGTGATGAGAACATTGTTAGCACAAGCAAGAGCACGTGGGAGACTTATTCAGATCCAATTCAAGTTCCAATTGGTCCGGTTACGAGAGCTCGTGCGAAGAAGTTTAAAGAAACACTTATTGGGCTGATTCAAGGAACTTGGGCTCAAGCTATTGCATGGAGGCCCATTGAGGGAATTGCATGCGACAACCACATCAATAAATGCGTGATTCAAGCTATAGAAGGGATTGAGTAATTTCCATTTCAGTTACTTTCCCATTTTGAGGCGACACATGGCGAGAAGAATCAGTTTTGACCTTTTAATGTCTAGTTTCCTTTTTTCCGTTTCTGGTATTTCTATTATTGTAAGGCTTTTAAGCCATTAAGGGAACTTTCCTTATTTAGTATAGATTTGACTTTTGTTAAATGAGTTTCCCGAAATTTCCATGGGAATTAGGGGCTGAAAATTCGCATAGGAACCCCTATATAATTGTAACGAATTTCAATCAATGGGAGACAAGTAATAACACATAATTTTGAGGTTTAATTCTCTTTAGTTCCTAAACGAACTATTCGAACTTATCGGAAATTTCCGTGGCGTTCATCGACTTATCAATCAGTCCATCCATAGCTGATTGTGGCATCCTCACTTACCAAGACTTATCAATCAGTCCCTCCATAGCTGATTGTGGCGTCCGCACATACCAAGGTTCGTGCTTCTTGTTGGGCATCGGGTCGCGGTTCCATTCAAAACCGGTTAGAAATTTGATCTTGGAAACCAACTTCGGTTAGGATCGCGTCAGTTCTTGGCGTGGTTCGTATCATTTGGTAATCAGAGCGAGGTTCTAATCAGGTTTTGCTTATCCGTTCTCTTAGTTTTTTGTTTGTTTCAGTTGTTCGTGAGTTTTGATTTCCATTATCAAAGTCAGTTTAAAAAAAAAAAAAAAAGATCCGAAAAGAAAAGAAAGAAAGAAAAGAAACGAAAAGAAAAGGAAAGAAAAAAAAAAAAAAAAAAAAAGGGGGAAAAGAAGAAAAACAAGAGGATCCGAAAAAAAAAAAAAAAAAAAAAAAAAAAAAAAAAAAAAAAAAACGAGTCTGGAAACCTTTCTTAAATTTTATTTCAGATTCTTGTTATTCATTGTTTAAGGAATCCAAAACTGAATTCCTTGCATAGACCAAAAATTTTTGTTCAAATTTTGTTCCTTTTGGGTGTGATTCTAAAAGCCTAAATTCTTTGTTCCTGTTATAGTCTTATCTCTTTGGTAATCCATTTGTGAATTGTCAAGGAAATTTTCTGATATTGATTTGACTAGTTTTATAGGAACTGAGTGAGAATTAACGAGTGGAAAAAGGCATAGAGGCGAGAGCATTAGAGTGGACAAAAGCCGAAAGTATTGAGTGTAAACACGAGTGAAATTGAGTGAACCATTTCACGAGTGAAACACGTAAGGGAGTGTGGTGAGGTCCTTTGGAAAATGTCAAACAACAGCAAGAACACTATTGAGGGTACCTCGGGTGCAGCAGACCCAAAACTTCTGATGGAAGCGATGATGGGGGAGATGAGGCGATTATTGAGGGGAGAGATAGGACAGCTTCATGAGAGGATAGACCAGATAGAAAACGCACATGTGGAGTAGCCACAACATGTTCCTCATGCACGTAGGCGAGAAAGGGTTCCGGTTAGAGGAGAGGTTGATGACTACTATAGGAATGATGGGGAAGAGTTTGACGAAGGAGAAGATTCAGCGGGTAGTCACCGAAGATTTGGACGGGATAGAGGCGTTAGGAACAGGGAAGATGATAGTTTGAGAGGCATAAAAATGAAGATACCATCATTTCAAGGCAAATCCAATCCAGAAGCGTACCTAGAATGGGAGAAGAAAATGGAGTTCATCTTTGACTGCCACTACTATTCTGAGGCAAAGAAGGTAAAATTGGCTGTAATTGAATTTTCTGATTATGCTATTACTTGGTGGGATCAGCTTGTTATAAACAGGAGACGAAATAGAGAGCGGCCTATTGAGTCATGGGAAGAGATGAAGACCGTGATGAGAAAGCGATTTGTGCCAACTTACTACTACCGGGAGTTGTACAACAAACTACAAAACCTTAAGCAAGGCAACCGGAGTGTAGAGGAGTACTATAAGGAGATGGAGGTTATGATGATTCGGGCTAATATAGAGGAGGATCGGGAGGCTACAATGGCAAGGTTTTTGGCGGGCTTGAACCGAGATATTCACAATGCCGCTGAGTTGCAACATTATGTGGAGTTGGAGGACATGGTGCACATGGCTATTAAAGTTGAGAATCAACTTATGAGGAGGGGCAGTAGCACACGTCCTAGCCAAAACCCGAGTACATCGGCTTGGAAAACCAACCAATGGAAGAAGGATGAGAAGCAATCCAACCCCAAGCCAAAGTTCGAGCAAAAACAAGAGGTGGCCAGCCATGGGAATCAAGGTAAATCCGATTCTTCCACTACTCGGACTCGTGATATTAAATGTTTTAAATGTCAAGGCAGGGGTCATATAGCAAGCCAATGTCCGAACAAACGAGTTATGGTGATGCGGGACAATGGAGACATTGAAACCGAGGAGGATTCGGACAATGACTCTATGCCTTCATTAGAGGATGTCGACGATGAGGAGTGCGTTGTCCAAGGAGAATTGTTGGTCACAAGGAGAGCTTTAAGTGTGCAAGCCAAAGAAGAAGATGAAGAGGTGCAACGGGAAAACATCTTCCACACTAGGTGCCACGTTCAAAACAAGGTATGTAGTGTGATTATTGATGGTGGGAGTTGTACTAATGTTGCAAGCACAACCATGGTAGAGAAGTTAGGGCTGCCAACAATTAAGCATCCTCGGCCATATAAATTGCAATGGTTAAGTGATACTGGTGAGGTAAAGGTGCATAAACAGGTGTTAGTTCCTTTTCGCATTGGAAGATATGAAGATGAAGTTTTGTGCGATGTGGTTCCGATGCAAGCTGGGCACTTGTTGTTAGGCAGACCATGGCAATTTGATCGGCGAGTTAAGCATGATGGTTTCACCAACAAGTACTCATTTGTTCACAATCAAAAGACGATCACTCTAGTTCCATTAACACCAAAACAGGTCTATGAAGACCAAGTGAGCTTACAGAGAGAAAGTGATAAAAAAATAAATAGTGAAGAAAAATCAAGAGTGGGAGTGCAGAGAGAGAGTTCGGCCAGTGAGAGAAAAAAGGAAGAGATGGCCGAGAAAAAGGAGAGCAAAGAGAGCAAGGGAGAGAAAATTGAGAGGGCTGAAAAGAATTCACAATCAGCCAATGAGAGAAAAGTAGAGAGAAAAACAAACTTTTATACAAGAAAGAGTGATGTGAGAAGAGCTTTGTTTTCTAATCAGCTGATGATTTTACTCATGTACAAGGAGGCGTTATTAAACACTAACGATCTTGATTCCACCTTGCATAGTTCTGTTGTTTCTCTTTTGCAGGATTTTGAGGATATCTTTCCCGAGGAAACACCGCAAGGTTTACCTCCAATCCGCGGGATTGAACATCAAATCGACTTCATACCTGGAGCTACAATCCCAAACCGACCAGCCTATAGGAGTAATCCCGAGGAGACAAAGGAACTCCAACGGCAGGTAAATGAGTTGATGGAGAAGGGACACGTGAGAGAAAGCATGAGCCCGTGCGCCGTACCAGTTTTACTTGTGCCTAAGAAAGATGGGACTTGGAGGATGTGCGTTGATTGTCGAGCCATCAACAACATCACGGTAAAGTATCGACATCCCATTCCTCGCTTGGATGACATGTTAGATGAATTGCATGGTGCTTGTGTGTTTTCTAAAATTGATTTGAAGAGTGGATATCATCAAATTCGCATGAAAGAGGGAGACGAGTGGAAGACGGCTTTCAAAACAAAACAAGGCTTGTATGAGTGGTTGGTAATGCCTTTCGGTTTAACCAATGCGCCCAGCACATTTATGCGTTTAATGAACCATGTTTTGCGAGCTTTTATTGGAAATTTGTTGTTGTTTATTTTGATGATATCCTTATCTATAGCAGCAATTTGGATGAACATATTGAACATTTGAAACTTGTTTTAGATGTTTTGCAGAAGGAAAAGTTGTATGCTAACCTCAAGAAATGTACCTTTTGCACAGATAAGCTTGTGTTTCTTGGTTTTGTTGTTAGTGCTCAAGGTATACAGGTTGATGAAGAAAAGGTGCAAGCCATCCTGGAATGGCCGAGTCCAACTAGTGTGGGAAACGTACGGAGTTTTCATGGACTTGCTAGTTTCTACCGGCGGTTTGTGAAAGATTTCAGTACTATAGCCGCACCACTGACTGAAGTGATCAAGAAAAACGTTGGGTTTAGATGGGGAGAAGAGCAAGAAAAGGCATTTCAGCTACTCAAGGAGAAGTTGACAAATGCTCCATTGTTATCTTTACCTAATTTTGCCAAAACTTTTGAGATTGAATGTGATGCTTCAGGTGTTGGAATTGGTGCTGTTTTAATGCAGGAAGGGAGACCAATAGCATATTTCAGTGAGAAGCTGAATGGGGCAACTCTTAATTACCCAACTTATGATAAAGAGATGTATGCATTGGTTCGGGCATTAGAGACGTGGCAGCACTACCTATGGCCTAAGGAGTTCGTGATTCACACTGATCATGAGTCCCTGAAACACTTGAAGGGCTAGCACAAGCTGAACAAGAGGCATGCTCGTTGGGTAGAATTCATAGAGACGTTTCCATATGTCATTCGCTACAAGCAAGGTAAGGAAAACGTCGTTGCCGATGCACTTTCTCGCAGGTATGTCTTAATCTCAACTCTTAATGCTAAACTACTGGGTTTTGAACACATTAAAGAGTTATATGCTGATGACCATGACTTTCGTACTGAGTATCAAGCTTGTGAGAGATCAGCTAGTGGTAAATACTTTAGGCATGAGGGATACTTGTTTCGGGAGAATAAATTATGTGTGCCTAATTGTTCATTAAGAGATTTGCTAGTGAGGGAATCCCATGGGGGAGGATTGATGGGACATTTTGGAGTAGTGAAAACTTTAGCTATGTTGCAGGAACACTTCTATTGGCCACATATGAAACGAGATGTTGAGAGGCTTTGTGGTAGATGTGTAACTTGTAGGCAGGCTAAATCAAGAGTGCAGCCCCATGGTTTATACACCCCTTTACCAATACCTAGTGAACCCTGGAT